>CM060411.1:181564705-182247205 GCA_030545235.1 Helianthus tuberosus
TGTTATATTATTTTAAGTCCTAAAATAATATAACTAATACACAAAATATACAAATAATCACACACATGGTGTCATCTAAATATATATTTCCCAAATACATATTTAGTCACTTTTATTTATAAAAACCAACCTCCATTATTTATAATTTTTGTAACAAAAATTATGGCAAAGTTTATGTAAAAATTTATGGTTTAAAATACACTTATAAATATTTATTTGGAAATATACTTTTCTAAGTGTTTAATTTCTAGAAAAATTTCGCCATAGTTTCCCCTAAAAATGGAGGTTTCCATACCTTGAAGGTATATCATTTTCTTTTGTAAAATCAACACAATCAATCAACAATCAACAACAAACAATCTTTACTTACCAATTTTGCCAAAAACAAGCATAATCTACTACTTCATGAACTTAAAATTTCACAAAAAATTTTAGTAACTTACTAGTGTTCTTAGTAAGCTTTGTTACCTTCTAAAGTGTGATTGATTCTTTAAAAACTTCATTTTTAAAGAAAATGGATCTTCACAACTTCTAATCACATTTTCCAAAAATGTTTCTTCTTAAATTTTTCTTGTTACATAAGTGTTTCTACACTTGTTTAACCTTTAAAAATGGGGTTTATTTATGTAAGAACCAAGATTAAGTAAAACTTATATTTTTAACTTGATTTCTTGGGAAATCACTCTTGAAATCTTAGATTTACATGATTAACAACTTACTTTAATCATCATTTTACAAGAAATCAATGTATTCTTTCCAAGTTCATGCTTCTGCTTCTCATGAGGATGGTCCATTAACTTCTACCATGTTCATCCTCTCATCTTGCTAGATTATGTTTTTAATCATGATCTAGCAAGATCATATGATAATCAACATCATTTTCATTTTCACAAGCAATCAACAATCAACAAGTATTACAACACATAAACATTAAGATTTCTTATGTATTCAAGCTTATGTTCATGTTTCAAGTTCAAGTTTCTTAGTGTTCTTCAAGATTAACATTATGTAACATCTTTTAACCACTTGTAATAGATGTAAAATAGCAAGATCAAGGTTCTTACCACTAGCTGAAGGCTAGGGATGATCAAGTGAAGATAAGAGATGGATAAAAGCAAATGAAAGAGATCCTTGAACTTCTACAAGCTCCTAGCTCCTTTGTATGTCTTCTAACACACTTGTATAAGCTTGGAATGGATGTAGGATGAATGAATGATAGTGATGATGGTGTGGTTGGGTTCGGCCGAGAGCACAAGAGAGGGAGAGAAGAGTGTGTGTGTTTTAATGTGTGAAAGTTATGAAGTTATGATCACAAGGGTTCTTCTTATAACCATTTCAACACTTTAACTCATGTATATTATGCCACATAAAGCAAAACATGATCTAATTTTTAATTGAAAGAAAATCTATTGGTGGGGGCCATGTTGGCTGATTTCATAGGTGGAGGGGGGGTATGTAGGCTAGGTTGTAACAATCTAGTTGTTAAGTTAAAATCCAAGTATTGGTTAGATACTTTAGTTACTAGATATTTATGTAGTGTTATGATGTTCGGGGACCATAACTAGCTTGGTAATGTTAAAACAGTGCTTTTAGTGAAAAATTGGTGTTTCGGGTAGTGTCCGGTTGTTCGGTTGGTTACCGATTCGTTAAGGTGCTAAACCTTGAGTTTAGTGTGCTTTATGTACCCTTTTGTGACACTTTTGATTCCCGATACTTAGGAAAGCATTCAGGACCATTTAACCACATCTCTGCATGATATTAGATTGTTAAATGCTGAAAATTACTGATTTTTGCTGAATTCAGCACTTTATGTGAGTTTTAGGCACTTTCCGGCACTTAAACTATCTCTAGGAAGGCAGTTTTGTGATCCTTACATTCCTACACACTATACTAGTGTAATACTTGGTTTCTGGCTCATTCTGTGTCACAACACACTGTCTGTCTATGTACTGAACTCTGTCAGCATTTTCCCGATTTGTCTGATAATTGTGCTAACTGTGTTTCGTGCATCATTTGAGTCAATAAAGTTCTCATACAATAATGATATAAACATTAAGCAATATGTGATGCACATGTAAATATAAAGCTGAAATCAGAAGGCAGTTCAAGTCATTAATTGTAATTCAGCACAGTCATTAAGCACTACTCATGGTTTAATAGTTGTACGGATACCTGGAATTTTGACAGTTGTTACACCACAGCCCCGTGGACCACCCGGGGCGCCTCAGTTCCCACGACATGTTGGGCCCAGTCCTGCCCCATCATATCAGCGGCTACGTCATGACGTTGACAGGCTGACGTATTTGATGGAGTGGATGGCTGTAGAGCTGCAGAGGCTTTCAGAGCGTGAGGGGTTACCTCCACGATAGTTCATTCCGTCTACAGAATGGCATCAGCAGCATAAGCAGGAGGATCAGCAGGATCCACTGCCATAGTATTTTATCATTTTGTTATTTAGGTACAAATTTTTGTTGTATATATCAAACTTTTGTTGTATATATCAAACTTTTGCTGTAAACAGTATAATATATTCGAACAATATCCGGGTATTTCAAATTATTTAATGGTATAATATTTAAACGTTTATAGTATTCGAACGACACTAGACTTGGTATAATAATTTATTTCAAAACCTCGATAACGATATTATATATTTGAACCGTATATTCGCTTTTCAAAATTTTAACGTTATACGCTTTTCGACGACATCGACTAAATAATAAAAAAACATTATATATTTTTAACTCGTTATATATTTTAAGCGAGTTAACGTTGTAACCGGGTGAGAATTTATACCACAAATATGTCGAATGACCAAACAAAATTATGAAAGGTTATATATGCTGCGTATAGCGCTCTATACGCAGCGTATATAAACCTTGTGAAAAACTGATGCTTCAAACCCACCAAAATGACTCCAAAAGTTCAGATGGTTTATATACGCTGCGTATATATAAACCCTTGTTTTATGTGCAATGATTGCTGATCAGGCTCTGAGATCCATGCTTTACCTACCTACGCTGCGTATAGATCTATACGCAGCGTAGGCAAACCCTGATTCAACTAGGGTTTGGTTTGCCAATAGGCACATTGGTGTGCCAATAGGTACACCCATATATTAACTCCATATCTCTATCTCTCTGTCTTCTAGTTCCACCACTCCTTCCACCAGCCCACACCACCACCAACACAAATTCATCAATCTTTCCACCACCTCCTTCCAGTAGCCCATACCCACCACCACAAATTCATCAAGAAAAATAGTGTGCAAAAGACCAAATCGCCAATTTAGTCTCCCAAATTTAACAACACCCACATACAAATAACTACCAAATTAATAAACTTAAAGACTTAATCACCCTCATAATAATATCGGGGGTTTTGAGGTTTAGCAGCAATCCATAAAGCAAGTGTAAAGAAAGAAATAAGAACAAAACCCACCAACAAATGCGAAAAAAGAAACAGGCGGAAGATGAGTTCTAGAAGATGCCAAAAATATCGGGCAGAATGGTCTTTTTCCCACCCCCTTCCATTCCACCACCCTCAACCACCCACCCTCCACCGTCTCCTACAACCACCCATTTCAGCCGCGACCAAGAACCACCCACCCACCTTCAATCAAATCCACCACCAATCCCATCACCATCCTACCACCAACAACCACCCCCTTTCAACCCACCCACCACCACAACCACCATCCACCACTCTTTTATATATATATATATATATATATATATCCCTTTCTCCTCTCTCTTTCTGTTAATCAGAAACAAGAACAAACAATGTCGAGTTTCAGATGGGTGATGGTGGTAGTCGAGTTTCAGATCTGAAACCAGATCTGGATGTCTCCCCCACCATTGAAACCATCATACCTGCGAGACCTTGAATCGACATGTAGAACTTTGAATCCCTAGGCCTTGTATCGATCTGTAAAACTCTGAGTCCTCCATCACCATACCTTGAATCTCTTGTCGGAATCTGATGGTGGTTTGTATTCGTCGGAGGTGGTGGTGGTCTGTGGTGGATGATGGCTGCTTGAGAGAGATAGAGAGAGAAAGATAAAGAGAGACTGAAGAGAGAGAGGGTTGCCGAAGGAGGTGGTGTCTGTGGTGGATGTTGGCTGAGAGAGATAGAGAGAGAGAGAATAGAGAGATATAATGAGAGACTGAATGAAGAGAGAGAGGGTTTTAACTTTATATATGTTTTAATTTTTTGCCTTTTTAATTAACATATTTTTTAATTAAATTGATAAAGTTACAAAAATATCCTTATTTGCCTACTAAAATTACAAAAATATCCTGATTTAACCAAAAAATTTAACTGGGTTTGGCCTAAAGGTTAAAACGTGCAATAATTTAAAACATAAAGTACAAAACTTGTAAAGTTTTGCGCTAAAGGACACTGCCTGCAAAATGGTGTAAACACAAAGGACAAAACTTGTAATTTACTCTTTTGAAAAGTAGTTTTTAAAAAAGGTGCTTGGATTAGCTTATGTGGTGGGAAAAGCAAATAATCCAAAAAGTTTTGAAAAGTTAAAGATATTCTGGCTTTTTATAAAATTACTTTTCCACCTTAGTCAAAAAAAGTTATTTCGAAAAGCTTAGCCAAACATGCCTTAAACACATTTGAGTTCTTAAACCATTCTTCCTTTTCTTTCTCCTATTTCGAATTTTCGTTGTAATTTGTTTGTTCCTGTAGAAAGAAGATTCGATGAATGAGAAATCAACTGATGTTGTTCTAGAACCTCTTGAGCTCACCATTTCATGGCTCAGTTTGGTGATGTTTTTTCAGTTATTTTAAATTTTCATTGTAATTTGTTTGTTCTTGCAGAAAGAGGAATTGATGAATAAGAAATCAACTAATGTTCCAGAACTTCTTGGCTTCCCATATGTAAGCCATTAAAACTTATATTTTTTGAATTCAATTTGGTGTTTTATTCTTTACTTCATTTTCATTTTGTTCTTTTTGTAATTTAATTTTTCATTGTAATTTTATTGTTCCTGCAGAAAGAGGATATAGTGAATGAGAAATCAACTGATGCTATTCCAGAACCTATTGAGTTCCCCATTGTAAGCGATTAAAATTTTTATTTTGGTGATTTCTTGTTCCTCTCTTGTATCGTTCCGTTTTCTCTAGTTTCTTGTTGGGCGCTATATTCGTATATAGGTTTGCTTGCCGTTCAAAAAAAAAAAAAACTATTTATGTTCTCAACCCTCTTGAGATCCCCATTGCGTGCCATCTATATTTTGATTTTATGAATTCTCTTCGGTGTTCTGTTTTTATACTATTAAATTTTTGTTTTATGACTTTTATGTCAGGTCAAAGACGTTTTACAAGTTTTTGCCAAGAAAAAAGACCTCTTTGCTGATTTTCTGAAATGGGATTTGAATGATACATTAAAGGACATTGATTCATTGATTCTTTCACTTTTAGCAACGCATATTAAAAACCGATGGATTCTACTCCTTTTGAAGGCGCTTTGGCGTTTTTTGAAGTTTCTATTACTTACATTTCTGATCAAGAAGAAAGACGGTGACACTATAATCAAGTAGTTTGGTTACAGTGGAGTTATTGTTCCCAGTTTGAAAAACTTCCATCGTATGGTTGTTGTTGTGTTTGAAAACATACATTGTATGGTTGTTGTGTTTGTTTGAAAAACTTCCTAGACGAAGCGATTGGAGTTGTCTGTTTGGTGTTTGTTTATTTTTGGACATAGTTAGTGTGTATGTGTGTGTTTGTATATGTTGTGATCTTTCAACTGTTGAGACATGATCTTCTAATTGGGGTACGGGCAACACGGTTTAGAGTCAAAATATTACGGGTCGTGTCATTTAGTTGTTTATTCACCTTTGTCCAATATGTTTTTTTCGCTAGTCGTTTACTCGCTTGGGGGCTAGTTGAGTGTAATTCATTGTACGCGAGTTCATCATCGGATAGTGGTTGCGCCCGTTGTTGAAATACTTCACCTACGTGTATTTGTTCTTCCACCGCATTGAAATACTTCAACTTCATGTATTTGTTCTTCCACCGCAATTTCGTCTTCAAGATGTGAGTCTTGTTTATCGAATGGATAGTACCCTGCTGCTAAGAGAAAAGACCGACTCCGAAGCTACCGTAGAAGCTTGGGAGTTTAGTAGATCACGTGCCATGGCGGCTAAAACGGGATAATGTGGTTCTTGTAATTTCAACCAAGCCAAAATATCAAAGTTGTGAAACTCGTTGGGTGGCATGGTGGCTAAAAAATCGGTTAATTTATTCCTCCCAAGTTCACTATTAGAGGTATCACCTCAAGAATGTGTACTATTTTCATTCTTAACGTATTATATAAATTCAACTCTGCATTTTTTCTAGAGCTTTTTGAGCTCGCCGCCATGGTTTGATGGATGGATGATACATTACCATATTTTTGGACATAATGATCAAAAAGATTGTTTAAAGAATTGTAAAAACACCAATGGGGTGGTGGTCTATTGGTAAAGACAAAACCTTTAAACACCTTAGGAGAGGGAGGTCTTAGGTTCAAGTCTCATAGATATAGATGACATGGAATAAAAGAAATTTGCCGTTCAAAAAAAAAAAGAATTGTCAAAACAATTTAATGCATTTCTTGTAAATTTGGGTCTTCATCATTTAAATCAAAATCCGAAGAAATCTTTGTAATCATCAACACGACACCTTGAACATTTATAGACGGGTTTAAGGCGGCGGCACACGTAAAAACAAGTGGCATTTCTGAAAGTATTTTCTAAACTTTTCTTTCATTAGAACAATCATTGTTTCATAAACGTCACCTTTAAATTCAAAAACATTTACTTTTCGACACATGAAAAATAGTTGTTTTAAGTACCAAACTACTCGTGGGATAATAAACTCCCGATAAAATCGTTGTGGCGGTTTTACAAACTTCAAGTAATTGTGTTAACTTTTCAATACAACTCTAACCAAGTTCGTCAAATGGTTCCACCAAACCGACCGTTGCAAGACTTTCATGAAATGGTTTTAAGATTTCTTTTTGTAAAATCGCTCAATCAAACATTTTTCATGTAGAGTTCCAACCAACCGATGGGCATGGCAAAATGTGTGTAACACATCGACTATGATAAAATCTCCGTTACAAATCGGATTATATCTTATTTTTAACATTTGCACTGCGGTTGTGTTGTTCGACACGTTATCAAAAGCAATAGAAAGCAATTTATTTTCATTTGCACCATTGTTGTGTTGTTCGACGTGTTATCGACGCATTATAAAACATAATATATATTTCCCCCATATGTGGATAACAAAATAAATCGAACGCGATTGTACGTTTCATCATTTTACACGGATTGGGATCAATCCAATGCGTGGTAACACAAATATAAGAATCCTGTAAACCAAATGGAGCTGACCACATGTCGGTAGTTAAATTAACACCGGTATTTAATTTTTCAAAACGTAAAATCATTTTTTATTTAGCTTTTACCCACATTTTTAAACAATCGCATCTAAGGCTCAAACGACGTACGTGAGTGTAACGTGGTTGAAGTCTCTCTTGAATCAACTTAGTCAAACGTTGATTGCCAAGTGATCAAACGACATAATTCTTGAATAACAAATTGAGCCATCTTTTGACGAACCGCCTCCAGATCGAAACTCCAAGTACCCAAACCCCGTGATATTTGCGTTTGATCACTAGCGGGATTCTTTTTCAACGCCTTGCAATGTGACGCCAAATGTGCTCTCAAAGTAGAATTTGATGAGGCTGCAAGAAACGTCCCGCAATTTTTGCACCGCGCATTTTATTTATCATTCGACGTCTCGCATAGTCAAAATTCATCTAAAAAGTTGGATCCCTATTCGTGCTCAAGATCCTCTTCACAACCAACTCACTAGAAGCAGTACCAACACCAACCAAACCATGAGCACTCGAACTTGCTATTTGAAACATTTACAATTTGTGCGTTTTTTAATTTGTAAGTGGGTTTTTAGCTAGAAAAGAGTGGGACTAAAACAATACATCCAAGTATTATTTATACATGTGTGGGTCAAAAACCCACTACAAACCGAGCCAAACCGCTATATAACGATCATATGATCGTTCTTTTTGGTTGCCAACGGTAAAAATACATTATGTGGAGCTGGGCATTTTTTGGGCTTAATTGGACCGGTTATCCGGTTTTTTCAATTGGAATATACAAATCGGTTACAAATCGACGGGCAATCTATAACCGATATCGGTTTTTCCTGTACCAGTTAATATTCAGTTTTGGTTTGTTAACCGGTTTTTTTAAACACCTCTATTCTTAACCTTTCCCCTCAATTTTACTTAGAGGTGCACAAACCAGTTAATTTTAATAATAGGTTCGGTCAACCGGTTAATTTGACTTTTTTACTTTAACCGGTTAAGGACGCCTAGGTTGAGGTATGCGCATATAATGTATATATGTGTGGGCCCTCGGGGGCAAAATTGAAATTGCACCAATTTTAACGTTATTTTATTAATTTCATGAAAATAATGTTAAAAGCGGCGGACGGTTAATCATGCATCATGTGGTGGAGTTGATAGCCGAAAGAAAAGGGGTTACATGCACTAATCGGCTTTTGTCCCGATTGCTAAGTGTTATGTGCCTTATGTCCAACACTTGATGCAAAACTACTATGAAGTCGAGAGTCTCACTGGAATTTTATGTCCAACACTTGATGCAAAACTACTATGAGGTCGACAGTCTCACTGGAAGCAGCCTCTTTATTCTTACGGGGTAGAGGTAAGACTGTCTACATCTTACCCTCCTCAGACCCTACCTTAGCTTTGCTATTGGTGGGATTTACTGAGTATGATGATGATGACTTTAACCGGTTCCCATACTGAATATCAATAACCGTATACTAACATACGGTTAAAAATAACCACTAACCGGTTATTTCTCAATCGATTATTAACCGGCTACGGTTTCAATCAATAACCGGTTACGATTAATTAATGTGCACCTCAAATATTTACTTGCCTTCAAATAAATTATGGAAAGAAATTTTGGTGAAGCCCAAAATGATTGATTATCCATTTATCCCTGGAGTGAATCTTTGAAGCCCTGTGTGAGTGGAGACTGTGGTCCATCATTCGGCCCAGCAAAAAAGTATGACCCAACACCTATCTATATCTATATAAATATAATAATAATATTGCCATTAGGGCACAACAACAAAGAAAGAACCCTCCGATTGAGACGGCAGCAGCAGCAAGGATATTAGATCCGGGCTAAAATACCATCGTCTGTCACAGGTATATATTTATCTTAAACTTCTTCGTTGTTTAATTATTGTTTCAGTTCAGTTGCTATAAAATATATTGTATGATTTGGTGGTGTAATCTTAGTTTTGTTATTATTAACTGTTTATTTATTGACTCTGTGATCCTTGATGTATTTTGTAGTTTCTCTCGGTTGTATTCTTAAATGCGGGTTGCGATATCTAGCATCTTGCTATATGTCGTTTTTAACCTTTTAGCTTGGATGAATAAAAGTTTGATTGTTGTTGTTCAAGAAAAAAAAATTATTGACTCTGTGATGCATAATGATTATCAAATTGTCTTTAAAATAAACTAATTGTTATCGAAATTCGAAAATCACATCCTTATAGTGATAATGTTAAAGTTATGTTTCCATCCGTTTTTTAATCACTTAAAATGTTTTTACTCTTGTTTGTCTTCTCACAGTTTTTTTTTTTTTAACTAATGAAAAAATGATTAAGATGAATATTTAGGTTTTTGTGTTTTTATTGTTTGGTTAATTTCATTATTAGTTTAAGTCAATAATGCTAACACTTAATTTCAAGGGAATAAATAAAATAATAAAAGGTAATATTCATTTAACTTGCACCATTCCTCCCTCTTCATAAGTCATATCTAGCTTTGGCTCCACTCTACATAAACAACCATTGCCCATTCATTAATGGAAGCTGTATATTGATATTTATATAATATCAATTTGAAACATATGTTGGCATCAAGGGTTGTATTACATGTTTTATGGGTTGTACTTAACATATATTGGCATCAAGGGTTGTACCATAAGTTTGATGAGTTGTACTTATATTTTTGTTCTTTTATCTTTAAAATGCAAAACATATAAAGTGATTGGTTACAATCACTTTTAACCCATAAAAATTTTTTGTATTATGTTTTGGTCAAATTTAATTTTGCGAGTTAACATGCTACAACGTGCGTGTATGATTCAATGTTTTTACGCGTAGTTTTCCTATACAAAAAGCCGTCACAGCGCGCGATTCTAGAACAACTTAGTTATTGTTTTCTATGTTTTACATTTAGAGTGATTGGTTCAACATTGTTTCATCGTCTACTTTTCGTTTGGTTTTATATTTCATTTTTTACACGAACCTTTTTGGTGTTGATCGTCGTTCACGGTGATATAATATTGGAGCTACTTAGCACGATTTTACGCCTCCACCACAACATGGGGGTATATAATTTGCAACATATTTATGCATTATGATTTGTCACATAATTCTTAGTGGGTTGTATCAACTAAAGAAAAATTTGTATTTCATTTAAATACTATAAATAACTTTGTGAGTTAACACGGCGCAACGTGCGTGTGTGGTTAATCGATTTTACGTCGTTTATTTTTTCCGTTTGACAGGTTGATCGTAACGCTCGGATCCTAGACCGACTTAGTTATTTTTTTATATGTTTTACGTTTTGTTTTAATTTGTTCGTATTAACACGCTGCAACTTCATTGTTGGTGGTCGCTGATAGTAGTGTGGCATTGACGTTCGTCCCCGCCGCAACGCGGGGGTCGTTAATACTAGTTGTATTTGTATTGCATCGTGTTAAAGTTGTTTTTTCGATGTTCACACACTTTTTTTATTGCATCATGTTCACACTTTTTTTTTCAGTTCGGAAACTTGTAAAAAGCATTATCAACGTAGATTTTCTAGCCCTCATTGTTGGAATTGGTGGTCTATGAAAGGTATTTTTTCTATGCTTTATTCACTTTGTTTCACACTATGATCCATGTATATATCTTTAGAAAACAATAGTGCATTGTTAGATCTATAAAATATATTATAAAAGCCATAAACTTTTAACACTGTTAATGGACGCTAAATTTTTTTTTAGTAATAAATTTTGAAAAAGGGAAAGAGAAAGAAACCCAGAGTTCAACGGTTGGCATTTTTTCATCTTATAACCTAGCAGAATTTTAATAATAGCGTAGTTTTTTTTATGTTTTAATTAGGAAAATCATGTAACAAATTCTCGTAACCGCAATAGTAATTAGTACTTCTAATTTATATAAGAATTATATTTTACAAAGCGTACGTCCAGCCTTCAAAAATTAGTTGGCGTGTAGCGCCCTGCGTAGAGTTCATCAGCCATGTAGCATCTATATCTGACACAAGCATCATGTATGTTTACTTCGTTCCATGTCAATGAACGGTTGTAAACTAGATTTTCCACTAGCATACATATGATAACACCTGAGTTTCGCCCAATATGACCTCCGTTCTCAGGCCACACAACATCCCCGCAATACTCCAAGGCTTCTACACTATCTATCCCCGAGTGCTGCCAGTACGATATACGGCCCAAAAACCATACGAATGGAGATTCAAATTCTAAAAGAATTTGATGTATTTTCCTGTGTATGCAAAATGCATCTCCGCAATTACTTAGGTTACAGTTATAGGGAAAATAAGCATTTATTTTAAGCGAACGTATGTTTATTTTTAGAATCAACCAGTGGTTTGCGTTGTGCGCTACGGGCATGTAAATCTGCAAAAAAATGAAACGTTAATAAGCCCGTGAAAAGGTATACTTTTTATGGATTTTTTTTTAAAATTACAAATTATTTAAAAAAATCAATATTTTTTTATAAAAGATAAAATAAAAAAATTACTAATTATTTAATAAAATAAAACTTTATAAAAAAATAAAATATTTTAAAAAAACATAAAGCTTTCATCCTTATCACATGGGTCTTTCATGATCCAGGTCTTTCATGATCCAGCAGGAGGCACTGACTCATCGCGTGCAGGAGCTTGAGAGAGCACAGCGAGCAATTGCAGCACCAACCGAGCATCCAAAAGCCACCGTCCACCGCCTCATCTTCTTCCTCACCGGCAACAATGGTGACTGTACCACCAGCCCAAAGTGCCCCTGGCTCATGGCACCACAAACGCTGGGTGCAACCTCTTTTGCTAGCTTCACCCTCCCATCCCCCTCAAATGTTGCACACATCTTAATCCTACCATCTAATGTTGAGCTTGCTGTATAATTGCTAAAGTTTATTTGAATCCCCCCCGGGGACCGAATTTTAACCTCAAACTGTGTGTCGTCATCGTCGTCACCGGAGTTATAAGCTAGTAAACCTAGTACGGGCGACACAAGTTGATAACCTAGTACTCGTTAACAATTCAGGGACGCACACCAGACCACAGCTTCAATCCCATCGTTCCCGCTCCATTTTCCTTCAATTCCAAGCATTTGCAGGTACGATTTTGTATTTTCCTATACCTTATCATCCTTATTTATCATTGATTTCACTTGTTTTAGGAGGTTTTAAGCTCAAATTCGACCTCTAGGGCTCGGTTCTGTTCCAATGGCTATTCTATCAAGTTTTACTCATGTTCCGTTAATTTCTTCTTTAGTTCGCCTTATAATCATTTGTTTTCCCCAATGCTGTTCAGGTTTGTTACTTTTTTAGGTTAATCGGACTGTAAGATTTAGGTGCTGTTTGTTTTTAAGTGACATCTGTAGAAGACGAGGTGGACCAAACCCATGCAGACTGTTTGTTTAACGTATGTAGACTGTTTGTCTTTTTAACGTATGTAGACTTCTAGAATAAACTGGTGGTGGTGTACGGACGGTGGTGGACGTTGGTGGTGGTAGACGTTGGCGGTGGTGATGGACGGTGGTGGGTGGTGGACAGTGGACGGTGATGGTGGGTGGTGGTGTTTAACCATCTGCATATCTTAGAAGTGGCTGGGCTGCACCAAGAAGAGCTCGCACATATGTTTTTTAATGAAACGTCTTCGGAAAAACAAACAGTGGATGTCTGTGCGGCGCAGATAGAAGAGCTTGCGCAGATCTTTATTAGAAAAACAAACACCACCTTAGGTTATATTACTTTTTATATTTTACTTGGAATTTACGCGTGCTAGAAACTGGTTCGAGATGGATAATCTCCCAAGAATTTAGACAAGAACAAGACAATAAATTTTAACTATAAATTTGCAATGCCTTTTATAGGCTTACAATTAAAATAACCGAAAGGAAGTTAGTGACCACCAAACAATGTAGAAAATAACTAACATGAAACATATAAGTTGCAGCAAAGAGTATGCATATGACGACGCATACTTATGTTAGGGCTACATGGGTGAGTGTAGTGTGGGTGGATATTGAGTATTGACTAGTTGGGCAGGTATCAACACATGAGATTGCATTGCTTAAGCCTTAACGTATAATTTGTACGGAGTCAGTCTTTTAAGTTCTAGCTGTTGGAAGAATATCCTATATTTTGATCGTATTTTATGCATTTATCACTATGAAGGTTCGATAAGCTCAAACCGTGAAACCAAACCGAAGCCAACCGTTAGTAGTGGTTTGGTTTGGTTTGGTTGTAATTTACAATGGCTTCTTTTTCGTTTACAATAGTCATCAACTGGTTCATTTGAGTATACATACTAACACTACTGATATGTTTATAAAGTCGGATATAGTTTTTATTATTTAATCAAAGTCATTATTTGGTTTATACAGATTGCCCAGTTACTCTCAACCGATAGCATACGCAGAGGAATGCCTAAGGGGCTAAACTGCGCCACAGATGTTTAAGTCACTCGTCATCTCTCACACCCGTACCTGTTTCAAAACAATCATCCCAATTTTGCCCCAAACATTACTCTACACAAACACATACATTTGACAACTTCCACAACCCAAAAGTTTCAAAACCCTTGACCACTTTTGTCAAAAGAACATTCTCCCACATATACCAACAATGTTCACATCAAAAGACCCTCGATCAAGGAAAACAAGCACATGCTCACATGATTGCATCTGGGTTTGTACCCACTATCTTCGTGACAAATTGTTTGATCCAAATGTACATCAAATGTTCGAATATGTATTATGCCCACAAGGTTTTCGACGAAATGCCTCAAAGAGACACAATTTCTTGGAACGCTATGGTTTTCGGGTATGCCGGGATTGGAAACATGGGTATTGCTCAGAACATGTTTGATTCAATGCCTGAGAGAGATGTGGTTTCTTGGAACTCTTTGATTTCAGGATACTTACAGAACGGTAATTGTGCGGAATCGGTTGATATTTTTACGCGAATCCTAAGAGAGGGTGCGGCGTTGGATGCCACCACATTTGCTGTGGTTTTGAAGGCATGTTTAGGTTTGGAGGATTATGGTTTAGGGGTTCAAGTTCACGGACTTCTTATTCAAACTGGGTTTGTTTACGATGTGGTGGCAGGGAGCGCAACGGTTGATATGTACGCAAAATGCAAGAAACTGAAGGAATCAATAACCTTTTTCAATGAAATGCCTGTGAAGAATTGGGTGTCATGGAGCGCGTTGATCGCTGGTTGCGTACAAAATGATGAGCTTTTATGCGGTTTGGAACTATTCAAAAATATGCAAAAACAAGGGTTAGGAGTTAGCCAATCAACATACGCTAGTCTTTTTCGGTCATGTGCAGGCTTGACCGCACTAAATTTCGGGTCTCAATTACACGGTCATTCTCTAAAGATGAATTTCGGTTCTGATTTGATAGTAGGAACCGCAACTTTGGATATGTACGCGAAATGTGACAGGTTAAGCGATGCAAAAAAACTGTTTCGCACGTTATCAGTTCGTAATCGACAGTCATACAACGCGATTATTATAGGTTGCACGCGTGTTGGTGAAGCTTTTGAAGCATTGCAGCTGTTTCGTAATCTAATGCGCACCGATCTTGGTTTTGATGAGATTAGTTTATCAGGTGCGTTTAGCGCGTGTGCGGTGATTAAAGCGTATACCTTTGGGGTGGGATTACACGGGTTGACAATCAAGAGTATGTTGCAGTCCAACGTGTGCGTTGAAAATGCCATGCTTGATATGTACGGAAAATGTGGAGCTCTGACGGAAGCACGCCGCGTGTTTGACGACATGCGGATAAGAGCTGCGGTTTCTTGGAATGCGATTATTGCTGCTTATGAGCAAAACGGTAACGTAGATGAAACACTTGAACTTCTTGTTTCGATGCTGGGTTCGGGTCTAGAACCCGACGAGTTCACTTTCGGTAGTGTGTTAAAAGCGTGTGCGGGTCTGAAAGCTTTAAACTACGGAACGGAAATTCACGGTAGAATAGTTAAATCGGGGATGGGTTTGGAATCTTTTGTCGGAAGCGCGCTTGTAGATATGTATTGCAAATGCGCGAGAATCGAAGATGCCGAAAAGCTTCATGAACGAATGTCGGAACAAACAATGGTGGCATGGAATGCGATCATTTCGGGATTCTCGGATCAAGAACAAAGTGAAGAAGCGCAAAAATTCTTTTCCCGGATGTTACAATCCGGAACAAAACCCGACAACTTCACATTTGCAACGGTTCTTGACACGTGTGCGAATCTCGCAACCATCAGTTTAGGAAGACAGATACACGGTCAAATCATTAAACAAGAAATGCAAACCGATGTGTTCATTTGCAGCACACTTGTTGATATGTATTCAAAGTGCGGCAACATGCACGATTCACGATTAATGTTTGACAAGTCAACTAATAAAGATTTCGTCACATGGAACGCGATGATTTGCGGATACGCTAACCACGGACATGCAAACGATGCGATAAGTATTTTCGAGTCCATGAAACTAAACAATGTGAAACCGAACCATGCGACTTTTGTGTCGGTCCTAAGAGCGTGTGCGCATATGGGCCAAGTGGAAAGAGGGTTAGAATACTTCAACTCGATGTGGAACAATTACAAGCTAAACCCTCAATTAGAACATTACTCGTGCATGGTGGATATATTAGGCCGGTCGGGTCAAGTCAACAAGGCGTTAAATCTTATTAACGACATGGCGATCGAACCCGATGATGTTATATGGAGAACCTTACTTGGTATATGCAAGTTACAGAAGAATGTGGAGGTGGCTGAGACGGCTGCAAGTCGGCTTATTCAGCTGGACCCACAAGATTCAAGCACGTATGTACTGTTGGCGAATATTTACGCTGATGCAGGGATGTGGGAAAAGGTCTCGAAGATTAGAAAGAGTATGAGACGTGTTGGGTTGAAGAAAGAACCCGGTTGCAGCTGGATTGAGGTGAAATCCGAGCTGCATATGTTTGTTATTGCGGATAAAGCGCACCCGAGATGCAACGAGATTTATGACAAGTTGGACGAGTTAGTTGGTGAGATGACATGGTCTCGATATGTGAATGATGCCGAGGGACCAGAAGATGAACGTGCGGCTTGTTTCACGAGTTATGCGTAGCGTGTCTTACGAATGAGTCGATATGCGTAATTTTTTTTAGACGAAATGCAAAATTTTGATTTCATTTCCACAACATATATGGCTGCTGGTGGTCGAAGTGCTTTACATTTTGGTGTTTCATTGAACTGCACAACTCGAATAAGTAAACACTCATGAGACGTGAAAACAGGCGTATGTGAGATCTTAATGCTTGCATTGAAAGTCTGTGACGATTTGGCCAGGACTAAAGTCAACTTTTGTGCTACTGCTCATGCTCCTCCTTGGGTAATGGAGTTGCTTTCAGATCCATATGGCCAAACAAGGACGCCAATGATGGGGGCTTGGAAGGGTCCCACTCTTGGTACAGCTGACTACGGATTTTCCACTTCAGAGAACTTTTCGAAATTCTGAGTATCAAGTTCTCCAGTGACAACGGGTGTATACGCAGCTTCCATTTCATACAGCATATCCCACTTCACCCCTTTAAAGGTTTTTTGTGTTTTTTTTACAAGGAAAATTAAATTGTGGGGGGGTGTTAAAAATATAAACTAAGTTCCAATTTATTTTTTCCTTTATTATTAATTATTGGTTTAATATGATTGTTGTTGTTGGTGTTTCATATTTGATACTGGGTTATGGATCGGCTGGAGATGTAGCATTATTGGGCTTGCAGCTGATTGCTTATGGAAGGCTGGTTGCTGGGCTTATGGAATGAAGAAATGGTTATAACAAATTGACAAGTTGTTATAACCATCATCCGGGTTAACCGTGTTCAAGTTCAAGGCTCTGAGTCTCTATATAAGAGATACCCTAAAGTTGTCACAGTAGAATCAATTTTGTCCAGATATTTTTTTCATCTGCGTCTATCTAATTATCATCTCTCTGTTTTCTCTCTTAGGGTTTCATATCTTAGATCTATCTTGAATCTGAGATTTAGGTGTGAGATTCGGTGTTCTCTAAAGATTATCGTGATGATAATCCTAGTGTGTGAGAGTTGAGAGTTTTTATGAGTGATTTTGTTCTGTTTTTCTCAGTATTGTTGTAATCATCAAACTTCCATGGTAATAAAGATCTTTGGGTTGGGTTTCTTGTGTTGATTACATTGTTGATACCAATTCTTGACATGGTATCAGAGCCCCAAGGCTCTGGATTCTTCTGTACTTCCGCTGGTGTTTGTGATCTAGGGTTTACAGTTTTGAAACCCTTTCTAGCAGATTTTTTATTCTCACCACACATATCTGGTACATCTTGAGATTCATCAACCATCTGCTCATCCGCCCTAAAAACAAACTCACTATCAATCAAATACCTCAAAAAAACCCATCCAATTCAGGCTCCCATGTCCGATCATCGGATGCTTCGTCATCAGAACCGTCACGTTCTCTCTCATCCAATTTATCAGTCTCAAGTTTCAGCTTCTTCTCCCGTAATTTCATCATAACAAATCTTAGTTCTTCAGTAATCTCTTGTGTTTCCTCTGTCGGAGCCGCCGGTACGCCTTCCTCATCTTTTTCACTGGCTGCAGCAAGTTGTTTGGCGAAGATTCATCTTGTGGCTGTGACATTGTTGAAGAATCGGTGGTAGTCGAGTTTAAGCAGTACGAGATGAATGGAACCCTAATTGAATTTGTTAGGGTTATTCATGTAGGCGTTGAGTGGAGAGGATAATGGAGTAAGGTTCGAGATGGTTGTGGTCAGGGTGTGAATGTTGGTAGGGTTACAGTTGCTGTTGCTATGTGTGGTGGTTTCATGGTGGTGTTGTTTCTGGTTGTTCTCCGGTTAATCGGAAAAATAGGGTTGTTTGATAGTTGCAGACTTGCAGGGCAACAGGTTTCTGAGTCTTCTTAGTGTGGTACAATAGATCTGTGTGGATCGTCAAAGGTCCAGTTGATTTGGCACTGTAGAAGAAGGTTGTTCTAAAAGTCTTGGTAGACGAAAAGTTTGCCGACTTTAGATCTTGTGAAAGACCTTGGAAGCTGTTGTTCTGGGGTAGTTGAAGGAACCCTAGCTTGGGTTTGCTTTTCTGATGGCTGGAAGCGAGCTAAAGGTTTGTTAAACCTGTTTAGAACAAGGTACACTACAAACTGTACACGGCTCATGAATATGGTTTCCATTGCTGTGTTAGCCTGAGTTTTAGCCGTCAGTTCTTTGCGCTGTAAGTCTTTCTTGAACTTTCTTGTTGCAGGAGTACTCTGTAAGAAGTTCTTTCATATTCATGTCTCATGATCTCTTGTTTTCTGGTGTTTTGATTGTGCATCGGTTAATTGTTTTTGAAAGTTAAAAATTTAGCTACGTTTTCCTGTGTATTTGGTTTTAACTGCCTTGTTTGTCTTTGGTGTGTGTGAGATTATGTTTTGTTTTGGGTTGCTTAGAGAGTAATGGTTGTTTTGTAACTGTTACTTCAAGAAGCATAGCTATTCTGTTTGTTTTATTCAGGATGTTTATGGTGAAGGTTTACTGTCATCAATCTTCTCATAACCTGTTTTACATGTTTTTTTAAATGACAGTTTTAGTTGAAAGTTACTTCTTGAACCATCTTTCTTACAAAATTTGTAAACTAAATGTCATGTAATTTGGTTTTGATGGTTGTTTTGAGTATCCTGTTGGATCTTTTGCATGTTTAGGTTTATTGTTGTTTTTACTTAACCTGTGTGCTGTTATATCTTGTTTCTTGGATATTTGAACCATGGTGTTCATATATAGGAACCTGTATTGTTAACTAGCATATCTTGTTTCAATCATTGTGATTGTCGGTAAGGAGTCCTTATCTGATATGGCATGTTTAAACCTATTTGCTATCAGTTTTATGATTTGAACTGTGTTGTTCTGTTGCTTAATCTGGCATATTGTTTTGCATCACGTGACATCATCTTTAGTATAAAGGTTATATGCTACTTTGTATGTTTTGGCTGTAGATAATGTGTGTTTTTTGTCCGTTATTTGGTCATCATTACACATTATTTGTATCTTGCTGCCGTGTCTTAATACATTGTTTTTTTTTTGAAACCATATGGTTTATCTCTTTAGTATCAGAATTTGTTTCTGATGGTTTTGTGGAACCTTGTGGTTCTGTGTTATTCGTTCACGTGTCTTATGTGTTGAGAGTCGTGTGATTCTTTGTTTTGACCGTGATTTAAGTTGTTGAGTTTTGTAACTCATCTTCATATCTCAGATATTCCTCTCGGTTTGGTGTTTTTCTCGTAAATTTATTTCAAGTATCCCTAAGTTCTTGTCAGATTTTTTTTTCCGATTGCAAGCTTATTTGTAGGTTCTGATGATAGTTTGATTAGGAGATGTGTATACTTGGATGTTTGAGAGGTTTTGTCCGGTTGGGATAGTGTTATAGAATCTTGTGATTCTTTGTTAAACATTCAGATTGGTTTCATATTTGTTGCTGATATATACTTTGGGCGCTTTGTTTAAACTTGTTAGTGGAATTGTGCGGTTCATTTTCATGTTCAAAGATTTATTTTTGGTTTCTTTGATTGCAAACTGGTGTGTCTTCTGATATGTTGTCTTTAAAATTTGTCGTTATAGGATTAGTTGAGGTTGTAACGTTTGTTTGGCAATTTGTGAGTGTTGAGTTGGGTTATACACTGTGAGCTTCTTGTTGTCACTTTGTTATAGTGCAGAGGTTCATTATTGTGTTAATGTACAAGTTGTTTCACAAAACGTGATGAATCTGATATGATGTAGATTTTGTGACATATGAGTCTTTGTATGTTCTGATTTAGTGGTATATATTTGATGGCACATGATCTTTGACATTGAATGTGGATTTAAAGCTTGTTGTTCTGCTTCAAGTTTTATAACGAGTTTTTTATGTGATTGAATTTGTTTTATTAAAGCTATTGTATACTTCTTGAAAATACATTTCCATGGTTCGGATGATTTTGTGATAAAGGAGTAGTTAGTGAGATGTGATGTAAAATTTTTCAATCAATTAGGTTATGAGGTTCAGGTGTTCTTAATCTCATGTGGTTGTTTTTGGTGTTATCAGTTTGATTGTGTTGCAGGATCGTGTGGTTCTGTCTGTCTAAGTCTGTTGTTAGACTTATATGTCTTGTGACATATTGTTTGCCTTAAAGTTGTGTGGCTTTTCGGTGTGATCATATGTGTGTATATGGTTTTTTATGGACAGTCATGTATTCCTTTGGTTATTGGAATCGTCGTGTGATTGTGTTTCTTATAAAGGTTATGCTTTCTTGAAGATGTATTCTTGGGGTTTTCATGTTTTTTGAGTCCGACCATAGTGAGGTTGTGTAGGGTCCCTGTGTTAGTGGTCCTATGTGTTTGTTGTTCATTGCCGATCGTAGTGATATTAGTTCATTGATCTAGGTGATGTTTGTTTTTTCTTCCACGCTGGTCTAGGGTAGTTTGTAGATTCTTCGTGTTGTCGAGTCTAGTCCCGATTAGATCGTAGTGTTGGTTTCTATCTGTTCTTTGTGCTTCTTGTCTGGTTTATACAGACTTGTTCTATTGTTGCCCCTGTTTAGAGCTGTCATAAGGTTTTAGTAAAAGGTTTGATCTAGTTGATTGTGTTTTTTGCTTTTACCTGTTGATTTTCAAGCATTTTGATTTGTAAAGTCATGTGGTTTTTTTTTTTTTTTTTTGGATCATATATGATGTTGTTTTTGATATATATGTTTCTATGTTTGTTCTCTATTCAGCATTGTGCGTCATCATATATGTATCTGATGATGTAGTTGAATCAGTTCTGATTGTTTAGGATATGGTTTTTTTTGTTCATGAACCAGTTTAGTCAAATTCGTTTAGGTCATGGTGTTATGTGTAGCATGAGTTTTGAAGGGATAAGGATTGGCTGGTAATTGGGATCAGATTCTTTATCTTCATTCTTGTTATCTAATATAAATCTGATATTGATAATTGGGTCAGGTGGATTTATAGTTTTGTTTATAAGAATGTTATGTTTGGTTCCATATGAGTAGTTGTGGCAATGTTTTTTTGGAACGGTGAGCTAAGTTGTGCAGGGTTGACATTGAGAAGCATTTAGGAGGATCTTTAATCAAATGTGTTAAACAACAGTTTTTTATTTGGAGGTCTTGTTTAGGGTGGTTGTGGCATTTCATTTCCACAACATATATGGCTGCTGGTGGTCGAAGTGCTTTACATTTTGGTGTTTCATTGAACTGCACAACTCGAATAAGTAAACACTCATGAGACGTGAAAACAGGCGTATGTGAGATCTTAATGCTTGCATTGAAAGTCTGTGACGATTTGGCCAGGACTAAAGTCAACTTTTGTGCTACTGCTCATGCTCCTCCTTGGGTAATGGAGTTGCTTTCAGATCCATATGGCCAAACAAGGACGCCAATGATGGGGGCTTGGAAGGGTCCCACTCTTGGTACAGCTGACTACGGATTTTCCACTTCAGAGAACTTTTCGAAATTCTGAGTATCAAGTTCTCCAGTGACAACGGGTGTATACGCAGCTTCCATTTCATACAGCATATCCCACTTCACCCCTTTAAAGGTTTTTTGTGTTTTTTTTACAAGGAAAATTAAATTGTGGGGGGGTGTTAAAAATATAAACTAAGTTCCAATTTATTTTTTCCTTTATTATTAATTATTGGTTTAATATGATTGTTGTTGTTGGTGTTTCATATTTGATACTGGGTTATGGATCGGCTGGAGATGTAGCATTATTGGGCTTGCAGCTGATTGCTTATGGAAGGCTGGTTGCTGGGCTTATGGAATGAAGAAATGGTTATAACAAATTGACAAGTTGTTATAACCATCATCCGGGTTAACCGTGTTCAAGTTCAAGGCTCTGAGTCTCTATATAAGAGATACCCTAAAGTTGTCACAGTAGAATCAATTTTGTCCAGATATTTTTTTCATCTGCGTCTATCTAATTATCATCTCTCTGTTTTCTCTCTTAGGGTTTCATATCTTAGATCTATCTTGAATCTGAGATTTAGGTGTGAGATTCGGTGTTCTCTAAAGATTATCGTGATGATAATCCTAGTGTGTGAGAGTTGAGAGTTTTTATGAGTGATTTTGTTCTGTTTTTCTCAGTATTGTTGTAATCATCAAACTTCCATGGTAATAAAGATCTTTGGGTTGGGTTTCTTGTGTTGATTACATTGTTGATACCAATTCTTGACACTCTTATACTCTAATACTCATAACCCTCTCCCTTAAAGATAGGAATATGGGTAGGAGTCATTGAAAGAGCATTAACTTGAATAGCCATGAAGATGATCCAGAGTCGAAGTACACTTGAAATCAAAAGAGAGCACTAGAGGCTCTGATACCACTTGTGTTGGTATTTTAACACAAGATAGCATAAGAAAACGAAGGACCCTAATGCTTGGCTTCTTATTCACTAAAATCTCAAGATTGTACGTACATAATGAAAAGTAAAAAAGCAACATTAAATAGCAAGATTCAAACGGCTAAAACCACTAAACCCGGACTATCATAACAGACTTGGCCATAAGCCTTTTTCAAAATAAAGCACAAAAGTAGGAACGACCTAAAACGGCATATTTGACGAAGCCAGCATGAACTCAACACGGGCAAAACAAGTTTGAATTAACTTTTGACAGATACACCTGATATTCAACATGTATCGAGTAATCAGGTGTCCTAAATAAATGAATATTCAGATATATTTTGATAAATATTTATTTTAATAAACTGATTAAGAAGGGTTTAATGCTTTATGGATTAGAAATAGGTCTAATCCTTTTGGTATCTCCTATATTATTCCTTTTTAAGTTCAAATTTTTCTTTCACTTTACTAAATTATCCGGTAGTAACAAATCTTAAGATGGGTCACTTTGTTAATAAACAACTTGTTCAAAAATGAAAAAATGAAGTCACATGAATTTATGTAAATACCATCTTAGGCCTAGATCACGGCCCAGAAACAAATACGGCCCAAACCATATACGAAAGCCCAAGATTTTCGGCTTAATGTTGTTTCAACGGGCGAGTAAGGCCCAACACTAATACAAAATACAAATCTTATCTAGGACACAATAACAAACAACTCCTGCAACCAAAAAGTTATTAACTTGTGTGATTTAATGGTGTAATATGATCTTAGTTTTGGTATTAACTTGGTTCTTGACTATGTGATTACTGATGATTATAAAAGTGTCTTTAAAATAAACTTATTGTGATCGAAGATGACAATAATAAGTTATGTTTCCATGAGGTTGACTATCCATTTTTTAGTAACTTAAAAAGTTCTTACTCTTGTCGAGGATGACTCAAGAGGAGTAAAATAAAGCAAGGGCCTTCTTCACGCCCCAAATTCTAGAAGAAAAAAATTATATGTATACACAAAGACAAAGATGAGGGTGAACGGAGTGGTGCGGTAAACACAGCGGCAAAGCGGTTTACCGAGCGGTAACACTGCCGCCGTCTGTGTTTACCGCTCGGCGAACATGGATGATCGGTGAACCTTTACTGACTCGGTGAGAGGGAGGGAAAGGGGGAGAGAGGGTGTGTGGTGGGGTCCATTTCTTCTCAAGCAATAACACATTTTTCCTTTTTTTAGATAGTTTACCTAAACCCCATTAGGTAAACCACCGCCAACGTTTTTGAGCATTAGGTAAACAATTTAGGTGAATTGACGTGACACTGTCTGATTGGGTGAATGGGTGAGTTTACCTATTCCAAATAGGTAACCACTCCCTTCACCCTGATGCTTGAACTATAGGAACAAAGCAATTTTTGTTTTGCCGAAAAGCAGGGGCGGACCCACATGGTCCGGATCGGGGTCCACGGACCCCAATGTTTTTTTTTAAAACTAGTAGAACCGGTATGTTAATTTTATCAAGGACCCCATAAAATAAATTAGTTGGACCCCATAGTATTAAAAGCAAAGTTGGTGTGGTGGTAAATCCTCTTGTGTTCCAACACATAGATCCCAAGTTCACGTCTTACAGGTCTTGTTTTTTAGTTTTTTTAATAAAGTAGTGGTTTCATGTCCACTAAATGTTTCTACATTATTTCCTAGCCCCGACCCGACTACGATTACCGATCCGAAAATTTTAATATTTGGTTGTGAAAAATTCTTCAACAAAAAATAGACCCCAGTAAAAAATAATCCTGAGTCCGCCACTGCCGAAAAGGCTCGTATACATTATCCACTTTGCCCCCAATAAGCTTGAGACGCACTCTTGTTTGTCTTTTCGAGAAAGTTAAGGTTTTTGATTTTCGACTATGAAAAAATGATTAAGATGAATATTAAGGTTTTTGTGTTTTGATTGTTCCCTTAATTTCATTTCAAGGGAATAATAAAGGAAATATTAATGTTGTTTACCTATAACTAACCGTCCAGCCATCTTCATTTAATTTGCACCATTCCTCCATCTTCATAAGTCATGTCTAGCTTTGTCTACTACACTCTATATAAACAACCATTGTCCATTCATCGATGAAGGCTGTATATTGATATTGTATTTGTATTGCATCATCGTGTTAAAGTTGTTTTTTTTCCTATGTTCATACTTTTTTACCATGAATATGTTTGGATTTATCTTCCAACATATGAATTTACGTCATGGAAGAACTCCCTTTGTGTATATAGAATTTTTTTTCGGTTCGGAACCTGTAAAATGCATTATCAACATAGATTGTCTACCGCTCATTGTTGGAATTGGTGGTCTCGGAATTATGAAAGGTAATTTTTCGATTCTTTTATCCAGTTTGTTTCACATTATGTGAAACACCCGACAAAATTTATAAATTATAAAATCATAGCGATAGTAAAAGATAAAAAAATAAAAACATCACATTGAAATATGTTAAAGTAAACATAAGAAAAAATTAAATTACAGACTTAAGTTATAAAGTAATATAAATATATATAAAGACACATACTGTTTATCGAAAATAATAATAATAATAATTAAATAAGTTTAGTTAACATGGATAAAATAAAAAAATAAAATAGAGGATAAGAATATAGTACCTTGAGCCCCAAGACTTGAGGATACGTGGAGGAGTTTTAGATGAGTCACTCAAACGTGGAAAGCATCCATTCGATGATAAGAAAATTCTTTTACCTTAGTTACTAAGAAAAACAAGATAAAAAAATAAAATAAATCCCAATTAAAAATAGCCAAGACTCAGAAACCTTTTAAACCTCACATCAATGTTTTCAGGACCGGACCAGATATCAAACCGGTCACCTTAGTGGTCCACTGGTCCAACCGGTCCGACCGGATTTAAGAACCGGATAACGTTATAAATATTATATCATATATATTGAATTAATAAACAACTAAAAAAACTAAACAAATTTTCGTTTTTAGTTTAGTTTAATTAATAAAGTACCAATAAATTAAATTATATAGGTTAATAATAAAGTAAACTGCCAAAATGGTCCCTGAGTTTTGGTCACTTTTGTCCAAAACTCAAACCTTTTAAAGCTGGGTCCCTGTGGTTTTAATTTTTTGTCATTTTCATCCAAAAGCAAAACCTGGTCAGATTTTTCAGTTAACATCCAGATTTTTCAATTACCAAAACATGTTGAAAATGACTAGAACCTTTACCAATGACCAACACCATATTGAGAATGATAAAAAAAATCTGAATGGTAACTGAAAAATCTGACCAGGTTTTGCTTTTGGATGAAAATGGCAATAAAATTGAAACCACATGGACTCGGATACAAAATGTTTGAGTTTTGAACTAAAGTAGCAAAAGTGACCAAACCTCAGGGACCATTTTAACAGTTTACTCTTAATAATATTTTTTTTTCTGTGCAACCACATGTGTTGTCAAGTCCGTAGACTTGGAATAAAAAGTTGGGCTAGTTGGCTGTTGCCTCATTTTTTTAAATAAGATACGGTTCCTTCCATCTCTCTCACATTTGCCCAATATCCATTGTTGTTGTTGCAGAGTCCAGCCGGAAAAAAATCTGGTGACACTACACTTGCGTTTCCTCCCTCCCAGCTAGCTGTACTGCCTCCGGCCATCCTTCTAGCTTGGCAACGTATGTCCAGATCTTGACTTCTAACATTTCTTTTGTCTAGATCTGAGCTCTGTCAACAAGATTCACCCCTAATTTGTTTAGATTAGTTAGCAACATTAACAGACACCCTTCTTTTGTTAGGAGATTGAACCAATTAAAAAATAAAGAAAAAAAACAATCTGGGCCGACCTCTCGTGATGAACCGCCAACCCAACCGCCCGGTCCCCGGCTCGACCATCGGCTCAATGTTGAAACAGTCTAACATGCTGAACCGGCCCGGTAAAGTTTCCGGAACCTGGCCCGACCGGTCCGGTCCAGGTCTGAAAACGTTGCCTAACATATATCTCATGCCTCATAGCCACTATAAATATTTTACCACTTCAACTTTTGAATCTCTTGTCTGTTCCTTTTCACAGCCATTAAGATGGTCAACCACAAATAAACTACCAACAACTGGTAAAAGATATTTACAAACGTTCGTGAATAATTTGACGTCGCTTTGGAACATTAAAAGATATGAACTCTTAAAGAACCTTATGTATACGAATTTGGGTTTCCACTGCCTCGTAGTTGAAAATTTAGATTCGTTATTGTATGCGTTTGTGATCTTTAAGATTTTGAGCTATTATATTTAAATATATAGTTATATTGTTTTAGAAAATATTAATTATGACTCGCTGAACTACTGATTGTGTCGAAACGAAAGGTGACGCGCTAAAAAACTAAATGTGAACTATTGAATGTGACTATGTGACACACTGAATGTGAACTGACTACGCATTAAACTACTGAATGTGATGCACTGAAGGTGACTGACTGAATATGTGTTATATATATTGTCCGATATATAGATATTGTTAAGAAAATGTATATTGCATCATTGTTGTCCCACTGAGTAAACCCCGCTTACTCAGGCGTACATTTGCCTTCTTATGTACATTAGGTTGCGAGGATATTCGAGAAGAATTGGATGGATGGTTCGATGGATTAAAGTTGCACATGGATTTTCATAAAATTTTAAAATGTTTTGTAATGTTTTGACTCATTTGAAATAATGTTAAGTTTTACAAATTTATGGAATGATGTTTTAAGCTCCGATGTATTGCACAAGTGACACGTCAGTCCAAGCCGAGTTAGGGTGTTGCATAATGATCCATGTCGAATATGACATATCTATAGTTAACAAAACAATATTGTGTTGTTAGATCTGTAGGAACCGTTCGCGTAAATAAATAAAATAAACAAATTTTATTATACGATTACAATTCAGAAATAAAGAAAACAAATGACAATTACGATTACAACTGAAATAAAATGAAATACAAGAACTTAGATGAAGAAGAAGGCTGAGGCACGTGTACACACGCTTCCCTTAAAACAAATTCCGAGTCTCCCAAGAGTACTCGTTTTGTTTCCCAGGGTACAACAGCCGGAGCAGTAGTACTGCCGGAGTTCGCCTACAACCCGAAGGTTACCTTGAAACTGCAAGAGATCAGAAAATCTGTAGAGAGAAAGTGAATAGCTGTTGTGTTGCTGGTGTTCGAGGTGGATCTTCTGCAGTGACCAAGAGCTGTATTTATACTGCTCCTAAGTCGAAACAGTCAAAAGAGAATTAAAGAGAGGTTTAAATTGCATTAAACATCTTCAATGCAATTTAATACGTCATTTAATTCTCAGTCAAAGACCGTTAACTCGTCAGTTACGAAGCTGAACTGAAACTGCACTGTCATTCAATGCTGGAAGTTTCTGCGCGCGCGCGCGCAGGTCAGCACGCTCGTACGCGGTGCGTCCATCTGGCTCATTTCCATGCGCGCGTGCGCCACGTCACCTGTGAGCCTATCCGATCACGCCACACAGTCACGCCGTATTGGCTCACTCTGGTGCGCCGCGCACGACACAGGAGGATCCATGCACCATGCGCAACCGCGCGCCTTCGTGCCACTTGTACCCGCGCGCGGACTGCCACGTCACGCGCCTCGAACCTGCACGCCACTTGGTCCTTGCAGCCTCTGTGATTCACCACGCGCACGTGGTCAAAAATACAAAGGCGGCTCTCAAGCGACTCGCGGCGATGCGAGCGTGCGCCATCAAAGCGCCACATTGCGCCACATCGCCCACGCCACGCGCGCGCGAGCGTGTGCGAGTTAGGGTGCTCCTTCGTGAGGACACTTAGTGCGTGCTTCCATGAAACAATAAGGATGGAGAGTTCCACCTTAAATACCCATTTAAGTTCCATCTCTCATCCGATGTGGGACAAGGTGCTACTTTCCATTTTGTTTCAGCATTGAATGTTTCAAACACCCAACTTTGAGCATCGATATCTCATTCATCTTAGCTCCGCTTTGGACGTGGTTTAGTTCGTTGCGAAGCTCTTCCAACATAGAACACAAACCCATAAATAAATATATATTTTATTATATTTATTTCTAGTCCAAAATAGGAAAAAATCATTTTCCTATATTTGTGAAAAATGCGATTTTCACCTATTTTTCCAACAATCCCCCACATGAAAAATGCTATTTTCATCAAATTTCCAACAATCCCCCACATGTATGGAAATCGATCTTTTCCTTACACTTTTCAACGATAAACTTCGACAGTTGAGTATTGCAAGATAGGTAGGTTGAAGCCTTTGAACCTTTTTTTGTGAAACATACTTAGCTTACTAGCGGTTTGTAGACACGATGTCCTTGAACATACCCCCATTTGTGTAACACCCCGAAAATATAAAACTTTATATTCAAATTATAAAGTATTAAATAACGAGAATTTACTAATTAGGAATTTTAACCTAGTTAGTTAATTGTCTAGAAATGGCTTATTACATGGTTAAAAGCTACCAAACTATATGTTGAACATAGTAGAGGGGCCTTAGTTGTTAAAATTGAAACTATAATATTGTTTTTAATAAAAAAAATCAAACCAAACCCCTATTTTGAAGGGTCTGGTCGTACAAGAGAAGAGCAGGGGCGACACCCCACTCTCACAAACCTAAAAATCACTAGAACTCTCAAATTGAAGGTTAAATCCTGTCCCAAATCAAAATCCGAGCATGGATTATTGATCCTCATCGCAAGAGGATTCCAAGGTATGTAAAATTTAAGGAAAACTCTGAACTTGAAATTCTCATGAATTGGGAAAAATCTGAAATTAGGCTTGCATGTATGTGTTAGGATGATTAAGGAACAACTATAGTGTTTAGGGACAAACCCTAGACCAATATAAGTTGAAATCATATGAAAATTTAGTGAAAACCCATGAACACCATTGTAGGTGATTTGTGAGTTATGTGTAATTTGATGAACACTAGGAAATAGATTGTTGATCTAGTGTAAATTGACAATTTTGAAGCGATTCTAGAAAATTAGAAGCTATCAATCATGTAAAAAGGTTGAATGTTGTGAAATTATGGCTAAATGATAAACTAGAGATTTGATGTTTAATCATGTAAAAATCTGCTCATGAAGTATTTGTTAAAATGCCTCTATGAAGGCTTAAAACTGAAATTTCAAGTTTAAACGCATAATTACGATGTTTCGGTGTATTATGCGAAGTAAGGTTTAAAGAGAGTTCTAAACATGTCTTGAATTGAACTCTATAGGAAAGGATACCAGAACGTCGAGTGGACAAGCCGGTGGTGATTTGCGGTTGAAGGGCGTACACTAAGGTATGTAACTTGACTCGTTACATTGGGTAAATTAGCATATGTGTAATAGAATTGTAAAACAAAGATTTTGTTGATTTAAAGTGATAGAATTCACTAAATTGTTTAATAAGTCAAGAATTGGTTGGAACCATGTTGGTAGTCATCGAAAAGGGAGGATCCCGTAGATGAGCCAAACGGGTCGGATAATCAAATAATGTGTTGATAATGCATCACAATATGGTTATTTGATCATTGTATTTGATAACAAAGAACCTATTATAAATACGAGTATTCAGTGTGTGGTTCGTTAGGAGGAAAAACCTGAGAATGGAATGTGGGCAAAACAATTAAAATGGCCAAAACTTATATGTGCAGGACCTACCGTAAGTTACGGTGTCACCGTAACTTACGGTAGAGATCAGAAATGTTACGGTGTAATTGTACTGAGTTACGGTGACTGCTGGAATTTCATGTCTACCGTAACTTACGGTAGAGGCCGTAAGTTACGGTAGATTGCAGAATCCTTTATTTAAACTTGCATTTATTGATTTATCGAATCCGTTTTTAAGCGTAGATTTGAATAAGAAGAAATTCCAAGAACTTTAATACTAATAAAGGATTAAATTTTAGTTTGTAGGTATAGCAAGCACATGGATAACGATCAAGCATTGTTGAAGAACCGAACACTCACTTTTGAAGCTTCCGCGTTAATTTACCTTGTTTAGACAATGTTTATGATGTATCTAGTTTGCAAAACAACTTATGAATGTTTGAATTTGACGGTTGTTGTCTAATGTTTGATACTTTAAAACTATGTTTTTGGGGAACCCATGTTTTAAAATAGGTCATTTCTTATATGAACCTTATGAATTATAGCTAATTCAAATAGAAATTTTAAGGGTGTTACAATTTGTGTAAACGACAATACACTTCACACAATACTCTCCCTGGTTTGGCCAACCCCTCATTGTCGTGTCCTATTATGGTCCTGGAACACTAGCCTGGTTCTGCGAGAGCTCTAGGATTTGCGCACCCCACAAATCCATTCGAAGCGACCCCACTTCTCTCTAACATAGGTGATTCCTCTGAATCATTAAAAGCATCATGGTTATTTGATTTCCCGAAATCGTTAACCTTAATATGCTTAGCCTCACTTCAATGTCACTGATTGGAATGGACTAGGAAGTATATATAACTCCCTTTTATTTAGTTTTGGGGTACTCCCCCACAGTGACTCCGTTTTGGTAATATGATTAAGTTGTCCTATTGAACTTAGATCTTGGGATCTCCAGTCAACTAAGTTAGGTTTCCCTCATATTCCCATTTATCACGGGCTTTAGTCCCATTCCTCTTGACGACATTTCTACTAACTCTCTGCTTAAGCCTTTTGTTAACGGGTCCGCAATGTTATCCGTTGATCTCACATAATCAATTATGATAACACCCGTTGAGAGTAGTTGTCGTATCGTGTTATGTCTACGTCGCATGTGCCTTGATCTGCCATTGTACATCAAGCTTTGAGCTCTACCAATCGCTGATTGGCTATCACAATGTACACATATGGCTGGCAAAGGCTTTGGCCATCTTGGAATAAATTCCACGAATTGACGTAGCCATTCCGCCTCCTCGCCTGCCTTATCCAAGGCGATAAATTCAGATTCCATTGTGGATCTTGCTATGACCGTTTGCTTAGAAGACTTCCAAGCAATAGCAGCTCCTCCAAGTGTAAACACGTAACCACTTGTTGATTTGGAATCTTTATTATCCGATATCCAGTTTGCATCAGTGTATCCTTCGATCACTGTTGGTTGTCGGGTATAATGCAGTCCATAATCTCTTGTGTATCTTATGTATCTAAGCACCCTCGTGGTAGCTTTCCAATGATCCGCACACGGATTGCTGGTGTATCTACTTAACCTACTTACCGCGTAAGCCAAGTCGGGTCTAGTACATGTCATTAGATACATTAGACTGCCAATAATTCTTGAATACTCTAACTGAGCAACTCCATCTCCTTTATTTTTCTTGAGATGTTGGGAGGTATCAACTGGAGTTCGAACTACACTCGTATCTCCCGAGTTGAATTTTTGAAGAATTTTATAAACATCAAGGTTACTCCTCTGGAGACCTTGTTTGGGAGAAATAGCCAACGCCCAAATTGCTGGGTAGGAAATTGGAAAAGCCCAATTATCAGGATCTGAGATTTGTCATAAAGATGATGGATAGGATATTATGAATCCGTAATCATCTGAAAACTGCCAGTATTCGGCAATAGAGCAATGCGAACAAGAGGCGCAAATCTCTTAAAGTTCCAAATGGGGAACAAAGCCCTATAGAAATATCAGACATGAAAGAATACAATACATTTTAGTGTAAGGGCAAGTTAAGCCTTGGATATCTAAAATCATTCGAGATCATCGAACGTGATGGCAGTATAGCTCATAAGTTAAACCTGCCTAAGGAGCTTTGTGGAATTCACGATGTGTCCCACATTTCCAACTTAAGGAAATGCCTAGCTGATAAATCGCTAGCAATGTCTTGTAAAGACGTATAGATTGATGAAATCCTGAGGTTTATTGATGGACCTATATCAATCAAGGATCGACAGATTGAGAAGCTCCAAAAAGGAGCATGTACCTATGGAATAGATCAACTGGAATACCCGTAAAGGTCCCTAAATTACTGTGGAAGTTAAGTCCAATTTACGACAGAAAGTACTTCCATCTTTTTGAGCAAATCTCGGGGTCGAGATTTCTTTTAAGGGGGTGAGGATGTAACACCTCGTAAAATCGTGTCCAATGATGTGGTGACACGTGTACTGAACCCTAATAAAGTCAAACGTTGACTATGAGGGACTAATTTCGTCAAAATCGAAAACTATGAATATAGAAGGACTGAAAGTGTCAACATGCCTAATCTAGGCCTCTGAGTGACCTTATACGATACCCGTATTCTCAGACGAGCCAATTGTTGGACGAGAGGAGCCGTTTGCGTAATTATGTGAAAGTTTGCGCGTCGAAGGGTTAAAAGTGTCAACATGTTAATTCTTACCTCTGAGTGACCTTTTAACAAACCGAGAGCTTCGTTATGCTTCATCATATCCTCGGGAATGCCAAATATTGGCTATGCAAGGCTTTTATGCCAATAAGTGAAGTTACACACAAGTTTGTAAGTTAGAGGGGTTGAAAACGTCAACATGCCAAACTTGTGCCTCTGAATGACCTTACATGAGGAATATATTCTTAAACGAGTGATTGATTGGATATAAGAAGCCGTTGGCAAGAATAATCGGACGATTATTAAATTACAAGGGTTAAACGTGTCAACATGTCAATTCTGACCTCTGAGTGACCTTTTAACGAAACCGAGGCTTCGAAATATTCAAATATACTCTTAAGAATAAGTGGTATAAATTTCACGTGGTTTCGATATCGTTAAGCGTGTTTTTAAAACTTCGGGCCAAAAGTGTCAACTTGATGAAACTTGCTTTCATAGTGATATTTAACGAACCCGAACCTAACGAGGTTTGTTTGTACACCCTTGGGCCCCAAGAAATAAACTAGAAGGGTCCCCATTGCCAAAAATGAAGTTAAAAAGGGTCAAAAACGAGCAGGGACTGAAACTGCCAGCATGCAAACTTGTTTTACCAGTCTGACCAGTCTACGCGGCCCGCGTAAGACACTCTTAAGTCTTACGCGGCCCGCCTCAGGATGCCCAGATCAGAAAAATAACTTCCAGCTGCGGGTTTGCCTGTTCCACCGCCTTAACTTCGAAATTATCAACCTTGGGAGCTATAAGTCGGTTAATAACACTAGCTAGGCCACTTGGGATGATCTTAGGATGTCCCATTACACCTGGAAGTGATCCATGATCTTGCATGTGGCTATATAAAGGACCATAGTTCATGTGTTCTTGACACACATTGGCAACACTTCACTTGAGGGACTTGTTCTGGAGCTTTCATCAGTAAGAAGAGGATCATCAAGTGTAGAAAAGTTGCTAGGACCTTAAGTAAGCTTCTAATTCCTTGATTAGTCGTTTAACTTAGCTTAATTACTCTAAAGTCAAAGTTATAGTAAATTTAGTTTGACTTTCGTTTTAATTACATGTGACTTAACCACTGATCAAATTGAAAGTGGTTATAGAACCACATTAGTATAGGTGATTAACCCTTAAAAGGGCATCCCCTAATTATCTCGTTTGACTGATCAATTGTCGGGTCAAAGTAGTTTGACAAAAAGTCAAACTGGGCAGAATGTTTACAAATGATTAAAATTAATAAACCTGAGATTCTAAATTATATTTTAACATTCTAATGACTTGGTAATTAATGTTAAGACATGTTTTATCAGTCCTAACCCGACAATTAATAGTCTAAGGTCAGTTTATAACCGAAAGTCGCAAAAGCTTGACTTTGCTTTGACTTTTCAGTTCTGGCCCGATTAAGCTTGATTCTTCCATGTTTTAAGCTTCCATTAGGACCATATTATTCAGTAGTATAACCCTCTGGAGTTATATTGCATGGTTCCTTGTGGTTTGAATTATACGCTAGTTTCCGCTATTATGCTTATAAACGCCCATTTTGCCCTTTTGACATAAGAATGAGATTTTTAGAAATGTGAGAGGACAAAAACCTTTGTTACTGATATATAAGCTTGTCCCGAAAATTTGACATCAGTTCTTGGTCCCAAATAGGAGTTATGCTCGATATCGTAATTAGAATCTTTTAACTAAGTAAATTGCGATATCTTGTATAAAGTATGTTTAAACTTGGATTTTGACCCAAAACTCATTACCTACTATTAAGATATTATTTTTAGGGATTGTTGGAGTTATTGATCAGATTATAAACTGATCATGTCATAGAGTTCTTGTATTATTCGATAAATGACGATAATACCCTTTTCATGCATAAGATGAGATTTACAAATGATTTGAATGCCAAACCTTTTCCTACTGATTTCATATATTAAATAAATTATTTTGAGCATTCAAAACTGATCAAAATCTCAGATTTCCATAAAACCCCTTAATTATCGTCAATTAGCGATTTTTACGCTATTTAGGTACATAGTATGGTTTTAAACCATAATTAACACCTAAGACTTGTTACCTACTGAATTTTTAAACAAATTTTAATATTATTTCAGTAGGCATAAGTCGTGAACTCAGACTTCCAAAAATGCCCGTAAAAGCATATGTGAAATGACCAAAATACCCTTTCGGGGCATAGTTTGGCCATAAATGGTAAACCTCACATATGTATGATATCTTACTGATGTAATGAGATAAATTAAATATTTTTACTGATTAGAAAGGACCAGAACTACAGTTTGTCATAAAATCTCTTTTATAAGTATTAAAATTACCAAAATGCCCTTACAGGACTTAAAATGGTTTTAAATACTTTTTGGGCATATATGTTGACATCCTACTGATGTATTGACATATTCTAAGCATAATAACATATGGAACTTATATATGATTCATTTGGTTACCCGTTACGCATTCTACGCGTTCGGATCGGTTTATGTAACTAGTTTACGTATGTTTGCCGAAACGGGTTTAACCTTATCGTTTTTATCTCAAAATCCGGAATGTGTTTAGTTTACCCATAATATACAAGTATCCAAACTTGTTGGGTCTAAATAACATTCTATTCCGTTCATCGCTAGATCTAAGCGTGTCGTACCGCTTTAGATACTTTAAGCTAGCCGGTTTAAGTCTACGACTTAAATGAAGACCGTTAGCATTCTGAATTGATTATATATTACCATCACTCCAGACTAGAGCCGCCCGGTAAAAGCTACCTGCATTTAGATAGATTGGATACGACTGAGTTATTTTGCTGTGAATCAAGTATTAGCTCAGGTAAATACTTTTAACTTATTTTCCCTTATACGGGCTTGGGATACGGTAGATTAATACCGCTTGGTCGGGTGTGGATCAATCAAATGCCGGATTGTGGCTAGTAAATCCACAAAACCTGTTTTGATACTGTTCTGTTGATGACTTAAACATTGGGGGTTATCGACCATGTCCTGGATATATCCTTGGCTCATTCATTTGTAAATGGCCACGACTTATGCGCAGGGTGTAGGCATACACCGAAAAGATGCCAATAATAAATTATTAATTACCCACAAGTTGGGGATAACTCCTTTATGGGTTTTAAATGTGGTGTGTCGTTTAATCATGTCTCAGTCTCTGTACTGGGCCCCAGATGTACGGTAAACATGTAATTTAGTATACAAGATTTTATTAAGAATTGTCCCAAGATATAAAAGGTTTTGTGCCTTGTGCACTTAAATCAATTTTCATAAACTCTTTTCAAATGAGTCGGTTAAATTGTATTTACCAGTGAAAACTGACGTATTTTCAAAAGGCTAAGTGGCAGGTACTACTCGTAATAGGCTGGGAGTTGCTCGGTGTCGAAAAAGAGGATCTTGCAAATCCTTAAAGATGCCATAAAGTCTGCTAAGCTTCATTTTAAACATTTCGTAATGATCCTCCTGTGGATTTGATATTACAGACTCGTCTATAATAAATACTTTGATATTTTCAGACATTTGAGTTTGTAATAATATTTTATATTCCAAGACTTCCGCTGTGCTATTCTGTGTGTGTTTGACCATGATGATATCAACTACGTCACGATACCCCACCGGGCCCACCGGTGATATGTGGAAATATCGGGGTGTGACAGGTTGGTATCAGAGCCAACATTGAGTGAATTAAACACTAGTCTTTTGTGTTTAATCTCAATGACACAGTAGCATATTCCTTAGACCTTTTGAGTCTAGACTTAATATAGGAATGCTCTCATCCCTATTAAGTAAACATTGTTTTCGATTTTGTGTATTTTAAATAAGTCGCCAAGCAAGGAAGCCGATGATAGAGATTTTCCTCATCCGAAGCCAAGGAATACCAAGCTTCACCATACGGCTAGAATAAGCGTGCGACCGGTTTGGAGGAAGACCTTTATGGATTCATTCCCAAAACCAAACCCATTTGATTTGGAATCAGACTTCAGAGTCCATACCGGAGGTCCCTGAGGCTCAAATTTTAAAGTCTGTACCAGTGGAGTCCATACCAAGTGGTCCCTGAGACTCCCGTTTTTGCCAATGACCCTTGTTTCTTACCTTCAAGTTTGGAATCCCAGACTTGGATTATATCAGTCAAAACCCAATCCGTGATCCATATCATTCCTTAACCATTGAATCCTTGAATTCTACTTCTGTAACGGATCCTGATTGGAATATCTACATTATTCACTGAGGTCTCTTGTACCTTCCCCTGTATAGTAAACCCAGAAGAGAAACAATCGAATGGAGCAAGGAAGACATTATGGAATCATTCCTTCATAATATTCTTTGTCAGTTAAGTCCTTAAAAGGACCTATCTCTTCTATTTAGTCCCTGTGTGGACACGCCTTTTGACTAAAAACCCTATATGGGCATTTGCTATTTAGTCCTTTCATGGACATTATAATTCAATAAAGTCCCTTGTAGACATTATATTTCAATAAAGTCCCTCGGTGGACATACTATTTCATTATAGTCCTTTCATGGACGTGTGATTTTAATAAAACCCCTTTTTGTGGATACACTATTTTAAAAATAGTCCTCCCGTGGGCTTGATATTTCAATATAGTCCTTTCATGGACTTGATATTTCGATATAGTCCTCTCATGGACATTATATTCCTTCTTACTCCTTCTATGGACATAGTATTTTATTAAAAGTCTTTTCATAGACATATTATTTATCAGAGTCCCCTGGCGGACATAATAATTCATTATAGTCCCTTTTTGGACATATTATACCATTAAGATCCCTTGTGGATATGATATTTTATTATAATCCTTTCAAGGATATATTGTTTCATTAATAAGTCTCACTGAGGACGTACCTTTCGACATAAAGTCCCTTCAAGGGCAATTGCTTATTGAAGTCCCTTCATGGACATGTTATATCATAAAAGTCCCTATACGGACATATTTTATAGCTCCTTTTTAGACTTATATTTCCTTTTAGTCCCTGCGTGGACTAGGGTTATTTAAAAGTCCCTGTGAGGACACCTGTACAGCAAAGCCCTTTTGTGTGCACGCTGTACCAATATAGTCCTTTTATAGACATGTTATTTCATTAAGATCCCTTTGGGGATATGCTATTTCGAATTAGTCCCTTTTGAGGAGATTGATATTTCATTATAATCCATAAATGGATTTGTAATATTTTATAGTCCTTATACGGACTTATATTTTCTTTAGGTCCTCTGTGGACAAATATATTACTAAAAGTCCTGTTTAAGGCACTATTGTAAATTCCTAAATGATTTAGGAAAGTTTTGAAAATTTCATGTAGCTATTCATTTCGTCTTTTATCCAACAATAGTTCTGAATTTTATTCGAACTTTATCGATTAGCTGAAAATTTTCAAAAGATCCTCTTAATGGTATAACCTAGCCTATATGTCTAAGAACATGGCTGTGATGGTAAAACCCTCTTAAGATAATTAATCCTTGTTAACATCTAAGAACATGTTAACATTCTTGGCTGTGTGACTTGAGAGACCACACTAGCTTCCAAAAGTACTTGGATTTTTCCAAGCCACCTTCATAGCCTATATGATCAATACGAATCATGGCTATTAAACAACAATATGATGTATACATCCAAACATTCAGTTAAGATGTATGCCTGTTGGCGAAGGTGTATACATGACAATGATAGTTTTATTTTATAAACTTCTTGTCAAAAGGCGATGAACTATGTTCGACCCTTAAAGATCACTGATCCAAGAGATTGTTGATTTTGTTTTAATTGTCCTTGTGACAAGGCCTTTTGTGCCATCTAACTGCCCTTCGAGACAAGCCTTGTGCTATATGAGGACGTCTCTATGACATTGACATTGACATTGTGATCTTTATGATCCCTTGTCCAAGGTAATGAGCTGTGCTCAAGCCTAATAGTCTACGTGGTCAATGCGATCATGACTAAAATCATCAATGCGATGATTAAATCTAACATCCTTAATGATGTTTTGCTTAAGGGCTATATTATATTGTCCATCTGAGACCAGGAAAATGTAATCTTTTGTGATTCTTTGCCCAAGGGGGTGAGCCATGCTCAAATCCCATAGTCTGTATGATCATTGTGATCCTGACTAGTATCATTAATATGATAATCATAATATTAACATCCCTTGTGATGGAATGCCTATGGGCTACACTTTACTTTATTGTCAATAAGACAAAGATAGTGGTGATCCTCAAAATCCCCTATCCAAAGGGTGTGGGTTATACCCAACCCTAACAGTCTATATGATCAGCGTGATCATGACTGATATCATCAAATGCAATGATGATATATGAACATCCATTAGTGATGTCAATTAGTTTACCATTATGCCAAATAAGTCATCTTTAGAGACAATGACAGTTGTAGTTTATGACTCCTTGTCCAAAGGTGAAGAACTATGTTCAAACCTGGAAGCCCTAATCCGATAAGATTGCGGCTTATAAACTAATGTCCTTGGTGACAAAACAATAAGATATGTTTTAAAGTCATCCATGACAAGTCAATGTACTATAGTATGACATTCGTGACAAGTTAACATATTAAATGTTAACATTCCTAGTCACGGGCCTTTTTGTGCCAACATTGGTATTTGTCCTCCGTATCAGGCCTTGGTGCCATATTTTATAACGTCATTGTGATGAGGCCACTTTGAGCCATATCTAAATGTCCTTTGCGACAAGGCTTTCGTGCCATATAATCCGTTGTGTCTTTCACGACTAGGCTTTATGCCATATTTTTCTACGTCCCTCGCGACGGGCTTCTATGCCATATGTATATATATATATATAATAAAAGTCATGTAAGGCTAGCCTTCGAGCTATTCATAATAGACCTTGTGACTAAGGCAGCTGTGACATTATGATCCTCTGTCAAATAGGTAATGGACTCGCTCCAAACCTTAAGTGCCATTAATGGTCCTTTGGTGACCTAGGCTAAATGTAATGGATATACATTCAAATAACATTCATTAGGAATGTTTGGAAAATAATAGCCTATACGGTTTATGGATGCCGTGGCTGATCTATGTCAGGTCATCAGGATGATGACTAACAATTGCTTAATGTGGTGGTTAGTACCAAGTTTCGAGTATGGAAAACTCGAATGAGGTGGATAGCAGTCGCGATACTATTAAGGCGACAAAGGCTAATAATGCTACAAACGTAAACCTCAATATGAATGGAGTTAATCTCCAAGCTGTAATTGACGCAGCAGTTTGAAAGACCATGGAAAAGGTCATGAAACAGTTCGAAGGACCGAATACTTCTCGCTCTAAAGATCATTCAGAGCTACACTCAATTGCTTATGAAAAGAGAGCATGGTTCACACTTCAAATGAGAAGGATGAACCAAGGGAGGAGGATAACTCCCAGAAATCAAAGAAAAAAAGCAAATTACGGGCTTAATAAGAACCATCATAAGTTTAGTAAGTAGCCTGTATGTAAGAATTGCTATAAACGACACTAAGGACAGTGTCAAATAGATCAAAGACCAAAGCAGTGTGCATTTGCAAAGAAACTGGTCATCAGTCTCATGAATGTAGGGACAAAAAGAATACAGTCTGTTACGACTGTGGTGAGAAAGGCCATATTAGAACTAAATGCCATAAAGCTGCCAAAGAGGCGCAGCTAAGTCTGGAAAGGCTAAGAAAGGAAATGCCTAAACTCACCTGATGAATGTCAAGAGAGAGTACATGATGTTATCCAGTACTTTTCTTATCATTGGACAATGATAATTTCTGCCAAGTATCCTGTTTTAATACAGGCAATAATAAGTCTTTCATAGACCATAAGCTTAGCAAAACCTTGATGATATTCATAAGAACTCCAGATTCTTAGTCAGGTAGAACTTACCAATGAAACCTGAAAGACCGATTCTCCTATTATCGGCAATAATCTTTCTGTATAATCTAAGAGTACTCTTTCTTTGAATAGAGTACGACCATATATGTTATTTTAAATTATTTTCATTCTCATTGATTTTATCAACTGCGAGTGCCAACTGTGATTGACAAAAGCGCCATATGAGGATTTGTGTATCCCGGTGCGTCCCATAGATTATGTCCATGCCTGATCAGTATGGAAGTTTAATGCATGGGGCCACCAAGATATACCAATGGTCATATTGTACCAAAGTCAGCTAGTGGTATTCAAAGGAGATATCCATAATAGAAAATGCCTAAGTAGGCGTCTCTACTTAAGGCGTTCGTGCACTCGTAAAGCAGATGAGTCATCTGTATGGCACAATCATCAGTAAGTGGACCAAGGTCAAGGATTGAAGCTACCTCTATCATAGTTAGATAACTTGTTTCCTTCTCAGTAGAACTACCTTGTTATATCCCCTGAGGAGCAAAGTGAAGTTAGGATTGACATCCTATTAGGAACTGTATCTGTTACAGAAGCTCCATATCGGTTAACATCAACAGAAATGGAAGAACTGAGACTAACCAGATGAGTTATAAAGAAAGGCTTGTACAGCCTAGCTCGTTGTCTAGGAGCCCCGACTATTATTGTTGATAAAGGAAAGCACAATACAATACCCTTGTGCATTAGTTACTGCAACCTAGCTAAGAAACGATTAAGAATCGTTATTAGATGCCCAGGATCGTCGATTGGTTCGACTAACCATGAGGGTAATTAATTCCTTAAGATTGATTCAGGTAGTATTTGGAATAACTACCCCACCCTGAATAAGTTCTTCTATAAGCAATAGCATTATATAAACATCAAGGTTACTCCTCTGGAGACCTTGTTTGGGAGAAATAGCCAACGCCCAAATTGCTGGGTAGGAAATTGGAAAAGCCCAATTATCAGGATCTGAGATTTGTCATAAAGATGATGGATAGGATATTATGAATCCGTAATCATCTGAAAACTGCCAGTATTCGACAATAGAGCAATGCGAACAAGAGGCGCAAATCTCTTAAAGTTCCAAATGGGGAACAAAGCCCTATAGAAATATCAGACATGAAAGAATACAATACATTTTAGTGTAAGGGCAAGTTAAGCCTTGGATATCTAAAATCATTCGAGATCATCGAACGTGATGGCAGTATAGCTCATAAGTTAAACCTGCCTAAGGAGCTTTGTGGAATTCACGATGTGTCCCACATTTCCAACTTAAGGAAATGCCTAGCTGATAAATCGCTAGCAATGTCTTGTAAAGACGTATAGATTGATGAAATCCTGAGGTTTATTGATGGACCTATATCAATCAAGGATCGACAGATTGAGAAGCTCCAAAAAGGAGCATGTACCTATGGAATAGATCAACTGGAATACCCGTAAAGGTCCCTAAATTACTGTGGAAGTTAAGTCCAATTTACGACAGAAAGTACTTCCATCTTTTTGAGCAAATCTCGGGGTCGAGATTTCTTTTAAGGGGGTGAGGATGTAACACCTCGTAAAATCGTGTCCAATGATGTGGTGACACGTGTACTGAACCCTAATAAAGTCAAACGTTGACTATGAGGGACTAATTTTGTCAAAATCGAAAACTATGAATATAGAAGGACTGAAAGTGTCAACATGCCTAATCTAGGCCTCTGAGTGACCTTATACGATACCAGTATTCTCAGACGAGCCAATTGTTGGACGAGAGGAGCCGTTTGTGTAATTATGTGAAAGTTTGCGCGTCGAAGGGTTAAAAGTGTCAACATGTTAATTCTTACCTCTGAGTGACCTTTTAACAAACCGAGAGCTTCGTTATGCTTCATCATATCCTCGGGAATGCCAAATATTGGCTATGCAAGGCTTTTATGCCAATAAGTGAAGTTACACACAAGTTTGTAAGTTAGAGGGGTTGAAAATGTCAACATGCCAAACTTGTGCCTCTGAATGACCTTACATAAGGAATATATTCTTAAACGAGTGATTGATTGGATATAAGAAGCCGTTGGCAAGAATAATCGGACGATTATTAAATTACAAGGGTTAAACGTGTCAACATGTCAATTCTGACCTCTGAGTGACCTTTTAACGAAACCGAGGCTTCGAAATATTCAAATATACTCTTAAGAATAAGTGGTATAAATTTCACGTGGTTTCGATATCGTTAAGCGTGTTTTTAAAACTTCGGGCCAAAAGTGTCAACTTGATGAAACTTGCTTTCATAGTGATATTTAACGAACCCGAACCTAACGAGGTTTGTTTGTACACCCTTGGGCCCCAAGAAATAAACTAGAAGGGTCCCCATTGCCAAAAATGAAGTTAAAAAGGGTCAAAAACAAGCAGGGACTGAAACTGCCAGCATGCAAACTTGTTTTACCAGTCTGACCAGTCTACGCGGCCCGCGTAAGACACTCTTAAGTCTTACGCGGCCCGCCTCAGGATGCCCAGATCAGAAAAATAACTTTCAGCTGCGGGTTTGCCTGTTCCACCGCCTTAACTTCGAAATTATCAACCTTGGGAGCTATAAGTCGGTTAATAACACTAGCTAGGCCACTTGGGATGATCTTAGGATGTCCCATTACACCTGGAAGTGATCCATGATCTTGCATGTGGCTATATAAAGGACCATAGTTCATGTGTTCTTGACACACATTGGCAACACTTCACTTGAGGGACTTGCTCTGGAGCTTTCATCAGTAAGAAGAGGATCATCAAGTGTAGAAAAGTTGCTAGGACCTTAAGTAAGCTTCTAATTCCTTGATTAGTCGTTTAACTTAGCTTAATTACTCTAAAGTCAAAGTTATAGTAAATTTAGTTTGACTTTCGTTTTAATTACATGTGACTTAACCACTGATCAAATTGAAAGTGGTTATAGAACCACATTAGTATAGGTGATTAACCCTTAAAAGGGCATCCCCTAATTATCTCGTTTGACTGATCAATTGTCGGGTCAAAGTAGTTTGACAAAAAGTCAAACTGGGCAGAATGTTTACAAATGATTAAAATTAATAAACCTGAGATTCTAAATTATATTTTAACATTCTAATGACTTGGTAATTAATATTAAGACATGTTTTATCAGTCCTAACCCGACAATTAATAGTCTAAGGTCAGTTTATAACCGAAAGTCGCAAAAGCTTGACTTTGCTTTGACTTTTCAGTTCTGGCCCGATTAAGCTTGATTCTTCCATGTTTTAAGCTTCCATTAGGACCATATTATTCAGTAGTATAACCCTCTGGAGTTATATTGCATGGTTCCTTGTGGTTTGAATTATACGCTAGTTTCCGCTATTATGCTTATAAACGCCCATTTTGCCCTTTTGACATAAGAATGAGATTTTTAGAAATGTGAGAGGACAAAAACCTTTGTTACTGATATATAAGCTTGTCCCGAAAATTTGACATCAGTTCTTGGTCCCAAATAGGAGTTATGCTCGATATCGTAATTAGAAGCTTTTAACTAAGTAAATTGCGATATCTTGTATAAAGTATGTTTAAACTTGGATTTTGACCCAAACCTCATTACCTACTATTAAGATATTATTTTTAGGGATTGTTGGAGTTATTGATCAGATTATAAACTGATCATGTCATAGAGTTCTTGTATTATTCGATAAATGACGATAATACCCTTTTCATGCATAAGATGAGATTTACAAATGATTTGAATGCCAAACCTTTTCCTACTGATTTCATATATTAAATAAATTATTTTGAGCATTCAAAACTGATCAAAATCTCAGATTTCCATAAAACCCCTTAATTATCGTCAATTAGCGATTTTTACGCTATTTAGGTACATAGTATGGTTTTAAACCATAATTAACACCTAAGACTTGTTACCTACTGAATTTTTAAACAAATTTTAATATTATTTCAGTAGGCATAAGTCGTGAACTCAGACTTCCAAAAATGCCCGTAAAAGCATATGTGAAATGACCAAAATACCCTTTCGGGGCATAGTTTGGCCATAAATGGTAAACCTCACATATGTATGATATCTTACTGATGCAATGAGATAAATTAAATATTTTTACTGATTAGAAAGGACCAGAACTACAGTTTGTCATAAAATCTCTTTTATAAGTATTAAAATTACCAAAATGCCCTTACAGGACTTAAAATGGTTTTAAATACTTTTTGGGCATATATGTTGACATCCTACTGATGTATTGACATATTCTAAGCATAATAACATATGGAACTTATATATGATTCATTTGGTTACCCGTTACGCATTCTACGCGTTCGGATCGGTTTATGTAACTAGTTTACGTATGTTTGCCGAAACGGGTTTAACCTTATCGTTTTTATCTCAAAATCCGGAATGTGTTTAGTTTACCCATAATATACAAGTATCCAAACTTGTTGGGTCTAAATAACATTCTATTCCGTTCATCGCTAGATCTAAGCGTGTCGTACCGCTTTAGATACTTTAAGCTAGCCGGTTTAAGTCTACGACTTAAATGAAGACCGTTAGCATTCTGAATTGATTATATATTACCATCACTCCAGACTAGAGCCGCCCGGTAAAAGCTACCTGCATTTAGATAGATTGGATACGACTGAGTTATTTTGCTGTGAATCAAGTATTAGCTCAGGTAAATACTTTTAACTTATTTTCCCTTATACGGGCTTGGCATACGGTAGATTAATACCGCTTGGTCGGGTGTGGATCAATCAAATGCCGGATTGTGGCTAGTAAATCCACAAAACCTGTTTTGATACTGTTCTGTGATGACTTAAACATTGGGGGTTATCGACCATGTCCTGGATATATCCTTGGCTCATTCATTTGTAAATGGCCACGACTTATGCGCAGGGTGTAGGCATACACCGAAAAGATGCCAATAATAAATTATTAATTACCCACAAGTTGGGGATAACTCCTTTATGGGTTTTAAATGTGGTGTGTCGTTTAATCATGTCTCAGTCTCTGTACTGGGCCCCAGATGTACGGTAAACATGTAATTCAGTATACAAGATTTTATTAAGAATTGTCCCAAGATATAAAAGGTTTTGTGCCTTGTGCACTTAAATCAATTTTCATAAACTCTTTTCAAATGAGTCGGTTAAATTGTATTTACCAGTGAAAACTGACGTATTTTCAAAAGGCTAAGTGGCAGGTACTACTCGTAATAGGCTGGGAGTTGCTCGGTGTCGAAAAAGAGGATCTTGCAAATCCTTAAAGATGCCATAAAGTCTGCTAAGCTTCATTTTAAACATTTCGTAATGATCCTCCTGTGGATTTGATATTACAGACTCGTCTATAATAAATACTTTGATATTTTCAGACATTTGAGTTTGTAATAATATTTTATATTCCAAGACTTCCGCTGTGCTATTCTGTGTGTGTTTGACCATGATGATATCAACTACGTCACGATACCCCACCGGGCCCACGGTGATATGTGGAAATATCGGGGTGTGACATGAACTATCTCATCAACTGGTGTAGATGAGTTTTCACCTACTTCAAAATTAGGTGTTGATGACGTTGCATGTGTTTGTCTTCTCAAAGGAAACACATTTTCAAAGTAAGACACAACGTTACGATTCACCTCCATGATAGTGTTTACGTGTACATCAGGATTCTTGGACTCATGTACAAGAAAGCGATGTGCACTACTTTGATGCGCATACCCAATAAATATGCAATCAACAGTTTTGGGTCCTATCCTAAGAGCCTTAGGAGGTGGTACAATCACCTTTGCTAGGCACCCCCACACTTTCAAGTATTTGTATGAAGGCTTCTTCTTTTTCCATAACTCATATGGAGTTTCGTCTCTCTTTTTTATTGGTATCTTGTTCAAAAGATAATTAGCCGAGAGAATGGCTTCCCCCCACATTTCCTGGCTCACCCCAGAACTTATCAACATGGCGTTCATCATTTCTTTCAATGTGTGGTTCTTTCGTTCCGCTACGCCATTTGATTGTGGAGAATAAGGAGGTGTACACTCATGTACAATGCCACTTTTTGCTCATAAATCGGCAAAAGGTGCAACATATTCGCCTCCTCGATCGCTTCGCAAAGCTTTTATCTTCTTTTGAAGTTGATTCTCAACTTCATTTTTGTACAAGATAAATTTACTTATTGCTTCATCTTTATTTTTTAGTAAATATACATAGCAATATTTAGTACTATCGTCAATAAACGTGATGATGTACTTATTTCCACCTCTTGTGGGTACCGCTTTTAAATCACAAATATCGGTGTGAATTAAATCAAGGGGTTCGGTTATTTGTTCAACCGATTTCGATGATGATCTTGTAAGTTTGGATTCAACGCATGTTTCACATTTATAATGTGAATCAATATGGAATGTTGGTATACAATTTAAATTGATTAAACGGCGTATTGAATTAAAATTAACGTGACCTAATCTACCATGCCATTTATTCGAATCAGAAAACTCAAGCATATAAGTAGAAGTAGTAGCAATTTTATTCATGTTCTTGACAGCCATTATATTTAATTTGAACATGCCGTTTTGGGCGTAGCCCTTACCCACATACATTCCTCGTTTAGTAAGTACAAATTGATCGCTCTCAAAAACTAAACGAAATCCAAACTTGTTAAGCAACCAACCCGAGACTAGATTCTTGCGCAAGTCCGGGACATACAACACGTTGCTTAGAGTGAGCTCCTTCCCCGAATTCCACTTCAAGATCACCGTTCCTTCACCCATGATGTCGGCGGTGGCTGCATTTCCCATATACAGCTTCTCTTCTCCAGAAAGCGCCTTGAAGGTGGTAAAGAGGCTTCTGTCTGCGCAAACGTGACGGGTCGCGCCCGTATCAACCCACCATCCTTTTGGAGTGTTGGTCACAGTATTGACCTCATCCATCATTGCGCTTTTGTCGGAAATCATTGCTACCAAAGGCATTCTGTCTTCATCCACCATGTGCGCACGCTCACGCTTTGGTTTCTTGCATTGGTTAGCCCGATGCCCCGGCTCATCACAGTTGTAACAAGTCCCTTGGAACGTCTGAGGTTTCTTTTTCACAACCCCTTTCTTCGGTCCAAGTTTGCTAGCCTTTGCTTTCTGTTTGTCCTTTTTCCCCTTGGCCTTCGCGCCCTTAGAGGATTGCCCATGCTCAACCAGATTTGCGCTAGCACTAGTCTGCGCAAGGCTACCTTTTTGGGCAATTCTATTGTCCTCTTCAATCCGAAGACGAACTATAAGATCCTCTATAGTCATCTCCTTTCGTTTGTGTTTAAGATAATTCTTAAATCAACCCAACTAGGAGGTAACTTTTCAATCATCGCTGCCACTTGGAATGTCTCGTTAAGTGTCATGCCTTCCGCAAAGATGTCATGTAGTATAATTTGGAATTCTTGGACTTGATTCATAACTGTTTTAGAATCAACCATTTTGAAATCCAAGAAACGGGCTACCACAAATTTCTTTGTGCCAGCATCCTCCGTTTTGTACTTCTTGTCCAAGGCATCCCAAAGGTCTTTGGAAGTCTTGACGTTGTAGTACACATTATACAACGCAACTGACAGGCCGTTTAACACATAGCCACGACATATGAAATCCGAATGCTTCCACGCATCTATCGCACACTGTCTTTGTGTGTCGATCTCCCCTTCCACAGGTTGGGGAGCGGTTTCCGTTAAGAACCTCGCAAGGTTCATGGTGGTTAGGTAGAAGAACATCTTCTGCTGCCACCTCTTAAAGTGTAGACCCGAGAACTTTTCGGGTCGTTCAGCGTGATTGGCCACTGTGTACGCTCCCACAGTGGTGGCGTTCAAGGGGGTTCCCGTCACAACACTCGTGTTGTAAACGTTGACGTTTTCGGTCGACATGCTGAAAAATTAAAATTTAAAGTTTTTAGTCCAAAAATCTGTTTTACACAATAAAAACAGAAGTAAACAACTAAATTTTAATTTTTACCACAAATTTACTGTTTAGGCTTCTAAGTCCAACTTTGAAGACCAAAAACAGAAAATTTTTAATAATTAGAACTTACTGATTGGCTTCTAAGTCCAACTTTGAAGACCAAATCAGAAAGTTTTAGCAATATTTAGGACAATCTGAATGTAACCAAATTGTTTACAACCAAAGTCGCTCCTTTGAAGAAGAAAACAAAAAAAAAAATCTGTTTTTTAAACACAAACTGAGTGAAAACAAAACTGGTTTGAGTCACTAAACAGAATGGTTTTGATTACACGAACGGTGTTTAAAAAATTGTTTTAAGATTGTAGGAACCGTTCGCGTAAATAAATAAAATAAACAAATTTTATTATACGATTACAATTCAGAAATAAAGAAAACAAATGACAATTACGATTACAACTGAAATAAAATGAAATACAAGAACTTAGATGAAGAAGAAGGCTGAGGCACGTGTACACACGCTTCCCTTAAAACAAATTCCGAGTCTCCCAAGAGTACTCGTTTTGTTTCCCAGGGTACAACAGCTGGAGCAGAAGTACTGCCGGAGTTCGCCTACAACCCGAAGGTTACCTTGAAACTGCAAGAGATCAGAAAATCTGTAGAGAGAAAGTGAATAGCTGTTGTGTTGCTGGTGTTCGAGGTGTATCTTCTGCAGTGACCAAGAGCTGTATTTATACTGCTCCTAAGTCGAAACAGTCAAAAGAGAATTAAAGAGAGGTTTAAATTGCATTAAACGTCTTCAATGCAATTTAATACGTCATTTAATTCTCAGTCAAAGACCGTTAACTCGTCAGTTACGAAGCTGAACTGAAACTGCACTGTCATTCAATGCTGGAAGTTTCTGTGCGCGCGCGCGCAGGTCAGCACGCTCGTGCGCGGTGCGTCCATCTGGCTCATTTCCATGCGCGCGTGCGCCACGTCACTTATGAGCCTATCCGAGCACGCCACACAGTCGCGCCGTATTGGCTCACTCTGGTGCGCCGCGCACGACACAGCAGGATCCATGCACCATGCGCAACCGCGCGTCTTCGTGCCACTTGTACCCGCGCGCGGACTGCCACGTCACGAGCCTCGAACCTGCACGTCACTTGGTCCTTGCAGCCTCTGTGATTCACCACGCGCACGTGGTCAAAAATAAAAAGGCGGCTCTCAAGCGGCTCGCGGCGATGCGAGCGTGCGTCATCAAAGCGCCACATTGCGCCTCATCACCCACGCCACGCGCGCTCGCTCGCGCGCGCGAGCGTGTACGAGTTAGGGTTCGCGAGGACACTTAGTGTGTGCTTCCATGAAACAATAAGGATGGAGAGTTCCACCTTAAATACCCATTTAAGTTCCATCTCTCCTCCGATGTGGGACAATGTGATACTTTCCCTTTTGTTTCAGCATTGAATGTTTCAAAGACCCAACTTTGAGCATCGATATCTCATTCATCTTAGCTCCGTTTTGGACGTGGTTTAGTTCGTTGCGAAGCTCTTCCAACATAGAACACAAACCCAGAAATAAATACATAAAACTCGCTCATTTTATTATATTTATTTCAAGTCCAAAATAGGAAAAAAACCATTTTCTTATATTTGTGAAAAATACGATTTTCACCTATTTTTCCTACAAGATCTATAAAATATATTATAAAAACATACACTTTTAACATTGTTAGTGGACACTAAATTCTTTTATAGCAATTGAAGTTTGAATTTTTTTTTCAATCTTATTTCCATTCAGGAAGATGATTCAATGAATGACTGAATGCGAAATCAACTGATGTTAATTTCTTCATTGTAAGTTACTTTAATTTTATGAATTAAAATTGGTGTTTAATTTGTATATTATCTAATTTTGGTACTATGAATTTGATGTCAGGTCAAAGCTAGTGAATCATTGGTACTATGAATTTTTGGTACTATGAGTTCATCATTCATGAGCTCGTTGGTTTATCAACAAATATAGAAAACAACCTTGTGTAGGAGCAATATAGTTGAGATTTCTTTTATATATGGTTGTAGTTGAAGTAACTAGTGAGATTCCTTGCGATATTTCAGTTTCGGTCAATTGCAATTTGGTTACTAAATGGCATCGTTACGATTTGGTACTTGATGTAGTTTATGATATTAAACTTGAATGTAAACCCGTTTTCAGTAAAAATTTATATCCGAATACAATTGTGTATTAAGCTATTTTCAAAAAGTTGAAGGCAAAATACAGCAAAAAAAATCAAATTAAAAAGGTTGAAAAATCAAATTAAAAAGGTTAAAGACGTATTAAAACGTAGACTATATTTGAACTTATATATGAGAAGCTTCAAAGGAAAAACGAAATTGTATAACAAAAGACAAAAATAAATAAATAAATTTGACACGTTCGGTTTGAAAAAGAAAAAAAAAAAACCTTATTTAAATACAGATAAAAATATGATCCAGAATGAGTACGATGTAAGTAAACCTTACATTTATTCCTAAGGGTAGAGTTGATGATTTCAGGGAGACCTCAACTTCAAAACAAAGACGACAATAACAACAACAACAAAACCAAGTAAATTTCAGAAATAGTAAAGTTTTGGAGAAGGTGTAATTATATTTAAATAATTTATTTTATTATACAACAAAACCAAGTAAATCTCACAAATAGTAAAGTTTTATAGAATGTAGATTTATAATAATAAAATGTGTTATTTAAAATATTTATTAAAAGGGTGTTGTAGAGGATCTACCCCTTTGCTAAATGTAATATAGATAATAGATTAATAGTAGTCTACATGCTTTTTAGTTTATATTAAGTTTGAGCATGAGTGATGTTTTGATATCGTAAGAATTCACTTGAGTTGAATATGTTACTACTGGTTTTAACTGTACATGTGTATCGTTCATTCTCATTAATTATGTTTAATGTATTAAGTTGCTTTTGATGTGTTGTTCTTAGGGGAGTGGGGGTGGTCACTAGTGATAGAATTCTATCACTCACAATATCTAATCAACTCCTGTCATGTCATCAGCCACTATTCTATCACTCACAAGCATTTTGTAGTGGCGGTGGTCATCACTAGTGATATCACAAATTTTTTTAATTTTTTATTTTAAATTAGAAATTAACAATAAAACACTAAAATTATAAATTTCATTAAAATTAAAACATACTAGTTCAATTTAACATACTAGAAATATTTTAGGCTACAATTTAAAAAAAAAAAAAAAAAAAAAAAAAAAAAAAAAAAAACTACTCCTCGTCCGACTCATGAAACTCCAAACCTAAAGAACCTACTAGTTCGATTAAATCGTATCTCAACCGAAAGTGAGTTTCTTCATCACGCAGTTCTTGTTGGATATTTTGTGGAACTTGAACTTGTGTAGGAGGATCCGGCACCCAATCCGGGGATATTGCACGTCCGTCTTCTTTGATTATCATATTGTGCAATATGATACATGCATACACTATGCTATGTATTGCTTTCTTGTTCATCGCACGAACCGGTCGGTGTAGTATACCCCATCTACCCTTTAAAACACCAAATGCCTCTCAACATCTTTTCTTGCCGATTCTTGCAATTTTTTTAACACGATTTCTTTAGCCTCGACAGGAAATGAGGGAGCTTTCACAAAAACAGACCATGACGGGTAGATACCATCCACAAGAAAAAAGCCTCGTTTGTAATGTCGTTCGTTAACATAGAAATGAGAGGAAAGTGCGGTACCATCCGTTACGGTTTGAAACAACGGCGACGTGTGCAACACAATGATGTCGTTGTTTGAACCTGGAACACCGAAATACGAATGCCAAATCCATAAATCATTCGACGCCACCGCTTCTAGTATGATGGTTGGTCTTTTGATGTCACCCCTAACATACGCCCCTCGCAACTCTCTTGGACAATTTTTCCACTCGATATGTGTACAATCGATGCTCCCGAGCATCCCGGGAAAATGCCATCTAGCCTCATGTGCGGCATAAATACGTGAGATGTCGTGGCTCGTCGGTTTACGTAAAAACTCTTTACCATACAACTTAATGACCGCGTTGCAAAAAAATTGCAAACATTCACGTGAAGTTCTGGAAGCCATAGCTAGGTATTCATCATATTGATCGGGAGGGTTACCTGTCGCTAGTTGGCGAATGGCGGACGTGCATTTTTGTATCGGCGTGAAACTTGGTTTGCCCCTCGCATCGTAACGTTCTTGAAACCATTCCTCGCTTGCTTCGATGTCTCCAACAATCTTTAAAAATAATTCTTTGGGTAATCGAAACCGATCTCTAAACGTTTCGGCATTGTAGAGCGGATTTTCCACAAAATAATCGCTCATTAACACTTCGTTGGCACGTATACGATCACGGTCTACCATCTTCTTCTTTGGGCGGGACGAACTAGTATCAAGTTCGTTATACACGGATACAAAATATTTTAGCGTCTCATTGTCGGAAGACGACTCGGTATCGCTATCGCTAGACATCGGAAACGTCGAATCCGTAGGGAACTCCATTTGAGAAAGATGTAGATTGTGTGAAATGGGTTTATGTTTTGGTGTGTGTAAAATGGTTTAAAATGGAGATATATATAGATAAAAGGTTTAAAGGTTATTTTTTTTTTATTGAAGTTTACCGTTGAATAACGGTCCAAAACACAGCCCAACGTTCGAAATTTGTAAACTTCAACGCGTGATTGTTTCAAAGCGTTAAATATATAACGCGTGATCATGAAGGTGGCGGCGGTGTTCGTGATTTTTCCACGCGTGGTGGGACGGCCATAACGGACCGCCCCCACTCCCCTTAATACAAAAATGAATGTATTTATAGAACTTTTGGGAAAGCTAGTAGTTGTTTTGCTCAAGTGCTTTAACTCATTGCTTATTGATGTTTAGTCCTATTCATCTTTGTTGTCATTATGTGATAATCAAGCAACCGTATACATTGATGTTGATCATGTGCTTATCGCATGATCATTTTACATGTCATTTCAAAGACCAATCCTGACATGTTTCTTGCTCAAACAACCTTTTGACTTTCCTTTAATTGTTGTCCCAACTAACTTGCATGACCCTGCAAATGTGATTTCAATACCAATCCAAAATAATAATAATAATAATAATAATAATAATAATAATATAATAACAATAACAAAGAGAAAAGGAGAGAGACCCGTAAGAAAATGTGAGGTGTTCAGTGGTGCACAACTATAAAGGACAGGCACAACAATGGTGATACGCGGCGGTCATCAGTTTGGATTCGTGTACGTAAGTTACCTTCAATGTGGGTATAAAAAACTTATAACCTTAGTAGGTTATGGTTTAATGAAATTAGGTTAAAATATTGATTGTATGTCAGAACAAGGTTTTGTTTATACATGCACCAATGTACAACAAAGGTGCATAATCGTGCAAGAAGCACATAGTCAAGCACACACGACCGCATGAAGTGGCATAGAATAGTGTCCACGAGTGTAACGGTGTTTTGATGTACGTCACGGTTATAAGACATTGAAGGAATGAGAATTTGTGACCGTATAACAAGTGTTAGCGTTAAAGAAAGGTTAAGGTGACTTCATATTTTCTACACCTTTTCATTGACTAGGGCCGAAATGCATGCATATTTTTATAACAATGAAATGGTATTTAAAAAGCTTTATGGATTATTTATTAGGAGGTTTGCATGTTTGTAGGTCTAGTATAACCTAATAACCAATTCGAGAGGTGGTTTGAAGAAGCAGTACCTGATATGGGAGGACATGAAGAGGTATGGATCCGGACCCCACCATTGGTGGGTTAGGTGTATACACGTCATGACCAGAGGGCTCAAGAACCCTGATCCATGTTGAGGTGGAAAATTCTCACAAAATAACATGAGAATATGACCACCAATAGCAGATGAGATGTCAACATAAGGAAGTTATACTCTAGCAGGGACTATGTCTACCATGAAAGCGACATGTAACCATTCCTAGTATCAATACCAGTGATAGTGATGTCATGAAAGACTGGTGACTTGTGCTCTTTCATTCTCGCTCTCTCTTACTTGCTTATCTATTTTTTCGTGAATCTATACTTACTCTCACGCTGGAGGGTAGTTAAAAGAAGAAATCCCTTCCTGTGGCACGGCTATCGACGTTAATTGATACTCGGATCACCACCTTGTTTTTCGTTACGAGCTCCGGTGCAAGTTCTATGGATTCCAAAATCTCTGTTGGTTTAGACACCTTATGAATCACATTTGAGATTGAATTTGAATATTGTTTATTTATGCCATAAGATCATTCCTCATGGGATAGGTGAAACCACTCAAAGATAGAGGGTTCATGTGTGTATAATTTTTAAGTTAGTAAGTAACTAACATACAATTATTGCAATTATAAAATCCAAATATAAATTTTGAAGTTGGAATAACAATATGTTTATAACTAGTTGTATTCTCGTGCTTCGCGGCGGGCTTTTTATCAGTATCAGTTCAGTTCGTTAAAGTATTCGTACGATACCGAGTGATGTTTGTTCGAATAAGTAACTTAAAAATTACGATCTTTATAAAATACCAGTATGATGTTTGTTCGAATAAATTTTTTATCGAATCGTAGATAAAAGTAAATTCGTCGCAATGGTATATTCAAGATTTTATTAAACACCATATTGTAGTATTTAAATAAAGAATAGGGTAAACGACTTATAAAACGTTATATTATATAGCTTAAAACGAAAAAAGGTAAGCATCATGACTTTACATTACTATGCGGTTTTATATAAAATATATGTCTAAACGTACATAACAATAATGGCTTAAAATGAAAAGGGTAAACATAATGACTTTACATCACTATGTACAACTCGGTTTTATATAAAAATTATGTCTAAACATTGATAAAAATAAGCACATTATAATAGCTTACTCGGAATTTTATAAATATCGTAATTTTTAAGTTATAAGCGAAAAACTAAATCTACCCAAAAGGAGGCATAACAATAAGATATTATAGCAATTATATTAAAAAAATAATTATAAGAAATAGAGAAAACAAAAAAAAATGATAAACACCATTATACCAATTCACTTCAAACAAAATATTTTAAAAATAGCTAAAATGTGTGATTGGTCCAAATGATAGTTCACTGTAGAAGTCCTTCAAATTTGGAAGTTATAAGAATAAGAATTCTAATGTCAAAAGTCAAAATAAAAGATTAGACCCCTTGTTAATTTTAATTACTTGTCACAGCCTCAAAGGTATATTTACCTTAAACTTTGTTGTTTAATTTTTGTCTTCATTTGCTATAAATTATATGTTGATAGATATTAACAAGTTATCTATTGGTATTGGTGGTGTAATCTTAGTTTTGGTATTAACTTTGTTTATTGACTCTATAACTAATGATTATCAAATTGTATTTAATATCCAGGAGGCAAATCCACTTCTACAACGTCAACAAATATCGAAGGTGGATCCAGTCGCTCGTCCAAATTAGACGAGAAACTTGCTCGAATTCTATCGCTAAAGGAATAAGAGATCGAGTTGTGAAAGAGTAGCTAGGCAAAAGGCGGCCGACATTCAGTCCCTCAAAGAACCGATTCCACCTCAATTATCCGAGGAGGGTCGGATGATCATCAAAATGGAGAAGCAAGCCATTCGCGCAAAATATCTAAATAAGTAGATCTTTATTATGTCTTAAACTTATGTTTTTTTTACATGTTATGTCCTTTTTTTTAAATCATATGTTATGTTTTATATATTTATTTCTTTAAATGATAAAATTAATAAAAACAAAATTTAAAAATAATCGATTAGGTAATGACTGAAGGGCTCTATCCCATATTATGGGTATTATTGCAGAGATGCAATAGAACACCTTAGATGACGTGACGATGATGTGTCGATGATGTATCATAATGGGGCTCTAACCATACCCTCCAGCCTAATGATCAGTTATGTTTTGAGGTTGACTATCCATTTGTTAATAACTTAAAATGTTCTTAATCTTGTTTGTCTTTTTCGAGAAAATAAGGTTTTTTTTTTTTCAACTATGAATAAACGATTCAGATGTATATTTAGGTTTTTGTGTTTTAATTGTTTGCTTAGTGGAGATGGATATAATCGAGAGGTTTACGACGATACTCCAGTGATCCAAATTTGTCGTTAAAAAAATGTTTGCTTTATTTCAATATTAGTTTAAGGTCCATGCAAAAACTTAATTTCTTGGTAATAATAAAGGTAATATTAATGTTGTTTACCTATAACCACCGTCCAACCATCTTTATTTGCACCCTTCCTCGCTCCTCATAACTCATAAGTGATATCTACCTTTGTCTACACTCTACATAAACAACCATTGTCCACTCATCGATTGAATGTGTATATTCATATTGTATTTGAATTGCATCGTGTTGAAGTTGGTTTTTTTCCGATGTTCACACTTTTTTATAGTTAATATGTTTGGATTGATCTTCCAACATGTGAATTTACGCGATGGAAGATGGAAGAGCTCTATTTGTTTATACATTTTTTTTCGATTCGGAAACCTGTAAAAAGCGTTATCAACATAGATTATCTAGCGTTCATTGTTGGAATTGGTGGTCTCGGAATTATGGAAGGTAATTTTTCTATTTTTCTATCCAGTTTGTTTCACATTATAATCCATGTCGAATATGACATATATATTGTTAAAAAACATTACATTGTTAGATCTATAAAATATATTATAAAAAACATAAACTTTTAACATTGTTTGTGGACACTAAATTTCTTTTAGCAAGTGAATTTTGAATTTTCTCATGAAAAATCTTATTGGCATTCAGAAAGAGGATTCAATGAAAGACTAAACGACCAATCAACCTATGCTTTGTTAAGTTACTCATTGTAAGTTCCTTTAATTTAATTTTAATTTTATGAATTAAAATTGGTGTTTTATTTGTATATTATCTAATTTTGGTACTATGAATTTGATGTCAGGTCAAAGTTGATGAATCATTGGTGTCATTCATCATTGTGTTTTCAATTGCTCTTCATATGGTTTGGTTTGAAGTTTTTTATGTTAGCCTATAATCAAGTAGTTTGAGTAGGAGCAATAGTAATTTATATATTTTATATAGAGGGGAAAGTGAATACGGTGGTGTTTTTAGACGTCTAAGCTTACATGCGAAACCAATCAAAACTACGTCGTTTTGATTATATTCAACTAATATTTAATTAAATAATAATTTGACTAGTATTTCTTCACCATTTAAGCCACTCATCTTTCTTCCAGATTAATGTAACTTCTGATACTTTCTTCTTAATCGATGAATTCATGTATAATTTTCTTTAACAGAAACTTCATGATTAAAACTATAGATGGAACCAAATCATTTATTATTTTTAAATTATTTTCAACTTCTAGTAATTCGTCGTAATCATTCAACCAAATTGAAAATCATGAAACTGCAAGGATTTAAAACCTTTCCATCAATTCTTTATTCACAAAATTAAAATTAATCTGTACGTAATAATCAAACATGAACTCAGTTTAGGGTATTTTCACTATTTTGATAGAAACACACATAAATGAACAATACATGCCGAACAACTACTACTAGAGAAAAAAATAGAAACACTAAGAGTAAATAATTTATTTAAATATAATCAAAACGACGTAGTTTTGATTGGTTTCGCCTGTAAGCTTAGACGCCTAACAGCACCATATTCACTTTCCACTTTTATATATATAGTTGTAGAAGTAAATAGCGAGATTCTCTGTACGATGTGGCAGGGTTTCAGTTTCGTTTGGTTACGGTTTGGTTTGTAACGATGATGTTACAGTTTGGTAGTTGATGTAGTTTATGATGTCAAACTTGAATGTAAGCCCCTTTTGAATAAGATTTATATTTGAATACAACTGCGTATTAAGCTATTTTAAAAAATGGTGAACGCGACATACTACAGAAAATCAAATTAAATGGGTTAAAGACGTGACAGTGAGGTAGTGGTGGAGTGGTTGGGAAAAGAATTGGGGAGAGCCAAGGGGCTGGCGGCGGTCGAGTAGTCGACCTTGGCACAACGCCCGGTGTCACGGTGGTTGACACGTCTTTCCTTGCCGTTCATAAAAAATGGGTTAAAGAAGTATCGAAACGTAGGCTATATTTGAACTTTATAAAATATAAAAAACTAAAAAAGAAAAACGGGATTAAAGAACAAAGAAAAAAAACTCAACCCGTTCAATTTGAAAAAAAAAACTTTATTGAAATACAGATAAAAATATGATCCAAGAGGAGTAAGATGTAGGTAAACCTTACATTTATTCCTGAAGAAAAAGATGTTGATTCCCCCAACTTTAAAACAAAGACGACAACAACCAAATCAAGTAAATCTCACAAATAGTAAAGTTGTAAAGTTTTAGAGAAGGTGGATTTATAATAATAAATTAATTTATTTAAAATAATTATTAAAGGGGTGTTGTAGTTGGAGGATCTACGCCTTTGCTAAATGTAATATAGATAATAGGGGTGAAGATACAATAGGAAGTTAATTTGGCTAGAAAGGCTAGGAAGTGATCTTGACCATCCATTTAGTTAATCAAGGGCTAAGATTAAATCAGGGGAATTGAAAAGAAGAAAAGAGGCGCGTGAGTTTGTTCAAGGGCATTCTAGTCAATCCAAGCCAATAGTTTCTCTCTCCTCCAATTTCCCCCCATTTTTTAAACGTTAATAACTCTTTCATACGACATTATTTTTTTTATAAAAATTGCACAAAAAAACGAGCGTTTTTTTATCTTTAAAACGAGTATACTATTGCTATATTTAAAAAAAAAATTTAACCCAGTTGTGTAAAACGCAATAGAAAAACCACCAGTTACGTAAAACGCAATGAAAAAAAAACCTAAAAAATGTCATTTTTCTAAAACGCAATGCACAAAAAACACAAAGAAATGACTTATTTGTAAAATGCAATGGCCAGAAAACACAAAGAAATGTCTTATTTCTAAAACGCAATAGACTGAAAACACATAAAAAAGTGTTTTACCTAAAACGCAATGCACAAAAAACACAAAGAAATGTCTTATTTGTAAAACGCAATGGCCAGAAAACAGAAAGAAATGTTTTATTTGTAAAACGCAATGGCCAGAAAACATTTAAAAATGTCTCATTTCTAAAACGCAATGACCTAAAAAAACAAAAGAAAGTGTTCTCTGTAAAACGCAATGGACTGAAAACACCTAAAAATGTGTTTTACCTAAAACGCAATGACTAAAAACACTTCAAAAATGTGTTTTACCTAAAACGCAATGACTAAAGATACTTAAAAATGTGTTTTTTCTAAAACGCAATAGCCAGAAAACACATAAAACTCTCTTATTTCTAAAACGCAATGGACACATAAAGATGTTTCTGAACTGTTTGTGAACTGTCTGTGAACTGTCTGAATTGTCTACGAATTACTGTCTTCGAAATGAGCCAATTTCTGGAAAATTAATTTTTCTGATGCGTTTTTAGTACAGCAATTTAATCAAAAAAAAAAATCCAGCCAGGGGCTCTGCCCCTTGGACCGCGCCAGGGGCTGCCGCCCCTGGGACCCCGCTACCGGGGGCTGCCGCCCCCGGACCCCCGCCAAGATCGTAAAACGCAATGACTAAATAAAAACCCAGATCGTGAAAATGAAATTAAAGAATTTCTTACATGGATCGAAGCCAGTTTCTTCATCAATTGACGAAATTTGAAATGATAGAAACACTTATCAGCGATTGAATCGAACAAATCGAGTGATTATCTTCAAAATCACCGGAAAAAACGAGATTTTGTATGAAATTAAACTGGGTTTTCTTCAAAAAAACTGAAGAACACGTTGATCGGGGTTTGAATCATTGATTGGTGATGAAAATCGCACTATGATGTAGTGATTGTTGAGATAGAAAGTGAAGAAATGGTTGAAGATGGTGGGTTTTGAAAATGGTGGGTTTTGAAGTTACTGGGTTTTGAAAAAGGAAGAAGAAAGTGTTGGATTGACTAAAATACCCATTTTCTTTATTTTAAATGTTGCCACATGTCATCCTCTTATTGCTTCCTATCCTTCCTAGCGAAATTAATCTTCCTATTTGATCTTTTCCCTAGATAATAGATTAATAGTAGTCTACATGCTTTAGTTTATATTAAGTTTGAGCATGAGGTGATGTTTTTATATAGTAAAAATTCACTTTAGTTTATATGTTGTTTTTGATGTGTTGTTTTTAATACAAAAAACAAAGTATTTATAGAATTTTTGGAAAGTACTTGTAGAATTTCTGTGTCATTGTGTGATAATCAACCAACCGTATACATTGATGTAAATCATGTGCTTATCGCATGATCATTTTACATGTCATTTCAAAGATCAATCCTGACATGTTTCTTGCTTAAACAACCTTTTGAATTTCCTTGAATTGTTGTCCCAACTAACTTTCATGACCATGCATAAGTGACTTCAATACCAATCCAAAAAAAATTAATAATAATAATAAAAAGAGAAAAGGAGAGAGACCCTCAGGAAAAAGTGAAATTAACAACAAGAATAGTAATAGTAATAGTAATAGTAATAGTAATAGTAATAATAATAAAGAGAAAAGGAGAGAGACCCGCAGGAAAAAGTGAGGTGGTTAGTGGTGCACAACTATAAAAGACAGGCACAACAATGGTGGTAAGTGGCGTTCATCAGTTTGTGTTCGCGTACATGAATTACCTTCAATGTGTGGGTATAAAAAACTTATAACCTTAGTAGGTTATGGTTTAATGAAATTAGGTTATAGTATTTATTGTTCGTCGGAACAAGGTTCTGTGTATATATGCACGAATGTATAACAAAGGTGTATAATTGTGCAAGAAGCACATAGTCAAGCACACACGACTGCGTGAAGTGGGATAGAATAGTGTCCACGAGTGTAACAGCGTTTTGATGTATGTCACGGTTATAAGAAATTGAAGGAATGAGAATTTGTGACGGTTTAACAAGTATTAGCGTTAAAGAAAAGGTTAAGGTGAATTCATATGATTTTAGGCCTTTTCATTGACTAGGGCCGAAATGCATGCTAGTAGATATTTTTTTCTAAATTGTTGTTTTTGACTAATTACATGGTAGTTTAAATATTGTAAAGAACCTTTGGGGCAACCTTTTAAGTATTAAAGAAATTTTGTGTTAGTTGTAATTGCAGTATAGGAAATAGTATGTATGCATGTATTGTTTTGAGATGAAGTAGATGTGTATATAAATTTAGTTTTGTAAACATATGCCTATTACATTGCCTTTGTTAAAGTAGCTAATTGCCTTTGCGCATTAGAGAATGGACATTTACAGTTTGTGAGTGAATACGTCAAAATAGGAGTGAGCATAAAACCAAATTAATCGAATTGTAACCGAAGTAACCGAACCAAAATAACCGAAGGGTCGGTTATTTATATTTCTGATAACCGCATGTTGCGGTTTAGTTATGGTTATGCTTATTTTTTAACCGAAAATAACTAAATGTTTTAAACATGGCCGAATCCATGGGACCATAGGTTTTTAATTTGGTATTTAACCATGACCCAATCCATATGTTTTTTTGGTAAAGTGTTTAAGTCTTTATCTATGACCCAACCTTATTGAATTTAAAACTCTAACCACTTTGTGTCCGTATGTATGCTTCCACATAACACATGTCTACACGTGTTACTTTTGTTTTTGGAATTTACTATGCACGTTGTAGTGAAATATAATTGATAATTTTACAAGCTTTAACCGTGTATATTTATTTTTTGCGCATGAATTTTGCATAACCCATACATTTAAAGCCTAACTTTAGAAACGATAAAAAAACCGACCTATAACCGACCCAAAACCGCATTAACGGCAAATAACCGATTAACCGAAACCGCATCAACTGAAACCGAATAGTTATGATTTTTTGATAACCGAAGTGTGTTGTTATGATTTCAGTTTTAGGCAATAACCGAACCACACCATACTCATCCCTACATCAAAGTGTTCAGTAGAGAGTGATACCATTTTGGAGACTGCGGTAGTAGCTATACTTTTCATAGGAAGTTGTAATGACATTGTGAAAGAATGAATGATGGCAAATTAGCTTAATATGGATCGAAGAAATACCCGATGAATACAAAACAAGAACAACGATTCTGGCGAGATACAGTTACACCACTCGCAAGCCTCGTTGAGCAGAATAAACTAACCCAGATTCTCGATAGAGACACACCATGAGAACGAGAGTTAGCTGTCCAAGATCACCTTCTAAAACCTGCCAAATCTTAGAATAGCAATGGAACAAGTTACCCTCTGGCTGTAGAGAATAAAATTTAGAAAACTTCAAAAAAAAAAAAAATAATAAATAATCTGGAACTAGAAAAATAAACAACATGCTGTGGAATAAAAACGTGGGGGCTTCAACAGCAACTAAGTGTCTGGTGGATACAATTGGGCCAAAGTAACCCCCTTCTGATTCGGGCCTGGTGTTAAGGGGTTATGGGTCGGGTCTTCCCTATCATTATCAATGAATGTTTAGTAGAGGTGGTGTTGTGTATGGGGAAAGTTAAACTTAGATGTAAAAGATAGTACTTAATATAAGACTGTCGCTATGTTAATTGATTACATGTTTTTAGTAAGTTTTGCCAAAAAAAAAAAAAAAAAAAAACCCAACTCACATTATGCTCCAAGTTGTTGAACTGTGTTGTGACATGTGTATATTATCCTACATATACATCTCCCCTAACGAGGAATAGTTAAGTTCTTTAATTGGTCAACTACATATACATTTCCCCTAATGATGAATAGTTAAGTTTTTTGATTGGTCAAAAGTGGCGGCAATCAACTAGTTTATTTTTATTTTTATTCATTTTTTTAAGTTAGGATATAATAATTGAAAGCAAACTCAAGTATTAAAAAGCCATTTAGTGAAGGGGAATAGCGCCAGACAGCTGTCTGACACTTTCCCAGTAGTCAAGCCAAATTACAATTTTGCTCTGTTTAAATTTACAGTTTTGTCCTTGGTTTTGTTTTTTTTTTTCTCTCCTAGCCAAATTACAATTTTGCCCTCAGTTCAATTTTAGAGTTTTGCCACCGTTTTCCTGTCAAATTACAATTTTGCCCCAGTATAAACTTATAGTCATGCCATCGTTTTAATTTTTTTTTTTTACAATAATAACTTACTTTTGTTAACTTTAAAAAATCTAAATCGGCATCTATGTTTATTTATATTTTTAACATTCCATGTTATTCGTCTGCCCATTGTGATGCTACGTTACCACAAACATCGGATCGAATTCTATTCGGTATATTCTTGCACTCAATATAGAAATCAACAAGTGTTTTACATCGACCGAAACGTTAAAAAAGAACACATTGGACTGACACCGATGTTGTTTGAACGGTAACAATCAATCGAAAACATTAAAAACGAACACATGGGACCGATACCGGTGTTGTTCAAATGGTATCAGTCGGTTCAAATTGTCACGGACCGGTTTTCATTTATCGTCACAGACATAGGGGATGTTTGGCAACTTCTGAATGGGTAAGTGTTGAACCAGTAAGTGGTCTGAACCATTAAGAGCCAGTATAATGCTTCATCGTTCAGAGGCAAATGTGTAACATTCCCATTTTTATCATATAAGAATTATAGGGTTATTAACCACTAGTAACTAGTTTCATTTTTTTCGATATAATTATTCGACCCAAATAGTTTTAAAAAACTATTTTTGGTTGAAATATTATACTAATTAATTGGCCTGTATATGGGTGACCTTTCTAAATAAAATAAAAGTATATAAAAACTTATATTATTAGACAGGTAGATTACGGGTAAGTTGACCGTTAAAAATATGAAGTACCTAGACAGGCCTAGGAACCGTATAATAATTATATAATAAAAATACATTGCATTTGAACCTACTCTGTTTTTAATGAAACTTGGTTCAAAATGTAGATAAAAATATTATCGTTCTAATGACATGTTCATTGTTATTTAAAACGTCATATTTTAGAAGTTACACGCGCCAAATAAGTAAAGTTGTTGAATTAATTATAATATATAAATAATAATAATAATAATAAATTAAACAAAAAACTAAAAGTAGTAAATATGTGTGTGTGCTACGTATGGTGCACAAATGGAAACATGTGTATGCTTAATACAATAAATATATAATAAAATAAATCAAACTAATATAAAACACTACATGTACACGTATGTGTGCATGTGTAATAAGTTGAAAATAGAGTTAGTTGTATATGTTCAGATTAGAAGGAATCTTGGAAACTTAAGTTAAAAGGATTCGAATTCAATATAAATAGAAAGATAGTTGAACATTAGATGGCTCACTTTCTTTTTCCCTTTCTTTCTTTATTTCGCCTACTCTTATATATATATATATATATTATTCTAGTAATTCATTTCACTAATAATAATAAAGCCCTGCCTCATTTTAAGTATTTTAACTCCCGATCACCGCTACCCTTTCCGATTGATCTGAGCCTCATAACGCATGTCAAGGCTCTGCCTGACTAAGTTCATTGGGGTTCTGTCTCGTGACATAGGGATAAGGTTGAATTAGGGGTACTATACTTAACACGAGTGCATTATATATTTTTATAGCTCAGAAGTTATACCCAAGATTTATACCAGGAAGCTTTCTATTTTGAACCCTAAAGTTACAAAGTGGGTCCATTCTCTTTTCTCACCGTTTTATTCTGTAACAACTCTCATCAAAAGTCCTATCCATTATTTATTTGCCCAATAGGAAACCCTAATTGAGACCCCCAAGTGATTCTGCACAAACCCTAAAATTTTCAGAACAATCAGAATCAGGATCAGGGCCCCTAAAACTCAGGGGAGGGGGGGGGGGTAATTCCCTGTTTACGATTATCCACATAAATAGCTATCAAAATCGAATTTTGACAATCCGTCAACTCAGCTAAGCTATTTAGGGACGTGGCTACCCTATGATAGGATGTGACCCTTCGCGTCACGCGACGCACCCACGTAGACCCCTCGCGTCACGCGAGGGGGTCAAATTTTCAGTATAAATAGAAGGGTGTGGGACTTGCATTTCTGCGTTGGAACGACGACCAAATTCGTTATATACACCGAGTTATAGTCTGTTTACTACAAAACACACACACAGCACGAAACGCTGCCGCAAAATAGGGTAATAACTCGATCGCTGCTACGATTCAATGTCCAATCGATTGAAATCAATCCAATGGATGTTTAAGTGCTGCCCAAATTAGGGTTATGCTTTGTCATTCGTCGTAAATTCGATGGACGTTTAAGTATCGCACTTTGTCATTCGTTGTGAGGGTTTTAATCTCGTGAGTTATCGTAAATGCTGTATTAGTTACTGACCTACTTTGTGTGCATGTTATTTAAATTAGGTTACAAGGCTAATCAGTAGGCTAAACTCTGCCCGTGTAAATCTGCAATGTGAGTCATTCTCTTTTTACCAAATTGCTTTCAAAATCATGTTTATTTTCAAAGTTATAATTACAGGGATTAAGTCTTTGTAATCTCCAAATTACAGCCCGTATGTGGGGTTTTGTATACAATACTTGATAACCGTCACCATTGGACAACGGGTTAGCCAAGGGGTGATATGACCATAGTCACAGGCACCATTGGACAACGAGATAGCCAATAGGTGGTCGAGTGACAAATACCGTGGGTAGATGGTTGATATATATAAATATTGTAATCGCTCTTAATACTGTAACTTATAACACTGTTTTCTAGTTATACTTTGCAGTGATTAAGTCTTTGCCAATCTTAAAGAAGCAAATGTAAAAACTCTTAATGCTGTGAATTATAACAAATATGTTTTATTCAAAAATGAATGAACTCACCAGTATTTCCTGCTGATCAAATGTTTTTAAAACACGTTTCAGGTAATTACAGTAGATCAGAATAAGAGTTGGATGCGGCACCAACAAGGCTTACAGAAGTGGCTTATTTTATCAATTAAATTAAATTAAGAAAAGTTGTTTTATGTATTCGAATTTATTCTATATTAAAGCTACCTTTCAAAACATGGTTTTATCCCATCTACTTAAATAAAATCCGGTATTTTCTAAACTCTGATAATTTTCCTAACTCACGGTCCTGATGAAATTCCGCTGCAATGTTTTTCTAAATAACCACCGGTACCACTTGGCTGCTCGCGGCTCCCGATTCCGTCCAGGGTGGGGTCGAGGGTCGTGACAAAATGTTTGACCAATTCAGATAAGAGGTCTTAACTATTCAGACTCAGTATAATGCTTAACCATTCAGAGGCAAATGTCTGAATCATTCAAACATCTACTCGCGAAGCAAACAGTCTAAACCATTAAGTTATGAAGTAAGAGGTCTGAACCATTAAGAGCCTCGTTAAGAGCTAAACAAACAACCCCATAGTTGTATAAATGAACAGTTTTTTTTAAATCGGAAACCATAAAAATGAATACAGATATTGAACCGATGTTGTTTGGTACGGTACGCTAGTGACACGATGTTAGTTTATCAAAAGAAAAATAAATATCGGTACCGAACCGATGTGTGTTCGGTTCACTACAGTAGCGGGAGGATATATGTTATCAAACAAGAAACCATAAAATTTAATACATTCCGGTACCGATGTTCAGTTCGGTACGGTATGGTAGCAGTACGATCTTTGTTTACCAAAAGAGAAAAAAAATAAAAAAAAATATCGATACCGAGACAAATGTTGTGGAGTCGGTTTTGGTTCTGTTTGCTACGATAACGACACAATAGGTACCGTATTGATATTCTTTTTATTGTTTTCGAACGATGTAAGGTATTCTTTCGATTACTATAGTGAAGGCTGGTAGCTGTAACACCCCAACCCAGAAGGGCTGACGTGTCACAATAACAGTGATATCATAAACAAAAGTCATAATTCCATTTATTTATTTGATAAGGATACAACCACACGATAACTAAACTTAGGGTTAATATACAAACGGAGACATTCGACTTGATTAAATAACATCTTCAGATTTATTCCTAGGCTTTATTCTTTTCTCTTTACCCCCGCCAGAAGTAACCTGTGAACCTGTATATACAAAAGGTTTACGGAATGAGCCAAATGCTCAGTACGGAATAATAGGCTCAAATAACAAATAATGCTTTATATGAAATGTTATTCGAATGAAACTTTATGTTAAAATGATATGATGCAAGTAACGTAATTTCATAATCATATCATACGGATGTACCCATGAGCCAAACTTAAAACGTGACAATACACAGGTAGCTACTCCTGCATAATTATCACATGAGATGGCGAGTTGGCATACCCGCTATCCACCTCCTTAACTTAAATCCTAGGATCGATCCATACGCCTCCTAGTAGCTTTGTACCCCACTTGTACCTAGGGACGCCGTGAACTGATCTCTCCGTCACGGATGGAGCACATGATGTCGATGCCACAACAACATGCTCGTGGGACACCCCACGAGAAGCGATACTCAGGGTATCAGAGTACAAATGATCTTATTTACATAACTTATCAAAATATTTTTCATAACAAGACGTAACATATATTGGAACATGCGATAGTGAGTACAACTAACATAATACTATCGCATGATATGAAAGCTAAATCCAAAGTTGTGATTAGAATAGGAATTCAACGGACTGTCAAATGAATCGATAATCAAAGACGTGAGGAGTTTTAAAAGATATATGAATTTAATGGTTTTATAACAATTTGAATATGAAGCAATAAGGAGTGAGGGTAAGGATCCGTACCTTAATAATTCCAAAATGATGCTACCTTGTGATAATATTTCAGATTTATACGAGCAGAGTTTAGACTACTGATTAGTCTTTTAACCTAATTTAAATAATATGCACACAAACTAGGTTAGTAACTTAATACAGCATTTACGATAACTCACGAGATTCAAATCCTCACAACGAATGACAAAGTGCGATACTTAAACATCCATCGGATTCACAACTAATGACAAAGTGAAATCACTTAAACATCCATCGGATTCACAACGAATGACAAAGTGCAAACACTTAAACATCCATCGGAATCACAACTAATGACAAAGTGAAATTACTTAAAATCCATCGGAATCACGACTAATGACAAAGCATAACCCAAATTTGAGCAGCACTTAAACATCCATTGGGTATATTGATCAATCGGACAATGAATCGTAATAGCGATCGAGTTAATACCCTGATTGTGGCGTCGATTAGTGATCCGTGTGTGTTGATTGTGGTAAACAGAGCATAACTCGGTGTATTTTGTGAATTTTTACGTCGAACTGAAGCCAGGAATCAAGTCCCAGGCCCCTGTATTTATACCTGAAATTGACATCTCCCGCGTGTCGCGGAAGATGTCCCTGGGTCTGTCGCGACTCGCCTGGGGTACCAACGTAGAGTAGGGTAGGCTTGTCACTAGTATAGGCCTGCTGAGTTGACGTTTCGTGAATTCTCAATTTAGACAACGCATTTTAGAGATAATCATTATTTAGGGTTTACCCCCCTTAAGTTTTAGGGGCCCTAATCCTGATTCCAAATGTTCTGAAAATTTTAGGGATTTATGCAGAATCACTTGGGTGTCTTAATTAGGGTTTCCTATTGGATAATTTATAATTAATAATAATAGTTTTGGTTGATATACAGAAGGATGGATCATAAGATAAATGTTTAGTTTATTCTAAATTATTATTATTCTTTTATTTCTAGAATAATGATTTTAAATTTATGGTCATTACAACTATTACCCCCTTAAAGAAATTTCGTCCTCGAAATTTTTCAAATAAGAATATAATCATATCGCATAAGTAACGGAAACATAATTTTTATAGCAGAGTTACTAACTTACAACAAGAATCTCGTAAACACATATGTGTATCTGAAATTCATAATTACGTTCATGACCATAAGTGTCAATTACTTTACTACCATGTCCTAATGGTTCTTCCACTACGTGTCTTAATAACATATTTAATCATGCAGAAAATCAACATAGACTTATAGATAACAAGAGTGACTATTGGTACTGATATCTCCTACATAAACATGCTTAATCATAACTAAGATATATTCATATAAGGTAAAGCATGAATGACCGTAAATAGAAACAATTGAACATATATCAAAGAGCAAGATTTACCGTTACCTCGATTAAAATTCTATTATTAGACTAGATTAGGGTATAGAGAGCGAATTGATTCTTCAGATTCCCATGTTGCTTCGTGTTCAGAGTGATTTTTCCAGAGGACTTTAACAAACGGAATTACTTTCCTACGCAAAACCCTTTCTTGTCGATCTAAGATGGCTTCTGGTTCCTCTTCGTAGGATAAATCTTCGTGAATTGTAATTAACGGATAACTAATGACATGGAGTGGATGATAATTATATCCTCTTAACGAGGAGACATGAAAAACGTTATGAACGTGAGAGAGCTGAGGCGGTAAAGCCAGTCGATATGACACTTCTCCAATTCTTTCAAGGATTTCAAACGGACCGATGAAACGGGGACTAAGTTTCCCTTTAATTCCAAATCTACGAACGCCACGCCAAGGTGATACCTTTAAGAATACGTGGTCGCCAATTTTAAATTCGAGTGGTCGTCTATCTTGATCTGCATAGCTCTTTTGTCTGCTCTGAGCTTCTTTCAGTTTTTCTCGTGCCATAGTGACTTTTTCATTTGTAATCTGAACTAATTCTGGCCCTTCAATAATCTTTTCTCCAACTTCATCCCAGCATATCGGTGCTCGACATTTCCGACCATACAAAAGCTCAAAAGGTGCCATGCCAATACTTGCTTGCCAACTATTGTTGTAAGCGAACTCAACAAGACATAGATATTCATCCCAGTTTCCAGACCATTCAAGTGCACATGCTCGGAGCATGTCTTCCAAGGTCTGAATCGTGCGTTCCGACTGCCCATCTGTTTGTGGATGGAAAGCCGTACTAAACTTCAGTCGTGTACCCCAAGCTGCCTGAAAACCTTTCCAAAATCGTGAGGTGAAACGTGGGTCTCTATCGGAAACAATGGAAGATGGTGTTCCATGGAGTCGAATAATTTCTTGAAGAAATATTTCGGATAACTTATTAACCGAAAATCCTTGCTGAATTGGTAGAAAATGTGCTGACTTCGACAATCTATCGACAACAACCCATACAACATCATTCTTCTTAAAAGTCTTAGGCAAACCGGTAACAAAATCCATTGTGATCTCATCCCACTTCCATATGGGAATATCCAATGGCTGCAACAGACCGCTTGCTCGTTTGTGTTCAATTTTCACTTGTTGGCAAGTGAGGCATTTACTTACATATCGAGCAACGTCTTCCTTCATGCCATTCCACCAGAAGTTCTGTCTTAAGTCTCGATACATCTTGGTAGATCCTGGGTGAATTGAAAATGGTGAGCTGTGAGCTTCGGCTAACAATGACTCACGAAGGGTGGAGTCATCGGGTACACAAAGTCTTTTACCGCACCAAATCACCCCATGATGATCTATACGAAATTCAGATTGCTTACCCACCTCAAGATTTTGCACAATTGCCCAAAGTTCTCCATCTTGCTTCTGTGCATCTTTGATCCGTGATATGAGGTCGGGTTCAATCTGCATTTTAGCTAGATATCCATCAGATTTACTAACCTGAAGCCAAATGTTCATTCTTTCGAGATCCCTCCTAATACGAGGCTGAATTTGTAAGCAAGATATAGTCCCGGAATTCTTTCGGCTCAACGTGTCAGCTACAACATTAGCTTTGCCTGGATGGTATTGAATATTTGCGTCGTAATCTTTGAAAAGTTCTAACCACCTTCTTTGCCTCATATTTAGCTCTTTCTGGGTGAATATGTACTTGAGGCTCTTATGGTCGGTAAAAATGTCACAACTTTCACCATACAGATAGTGTCGCCAAATCTTAAGTGCAAAGACGACTGCGGCTAGTTCTAAATCATGTGTAGGATAGTTAACTTCATAAGGCTTTAACTGATGGGAGGCATAAGCGATAACCTTCCCATGTTGCATTAGCACACAACCTAATCCTTTCTTTGAGGCATCACTATAAACTTGGTAACCTCCTGATCCAGAAGGGAGAGCGAGTATCGGGGAGGATACGAGTCGTTTCTTCAATTCTTCAAAGCTTTTCTCTTGTTCCTCATTCCATGAGTACTTCACCCCTTTCCTTAGGAGTTTGGTGAGTGGTAAAGCAATTACCGAGAATCTTTCAACAAATCTTCGGTAATAGCCAGCAAGACCCAAGAAACTTCGTATTTCGGTAACAGAAGTGGGTCTTGGCCATTTTGTAATAGCTTCAACCTTTGTTAGGTCTACCATAATTCCCTCTGCTGATATGACATGACCTAGAAATGTCACTTGACTAAGCCAAAAGTCACATTTGGAAAACTTAGCGTACAACTTCTCATGCCGCAAGGTTCCAAGTACTGCATGTAGATGTGCTTCATGCTCTTCACGACTCTTGGAATATACCAGAATGTCATCGATAAAAACAATAACGAATTTATCTAGGAATTTGTGAAATACGCGATTCATCAAATCCATGAAGACTGCGGGTGCGTTAGTTAGCCCAAAGGGCATAACCAAGAATTCGTAATGACCATAACGAGTACGAAAGGCGGTCTTGGGAACATCATCATTTTTTATCTTTAGCTGATGGTACCCGGACCTCAGGTCTATTTTTGAGAAGAACTGAGCCCCCTGAAGTTGATCAAAGAGATCATCAATGCGAGGCAGAGGATACTGATTACGAATAGTAATCTTGTTCAGCTCTCGGTAGTCAATACATAAACGCATACTACCGTCTTTCTTTTTCACAAATAAGACCGGAGCACCCCAAGGTGAAACACTGGGTCTTATGAATCCCAGATCTAACAATTCTTGCAATTTTTCCTTCAACTCCTTCAGTTCCATTGGGGCCATACGATATGGAGCTTTAGAAATAGGCTCGGCGCCAGGGATCAAGTCGATGGTGAATTCTACCTGACGGTCAGGTGGTAATCCCGGTAGTTCATCCAGAAATACATCAGGATATTCACGAACAACGGAGTGGCTATCGATACTATTAACACTAGTAGAAGTATCCTTAATCGATGCCAGGAATCCAGCACAACCGTTTGATATGAATTTTCGAGCTTTGAATGCGGAGATAATTTTAAGAGATTTATGAGCTTGAGTTCCCTGATATATAATATCAGGATGATGAAGATTACCGAAAATAACACGGCGGGAATGACAATCTATAGTTACGCGATGTCGAGACAACCAATCTATCCCTAGAATAACATCAAAGTCACACATATGTATTGGAAATAGGTCTGCCTTACACACAATAGATTCAATACGGATCGGACAATCTTTATATACGTAAGTGATTACGGATGAATTTTCCATGGGAGTGGAAATGGTTAAAGTATGATTTAAGAGAGTTGGTCTTATCGGAAGGTACTTAGTAAACGAGTAGGATACTAAAGAATGAGTTGCTCCTGTATCGAATAACACATAGATACTATGTTTACCAAGCTGAAGGGTTCCCGACACAATACCTAGGGCATTAGCAGCATCAGTAGCAGAAAGTGCGAAAACTCTTCCTCCAACATTGGGTGGTGCAACATTTGGTCGGTTATTCTTCTTAGACCATGCGTAATGGGGCGTTTTTTTTAAAAAAAATTGCAAAATAACGCCGTATAACGCCCCCTCCCCCACTACATGGGGCGTTTTGGGGCGTTATATTTGGAAAAATTGGTTGGGGGCGTTTAAATTAAAACGCTGAAGGAGTTTAGTTGACAAAATGGTCTCTGACATAAAGGGTCTTGTCCACCAATTAAGTTGAGATACCCACATGCCACTTCACCACTTTTGCTGACATCCCTTTTCCTTTTTTTTTTTTTATTAAAAATAATATGGGCGTTATTGGCATAATGCCCCACTACGCCACTTTTGTTATAATGCCCCATTGCTGACTAGGACGCCACGTGTCGTATAATGCCCCATGGTGGGGGCATTATAACCTTCTACCACTACGCATGGTCTTAGTGTCTTTCTTTGTACACTCCTTGATCATGTGTCCAGTTTGGCCACATCTAAAGCATGCTCCTGTACCTCGGTGACATACGCCCTGATGTCGCTTACCACAAGTATTACATAGAGGATATGTAATCTGATTCGGGTTTACATGTTGATTCATTGGTTGAGCTCTAATAGGTTCTGCATACAACTGAATCTGGTTTTGAGCAGGCCTCGGGTTTTGCAGTCTAGGTTGCCATGGACGTGCCTGATTTCCAGAGTTTTGATTTCCTTGCATTTTGCGGTCTTGATGTTGTGGCGTAGTGGATGATTGGCCGTTTTCCTGCTTAAATTGTCCTTCCCTATTTCTCTTCTTATTATCCCCAGTTCGAGATAAAAATTCTTTTCTCTCGAACTCAAAAGTTTTGATTGCATCAGCAACTTCAGTAATATCCTTAAATTTCATGTACATGATCGACTTCCGAATTCGATCATTGACTGCCCACTTGCATTTTTCTGCCTGGACTTCTGCTGATCCTGCAACGTCTCCTACAATACTAGCCAACCTTGAAAATCGAGTAATGAACTCAGAGGCTGGTTCATCACTCCCCTGTCGAATCACTGCATACTCCCTGATATAAGCTTCTTTATCAGCGGTAGAAAAATACTTGTCGTAAAAGATGGTATGAAAGTCGACCCATGAAAGATTAGCGTCAAAATCATCCCCTCCTTTGACTTGCTTATATCCTTCCCACCAAGTTTGTGCGTCATCTTCAAATTTGTAGGTAGCCAATCTAACTTTGTATTGCTCCGGAACTCCAAGAACTCCGAAGATCTTTTCAACATGAGCTATCCAGTTCCTTGCTTCGACTGGATTATTAGCGTGACTAAAGGATTTCGACTTTTGTTTTTGGAATTTAGCGATCCATATGTCTATACTATAGGTAGTATGGTTCGTGGTATTCTCACGAATTTCTTCACCAGAGATTGGATTCGTATTATTACGTTCTGGATGACGAGTTTGTTGAATAACGGCCTCAGCTGTTTGAGCAACAAGGTTTGGAAGCAACCCGGCAACAGCCTGGTTGATAGCATTAATTATGTTTGGATCAACTGGAGTTTCATTCGAAGAAGTGTTGTTACGTACATGGTTAGTACGAGTACTCCAACGTGGCGGACGACGAGGAGGCATCTATAAGAATAGACATAGGAGTTAAACAAAATAAGAGACCAAGTTGAATCCTATCATAGATATCTACCCATTCCTCACAGGTTTTAATTACTATTTTCAAGTTTTCTACAGGAAAGAGCCTTTGCTCTGATACCATAGCTGTAACACCCCAACCCAGAAGGGCTGAAGTGTCACAATAACAGTGATATCATAAACAAAAGTCATAATTCCATTTATTTATTTGATAAGGATACAACCACACGATAACTAAACTTAGGGTTAATATACAAACAGAGACATTCGACTTGATTAACTAACATCTTCAGATTTATTCCTAGGCTTTATTCTTTTCTCTTTACCCCGCCAGAAGTAACCTGTGAACCTGTATATACAAAAAGTTTATGGAATGAGCCAAATGCTCAGTACGGAATAATAGGCTCAAATAACAAATAATGCTTTATATGAAATGTTATTCGAATGAAACTTTATGTTAAAATGATATGATGCAAGTAACGTAATTTCATAATCATATCATACGGATGTACCCATGAGCCAAACTTAAAACGTGACAATACACAGGTAGCTACTCCTGCATAATTATCACATGAGATGGCGAGTTGGCATACCCGCTATCCACCTCCTTAACTTAAATCCTAGGATCGATCCATACGCCTCCTAGTAGCTTTGTACCCCACTTGTACCTAGGGACGCCGTGAACTGATCTCTCCGTCACGGATGGAGCACATGATGTCGATGCGCAACAACATGCTCGTGGGACACCCCACGAGAAGCGATACTCAGGGTATCAGAGTACAAATGATCTTATTTACATAACTTATCAAAATATTTTTCATAACAAGACGTAACATATATTGGAACATGCGATAGTGAGTACAACTAACATAATACTATCGCATGATATGAAAGCTAAATCCAAAGTTGTGATTAGAATAGGAATTCAACGGACTGTCAAATGAATCGATAATCAAAGACGTGAGGAGTTTTAAAAGATATATGAATTTAATGGTTTTATAACAATTTGAATATGAAGCAATAAGGAGTGAGGGTAAGGATCCGTACCTTAATAATTCCAAAATGATGCTACCTTGTGATAATATTTCAGATTTATACGAGCAGAGTTTAGACTACTGATTAGTCTTTTAACCTAATTTAAATAATATGCACACAAACTAGGTTAGTAACTTAATACAGCATTTACGATAACTCACGAGATTCAAATCCTCACAACGAATGACAAAGTGCGATACTTAAACATCCATCGGATTCACATCTAATGACAAAGTGAAATCACTTAAACATCCATCGGATTCACAACGAATGACAAAGTGCAAACACTTAAACATCCATCGGAATCACAACTAATGACAAAGTGAAATTACTTAAACATCCATTGGAATCACGACTAATGACAAAGCATAACCCAAATTTGAGCAGCACTTAAACATCCATTGGGTATATTGATCAATCGGACAATGAATCGTAATAGCGATCGAGTTAATACCCTGATTGTGGCGTTGATTAGTGATCCGTGTGTGTTGATTGTGGTAAACAGAGCATAACTCGGTGTATTTTGTGAATTTTTACGTCGAACTGAAGCCAGGAATCAAGTCCCAGGCCCCTGTATTTATACCTGAAATTGACATCTCCCGCGTGTCGCGGAAGATGTCCCTGGGTCTGTCGCGACTCGCCTGGGTTACCAACGTAGAGTAGGGTAGGCTTGTCACTAGTATAGGCCTGCTGAGTTGACGTTTCGTGAATTCTCAATTTAGACAACGCATTTTAGAGATAATCATTATTTAGGGTTTACCCCCCTTAAGTTTTAGGGGCCCTAATCCTGATTCCAAATGTTCTGAAAATTTTAGGGATTTATGCAGAATCACTTGGGTGTCTTAATTAGGGTTTCCTATTGGATAATTTATAATTAATAATAATAGTTTTGGTTGATATACAGAAGGATGGATCATAAGATAAATGTTTAGTTTATTCTAAATTATTATTATTCTTTTATTTCTAGAATAATGATTTTAAATTTATGGTCATTACAGGTACCGTAATGAATAGAACAGATACAGATCGAATTCCCGTCGCGAAGCACGGTGAAAAATTCACTAGTTCTTATAAAAATGAAAAGGTATTTCAAAAGCTTTACGGGTATTAGGAGGTTTTCATGTTTGCAAATCCAGTATAACCTAACAATCAATTCTAGAGGTGATCCGAAGAAGCACTACCCGATATGGGTCACATGAAGAGGAATGGATATCGATCCCACCATTGGTGGCTCGGATACACGTTGTGAGCAGAGGGCTCAAGTACCCCGATCCATGCTGAGGTGGAAAATTCTCACAAAATAACATGATAATATGACCACCAATAGGAAAAAAGGATGTTAACATCAAGAGAGTTATGCCCCTGCAGGGACCACGTCTACCATGAAAGCAACAAATACCCATTCATAGCATAAATACTAGTGATGTCAGGAAAGAAAGGTAACCTGTACTCTCTCATTCTCGCTCTCTCTTACGTGTTTATCTACTTTTTCGTGAATCTACATTTATTCTTACACTAGAGAGGATGGTCACAGAGAGACATCCCTTCCTCTGGCGAGGCTAACGGCATTTCTGTTTTGCAACTTAGGATCATCATCTCTCGCTCATTGATAGTTTGATACTGGGATCACCACCTTGTGGACGCACCAGTCCTAAGCTTCTTCATTGTTAAATATGATTTATCATTTGCATCAGATTATGATTACGATGAACAAGTAAAGTTCTTGATCAATAATTTGAGTTGAAAAAAGTTATTTTATTTTGAGGTTCATGAGTTAATAAAAAAAGAGGGAACAAATCCCACTTGTTACTTAGAAATTCATTTGATTAACTGGATCCAAGTAACTCCGTAATTACTGTTCATGATTGTGAATTTCGACTCCGGATGTTCACTGATGAAATTACATGTAGTATAATTTTTAACTTAGTAAGTAAATAACTATCATACATAATATTGTAATTACAAAATCCAAATTTAAATTTTGAAGTTGGAATAACAACATATTCATAATTCCAATCCCCTTGTTCCTTTTTATTGTTTGTTCTTACTCCACGCCATTCAAGATGCCTCTGGTCTTGTTCCTTTCATTATGGCTTTTAAACCGATCGTGTAGTTCTAGTATTCCGCAGGCCGTGTGCAACTCTTAAGCCGGTCGTGTAGACATTGTTGTTTTAATTCGCAAACTTGCGCGTTTTATCGTTTAACGTAATCAAAGCCCTATATAGCCAATATTAGGCATTCCCGAGAGTATGATTGAACATCATAAAGCTCCAGGTTTGTTAAAAGGTCACTCAGAGGTAAGAATTAACATGTTGGCGCTTTTAACCCTTCGTCCCGCATACTTTCAAACATTTACGCAAACTTTCAAACGATTATGCAAACGGCTCCTCTCGTCCAACAAGTGGCTTATTTGAGAATACGGACACCGTATAAGGTCACTCAGAGGCTTAGTTTTAGCATGTTGACACTTTTAGTCCCTCTACATTCATAGTTTTTTATTTTGGCAAAATTAGTCCGTCTTAGCCAACTTTTGGCACAATTAAGATTAGGGACACGTGTCAATACATTATTGGACACAATTTTACGAGGTGTTACATAAAGTTTTGGCTATATCTGGTGTTGGATGTTTATCCTTAAAGTTTCTTTTACTATTATGCTTATCTTTCCATATCCAAGTATATTATTTGTAAGAATCATCAAATATTCAGAAAATCATAACTTGTTAAAAGTTTGATGATGTTAAGGTTAGTAGAAAACTTCAGTTGTTTCTATGAATATGGATCATAAATCCTTAACTGGAAAGAATAAAAAGTAATCTGTAACATAAATAAAGTTAAGGATAAAACATACCAGAAAATCCAAGTTAGGATTCTATATCCTTACAAGTTATTACTGAGCAAACAAACCATGAAAATTAGTTAAAGTTTTAAGGATTCAGGATCTTTATTGCCAGGACTTGCAAACCTTTAAAGCTCAAAGATCCTGTAAAAAATGAACTTGGGACTAAGCCAAATAATCCGGGGATAAACCCATAACAACTGGGGATAAGCCCAAATAAACGAGTGTATACTGGGGTCTGGCCCAAACTGGCGACTTTCCTAACGTAAGTGATATGAAAATTCTAAAACCTTAGTTAACGTGAAAACGTTAGAAATCTTAGGATAACGGATGTATGGTACGTCTAGCATTGTACTTGAGATCCTACATATGGCCAACAACAATGAAATTGTCAGCCACTAAGTGTGTACTGGTCCCATTGCCTCGAACCATACTTGGATAAACGTGCGCTACTGGCGGGGTGTCAAAACCCAATTCGTGTGAAAGGTGAAAACCTTTAAACCTTAGAAGGTATAATATACCTTAACTGGGGACAGACCCAAATACTGGGGACAAGCCCAAAAACTTTGGAGAGTTGGCCAACCATTTTGATCTTCTGTAAAAAGTTAACAACTCTGCAAAGGTTTAAACTTTATGAAAATGGATGTTAGGTGCTTAACATCCTCTTCTTGCAATGGATAATAACTATAAAATAAATGAAGATAAAAGTAAGATGTTACCGAAGAAATGATCATATATCCTTTGAGGATCCTTGATCCTAAGTCAGAATATTGGAGTCTCTGAGGATCCTTGATCCTTCTTACATGAAGTATTTCTTTAGATGAACATCATTCCAAGCTCTTGTAGGAGATCACCATCCATAGTTAACAAGCGATATGCCCCCTTTCCAGCTTCTGTTTCTATCAAATAAGGGCCTTCTGTTGCAACCCCCGTACCCTATCTGTCCCGAAAACGGGCGGCCACGAGCCCAGATTTAGTGGTATCAGTGTTTATCATTTTGGCAGTGGAAATTTCATCAGGACCGTAGTTAGGAAATATTTTATCAGAGTAAATACCACACTTTTATAATATTAAACACGTGGGAAATTCCCAAGTTTTCAGTACACACATTTTTATAGGGATAAACCCTATTTTATTTAATAAAAACATCTCTTTATTCAGGTAACTTTTATAGCAACTTTTTCCAAGCCTTCAGTGCTGTCCAGCTAGCTTCTATTTGGCTTTCACATTTTGTTACCTGAAACGCGTTTAAAACATTTTGTCAGTGGGAAATACTGGTGAGTGAACCCCAGTTTAATCAAGAAGAGTTTTATCCTTTAACAGTATTGAGAGCGATTACCATGTTTATTTCTACACAATTACTCATTCAGTATTGTCAATCCTGACTGGTGGGTCATATTACACATTGTCTAACTCTTTGTCCAATGGTAACGTGTTCCACATTTTGTATACAAAACCCCAACATACCGGAAATAATTGAAGAACTACAAAGACTCAATCACTGCTAATTATAATTTAAAATAAATAAAGGTTTTGTAAAACAATTTACAAAAAAAGAGATTACTCACATTGTTGTCTTAGGGTTTTCCTTAAGGATTTTCTGGTGATTATCTATTAATTACACAAATGCACACGCGTTAGTATAATAACCCAATATTTACATTAGTAATACCCTCCCCGAGACGGCATTCCAACGACTACATCGGGCAGAACCTCGACAGCCGTTACGGAACCCTGGATCAATCGGGCAGCGTATCTAATACGTAACCGGGGGTTATAATACTTACAATGAGGCAGAACTTCGTTATTTAGGGGGTATTATGCCCGAGATTAGCTTATACTCTATAGAAATTCGAGAGAGAAAAGTGTGTGAGCGATTTCGACGGAACAGCTGATGGCCTCTATTTATAGGGCCTGATTCTGGTTTTGTCGCGCCCTGTGTAGGTGTCCTCCAGGGGCTTCGCGGCCCGCGAGGCTAGCTAGGGTAGGCCCTAGCTTGGCTGATTCGACTCATAGCCTCCACACGCATCCTGACACGTGGCGCCCTAGGGTGCGTCCTGATCTCCAGCCGTCACGGCCCCCGATGGATACAACCAAAGGCTTCGCGCCTCGCGACAACCTATTAAATTTTGTTTTTATTTAATTTTAATAAAAATAAAGGTATTCGGGGCCCGTTTTCGTATACGGGGTGTATTTTAGGACATATTGGGGCACTCTAAATATATTAGGGGAGTTGGAATATTTTGGAGGTTTGTTATACCTTCCCACTTTGGTGCCAGTTTACCATCAGCTGGATTTGTAGTGTTCTGGAATGCTTTCCTCAAGACTGAGCACTTTTCCACCAAAAGTCTCGGAAACGAAATCATGATTAAAGCTTCGTTTCCGCGTGACACAGGGTATTTAAGATGAATTCATGGGTGCCAATGAAGGTCAACCTTTTGGTGTGGCGGGCTGAGCTAGGGAGGGTAACAGCTAAGGTGAACCTGGCCAACCAAGGCATGGTCGTCTCGAACAAAGTGTGCAATAGGTGCAGGTTAAATAACGAGTTGGCTGACCATATTTTTTGTAGCTTGTTTGTGGGCAAAGGCGTTGTGATGGAATGTGCTGAGATGGATGAAAATCCCGGTTAACTGCATCTGGCACTCTCTTCATCAAATGCTAGCCCACATTCTTTCTCAGGTTGGGTCAAAGAAATGGAAGAAAGCAGTTCAAATGGTCGCTTTCGCTGCAATTTGGAGGCTTCGGCTCGCAAGGAACGACAAAGAGTTTAACGATAATATGTTAACGATCCAGAAGATTGTTGAATTGATCAAGGAAGATTCGTTTTTGTGGGTGAAACATAGGGCAAAAGTGGTGTCCGTAGTGTGGAACGAATGGGTAGACTTTGACATTACTATGATGTTGTAATTGTTTTGTTTTGGACCGTTTTGTATGCTTTTCTCAGCTTCTTGCTGGCTGCTATATATACATGTAGTTGGTTGTCATTAAAAAAAAATCTCATATTTTCGACTTATCCATCATTGGGTCCATCAAACATATAAGGCCCAACAAGTCAACGCGCGAGTTCGCTGAGAAATGAGTGTTCCTCTTGTACGTTGGGCCTTTCTTCTTGTTCTTATAGAAATCTCATCGTATCGTTAGGGCACAATAACCATAACAAAAACAAAAAAAAAACACTCCTGTAACTAAGAGCGACGGCAGCGATAGATCTGACGAAAATTCAATAAACCCGATCATCATTTGTGTGATCGGTGCCGGATAATTCTTGCTTCAAGGTTGAAAATAGAGAAGACAAGATCATCCTCGTTTTCTCTAATTTTGGTGCAGATTTAGGGAAAAACATCTGACCTGGATTGTGTTCCTTAAATCACCGTCAAGGCTGCTATCTCCATGAATTTGTTCTGTTCCTCGACCATCGTCACAGGTATACTTACCTCAAACTTTGTTGTTTAGTTTTTGTTTTGATAGATAATTAACAAATGGGCCGGGTTTTTAAAAGTAGTTATTATGGATAATTTTTCTGGCTTTGGACTGATATGGAACGTGTTGAAATGGGTTTAATAGTTTAGAAGACACCTGACCTCCTAATGGGTAAGTTTTAAAAGCGTGCTGACCGATTAATTGGTAAGGCCTCTTAATGACCGACTAAACACAATGTTGCGAAACAGCCCCATGCTACCTAAACAATGAAAAGAGATAAGTTCGTTTCATGTATTGTCTAGCTACTTTTTCCACAATCTGCCTCCTTCTACATATATGAAAGGAGGTTTGGAGAGATAAGAATGTGTTTTTAGAGAACGGAAAGTTTGGAGGGAGAGGGATATAAGAGTTTTTTTTGTAGTGAATTGAATGTTTGGAGGGTGAGAGATAAAAGGTATCAATTAAGGTGAGTGTTCATCCATTTATCATTCCTATGTTTTAAAAGGTATTGCTGCATTCTTGTGTGATTTATTGGTGTACCAATTTAAGGTGAGTGTTCTTGTTTGAATTGGTGTGGTGTTTAATCTATAACCAAGCGTTCTCCATTTACCCAAGTTTATTGTATTCCATAGTTGTCAATAGCGAGCTTAGCGATCGCTATAGCGCACTACGTAGCATATAGGTCTAGGCTTGCTATTAGGGCTGTAGCGATAGATACCGATAATAGCGACATTTTTTTTTAATATAAATAGCAATTAAATATAGCTATAAAATAGCTGGATTTTAGGTTTTTCATTTTTTTTTCTAGTGTATCGCTATTTATAAAACAACCACCCGCCTTGGTTTTAAAAAGCGCGCCTAGGCACAAGGCGACATAAGGCTCAAGGTCTATCGCTTTAGACTACACAAGGCGAGTGTTTTACCAAAAGCGAGCACTTCAAGCTCGTTTTTAGTAGGTTCCAAGGCGATGGCTTCGGCGCTTCTTGTACACAGAGCGAACAAAGAGGTGCGATGAAGATGGAGTTGGGGATGAGGTAAAATGTACCTGAGAGTTGCCATGGAGAGGAAACCCAACGATGGAGATGAAGACATGAAATAGAACATGGAGATGATGACGGTTGAGTGACTATTTAGGTTAAAACAAGATATAGTGTTGGTTTTAGGTTAACATATTTTAACCTTATATTTAATGACATTTATTGCAGTCAATTTTTCTATTAAAATTACATTTTTCATCCTTGCTGTTATAGTTTTTATTAAAGTTAATCCTAAACTTTTATGTTTCTCATCTTTTTGTCATGTCGTGTATTTTCTATATAATTTTATGCTTGTTTAGGTTGTACATATAGCTTTTAGGTTGTACATTAGATTATTTTTATAAAAAAATGAATATATTTTGCTATTTTCTAATTTTTCGGTGTCTAAGAATTAATATCTAATCTATAAAAAATGTATAATCACTTTGCACCTTGGGTACAAAAAGCGGTGCGCTTTTGCGCTCTACGCTTTGCACCTCGGTTTTGGACCTTGTCGCTTTTGTACGCTTCTCTTTTTTTTTAAACCAAGCCGTCCTCTATTTATCAGTATTCGCTATGTAGCATATAGGTACCTTATCGCTATTTGTCGCCATTTGCCATTAACAACTATGTTGTATTCAGTATTCCCTGTAAGTGTCATTTCCATTGTTGTATTTGTATTTCATGTTGTGCTAAAGGTATTTTTTTTCGTGTTTACACCTACTTTCAGTTAAAAAGTTTGGATCGATCTTCCAGCATATTAATTTACGCCATGGAAGGTGGAGTAGCTCCCTTTGTTTGTACAGACTTATTTCAGTTCAGAGACCTATAAAAGACATCATGAATGTATTTTATCTAATGCTCGTTGTTGGAATTGGTAGTCTCGGAATTATGAAAGGTGATTTTATTCCATTCTTTTATCCAGTTTGTTTTACATTAATAATAAGACAGATATCTAGGTCTTATCACATGTTTATTGTTAAGATACAACATTACATTGATAAGAACTTAATTAGTTATTAAAAAAGATAACATTTAATGTTGTTAGTGGAGGCATTTGTTCTGTGTAGTGAGTTATGGTTTTGCTACTGAGACCATATTGTCATTTTTGTAATTGTTGTAATTGCTTGTTTATTCAGAAAGCGGATTCAATAAAGGACTGAATGAGAAATCAACTGATACGTCGTTTAGTTTCTCATTGAAGGCTTGGGGCAACACATGTCGGCTGTGGAATACCGTGCTATCCTTAGATACCGACTGATGATTCCTTTGCTCCCAGTTGACGAGCCATGTCCGGTATGCCGCAAAGCGTGTTTGGATTCTTTCGGCGAGCACGCGATCTACTGTAAAGAGCTACCAGGGTTTAAATATCGGCATGATTGGGTGAGAGATGTGTTATGTGATGTTCTTAAGCGGGCCGGGATCTCTGCCAAAAAGGAGGCTCCAGTAAATTTCCTGACTGACCCCTTAGAGGGGAGGTCCACTTTAATCCCGACGGACATCCTTGTGTTTGGATGGGAAGGGGGGAAACACGCTTGTGTAGATTTAACTGGAGTCTCCCCCCTTGTCGGGCTCAAGGACAAGGGCTTTGTCGTAGGGCAAGCGGTGCTCAAGGCAGAGGCGAGCAAAGTGACAAAACATGAGAAAGCCTGCCTGGAGAATCAACATGTGTTTGTCCCGTTTGCGTTTGATACCTTTGGTGGTCTCGCTCCTGACGCTGTGCGACTTTTGAATCGGGTTTAAAAAGTCGTTAATAGTAATTCTTCGTTGCTAAAGGTTTCAAACTTTGTATTTAGTAGAATTGGTTTTTCTATTCAAAAGGGGATGGCGGCGCAACTTGTTGCCCGACTACCTGCCGTTGCTTTGTAATTGCCCTTTTTCGTGTGGAATGATATTGTCGATAATGTTTTTCTCATTGTAAGTTTAATTTTGATTAAATGAATTAGATTGATGTTTAATATGTTTATAATTTTTACCTTTGGTATTATGAATTTGATGTCGGATCAGAGCTGGTGAACTGTATGTTGTGGAGAACAAATACTTTGTTTGAAGATATTTTGAAACTGGATTTGATGACATCTCTAATTGGTACCAATATGTTTAGTCTCGTAGGTTTATCAATCGTTATAAAAATGACCTTGAGCCTCAGGTCATTGCATCTCTGGTATACTGTGAAATATTGTATATTAACAAAGTCTAAATAGCATTTTAAATTTCAATTATATTAAGTTTTAGTAGAGATTTAGTATTTTATATAGTGGAGAGTTTTAGTTGATATTAAGTTTGAGTATGAGTAATATTTTGATATTGGAAGGATCCACTTAGACCACCCGTAGTGGTTGCCCAAAGGGGCGTTTTTGTCCAAGATCACGTCCAATATCGCCCCTTTGCCACTACGCATGGGCGTGATTGGCTTTTTTTTTGGTTTAGGCGTTTTATAAATCACGCCTGGTGGGGGAAATCTTGTCCAATCACATTTGAGCTTACATTATTTGGCCAATAAGATTTTTTAAATGTTTTTTTTATTTTATTTTATTACAAACATAATGCCCCACAATCCCCACATCCTCACTACACCCATTTTAGAAAACGCCCCATAATGCCTCATTGCTAACTAGGCTGCCACATGACGCAAAACGCCCAAGGGTGAATATTGCCCACTACGCATTTATAGTTGAATGATTGTTATTGTTTTAAAATTGTAAAACATTTTTATGCTTCATATTCATTTGTTTTGTAAAATGGTTTAATATCAAATATAAAGACTCCTAAAAATAAGGAGTCGTACAAAGGGTATCAAACGAACTCCGATAAATCTCATTCAAGCTGCATTGGAACTGTCTCATCGAACTCTATGATGTGAGATTTTAGGTTTTCACTTTTGGATTTATAGGTTGTAGCTTTTAGAATTTTTATTTATTATCATTGTGTCTTTCCTATATTTGCATCATTATGTCTTTTTTGTGACTCATTATGTCTTTTTTCTTCGACATTGTGTTATATTTTTTGACATTTTGTCATCTTGTGTGATCGATTATATCTTTATACAATTCTTATTTTTAGGAGCCTCTGTAGAATTAATTAACCAACCCTTCATAAAATGATTACGATTTTTTAGTAAGTTGCTTTAATTCATTGTTATTAATACAAAAACTATAGTATTATAGATCCTTTTGGGAAGTATGGTAAACTCTTTAGACGAATTTTAATCCAGTATAGCCTTCCACCAATTCTTGAGGTTTAATATGATTGATCATTTGAATCGGGTAATTATGATTACGGAAAACAAACAATATATTGAGTTGAAAATGTGATTATTTAATTTTATTTTTTCAATATAATCAAGAAAGTTGTATAAATTTCTGAAGCGGGAGTAGAACTAGGATTATTCGTATATTTGAATTCAAATATTTATTTTAATTATCTTTTTTGTTTAGTTGTTTGATGTTTATCCTTGTATTCGATGATTTTCTCTAGGGTGTAGGGATGAGTAAATGGTACCCGATACTGGTGTCGAACTGGTACCGCTTCCGAATTTACCGAACCGGGTACATTTTCGGTACAGACTTTTGACATTTTCGGTATCGGTCTGGTACGGTACTTATTCGGTACCGGTTTTTACCCTCAAATACAGGTACCGAACCGTACCGTACCGGGTATACTCGGTTCCGGTACCCGCTTTTGGGGATTTTCGGTACCAGTACTTTCGGTACCGAGCTCATCCCTACTAGGTTGTTCAGAATTCGATTCAGATTTGAAACATTTGAAATTTGACTCGATTCAAATTCGATTATCAAGATTCGAATTCGAGTTGATTCGTATTCGAGTCCCGTAATCGAAATAGAATTGACTACGAATTTATGATTTTCAATTCGATTCGAAATTCAAATTCATTTTATATATAATTTATAATTATAATATATATACACACACATAACTTCTAAATTTGGGCCAAAGTATAAATGACATCTATAAGTGATAAGTTTATTATTCATAATATTACCAAATTGTTGTAAATTTAGTGAAAACTAGTACTAAGAACTGCGCGCGTTGCGGCGCAGGTACATCACAAACATCGAATGGATTAGTCAAACCGTTATGTGATGTGTTAATCATATGAAAACATGTGTTTCGACGTATCTTATTGAATTCAATGCAATCTATATAAGCATTGCGATTGGATTAAAACATAACGATATTAAATTTATACCGTACAATTATAGCATATTAAATGTGGCCCGAGTCATACATAGAAAATGTAACGGTTATAACGGAAATGCTGACACATATAATCAAAAGGTATTAATTAGAGCTTTAAAAAAAGGAAAAAAAAAAAAAAGAAACCGCAATTCGAATCCACTTTAATCGAAACAAAATTTACAAAACATTCATAAAATCAAGAAAACATATCATGTTTGACCTGACTCGTTTCCCAAAAAAGTTTACGTCGAAATACACCAACTCAAATTTATACCGAAACGTACATAAAAATATGTACGTAAAATTTGTTTTTTTAAACAAAAACGTATTATAGTTAACCAGACTTGTTGCCATAAAAAGTTTACGTCGAAACGTAGACCAAATCAAGTTTATATCGACACGCACATACAAATATGGACATAAAAATTAGTTTTTCTTAAGTAAAAGAGATATAGTTGTAAACTCGAAACAAATTATTAGTAAAAAACTTCATAGGTAAAATACGTTCGTAAAATCGTGCCAAGTAGCACTAATGCCACAACACTGCCAACAACCACCAACATCAGAAGAGCTCGTAAAAATAAAATAAATAAAAAATAACTCCGAACGAAAAACAGCCGTAAAATCGCTGAACCACGTACGCCGGTTGCAGCGTGTTAATTCGAAAAAATTAGACATAAATGTAAAACGTAGAAGAAAATAACTAAGTCGATCCAGGACATGCGTGTTGCGACGAACTTGTCAAATGAAGAAAAATAGATGTGTTGCGACTGCCTGTCAAATGGGAAAAAACGGGAAAAAACAAACAAAAAAACGTTGAATCCTAGACACATGTGGCGCGTTGACTCGAAAAATTTATAACGAAAACGAAAAACTTATGAAAGAAGAAAAGTATGAGGGGACCAAAGTTGAAAACAAAAAAGTGTTGGAGGTTGAATTGTAAAACATGAAAAGCTTTTTGGTAAAAGTAAAAAAGTCAAAGGGTTAAAATGCAAGAGATTAAAATCTTAGGGTTAAAAGTGAAAAAATACAAAAGTTTTTTGAAAAACTCCCAAGACCTATATTACAACATATAGCACAAATTTGTTGAAAATTTATAGTTTGGAAATGAGTTTTTCACTAAATATTTTGGACATCAATAATATTTATATATGTGTTGTATAAATAATTATTTATGGGTTTGTGTTCAAACTATGTTCAAATAGAGCTAAGTTGAATGAGAAATCGAAGCTTGAAGTTGTATGTTTGGAACAAACAAAGATGAGAAAAATAGATTGAGATTTGTCACATTGTCCCACATATGTGGGATGACAAAACTTAAAGTGGTATATAAGGAGGAAGACTCCTTGTAAATTGTTTCCTTAAAGACAAACACTAGTGGGGACACAAAGGGTGCATCGCACCCGCACATATGCGCGCATTACGTGGGCTATAGGCTCAATGTGGTGCACTTTGAACTTCGCACACAGCCTTTGTATTTTTGCCTATGAGCGCGTGGTCAGATACATGACGGGTCCGCTTATGGCGCACCCTTGGGACTTGAGTTTAATATTGTTCATTCTAACAGATAATAATCTCTAGTTGGTACCCCGTATACATTCTAACAGATAATATTTCTGTTCATTCCAGACTATAGAACCCCCCCCCCCCCCAGATAATCGGACTTGAGTTTAATACTTTGTCTTTATGGCTTTTACTATATTTGAAAACCGTTATCGGTTCGAAGCTAGCTAAAAGGTAAATACTCTTAACTTATTTTGTTTTTAAACTTGGGGTATGGCGAATACGCCACTTGGAGCGAGTATTACATAAATGGGTCAACTACGACTGCTCATAAATGTAAGAACCCGGTTTAATCCGTTTTACTTGATAACTGAAAAAAATTGGGGGTTAATGGTACCGTGTTCGGACGTCCCGACTCATTAACTATTATGGCCATACGGAATAGCGTGCAGGGGTAGGCATCCCAACTGTAAGACACGTTTTATTCAACTTTGGTGTGTACCTTAATCATTATAGCACTGAAAATGACCAGCTCAGATTGTCACACCCCAACCGATGGCGGAAACATCGGAGTGAGACGAAAAAGAGATTGCTTATTGTAACATAACACTAAAAGTGATAATAATTTAAATAAACCAATTTCATTGCATAACAACTTGTAACGTTACAATACTTGGAAATTCAAAGTACAACATAAGTTCAAATACGACAACAGAACAAGTTACAATATAGTACAAAATTTGATACAACAACATAAAGTAAGAATTCTAGATGTGTATCTAAAGGATCGTCGCTACGCCCATCTTAATATCATCATCATCCTGCAATATGTTAAAAATACATGGTTCAATACAAAGGTATTGGCGAGTATACAAGTTTTGATACATAGCATAAGTAATAAAGTTTCAACAAATCCACATGGCAAACTAGTTATCAAGATTAACATTAAACTAGCATGTAAACAAACAAGTCAACCCAAGGTTTAATGCAAATGTTTAAAGACTTAACATGACCTTATGTTCACGGGTGGTGCGTTACTCCTATAGCGCTATACATGTTAAGGGTAGGCTCGTACGAAGTTAATGACTAGTGTATCACAAAACGAACAAACCCAAATCAAAGAATCAAGTATAACGTATGCATGCATGTATTGGATTGCTTATGCATTTTGTATAAAAGTCTAAGTGTAACTGTGTAGGTTAATAGATAAAATATTGCACCCAAAGTGTAAAAAGGAAAAAAGGGTGTTCGAGTATACTCACAGTTTTGCTAATTCTTCGTTAGAAATCCCGTGAGCATAGTTTTGGTAGGGGTAGTACAAGAACGCCAAGGTTATTCTACCCGACGAGCAAATGGATGGTGGAGTTAGTACATGAACACCAAGGTTACCCTACAGGGCAAACGAAGGCGTGACTTGGAGTTGGAAGATTAGGAAACATAATTTAACGTACTTAGTATAATATGAAAGTATAGTAAAACATTAATTATATTCTATCCGTGAACTTGTCCCAACACTGATGTTCTTTGGTTTTACGGGTCCTAGTTTGCCTGATAGGATCAATGACAAGGAACGCGGAAAACATAATAACGGTTTAATGGGCCATTCGTACGAAAGGGACTGTCCTGATGAACTGAGTCTTGTTCGAACGTTTTAACTATCAGACAGTTATGTTCGTGATTTCTGTTAGGTTGATTACTTATTATAATAGTATATTAATAGCCCAGTACAATCATAAGGTTCATAGAAGTTATGCATGGAGGTAAAACCTCGTTATTGTTCACCAAAGCACAAATCAGTTAACTTAGTTAACTGACTGGTTGGTCATGAATACTGAAAGGAAAGACATAATGTAAATAAGCCAAAAAACTGAACAATGTACAACCCAGGTATGCCAACTCGACATAGAAAGAGTTAACTAAGTGTCGAAGGCTGGACGGAGTTCACTTGTTCTAGGTCTAGGAGATTGTTTGGGTGTTCGTTTCACGAGTTAAGTAAGTGAGGTGGTGGATCCATGAAGTGTAGAGTCTCGTTGATTTGAAGATCTTCGAGTGGAACTTGAAATCCTTCTTCAGCTAGACATTTCTTTAAGTTGGAGACGTGAAAGGTAGGATGAACATTGTTGAGCTCTTAAGGTAGGTACAGTCGATACGCTACCTTGCCAATCCTTTCGAGAATCTTAAAAGGACCTACGTAGGGAGGAACGAGTTTCCCTTTCTTACCAAATCGAACTACACCCTTCCAAGGGGATACCTTGAGAAGTACAAAGTCACCAACGTTGAATTCCAAAGGTTTGCGACGCTTGTCAGCGTAACTCTTTTTTGGGCTTCTGGCTTTAAGCAGGTTGTCTCGAATCTGTAAAATCTTGTCCGTCGTCTCTTGTATAATCTCAGGACCGGTGATTTGAGCTTCTCTGATCTCGTGCCAACAAATAGGCGAATGGCACTTACGACCATACAATGCCTCGAACGGTGCCATTTGAATACTCGCGTGGTAACTGTTATTGTACGAGAATTCGATCAAAGGCAAGTGCATATCCCAGTTGCCACCAAAATCGATTACGCAAGAACGAAGCATAACCTCTAGAGTTTGGATAGTACGCTCGGTTTTGACCGTCAGATTGAGGACGAAAAGCGGTGCTAAGGTTGAGATGAGTACCCATAGCGGATTGAAATGTTTGCCAAAGACGAGAAGTGAAACGACTATCGCGGTCTGAAATGATGTCAATGGGGATACATGATGAAAAATGACTTCATCCGTGTAGATACGAGCCAATTTCTCGACTTTGTAATTTTCACAAATGGGGAGAAAGTGAGCTGATTTGGTCAATCGATCAATGATCACCCAAATACTATAAATGACCAGATGAAGTACGAGGAAGCTTAGTAATAAAGTCCATTGCAATGATCTCCCATTTCTAGATTGGAGTTTCTAGTTGTTCGAGCAAGCCAGATGGATGTTGATGTTCAGCTTTAACCTTGCAACAAGTGAGACACTTTGAAACAAAGGTGGTATATCTTTCTTCATTCCAGGCCACCAATAAGATCGCATGTCGTGATACATCTTATCAGCACCAGGATGAATAGAATATCTAGATTTGTGTGCCTCATTCATCAGAAATTCTTGAAGATTATCATGATTAGGAATCCAGACACGATCGAGGTGATATAGAATACCATCGGATTTGGTTACATGACTTTCTTTTGCTCCAGACACGATCGAGGTGATATAGAATACCATCGGATTTGGTTACATGACTTTCTTTTCTACCACATTGCATTTCATTATAGATGTTACCCTCGTTAACAGATGAATACTAAGCTTCGCGAATGCGGTTTCGAAGATCGTCGATGAGTTGGAAGCAAGGAACACTCTTGACATGAGTTTTACGACTAAGTGCGTCGACCACGACATTCGCTTTAATTGGATGGTAGCGAATTTCGCAGTCGTAGTCGTTTAACAACTCTACCCAACGACACTGACGCATGTTCAATTCCTTTTGGTTGAAGATGTGCTGAAAGCTCTTATGGTCGGTGAAGACCTGTAACACCTCGTAAAATCGTGTTAAGTAATGCATTGACACGTGTCCCTATTCCTATTCCTATTTATGCCTAATGTTGGCTAGGGGGGACTATTTTTGCCAAATGATGAAAGTATGAATGAGGAGGGACCAAAAGTGTCAACATGCTAAAACTATGCCTCTGAGTGACCTTTTATGGTGTATGTATTCTCAAATGAGCCACTTGTTGGACGAGAGGAACTGTTTGTGAAATTATATGAAAGATTGTTAATTGGAGGACTAAAGGCGTCAACATGTTAATTTATACCTTTGAGTGACCCTGTAATGAACCGGGAGCTTAATGATGTTTGGTCATACTCTTGGGTATTTCAAATATTGGCCAGGAGGGGCTAAATATGCTTATATTGATAATACATGAGACTTATTGGTTTAAGGGGCTAAAGCTGCCAAAGTTTCAAAGTTGTTCTGGCTCCGCGGGCCGCATAAGGGTCAGGCCGACCTGTCGCGGGTTGCCATACCCTGCCCAGCTGTAAGACCCAAACCTTATTAGACTACGATTATCATACTTAAATAGCTAGCACATAACCTTACTTAAATAAACTAAGAAGTGGTTCCTTAATCACTTACTTAGTACTAGTACTTGATATCATCATCAATAACACATTTCAACATAACTTCTAACAATTATCATATAATTAATCCCTTTTACTACTAAAGAGGGAGTCCGGAAAATTACTTACCTTATGCATCCGTATTTGCGTTCGCTTCCTCATGTCCTCCTGACCCGTTAGCCTTTCATGCTTCCATCCATCTTGACATGATCCATATACTTTCATCTCATTTCATCCACATTTTTGTTAGCATATAAAATTATACATATGAACGATCATATCAAATTTACATTTCACATTCGGCTTTCATTAGTCAATTCGACAAGCATATGATATACTCATAATGCAATACTCATTCAACCACTCTGTTCCAAATCTACACAACTCAATGATCATCATTCACAACACAATCAATCATCTAGTACAACCTTCTGATGCATGTTTCTTACTGTATCATCTTATCAAACTAATTTCCCACTTGTAATCCACCTAAAACACATTCTTATGCAAATCTATTATCTATTACATCATTTATCACATTCTACACATATTTATCCATTGTTAGCATACAATTTCACTTATCATTTTCACCTAAGCATTTCATCAAACACTTGGTGTGCATACCACTTTCTAAGCATGATGTACAAGTGTTTTAAGCATGTTCTTCCCAATTTCATCTCATGAACCATCTCATTCAAGAAAAATCTCATAATCATCAATTCCACATCAAGTTTACCTATCACAATCTATCATACAAAATCACAATATATCATCTACAAGTTCATCATGATCATCCTCTTCACACTCATGCAATGGGTTTCATTCTAAATCATCCAAATAACTAAAATTTAACCATGATTTAACTTCAACATGACTGGGTTAACAAATAATCATTCTAATTTCAACCAAATTCACGGATTCATCATAACCCACTCGTCAAACATCATCAAAACATAAAATTCAACTTACTTGGTGTGAAGAACACTTGCGAGATCAAGAATCTTGGTTCATGCACGAACTTAAACTTGAATTTCTCTTTCAATTTGTAGATTTTGTGATGTTAAGGTATTTCCCCCTTTTTCTTCTCTGCTAGGTCGACACACACACACACACACACATCTGAGTGTGAGTTTGTGTTTTATTTTGTTTTTATTAACTCATCTTTCCATTTAATCATGTTTGGCCCTTCAAGAATAATGCTTATATTATTATGACTAAAAGTCTATTCTTAGTTATTCATAACTAGCTTTTTATTAAATAACTCATAAAATTTGGGGTGTTACAAATCTACCCCCCTTAAAGAAGGTTTTGTCCTCGAAACCTTTGTCATTCCCACTAGACAATATCTACCTTTACCTTCTGGTTATTATTGTTGAATCTTCAGTAGGCACTTTAGGGCACACCCCTAAAATTCATTCTCTTATATTTTGGCTTCTTACATAAGGTTTGTTCTTTAGTGATCCTCATCTCTACTAGTTCATTCCTTTAATTTATTTCAAAACTCATATTATATTTATAGATTATACAATTTTACTTCGTAACTTACACATACACAAGCCCCATTCATTCGTGTACAATAAATTCTACTTCGTGCATAGGTACATACATACACATATTCATAGACACATACTTCCACACATGATTACATACACACATACTAACGTACCAACTCTTACATACCATCTACATTATTCCAAATGATTTGCTAATGTATGCTAATTACAAACTTCCTTATAAATAGATGATGTGTGTAAAATGAAACATATAAATTACATTAAATGAGGCATAAAACTAACCCTTTTTTAGTACTAATGTTGGAAAAAGTGTGTTTTTGTCTTCCTTTTGTATTTTCAGGACCAAATGAGCTCAAATGAATAAAAGGAATAAATATGCAGCAAAAACTAACAAAAATACAAAGAAAACGAATAAACATGGCATTCTCGACCCCTTGACAGCATCTCCAAGATCAAAAACAAGAAACAGAAGGCTAACCATGGCCCGTGCCCACTGGACATGGGGGCGTGATTAGATGTCTGCAGAAATGGACGAAGTTGTGGAAGCTTCTATGCCCACCACGGGGGCGTGCCCAGCTCAGCACGGGGTGTGGTCAACGCTAAGATTTGCAGAATCTTGCAAATCTTGATAGTACAGATACGCTTCTGCACACGGGGCCGTGCCTAGTGAATACGAGCCGTGTTGAGCCCTATGTAGACAAATGCAATTAATGAAGGAAGAGAAAAGGAATGTGGCCGGGCTTCTGTTCAGGCTATATATAGGGGTGCTTGGCTCACTTCAAAGGCATCTCTTGGCAAACCACTTCTCTCCCACTTTGCCACCACTCCACCACTGCTACAACACCCACATCCACCACCATCATCCATCATCAAACCTAGAGTGTGTGTAGTAGTCTCGGGATCCAAGATTGATAGTAAGAGTTCTTGTCAATCAAAGGCCATTCTTAGCTAAGTCTCTTACATCAGTTGGTGAAGACAAGCATTTAATGTATTACTTTTGATTTTTAATCTTTTCGCACTTTTTATTTGGTTTTGTATTAATGACTTTAATAACTAGTTTCTTATGTTGAAGGTGAAACTTCTTTATCATTTGTCCGTGGTGTATTGGCTTTACTTTACTGTCTATATAAAGTAAAAGATTTTCACCATTCATATCTCTACGGTCTATATAGAGATATGTTGGCTACCTGGTCGGGGGTTAAGGGAATGGTTTAGTAAGGTTCTTGCCTTGTTCAGTGTATAGATCCTACAAGGACCTGAGTCAAGCTTACTAGGACCTCCTTCAATACCCACTGGTATTGGATGGCGGAGGTGCGAATGGCTTGATCCCCTCATATGTAAACTACTATTAATACATTAAACCGGCTACTTGGGATTGTATCCCTGTTGACTCAAACCACTTAGCCGAGAGTAACGTCACCTTCAAAAGAGGGGCCTACCACTTTTCGTATTAATAACTTAATTAATTATCTTTCAATATTCCGACCCTTAGGGATTGTATCATTGCTGACTCAAACCACTGGGTTGAGGGTAACGTCACCTTCAAAAGAGGGGCCTACTACTATAACTAAGATAATCTCTTAAAAAGTGCAAGAGTGCGAAAATCATCAAAGGATACATTAAAGGCGAGTCGGATCCAAGTGATTCATCTTGTCTATTTGTTTTATTTTTATTTTTATTTTAGCACTTTTAGTTTGATTTTTCATGTTTAAAATCTTTTCTCAAAAATTTTAGTTTGATTAGAGGTTGAGGATAAACCGGTATTAAAAGCTCTTGTGTCCTTCGACGACCTTAGTATCTTACCAACAGTATCCTACGCTCACGATTGGTGCACTTGCCCATGTGTGTGTTTAGTGTTAGTAGAATATCGTGTTTTATAAATGTAAAACTTGACTAATGCGTAAAATGGGCTTAAAAATATCAATAAAATCATAAGACACCTCGCACACACCAAGTTTATGGCGCCGCTGCCGAGGACACAGGGATTTTAAGAAAATTAGGAATCAACGGCCTAATCGTTTTTCTTATTTTTCTATTTTTTTAGGATTTTTCTAGATTTTTCAGCTTCTACAGACTTCAGCACGGGGCCGTGCCCGCTAAACACGCCCCGTGCCTAATCTTTGGTACTGGCAATCATGTTTTAAGTCAGACAGTAGCTGAACACGGGTCCGTGCCCACTGAACACACCCCCGTGCCCAAGCTTCAGTTATTGAAAACAGAATCGTAAGATCCCGACAGTTGGTAATTTCTGACACAAACATGAGTGATATTGATTATTTTTACTTGCGCTTCTCTTATGGTGCGTGGTGTCAAATATGTGGTGGATCTCATGAAGATTTAAAGTGTTATTTTCTAAATTACACTCCCCACTATATAGACCCACCGTTTTCCTGTAACCTTAAGATAGGCGAAACGACCCATATCCCTCTCTCGAGTGCTCTCAACCATTTATTTTGGATGACATGATTTTAGAATGATGTCAATTCGATGAAATAATTCTCCAATTATTAGAAGAACTTGAGACGGATACAAGCTATTTATCTCAAGACGATAATCAAGGAGAATCATTGGGGACGCATTTGGAATCCAACAACATCGTAGATCCCGAAAGCACCTCTAACTCTTATGAGGATTTGAGCGATAGTTGTCCTTGTGTCAATTGTGCCATGAAGGACTCTCCATCGGTTTCCGCCGATGCGTTCATAGACCTGAGCGATTCGACATATACCTTCTTTAACGAGAGCCCGGATAAGGGGAATAAAGGTTGGTTTCGCCCACCGGTATTTGGTTTAGGTTTTACCCTTTCCGATAACCTCTTGCGTTCTTGTCTAAAGCAAGGGCAATTAAGGTACCTCAAGCACTTCGGTGTTGTTCCGTCCAGTAAGGAACCACCCGATCTGGACAAATTCCTTAAAATAAGATGAAACTTCATAAAAGCTCTCTAGCCATGGGGCCGTGTCCAGGTCAACACGCCCCGTGCCCACCTAAAAAATTGACCACGGGGTCGTGTCCAGGCCAACACGCCCCGTGTTCAGAATACAGACAAAATGTGTCAGACTCTTGTCTGACCACAGGGCCGTGTCCAGCCGACACGGGGCCGTGGTTAGAATGCTGTCGTTTTCTATAAATGCAGCAAGATTCCTGCACATTTGGACCCATTCCAAAGACAAAGATCTGGAGGAATCTTCACATATACCCTATAAGGTATATTCCAAAGAAGGTTCTCAACAACCATCTTGTCTTTACTACTTTTGTCTCTTGCCTTCTTCTTAAAACACTCCTCAAAACCTCCATTAAAGCTTGAAACCTCCATGTTTTCAAGCTTTATTAAGATATTTGCTAGGTTTTTAACAAGGGAATCTTATCAAAAATAAGTTGTATAACACTGTTTTAACTTATTTTTTGCTCAGAATTGTCTCAAAGTTTAGAAAAATGATTTAAAACTATAAGATTCCTGAGTTCAAAAATCTACATAATGGTGGCCACGGGGCCGTGGCCGGAGTTACTATTTCATTAACTTGAACTTTTTGACTTGTTTTCTTAGAATGTCGGGCCAGAATAGCGGAACCTCTTCAGCTCACTCAAGGAACAGTCGCAGGGAAAGAAGGCCATCGATCAAAGCAACCCTTGTGCATTACGTAATGGCGCTAAGAGAGGCACTCGATGAGATGACATCCGTGGAAGAAGTCCTAATCGACCGTATCAACTATCTAACGGTGGGACTAGAGAATAGCTTCCAAGAAATCAACCTTTTGCACCAAAGGTTGAACATTCTTGCAATGCCACCTATGGAGCCAATCTTCCCTCAAGAAGATTGAAACTTGGCACAAGAAGTTATTAATCCCACCGGATGGGACGACATTCCCCGGAACCTCCTCTAGACGCCTTACAAGAGGTTCCGGTAGAAGTCGCACCTCCTCCACATGAGGAAAACAATGAGCCCGCTTTCCTTCTCCCCCAGGAGATAGAAGAGTGGCTTAACGATGTGTGAGGGGCCCTTTTCGGAAAGAAGTTCTAAAAGCCTCATTCAACCGAAAGATTCATTTTTCAGAAATTTTGCTCCTATAATAAAAACATCTAGGCTAGGACTTCTTTGTGGTTTAAGATTTCTTGCATTCTATGACCTTGTTATCCAGTTTTTAGTATGTACTTTTTATTTTTAGGAATTATGTATTCCACTCTTTGATTAATGATGGTTTTTAACTATTGAATGGTGTTTGGATGATGTTGTAATGAATGAAACACACTCGAAAAGGTGGAGGTTACCAAGGAAAAGAATAAACCACACCCCATGCACAAAAACAGAGCCTCCCGACAATTTTCCAACATTACAGCAAGTTCAGCACGAAACCGTGCTCAGCCAACACGCCCCCGTGCCCAAGGTTCTGCAGAAAATGCCCAGTTCAGGTAACTGGACACGGGGCCGTGCTCACTGAACACGCCCCCGTGCCCAGCCTTCTGTTTAATTATGTTACTGGCAATCTGACCGCAGGGCCATGCCTGGACCAACACGGGCCCGTGGCTAGACGCCCAGTAACACAAAAATTTGTTTTCAACACCTTTTTACACATTTAATCAACCTAAAAACTTATTTTTGGGACACATTGAGGACAATGTGTAATTTAAGTGTGTGGGGGGGGGGATACTAAATCCTTGAATTTTGCAAGTCCTAATAACAAGCCTTACACAAAACTCTATTGGAATCGCTAATCACCCCAAATTTTTTTCAAAAACTTTTTATTTTTTTTTACTTGTCTTGGTTTAATTTGGGAATAACAAGTTCTAGGAAGGTTATATTTTTACAAATTTACAACCGATAGCGTCGTGATAAAAAGAACCAACATAAGAAAATTATGGAACGGCATGACAAATCTAGTTAAAATTTGATTATATATACTTGATCACATTATAAACCCATTCCCACTATAAGTGAGTTTTGAGCCTTTATTGGGCATACAAGCATACATCTTTAAAACTAAATGCTCATTTTTCATTTCTTATGTGAATAGCCGCTTGGTTCTTATGACTCTAGAACTTGCCACGACGATACATTCCCGGTCCTTACCAACTTAAACCCAAGTAAGTAAATGATGGAGGCATTAGGACTAACCCATTTTCCTTTCAACACCATTATTTTTAATTTTCTTTACCACCTACCCAAAATTCCCCCAGTTAACCCCTTTGAGCCTAAACCTTTTCATTTCTAAACCCACAAAACAAACACCTTTACCCACCAAAACCTTTTTCTTTTCAACCCTTTATTTTAGTAAAAAGCTCAGTTTTCTTGTGACGTTTCTTTATAAAAAAAAAAAATGAAAGTCTAGCGATAAACAAAAAAAGTCCTCAAAGAAACTTTGTTTGAAAATGCTTAGTTTGAATAAAAGTCACAAAAACAAAACTTTTTACGACAACCGACGCTTTTTACCTTTTAGCCATTTTTACTAACCACTAACCTAAAACCACATACCTTTTGCCCAAGCCTAACCCTTTCCCAAGTCCTCTTGATATTTACAAAGGTTTATAGTTAAAAAGGAGGAGGATTGATTGCTTGGCAAGCATATGGTAGAAGTAAGTTCCATGCCGGTCTCGAGTGTTTCACAAAAATACATCTTCGGCCTAGTGTTGAGTGATCTCCCGTGAGGTATGTGAACTTGTATATAAATGGAATTTTAAAGAGGCATGTTATGCCCAAATAAGTAATTTCTCTTATGAAACGTTCTAAATAAATCATGAAGAATATGATTGTAAATAATATAAAAATAAAACCCAATAAAGATCTTGGATTCCCGACACTCAAGACAAGCCCAAAACTTCTCTTCTACCCATCCCAGTTGGGTGTGTAAGCGACATAATAAAGAGTTTTGCTTGAGGACAAGCAAAGATTCAAGTGTGGGGGGTATTTGATGTGTGTAAAATGCAACATATAAATTACATCAAATGAGGCATAAAACTAACCCTTTTTTAGTACTAATGTTGGAAAAAGGTGTGTTTTTGTCTTCCTTTTGTATTTTCAGGACCAAATGAGCTCAAACAAACAAAAGGAACAAATATGCAGCAAAAACTAACATAAATACAAAGAAAATAAATAAACGTGGCATGCCCGACCCCTCGACAGCATCTCCAAGAGCAAAAACAAGAAACAGAAGGCTGACCACGACCCATGTCCACTGGGGCGTGGTCAGATGTCTGAAGAAATGAACAAAGCTATGGAAGCTTCTATGCCCACCACGAGGGCGTGCCCAGCTCAGCACGGGGCATGGTCAACGCTACGATTTGCAGAATCTTGCAAATCTTGATAGTACAGATACGCTTCTGCACACGGGTCCGTGCCCAGCGAACACGGGCCGTGTCGAGCCCTATGCAGACAAATGAAATTAAGGAAGAAAGAGAAAAGGAATGGCCACCGGGGCGTGTCCAGCGGACACGGGGCCATGGCCGGGTTTCTGTTCAGGCTATAAATAGGGGTGCTTGGCTCACTTCAAAGGCATCCCTTGGCAAACCACCTCTCTCCCACTTTGCCACCACTCCACCACCACTACAACACCCACATCCACCACCATCATCCATTATCCACCCTAGAGTGTGTGTAGTATTCTCGGGATCCAAGATTGATAGTAAGAGTTCTTGTCAATCAAAGGCCATGTTTGGCTAAGTCTCTTACATCAGTTGGTGAAGACAAGCATTTAATGTATTACTTTTGATTTTTAATCTTTTTGCACTTTTTATTTGGTTTTGTATTAATGATTTAATAACTAGTTTCTTATGTTGAAGATGAAACTTCTTTATCATTTGTCTGTGGTGTCTTGGCTTTACTTTACTGTCTATATAAAGTAATAGATTTTCACCATTCATATCTCTACGGTCTATATAGAGATATGTTGGCTACCTGGTCGGGGGTTAAGGGAATGGTTTAGTAAGGTTCTTGCCTTGTTCAGTGTATAGATCCTGCAAGGACCTGGGTCAAGCTTACTAGGACCTCCTTCAATACCCACTGGTATTGGATGGCGGGGGTGTGAATGACTTGATCCCCTCATATGTAAACTACTATTAATACATTAAATCGGCTACTTGGGATTGTATCCCTGCTGACTCAAACCACTTAGCCGAGGGTAACATCACCTTCAAAAGAGGAGCCTACCACTTTTCGCATTAATAACTTAATTAATTGTCTTTCAATATTCCGACCTATTGCTGACTCAAACCACTGAGTTGAGGGTAACGTCACCTTCAAAAGAGGGGCCTACTACTATAACTAAGATAATCTCTTAAAAAGTGAAAAAGTGCGGAAATCATCAACGGATACATTAAAGGTGAGTCGGATCCAAGTGATTCATCTTGTCTATCTGTTTTATTTTTATTTTTATTTCAGCATTTTTAGTTTTATTTTTCATGTTTAAAATCTTTTCTCAAAAATTTTAGTTTGATTAGACGTTGAGGATAAACCGGTATTAAAAGCTCTTGTGTCCTTGGACGACCTCGGTATCTTACCAACGCTATACTACGGTCATGATTGGTGCGCTTTCCCATGTGTGTGTTTACTGTTAGTAGAATATCGTGTTTTATAAATTTAAAACTTGACTAATGCGTAAAATGGGCTTAAAAATATCAATAAAATCATAGGACACCTCACACACACCAATAGGTCACATACATACAATTCTATGTGCATACTCACTTCTGTTCATAGTTACTTATAAGTCTCGGCTATCGGAATGCAATTAATTCTATACATATATACCCACATACTTAATTCATTCCTCCACATACTCGCTTACATAGTCCCTTCTTACTCGCCCTTCATAAGCGCTTTTTAAATGACCTTCGGGTACATTGCAAGATCTTAAAATGAATTCTGTATTCATCTATAACTCACCAATCCATTTAATAGGGTTGAGGTACGTTATAGGAGTTTAACGGGACTTGGAATGGGTTCTCTGGTCCAAGTTCAAAGAGAACGAAGAGACACATACTTTACATTCGTACCTGGCCTCCACCGTAAGCTACAGTAATTACAGTAGCCTACGGTGGCCACAACATCAGTACAGTAATAACCTACTGTCCCACGGTGAGCAACTTGTAAGACCCAAAAACGTTTAATCCTAAAAACGACGTAACAGAAATACGAGCCTTAAAATTTCTTTCTTTATTAGTTACATTACTTACGTGAAGGCTCAATTACAAAATGTCAAACATTTACTAGTAGAAATTTACAACATTCACACTTAATTAACACTTTAAAGCGTTACATAATTCAAGCTATGTGCCCATTCTTTCCATACAATCCTTGCTCTTTGACTCGATCTACACCCGCTTATCCTCATTAGCGATGGTGGAAATCCGTGTAGTTCCTGTGGACAGCATATACAACTTAACCGTTAGTCATTGACAACACCATACAACATTATTCTATATAATTGAAAATCGTATAACTTTCCACAATATAAACTTGGATTCATTCAATTATCCTCTTAAATTCTTTTGTTCCAAGTTCGGCTTCAACTCCTCATGAACCCGACGTTCTGCATTACATTCCAATCTCAAGACACGTTATTAGTAATTGTCAATACTCAATTGTATTGAAACCATGTATAGATACGTACACATATACATACTTTGTGCATACGTATATTCCCCCGTACATTCGTACACACATGCATAGCTACATACATACATACATACATACATACAATTCATGATTAACCTACACGCATTTGAACATCATACTCATATACAAAATTACATAATGCTTAGACTTGGATTTAACCCAAAAACAACAAAGGAATAATCAAAATTGAGTTTGGGAGGTCCACCGTAGTCCACAAATGGTATATCGAAGCTTACGGTGCAAAAAGCAACTTAAGTAACAAATTTCAGCATTCTAAATATGGGGAGGGCGTCGGCGACGGCTCGTAGTTTTTCAAGTATCGAAAACACCCGGTAGGCAGTGTTTTAAGGCGTCGACAAAAACTCACACCAGACACGGCGTCGGCGACAACCCATCAGGGCGTCGGCGACGCCCCCTCTATTCTTCATTTTTCTGCAAATTCGTTTAAACCTCCGTAAACACTAGATCTTGCGTAACTTTTAAACCGTTTACCCGTTTAACCTCCCGTTTTTTCCTACGTGATCGTAATTTGGCCCTCCATCATATGAACTCAAAATCTAACATTCCTTGGACACGTCGCGAGTGAAAAGTAAAACTAAATCCTATAATCTTCACTCATAACGACTAAATGCATAAAAGTAAATCCGCGTTTTGAGTATGCGTTGCGATAGAGTTGTGATTGCGTTTGATATTAACATCCAGAACATATCAATCACACACAAGTAAAGCACAAAAGAACACACACATATGACATTACCAACACCAATTACTGCGTTTTGAGTTTGCGTTACGTTGGCGTTTTAAGCAAGTGAAGTAACAATGTGATAAAGTGCGTTTAAATAGTATGCATTGTAAAATAGCGTTTAAATGCGATAATTGCTTTTCGCACATGCGTTTAAATGTGTTTGAAAACATAGTTTAAAGTAGTTAACCCGTAGCGATAATCGATATCTCAAGAGTACAAGTTAATTAAGCAATAAATGATAGATCTGAGTAATGACCCGGAAAGTCGGGTTGTTACATGTTTGACGTCTGATGGATTCGATAGTTTGATTTTGATGATGAACTGCGATTGCATAAATCTGATTTGTACGATGATGAGGATGTTAACTATCGGATAATGTGGTTCATAGTTTGTGTTATGTGAATCGAAGAAACATGTTGTAGGTGATGCTAGTAAACTAATAATTATGATTATACATGATTAGGGTATGATTAGAATTATGTGAATCGATGATAATGTTATGATTATACTAGTTTTGATGATGGACGGTAATTAGGGTTTGTATGAACATGTATAATAACTGCTAAATTATGATGTTTGATCTGATTTGGAATGTGACAAAGTGTTTGCTGATTTTACGGGATGGTTGTTAATAAGGACTTGGATCAGTTTAACTTCATAAGGTTCCTACTGAGGTTGCGGGTCGAAACCTGTTGGTTCCAACTCGAGATCTCCGTGGTTCCGACACAACACTCGACATCACACATTACGAGGACTCGAAACCAGCTTGGTTGTGAGTTGAGACCTGCCCGGTTTCGAATCAGGACGTGACTCGAAACCTTGGGGTTTCGACTAATGAAGTTATCACCCGAGATCATCGGTTTCGACTCGAGATCTCTAGGTTGCGAGTCAAGATCTCGTGTTTCGACTGATGTTTCACTCGAAACCTACTTTAAACTTATTTGGGCCATACACGGATTATTGGGCCATAAACAAAACTTGGACTACACACTGAAGCACTAGACTGCACACTGTTTACTGTTTTATGCATTGGGCTTTTATTGAAAAGTCTAAGCCAGGCCCACATACTCTATGTGCTATGTGATAGCCTAACTTACATGATAAATAACAATAAATATGTTGTAAAAAAATGCTAAACCTTCCAACCAAGCCGATATAATCGAATCTCATCTAATGGCAGATGTCGTCCTTTGGATCTCTTACACGCCGAACTACCCATCGAAACAATGCTGACAAACGAATTGCCTCGCTCGTGGCCAAGGAAATGGCCAAGGTGATCCCATAGATTGTCAGTGAAATCCATGCTGTAAGCAGTACTTCTTCTGTTGACTCTAAGAATGAAGCGCCTAAGACTCCGTTCAGCTTCAAGCAATTCAAAGCATGTGGTCCTAATGATTTTACTGGTGGAGATGGACCCAACGCAATGTTTTAATGGTTTGACTCGATTGAAGTCACTCTCCGTCAAAGCGGATGCCCAGAAAATCTCCGCACTGTGAATGCTACTGGAGTCTTCCAGTCAAGGGCACTTGATTAGTGGACCGCTGAGCGCAACAGGCGCGGAAATGATGCAGCTTATGGCCTCACATGGGAGGAACTGAAAGAACTTATGATGAAGGAATTATGTCCTCCTTACGAATTCCAGAAACTGGAGAATAAGTTCTGGAACATCAAAAAAGAAGGAGGTTATAACTCTGGTCTCATCGCTAGGTTCAAACAACTGAGCATTATCTGTCCCAGTCAGGTGGACATGCCTGATAAAGCTATCAAGAAGTATATTCGCACTCTTCCCGATTGTGTCGCTGACTTTGTTCAAGCAGCGAAACCTGCTACCATCGAGGAAACCTACCAACTCGCAACTAAGATCAACGATAAGCGAGTCTTAGCTGGTGTTTTCAAAACAACGACCAAGAGTTTAAATCAAGATACCGCTACTCCAAGCACCAAACCTGCAGTATCTCATGCTTCAAAATCCTCACGTCAAAGTCGCAAGCGAAGGAACAACAACAAGAACAATGCGGTAGTCACAGCGCCGCCCAACAACCAGAATCGTCAACTTGCTACTACCAATGCACCGCCTGCTAAGCGTGCGTATACTGGTACTCACCCACTGTGCCCAACATGCACTTATCATCATCCAACAGGGGTGAATTTTCGTGTATGTGTTAACTGCAACATCTATGGGCACTACACAGCTCACTCCCGTTCAGGCCCTTGTCAGCAAGCTCAAGCTCTCGCCGCACCGCCAGCTCAACTCACTGCTCCTCAGGTTAGCCCAGCACCACCAGCACAAGTTGCTAATGCACATGCTTGCTACACGTGCGATGACCCAAATCACTTTGCTAATGTCTGTCCAAATCGCGTGGTGAAACAAGAGCCGCAATAGCAACCACCACCACAACAGCAGCTCCCTCAGCATGTCACACCCCAACCGATGACGGAAACATCGGGGCATGGCACTGAGTGAAACAGATTGTCAAGAGCAATTCCATAACAACTAGATTACCAGATAGTTAATATTATGTCCCATACCATAACCTACCAAGCAATCAAATTATTACAGACATAGAAATCCTCAAAACAAAACATGTTCTGACAACTCAGATTTAAATAAAAATAAATTGTCTTTGTTCGTTTCTAGACTCTCCTAAGCTCGATTCCATCAGATAGCAAGCAAGCATCCTAAACACCTGTCATATACCTTAAAAAAACGGTCAATACACATAGTGTAAAGGTGAGTATACAAGTTTAATAGTATAGTAGAGTTCGAAAGTGTTTACGCATAACCAGCATGTACAACGTATAATGTGAAGCATGTAAGTTATCGACAAAGATCCTATCAATACCAGTGACTGTGATTTGACTGCGTGTAGCGAGTGCGCATCACATGTTCACCACTGCGAACACGTGAAGTATTGTCCTTAACAACCCCTGAGTGAACAGGTGCTGAGTCCAAACTATAGTACTATCGTTGCTAAGGCAGGTAGACAGCAATCAATGTGTAAACATAACAAACAGGCATTCATCGAGTCACGTATAACATGCAATAACGGTCAGCGTATAAATAGTGTTGCTTTGTGTGTTCGATGTGATTTAGAATAAGTAACTATGTGACACCCAAAAGTGCATAAAGCAAAAAGGGACTGAGTATACTCACAGCGATGGAAATGGATTGAAGGGAGCGCTAGAATGATCAGCCTGAACAGTTAACGATAACATAAGCAAAGAGCGGTGCGTAAAACGGTGGAAGTGGCCAAGTGTCGAACGGTAATCCGATCGGATGGCAATCCGATCGGATGGCAATCCGATCGGATGGTCATTCGATCGGATGTCAATCCGTTCGGATGGTCATCCGATCGGATGGCCATTCGATTGGATTGACATTCGCTTGGTAAGGATGTGTTTGTGTATGATGGCTTTGAAGTTTTTGTTGTAGTATTTTGAAAATAGAGAAGTATCTCTGCCTTTCAGGTCGGTCGATCGGACGGCGGTTCGATCGGATGGCGATCCGATTGGCGAGGCTTCTCAGTTGAGAACAAGTTCACAGCAGGACGGTCACTCGATCGGATAACAATCCGATCGGATGGCAATCCGTTGGAACTTACTCATGCATTGAACAGGTTGAAAATTGTTATCGGATTGCGGTTCGATAGGATGGCAATCTAATCGGACAACAATCCGTCCCGCGTATCTGATCGTTTTGGAACTTATTTATTTGGAAAGTTTGCGGTTTGTTCGAGACGGTTTGACAATGTGCTAAACAACAGGAACCCCATCTTGGCCCAAGTGATCTGATCGAACAGGAATCACCCTAGTCCGATCAGTTAACTGTTCGAGACAGTGGTTCATGTTTAACCCGAAATCAGTTGTCCCTTGGATAGAATTCAGTCTAGGACCAACACATTACTAAGAAAGAGTGGGTGGTCAGAACGAGCTCTGATTCTATCGGTTTTGAGTACATTGAGGGTAAAAGAGTTGAAAGAAAGTTAGAAAACCATCTTTCAATCCTTTTAATCCATGAATATGTGCAGATCTATGCGAAAACTTTGTTTAATCTTGTGGAAATCCTTCAGATCTAAGTTGGTCTTGGTGGATTGAAGCCAAAACTTGAAGTTCATAAGAACTCCATGATGACATCACCCAAGAACACCTCAAATCCAGTGATTTCACGGTTAAAAGTTAAGATTCAAAGGTAGAAAAGATGAAGGAGTGCGTGTAGATCATAGAAGTACAAGATTTAGGTTGAAAACTTACAAGAATCGCGAGAAATCGAGAGAAAGAAGGCTTGAGTGCGGCTGGTCGAGTGGAAGAGCTGTCACATCACAAATGATGTGACAGGAGGGTATTTATTGGGTTTCTAAATGAGGAAAGTGCTGAAGTGTCGGATTGGTCACCGATCGGATGGCCACTCGATCGGTTGGCCACTCGATCGTGGTGTCCGGCACGCTGAGTTTTATCATTTCGATTCGCGTGTTGAACGTTGCGATGCGATTCGAGCTAGCGATGCGATATTATTACCCAATAGTTACACAAATAACTTAACTACTATATCTAACATACAATCACTATAAATAACTGGTGTTTAGCATTTGCGATTTGATTACGATACGATAGAGTTGCGATTGCGATTAGCCACCTCAACATAAATATAACATGCACAAGTAATACATAATAGCACACACACATAAAACAATATTCAGAACACATAATTCGAGTTGTGATTGCGATGCGATAAGTCGATTAGCGATTAATTATGCGATTAAACCTCGATTATTAACAAGTACTCTACATAATACAACTAAAGTGATTATAATAAAGATTCGATTATAAGTCAAAGAAGTCAAATTAGTAATTAAGCAAGGCGTGACAGATCGCGTTTAGCAATCTTTTCTTCCTTTGACTTTGACTTGTACTTTGACTTTCAAAGTGCGGGTAGTTACAGCCTCCCCTACTTTAGGAAATTTTGTCCCGAAATTTAGGAAGCAGGCATAATGAACAGTTGCGGGTACTTCGCCTTCATGTTACTTTCGAGTTCCCAGGTAAACTCGGCACCTCGTTTGCCTTCCCAGCGAACCTTCACAATGGGAATGCGTGAGCGTCTGAGCACCTTGGTTTCTCGTCCCATGATCTCGACTGGCTTTTCCACGAAGTGTAATGTTTTATCCACTTGTAAATCCTCGAGAGGGACATGTAATTCCTGTTCGGCTAGACACTTTCTGAGGTTCGAAACGTGGAAAGTCGGGTGGACATTACTTAGTTCCTCTGGTAGTTCGAGTCTATAGGCCACCTTGTCAATCCTTTCCAGAATCTTAAAGGGTCCAACATATCGAGGCGCGAGCTTTCCTTTCTTGCCGAATCTGATCACTCCCTTCCAAGGTATAATCTTTAGGAGTACGTGATCGCCAACGTCAAATTCAAGGGGCTTGTGGCGTCTATCGGCGTAACTTTTCTCTCGGCTCCGAGCTATTAGCAGATTGTCTCAAATTTGGAGGATTTTTTCAGTCGTTTCTTGCAACAGCTCAGGACCGGTAATTTACGCGTCTCCGATCTCGTGCCATACAATAGGCGATCGACATTTTCTTCTGTATAATGCCTCAAATGGTGCCATTTGGATGCTAGAGTGATAACTGTTATTGTACGAGAATTTGACTAAAGGTAAGTGCGTGTCCCAATTACCACCGAAATCTATGACACACGAGCGAAGCATGTCTTCAAGAGTACAAATTGTTCTTTCAGTCTGACCGTCGGTTTGGGGATGGAAAGTGGTACTTAGATTCAGGGTAGTACCGAGAGCGGATTAAAACGTTTCCCAAAGGTGCGAGGTAAACCAACCATCGCGGTCAGAGATGATGTCACGAGGCGTCCCGTGTTGACAAATGACCTCGTTGGTGTAGATTTGGGCTAATCGTTCTATCTTATAGTCTTCCCGTATCGATAAAAAGTGAGCGGATTTGGTAAAACGGTCAACGATAACCCAAATGCTATCGTGACCTGATGGCATGCGCGGAAGTTTTGTTATGAAGTCCATGGCTATGCTCTCCCATTTCCACACAGGGATCTCGGGTTGTACGAGCAAGCCAGAGGGTCTTTGCTGTTCGGCCTTGACCTTGGAACAAGTTAGGCACTTCGAAACGTAGAGAGCGATATCCTTCTTCATGCCCGGCCACCAGTTCTTGTAGCTCATGTCCTGGTACATCTTGTCGGCACCAGGATGAATGGAATATCGAGACTTGTGGGCTTCGTCCATCAGGAGTTGTCGCAGATTGGTACGCTTGGGAATCCAAATTCGGTCTAAGTAATGAAAGATACCATTCGATTTATTCTCCAGTTGGGCGCCATCGTTTAGAATTCTTTCCTTCTTCAAGGTTCGTTCGGTGAAACAAGCATGTTGGGCGTCGCGTATCAGAGTTTCGAGGTTATCCTGGGCTTGGATGTTATGAGCGCTGTGCAGAGAGCTTCGTCGACTGAGGGCATCGACGACGTTTGCTTTGCCTGGATGGTAACGGATCTCACAGTCGTAATCGTTGAGGAGTTCTACCCACCGGCGTTGATGCATATTCAGTTCTTTCTGGTCAAAGATGTGTTGTAGGCTCCTATGATCGGTGAAGATCGTACACTTAGTACCGTAAAGGTAGTGTCGCCAAATCTTTAACGCAAAAAAAAACTGTGCCAAGCTCGAGGTCGTGTGTGGTATAGTTCTTCTCGTGGATCTTGAGCTGTCGAGAGGCGTACGTGATAACCTTGTCCCATTGCATGAGAACACAACCAAGACCGAGGTTAGAGGTATCGTAGTAGACTACGAAATCGTCGTTTCCGTTGGGAAGTGAGAGCACGAGTGCATTGCAAAGCATAGTCTTGAGAGTGTGAAAAGACTCCTCTTGTTTAGTTCCCTAAACAAAAGGTTTGTCCTTGTGCATAAGAGAGGTAAGCGGTACAGTGATTGTAGAGAATCCTTCGATAAATCGGCGGTAATAGCCTGCCAGTCCGAGAAAAGAACGGACTTTCGACGGGTTCTTGGGTGTAACCCAGCTCTTAACTGCTTCAATCTTCGCAGGATCGACGTGAATACCTTGACTATTGACAATGTGACCCAAGAATTGGACCTCCTCTAGCCAGAATTCGCACTTGGAGAACTTGGTATAGAGACGGTTTCCTTGGAGTAACTCAAGAACCAAACGTAGATGTTGTGAGTGTTCGGTTTTTTACTTGGAATAGATCAGGATATCATCCATGAACACAATGTCGAAACGGTCAAGGAAGGGTTTGCACACTCGATTCATTAGGTCTAGGGCTGTAAACGAACCGAACGTTCAGCAAACAGTTCGTGAACCGTTCGGCGGGAAGTTCGTTTATGTTCGTTCGATTAGCTTAACGAACGGACATGAACAAAAAATTTCGTTCGGTTAGCTTAGCGAACGAACACGAACACAGGTCTTGTTCGTTCAAGTGCGTTCGTGAACGTTCGGTAATATGTTCGTTTGATTATATTAAAAAATAATAAATAATAAACATTTTCTCTAAACATATGGAAAACTTGAAACCCTATTTTTTTCTAAGTTAACTAAAATTTGGACATTCTAAGACATTTTTTGGGATAATTATGTCTAAGTTAGTTAAACTTTATTCATCGTTTGGTGGTGTGGTAGACTTCTTGTGTTTTGATTTATCATTTGATAGTTGTATTTAACTACTTATATCCAATGTTTAAGGATAAAAATGTTTTCATTTTTTTTTTATTTTCAAGTTAAATGTTTGTTTGCCTTCATTTTTATTTGCTTGCGTTCGTTTGTGTTCGAGACCGGTGTTCACGAACTGTTCGTGAACAACCGAATTTCCTTAACGAACGAACACTAACATAAACTTATGTTCGGTATGCGTTCGTGAACAGTTCACGAACATGTTAATTTCCTTAACGAACGAACACGAACATGACCTTGTTCGTGTTCGTTCGGTTCATTTACAACCCTAATTAGGTCCATGAAGATTGCGGGAGCGTTGTCAAACCAAAAGGCATAACAACGAACATGTAATGACCATAGCGGGTTCGAAAGGCGGTTTTGGGTATATCTTCTTCTTGAATTCATAGTTGGTGATGGCCTGAGCATAGATCGATCTTCGAGAAACACGTAGCACCTTGTAGTTGGTCAAATAAATCATCGATTCGAGGCAAGGGATATCGGTTCTTGATAGTAGGCTTATTCAACTCCCTATGGTCGATGCACATCTGGAACGATCCATCCTTCTTTTTGACGAAAAGGACAGGCATGCCCCAAGGAGAGGTGCTAGGGCGAATAAAGCCTTTATCAAGTAGTTCCTGGAGCTGACTCGAGAGTTCGGGCATTTCGGAAGGAGCAAGACTATAAGGCGCTTTAGCGACAGGATTTGCTCCAGGAATGAGGTCGATTCAGAAATCAATATCACGAGTGGGAGGTAATCCTGGAAGATCGTTAGGTAATACATCAGGAAATTCGTGAACAACAGGGACCTTGTCTATTGCCTTATCTTCCTTTTCCTCCGCTACTACGATATGTGCTAAGAAAGCTTAGTATTACTTGCGGAGATACTTGCTAGCTTGGACACATGACATGAGTTGTAACTTCTTTGGAGCGACTTCGCCATAAACACACAATTAATCACCATTTGCGAGGGAGAAACGAATCATTTTATCAAAGCAAACAATTTCAGCATGATTTTCCCGAAGGAAATCCATACCTACTATGACATCAAAGCTACCGAGTTGCATCGGGATGAGATTTATAGGGAAAACATGACTGTTAAGATTGAGGGTACAGTCACGTAAAACAGAACTGACGGTGACGGTTCTTCCAATGGCAACTTCAACATCGAACGTCGAGGGGAGATGGGCGCGCTTACGATTTAGGAGCTTTTCGAATTCAAACGATACAAAACAGTTATCGGCTCCAGTATCAAACAAACACGAAGCATATATACCATTTACGAGAAACGTACCATTAACCACGTTGTTGTCTGCCTGAGCCTGGTGGGCGTTGATGTTGAAGACGCGCCCGCGGGCTACTTGCTGCTGTTGTTGTTGTTGTTGTTGTTGTTGTTGTTGTTGTTGTTGTTGTTGGGGCTCTAGTTTCACTACCCTGTTGGGGCACATGTTCGCAAAGTGGTTGGGGTCACCACATGAAAAGCAAGCTCGAGCGTTAGCTGCGGGTGCAGGAGCTGCTTGATGGCCTTGAGGAGCAGGGAGAAGAGCTTGTGGTGCAGGAGCTTGCCGGAGTTTGACGTGGACCGGTACGGCAGTTTGCGGTGAAGTGGCCGTACATGTTGCAGTGAACACAGAAACGACATGCGATACCAACCGGGTGATGATAGGTACAAGTAGGGCAGAGCAGGTGTGGTCCAGTGTATGCACGCTTTGCTGGCTGTGCATTGGCCACGGGTGCCGCTACTTAGCAGTGTTGAGGTTGCGGTTGGGCAGGTACTGTTTGAAGTGGTGCAGCAGTAACTGCGCAGTTCTTGTTGCTGGAACTGCTGTTGTTTTTCCTCTTGCGACATGAGAGCTTTGAAGACTGCGGTGCGGCGGTGGTTTCAGCGGGTGTAGCAGTTGTAGCTTGATGCAGATTCTTGGGAGCTTTGTCGAAATAACCAGCCCTGACTCGCTTATCGTTGATCTCAGCGGTGAGCAGGTAGGTTTCCTCGATTGTTGTCGTCTTTGTAGCCTGAACAAAATATGCGACACAATCCGGCAGCGCACGGATATACTTCTTGATTGTAATGTCGGGTGTTGTAACTTGACCAGGGCAGATAATACTCAACTGCTTGAAGCGAGCAGTTAAACAAGCGTTATCCCCGCCATCCTGCTTTATGTGCCAGAATCCATCCTCAAGCTGTTGGAGTTCATGGGAAGGACAGAACTCTTGCATCATTATGTTCTTCAACTTATCCCAAGACAATCTGAAAGCTGCATCGTTTCCTCGTTTGTTCCTCTCGGCCATCCACTAATCAAGAGCGCGGGATTGGAAGACGCCGGTAGCATTGACGGTGCCCAGGTTCTCTGGACAGCCACTCTGGCGCAGGGTGACTCCGATATAATCAAACCATTGAAATATGGCTGTAGGACCATCTTGGCCAGTAAACTCTTTTGGTCCGCTGGCTTTGAACTGCTTGAAGCTAAAAGCGGCTCTAGGAGTATCGGTCCTGGACTCGTCCGAGGACTTGCTAGCGTTCTCGTTTAGTTCACTGACAATTTGTGGGATGACTTTCGCTATTTGCTTAGCGACGAGAGAGGCGATTCGCTTGTCAGCGTGGTTACTTCTAGCAGTGCGGGAGTGTTGCTATCTAAATGACGACATTGTCTGCAACAGACATCGTCACAGGACTCAAACTCAATTTCGATTAATCCTAGTATAGTCTAGCGATTCACCATAAAGCTCAGGAACACAATCATCCACAAAATTCACGTAAACACGAAACCACAGAATCACATAAGCACGTAATTACATAAGCACACAAGCACATAAGCTAACCTAAGCACAGATTTTGCACGTATTCACCTATCCTTCACAGTAGCGTATAGCGATTAAGTATAATGATTTCGATTGGCTAGTAGCGGTTGCGAGTAACACAAGCGATTTATTAGCGTGTAGAAGTGCAGTGCGAGTAAAGCGAACCGCGAGAAGCGAGTAAATCACCAAAAATCGGAACACATAACACATAAAACCACATAAAATCTCCATAAATTGATAAAATCTCAGAGCCAGCAACGGCGAAATCCAGAATCGAAACACATAAAAGCGAAAATAGATTGTCTGCGGCTATTTAGACATTGACTAACCAAAGTGATTCGACTATTCACAAGGACTATAAGTGCACATTTTTGCTTTCTGGACTGTGCTCTAGCCTCAATTTGGGCGGTCGGCACTCATCCTTCCAGTTACAGTGTGACTCAAGTCGTTGGGAGTCCGTCGAGACTTTGGTGAGAGTTTTGCAAAAACCACAGTAAAGAGCGGAATAAGTCATCAAGATTTGGGTTTCACCCCTAACTTAATGACTATGTTCCCTGTTTTGATGAAGTAGAGGGAAAAATTTGCGTCGAAGTATGGATTTCACTCCTAATTCCACGCAAATCCTTATGTTGATAGTAAAATAGCGAATCGAACGAGTGATCTGGTCGAGAGTTTGCAGTTTTCACACCTAATCTTAACCAAATCATTCGTTTGTGTGTGTGTCCAGCCTTAGGAAAGGCTGGTCTTGCGCGGAGCTGTAGTATGCAATGTTTGCACAAGAGTGTAGCGTACATCGAGTTCGAGCGAGAAATAGCATACAAGCTTGTACCAAACCCATACTGGGCATGCACAAGTCGGTCTGTTGGTACTTAGACTATAGACTAGGTCGTTTCAAAGAAATCGACCCGGACTAGGTCGAGTCTGGCCTAATTCCCTATAGTTATGGCTCTTATACCAATCTGTCACTGATGTGCGGTTTCGCAACCTTTTTCTGTGTATGATTTTACACCCTGTTTTTGATCCCCGGCAACGGCGCCAAAAACTTGGTGTGCGTGCGAAACGCGCTGTGATTATATGATTAATTAATTGATTTCGTGACAAGTTTTAAAATGGAATTGCTACTAAACCACACACAATCGGCAAGTGCACCGGTCGCGGTGTAGTTTTGTTGGCAAGACCGGATATCAATCCGTGGACACTATGGCGAGAAATATTGAAAATAACCTTTATCGAATATTTAGCTAAATTGATTTGAAATTTGATTTTTGATTTTTATATTTATAGAAAATATTAATTTAAAATGAATTTGTATTAAATTAAAACAAACATTAACAATATACAAAATTCGGGAAAATAAGACGAGAAGCGTCGAATTAAAGAAAATAAACACAAACACAATTTAACAATTATACAAACAACAAGTAACAATTACTGAAACAAAGTTTACAAATATAAATTAATTTGGATTACAAATATATAATAAACGGACTACCTGGGTTTTAGAATCCATAAAATCATGCAATGCTAGTTTGATAATAATAACAGTTAAGTATCTTTTTCAATTGATTAATCCCCCGTTAGAGACGCTACTTAAACAATAGATAAAGACAAAATGTGAAATGCTAGAACAAACCGGCACGAGTTATCGAAACCAAATCTTACGTGAATCCAACCGTTGGAACCTCAGAGACTATGTTGTGAGACGATCTTTTAAACACGCAAAGCGAACAAATCTTTGAAAATTAAAATCCCAAGAAACCTTAATCACGATGTAATAAAAGAGTTCGAGTTATCGATTACCCAAATTACCCACCAATGATTAGCTAATAACCTGGCTTACCCTAATCATATTTCTATTCATGAGGTAATGATGCATGTTTTATTATTTTGACTTGAATTATTATTAGACTTGGTTAATTTCTCAACACAATATTTAACCCGTAAACGAATTAAATTAAATTCTAAGTTTAAAGGGAATTTCTTCATGTTATAAACTTGGTGAATTTATCGACAAATAATTAAATCAAAATTATAACAACATGCAATATCAAGATTAATTTCAAAGATAAAATTCTGTAAATCACATAAAATAACTGAAATTACATCAAACAGCATTACAATCCTTTATTTCATCATAACCCAGGTAGTTTATAAGTTTAGCTACACATATTACACAATAACATACTTACAACAAGCATTACAACTACTGAAAACATAATAACAATACTTACTGGAATGGAAATTACGAGTATTAACCGAACCGGGTCGATTAGGATTAGAACCGACGGCCTCCAGACGTCTCGAGAGCTCCGAGGGACTTCACCGGCACTTCCGGGTGCTAAAACTCGCCTTAGAACGGACTTAGAACTGAGATTTTGTGTTTAGAATCGTGTATTTTCGACTTGGGGTTGCATGCCTATTTATAGTAAAAAATTTTAGACACTGTAGCCCTTTACGGACCGTAAGAGTGATGCCTTACGGTCCGTAAGCCCATGCTTTGTGACATTGGTGACCTGCTCCGCAACCGGACGAAAGAACTGCTGCCGACACAGCTTTACGGACCGTAAGGGTCTGACCTTACGGTCCGTAAGCCCCTGTTTGTTGACCGGTCCGCAACTGCTCCATTTACGGGCGCCACTGTTTCTGCCGACACTGCCTTACGGACCGTAAAGGTCTGACCTTACGGTCCGTAAACAAACCTGGTCAACAAAAGTCAACTCCTGCTTTGCGGACCTGGTAACCTTTCTGCGGACCCCTTCCTTACGGACCGTAAAGGCTTAACCTTACGGTCCGTAAAGCTCATTCTTTGAAAATTTTTTCGTTTTCTTCGACGCGTTTTCCCATGTACTGTTTCCTTTACCGATTTTGTACCCGTTTCCTCGCATAATCCGCAGATATTTCACCAATTCCTGCAGATATAACATATAATCAAATCAGTACCAATATCGCGAGAAAACTACATACAGATAGATTAAAATGTAAGGAATTCGATGTATAAAATGTGTATGATTTTAAACAAATCAAATATCCCCACACTTAACCTTTTGCTTGTCCCTAAGCAAAATCCTAAACAACATGTCAAACTTAAACAATTAAACAATAACGTATATTTCGAACAAATTTAAATATGAACTACAAAATCTTTAAACACAGAGGTTTCACAAGACTTACAACGTTCAAAAGGTTGAGAAAATCAAGAAAATGAAACGATAAACCGAGAATACTTAGTCAAAATTTTCTCACTTCTAAGTAAGTAACTATGCAAAAACAACACCACTCACTGAATTCACTCTTCTCTCGGATAATATGTATATAATTTCAAGTGAACTCTCAAAACCAGACTGTGAAACATGACTACTATAAGCTTGTACGTCAATCAAATCTCTACCTCATTGTTAAAAATTGATACAAAAATAGAGGACTATGGTTGGGTAAGGGTAAAAGGTAAAAGGCGGGTTCTTTATTTGGGTGAAAGTGGCTAACATGAGATAAACCGGAATAAAACAATATAAGAATATACAACAATTTGGTCTTTTGACCATACTTTATTCTATTTTTTTCATTTTTTCATTTTTTTCATCTTTTTTTTTTTTTTTTTTTTTTTTTTTTTTTTTTTTTTTTTACAACACAATAAATAACGTTCCGGTTTACGAAAGGTAACAACTAAAAGGTAATAGGTACAAAGTGGTGTCTAAAGGTGAATGGTTAATTTATACAAGGAAAGGGTGATCCTAAAGCCTCTTGTGATAATTTGTATCAAAATTTAAACCAAAGGTTTTGAAATGTATCAAAACGTACAAGTTCTAAAGTAATGCAACAAGTTGGTAAACACACATGAAACGAAAGTAGTGTTTATGTAATGAACACTTTTTAGGCTCAAATCTTACCGTCATGTGGTATTGTAAGGGTTAAAGGTTTTGTTATTGCATAGTTAAATTACTTTTAAAGTTAGAAGAATTTATCTTAAGTATCTCGTAAAAATTTTCACAAAAACCTGATTTAAACAACCTACTATCCCGCAACTTAAAGAAACATATATTTTCAGATTTTGTAAATTCAATATTTAAATTGTCTTTAACAAACGTTTTTGCAAAATGTTCAAATTTTATATGCGTTTAAAGGATCGGGACAAGTGATTTATGAAGTTGAACAATTATGAAGTTTGTCAATTATTTTTTTTTTTTTTTTTTTTTTTATATATATACTAAAATACAAATTCCTCATCCCCACACTTGAAAGACACATTGTCCTCAATGTGTGAAAATGAGAAATGGAATTAAACACACTTGCAAAAAAAAATTTAAAAATGTTACTTCCCTGATGTGTTGCCATATTCCTGTATATGTGTTGCCTCATCGCATAATATCCTGTATACGAATCTTGCAAAATAATAAGCAAACACATCAAATAGAAAGAAACATAATAAAAATAAACAAAATCAAACAAAATCACACCAAACCAAATTTAAAAATATATACAAAATACGTTTACCACTAAAAATTATTCACAAACCCAGGGACTTTCGTAAAGTCTGTTTGTCAAGCCCAGTTTTATCGTAAATGTGCGCGATGTCTTCCTTTATCCTATAGTGTACATAACTTCCAACCCTAGTGGAGCGTTCAGCATCTAGCCTAATGGCACCCACCCTCATTAATTGAATGTACTCACTTTGGGATTCCGTTTGACTTCGTTTACATTTTCCAGTGTGTGACCAGTTTCCACAGTCTATGCATCTATCATAGCGTTTCGCTCTTCGCTTCATCGCACTTTTAGATGTTCCACAGAATGGTGGTACCTGTTCTTGACGATGCCAGTCTTTCCTTACCTCAGCAGTTAGGAGAAAGATTTTCTCCTTAAGTTCTGTAGGTAAACCTAGTTTTGCAAATTCTAAACAACAAAGCAATTTAAAATCAAACGGATGCATATTAAACCTAATTTACACTTGGGATGATGTTTCTGAGATTGTAGCAGCTCCAAAATCACCCGAATGGAGATTGAGTACGGGTGGTACGATCCAAACCTGCATACACAAAAACAAGGAAAACCCAGCGTAAAATTGATTTAAAATACCAACTATCTAAACAATCCACACTTCACACAGAATTAAACGTAATATTTACACTACCTACCTATCACTATCTATCTCTAAGTTTTAACTAAAGGGAGGTTCAGCTCCTCCACCAGTTCAGGAATTGGTCTTCCAATGTAATGCTTTAAACGATGACCATTAACCTTGAACTTCTGTCCATCCTCATTTTCTAACTCAACCGTTCCATATGGAAAAACCTGTGTAACTAGAAACGGACCTGTCCATCGGGATTTGAGTTTTCCTGGAAACATCTTCAAACGAGAATTGAAAAGCAATACTTTCTCCCCACACTTGAATTCTTTCAAACTCTTGATGTGGCGATCATGCAGTTGCTTTGTCTTTTCCTTATATGCCCACGATTTTTCATATGCAATATCACGAAGTTCCTCAAGCTCATGAATTTGGAGAAATCTTTTCTTCCCTGCTGCATCCATATCAAGATTTACTTTACGTAAAGCCCAATATGCTCGATGTTCCAATTCAACTGGAAGATGGCATGCTTTTCCATAAATCATCCTAAAGGGTGTGGTCCCTATAGGAGTCTTATATGCAGTGCGAAAAGCCCAAAGTGCATCATCTAGATTATCAGCCCAGTCAATGCGACTTTGTCCTACAGTTTTCTCCAAAATGCGTTTAATACCCCTGTTTGCATTCTCCACTTGTCCACTCGTTTGTGGATGATAAGCAGTTGAAAGTCTATGGGTTACCCCATATCTTTTCAATACTTTCTCCATCGTCGAGTTACAGAAGTGAGTACCTCGATCACTAATGATCGCTTTAGGCGTTCCAAATCTCGCAAACAACTCTCTAAGGAATTTTACTACAACCCTAGCACTGTTGGTGGCCAAAGCTTTCGCTTCCACCCATTTTGATACATAATCAATGGCTACTAGGATGTACCTATTTCCTCGCGACATTGGGAAAGGTCCCATGAAATCAATGCCCCAGATATCGAAAATTTCAATAACTTGGATGGGATTTTGAGGCATTTCATTTCTTGATGAAATGTTTCCTGCTCTTTGACATGCGTCACAACCACGAACGTACTCATGAGCATCCTTAAAAATTGTCGGCCAATAAAATCCTGCATCAAACACTCGTTTGGCAGTATAATTTGCTCCGTAATGGCCTCCTGTCGGTCTGTCATGACAGTGTTTAAGGATATTCATAGTTTCTGGTGCAGTTACACAACGTCTGATGATTTGATCCGCACCTACCCTGAACAAGAAAGGATCTTCCCAAATGTAGAATTTAATATCAGAAAAGAATTTCTTCTTTTCTTGATAAGACATTTCAGCTGGAAGATCTCCTGTGGATAGGTAATTTGCAATGTCTGCGAACCAAGGAAAACCTTTAGTTTCAATGAACATCAACGACTCGTGGGGAAACTCATCCCTAATTCTTTCCTCCCGAGTTCTTTCCAACTCGGGGTTCTCCAATCTGGACAGATGGTCAGCAGCAACGTTCTCAGCTCCTTTCTTATCTTTGATTTCAAGATCGAATTCTTGAAGTAATAAGATCCAACGAATCAGCCTTGGTTTAGCATCTTTCTTTGCAAATAAATACCGAATGGCTGCATGATCTGTAAAGATAATCGTTTTTGAAAGCACAAGGTAAGAACGGAACTTATCACATGCAAACACAACAGCAAGTAACTCTTTCTCAGTTGTTGTGTAGTTTTCTTATGCATCGTTTAGGGTTTTGCTAGCGTAATATATCGGATGAAAATGCTTTTCTTTACGCTGCCCTAACACTGCACCTACTGCAAAGTCACTTGCGTCACACATGATTTCAAATGGAATGCTCCAATCTGGAGTAATTAGAATAGGTGCTTGAACTAATCTCTCCTTCAGTAACTTAAAAGCTCTAAGACACTCGTCAGAAAACACAAATGGCCTATCTTTTTCTAAAAGTTGAGTCATAGGACGGGCGATTTTTGAAAAATCTCGAATGAATCTACGATAGAATCCTGCATGTCCTAGAAAACTCCTGATTGCTTTCACTGAAGTAGGCGGCGGAAGCTTGGAAATAACATCGATTTTGGCTTGATCAACCTCAAGCCCCGCTTGTGAAATCTTGTGCCCTAGCACAATCCCCTCACGAACCATAAAGTGACACTTTTCCCAGTTAAGCATCAGGTTCGTCTCCTCACATCGTGTAAGTACACGCTCAAGATTACGCAGACATCGATCGAAGGAATTTCCAAACACTGAAAAGTCATCCATAAATACCTCCATGGAATCCTCGATCAACTCATGAAAAATTGCCACCATGCATCGCTGAAAAGTGGCTGGAGCATTACATAACCCAAATGGCATACGTCGATATGCAAAGGTGCCAAAAGGACATGTAAATGTGGTCTTTTCCTGATCCTCTGGTGCAATAGGAATCTGGAAGTAACCTGAGAATCCATCAAGAAAGCAGTAGAACTGCTGTCCTGACAGTCGCTCCAACATCTGATCAATAAATGGTAAAGGAAAATGATCCTTTCGTGTGGCATCGTTCAGTTTGCGGTAATCAATGCAAACTCTCCAGCCGGTAACGGTCCTGGTGGGTATCAATTCATTTTTGTCATTGAATATTACTGTCATACCTCCCTTCTTGGGGACCACCTGGGTGGGACTTACCCATGCAGAGTCCGAGATTGGGTATATCAGTCCTGCATCTAGCAGCTTGATCACCTCTTTCTTTACGACATCCTGCATATTAGGGTTTAGCCTTCTCTGAGGCTGAACTACCGGCTTGAAATCTTCTTCCATCAAGATCTTGTGCGTACAAAATGAAGGGTTGATACCCTTTATATCCATCAATTTCCATGCAATTGCCTGCCTATGATCTATCAGGACACTCATCAATTTCTTCTTCTCCTCCTCCGTCAATTCAGCAGATATGATGACGGGTAACTTAGAATTCTCTCCCAAGAATGCGTACTCCAGATGAGACGGTAATTCTTTTAGCTCCAAAGTTGGTGGTACTTCAACTGACGATTTTTCTTTTAGGTTATTTTTATTGATAACTTCAAACACTTCACATTCCTTAAATTCAGAGGGAGGTTCACTATCGGATGATGGTGTATCTTCTAAATCTTCAGAAATATCAGAAGTTTCACATACCTCACTAAGGAAACTTCCCACATGTGTCATGAGAGTATCAATAAAGTAAGCAGTATCGTCATGTTGTTCAGTGTGCCTCATTGATCGTTGAATGTCAAATGTGACTTCATCTTCATCAACACGGAGAGTCAACTTGCCATCGTACACATCAACGATTGCACGTGCAGTAGCAAGGAATGGACGTCCTAAAATTAACGGAACTTCGGAGTCCTCGTCCATGTCGAGAATAACAAAGTCAACAGGGAAGACAAACTTGTCGACTTTAACTAGCATATTCTCCATAATGCCCCTTGGGTATTTTATCGATCGATCTGCAAGCTGAATACTCATTCTTGTAGGAGACGGTTCTCCCAAGTCAAGCTTTGCAAATATTGAATAAGGCATAAGATTTATACTGGCTCCTAAGTCGGCAAGTGCATTGCTCACAGTAAGACTTCCTATCAGACAGGGAAGGGTAAAACTCCCTGGATCAGCAATCTTTGCTGGCAATTTATTCTGCAAGACAGCAGAACATTCTTCATTCAGAGTGATGGTTGAAAGATCCTCTAATTTCCTCTTGTTTGTTAGGAGATCCTTTAGAAACTTGGCATACTTTGGCATTTTAGCCAAAGCTTCAACGAATGGGATGTTAATGTGTAGTTTCTTCAGCATTCCTATGAATTGATTAAACTGTTCCGCGTCTTTTGCTTTTATCAATCTCCCAGGATAAGGTGGTGTTGGTTTGTACACCCTCATTGGTTCTTCTTTCTTCTCTTCTGGAGATTTACCGGGCTGTACTGTACTTTCTGGGCGAAGCCTAGTTTGTACATTTCCAGATGGTGTCTCCATCTCTATCTCTTCATCAACCTCTTGATCTTCATCGGCTTCTCGTTCAATCTCTACAGCTCCTCGTCCGCTTCTGGTGGTCACAGCTTTTGCAGTGGCATTTGGATTTCCGACAGTGTTGCTAGGGAGACCTCCTTGAGGTCTCTGGTTCAACTGATCGGCCAGTGAACCAACTGTCCTCTCTAAGTTCTGCAGTGCAGTGCTCTGACTCTTCATGAAGGCCTCATGCTCCATGAACCTCGTCTGTGTCTCCTGATGTCGAGTTTCCTGTTGTGTAACGAATTGTGTAAGTAACTGCGTTTGCTTTGATAAGGCCTCATTGTTTTGTCTTAGCATCTCCTCTATGGTTGGGTTCTTTATTCCTGAACTCGATCCTTCTCCTGCGTCTTGAAACAAACTCTGACGTGGCTGAAAACCAGGTGGGTTGTTGTTCCTCCAGCCAAAGTTTGGGTGGTTCCTCCAATTCGTATTGTAGCCTCCTCCGAAATTGGTCTGATTTCGGTTGGCTATGAAATCCACTTGCTCTGTTGTCTCCGTAGGGGCAATGGGACACGCGGTCGTGTCATGCCTCCCAGTGCATATCTCGCACAATTGTTCCTTCTTTAGCTCCATGTCATTCAGCTTCTTCTTCAAAGCATCGATCTGTGATTGCATCAAGGTGGTATCATCGACCTTATGCACTCCTCTATGTGTAGTGGATGAGTTTCTAGAATCCGGAAATTCGTAGCTACTCATTGCGATGTCTTCGAACATCTCAGTACATTCCTCTGGCGTTTTGGCGGTCATCAGATTTCCTCCAGCAGTTATGTTCAGCATGTTCCTTGTGGCAGGCGTTGCTCCGTGGTAGAACTTCTCTACTAAGGCCCAGTCCTCGAATCCGTGGTGTGGACATTTGAGTAACAGCTCTTTGAATCGTTCCCATGTCTCGTAGAAAGATTCTCCTTCTCTTTGGCGAAATTCTTGAATCATGCTCCTCAGACGAGCAGTTTTAGAAGGAGGAAAGTATTTTCCTAAGAATTTTTCTTTCATGCCAGCCCAAGTGGTGATGGATCCCGCAGGGAGGGATTCTAACCAAGCATGAGCTCGATCGGCAAGTGAGAATGGAAAAAGGCGTAGTTTACATGCGTCCTCGCTAACATCTTGTTCTTGAAACGTATCGCAGATAGCTGAAAAGCGAGAAAGATGGACATTTGGGTCCTCGGAAGGCAATCCATGGAACTGGATTGTATTTGTAACCATTGAGATGATTTGAGGTGGGATTTGCCACCTTCGAGCTTCAATAGCGGGTCGAGAGATACTGGATTGACCAATTCCCGCATTCGGTCTGGCGTAGTCTGCAACAACTCTCCTAACAGGGGGATTGTTTTCAGCCATGTGTTCTTTACTATCTTGAGAATTTCGTAGGCGCTCGTGTAAGTCTCGCTCGGGCTCAGGTGAAATTGCAATTAAAGCTAACCCTTTTGAACGAGTGTTGTGCATACAAGTACTAAAATTACTAAAGCAAATCTAACACTAAAGGCACAAATTTCAAGCAAAAGGCACCTAAAGGCAAATAAAATTCTAATAAAGCAATTAAACTAAGAAGGCAAATAAACAACTAAATAAACGATTTGGGTTGTTTTCAAAATTTTTCTTAGTGTCCCCGGCAACGGCGCCAAAAACTTGATGTGCGGTTTCGCAACCTTTTTCTGTGTATGATTTTACACCCTGTTTTTGATCCCCGGCAACGGCGCCAAAAACTTGGTGTGCGTGCGAAACGCGCTGTGATTATATGATTAATTAATTGATTTCGTGACAAGTTTTAAAATGGAATTGCTACTAAACCACACACAATCGGCAAGTGCACCGGTCGCGGTGTAGTTTTGTTGGCAAGACCGGATATCAATCCGTGGACACTATGGCGAGAAATATTGAAAATAACCTTTATCGAATATTTAGCTAAATTGATTTGAAATTTGATTTTTGATTTTTATATTTATAGAAAATATTAATTTAAAATGAATTTGTATTAAATTAAAACAAACATTAACAATATACAAAATTCGGGAAAATAAGACGAGAAGCGTCGAATTAAAGAAAATAAACACAAACACAATTTAACAATTATACAAACAACAAGTAACAATTACTGAAACAAAGTTTACAAATATAAATTAATTTGGATTACAAATATATAATAAACGGACTACCTGGGTTTTAGAATCCATAAAATCATGCAATGCTAGTTTGATAATAATAACAGTTAAGTATCTTTTTCAATTGATTAATCCCCCGTTAGAGACGCTACTTAAACAATAGATAAAGACAAAATGTGAAATGCTAGAACAAACCGGCACGAGTTATCGAAACCAAATCTTACGTGAATCCAACCGTTGGAACCTCAGAGACTATGTTGTGAGACGATCTTTTAAACACGCAAAGCGAACAAATCTTTGAAAATTAAAATCCCAAGAAACCTTAATCACGATGTAATAAAAGAGTTCGAGTTATCGATTACCCAAATTACCCACCAATGATTAGCTAATAACCTGGCTTACCCTAATCATATTTCTATTCATGAGGTAATGATGCATGTTTTATTATTTTGACTTGAATTATTATTAGACTTGGTTAATTTCTCAACACAATATTTAACCCGTAAACGAATTAAATTAAATTCTAAGTTTAAAGGGAATTTCTTCATGTTATAAACTTGGTGAATTTATCGACAAATAATTAAATCAAAATTATAACAACATGCAATATCAAGATTAATTTCAAAGATAAAATTCTGTAAATCACATAAAATAACTGAAATTACATCAAACAGCATTACAATCCTTTATTTCATCATAACCCAGGTAGTTTATAAGTTTAGCTACACATATTACACAATAACATACTTACAACAAGCATTACAACTACTGAAAACATAATAACAATACTTACTGGAATGGAAATTACGAGTATTAACCGAACCGGGTCGATTAGGATTAGAACCGACGGCCTCCAGACGTCTCGAGAGCTCCGAGGGACTTCACCGGCACTTCCGGGTGCTAAAACTCGCCTTAGAACGGACTTAGAACTGAGATTTTGTGTTTAGAATCGTGTATTTTCGACTTGGGGTTGCATGCCTATTTATAGTAAAAAATTTTAGACACTGTAGCCCTTTACGGACCGTAAGAGTGATGCCTTACGGTCCGTAAGCCCATGCTTTGTGACATTGGTGACCTGCTCCGCAACCGGACGAAAGAACTGCTGCCGACACAGCTTTACGGACCGTAAGGGTCTGACCTTACGGTCCGTAAGCCCCTGTTTGTTGACCGGTCCGCAACTGCTCCATTTACGGGCGCCACTGTTTCTGCCGACACTGCCTTACGGACCGTAAAGGTCTGACCTTACGGTCCGTAAACAAACCTGGTCAACAAAAGTCAACTCCTGCTTTGCGGACCTGGTAACCTTTCTGCGGACCCCTTCCTTACGGACCGTAAAGGCTTAACCTTACGGTCCGTAAAGCTCATTCTTTGAAAATTTTTTCGTTTTCTTCGACGCGTTTTCCCATGTACTGTTTCCTTTACCGATTTTGTACCCGTTTCCTCGCATAATCCGCAGATATTTCACCAATTCCTGCAGATATAACATATAATCAAATCAGTACCAATATCGCGAGAAAACTACATACAGATAGATTAAAATGTAAGGAATTCGATGTATAAAATGTGTATGATTTTAAACAAATCAGTCACACCCCAACCGATGACGGAAACATCGGGGCATGGCACTGAGCGAAACAGATTGTCAAGAGAAATTCTATAACAACTAGATTACCAGATAGTTAATATTATGTCCCATACCATAACCTACCAAGCAATCAAATTATTACAGACATAGATATCCTCAAAACAAAACATGTTCCGATAACTCAGATTTAATAAAAATAAATTGTCTTTGTTGGTTTCTAGACTCTCCTTAGCTCGATTCCATCAGATAGCAAGCAAGCATCCTAAACACCTGTCACATACGTTAAAATAGCGGTCAATACACATAGTGTAAAGGTGAGCATACAAGTTTAATAGTATAGTAGAGTTCGAAAGCGTTTATGCATAACCAGCATGTACAACGTATAATGTGAAGCATGTAAGTTATCGACAAAGATCCTATCAATACCAGTGACTGCGATTTGACTGCGAGTAGCGAGTGCGCATCACATGTTCACCACTGCGAACACGTGAAGTATTGTCCTTAACAACCCCTGAGTGAACAGGTGCTGAGTCCAAACTATAGTACTATCGTTGCTATGGCAAGTAGATAGCAATCAATGTGTAAACATAACAAACAGGCATTCATCGAGTCACGTATAACATGAAATAAGGGTCAGCGTATAAATAGTGTTGCGTTGTGTGTTCGATGTGATTTAGAATAAGTAACGTATGTGACACCCAAAAGTGTATAAAGCAAAAAGAGATCGAGTATACTCACAACGATGAAAATCCATTGAAGGGAGCGCTAGAATGATCAGCCTGAACTAGTTAACGATAGCATAAGCGAAGAGCGGTGCGTAAAACGATCGAAGTGGCCAAGTGTCGAGCGGTAATCCGATCGGATGGCAATACGATCGGATGATCATTCGATCGGATGGCAATCCGTTCGGATGGTCATCCGATCAGATGGCCATTCGATTGGATTGACATTCGCTTGGTAAGGATGTGTTTGTGTATGATGGCTTTGAAGTTTTCGTTGTAGCATTTTGAAAATAGAGAAGTATCTCTGCCTTTCAGGTCGGTCGATCGGATGACGGTTCGATCGGATGGCGATCCGATTTGCGAGGCTTCTCAGTTGAGAACAAGTTCATAGTAGGACGGTCACTCGATCGGATAGCAATCCGATCGGATGGCAATCCGTTGGAACTTACTCATGCATTGAACAGGTTGAAAATCGTTTAAGTGTCGAATTCACAAGTGCCTCCGATCGGATTGTGGTTCGATCGGATTGTTGTGGTTCGATCGGATGGCAATCCGATCGAACGACAATCCGTCCCGCGTATCTGATCGTTTTGGAACTTGTTTATTTTGAAAGTTTGCGGTTTATTTGAGACAGTTTGACAACGTTCTAAACAACGGGAAACCCATATTTGCCCAAGTGATCCGATCGAACAGGAATCACCTTAGTCCGATCAGTTAACTGTTCGAGACAGTGGTTCATGTTTAACCCGAAATCAGTTGTCCCTTGGATAGAATTCAGATCTAGGACCAACACATCACTAAGAAAGAGTGGGTGGTCAGAACGAGCTCCAATTCTATCAGTTTTGAGTACATTGAGTGTAAAAGAGTTGAAAGAAAGCTAGAAAACCATCTTTCAATCCTTTTAATCCATGAATATGTGCAAATCTATGCGAAAAATTTGTCTAATCTTGTGGAAATCCTTCCGATCTAAGTTGTTCTTGGTGGATTAAAGCCAAAACTTGAAGTTCATAAGAACTCCATGATGACATCACCCTAGAACACCTCAAATCCGGTGATTTCACGGTTAAAAGTTAAGATTCAAAGGTGGAAAAGATGAAGGAGTGCGTGTAGATTATAGAAGTGCAAGATTTAGGTTGAAAACTGACAAGAATCGTGAGAAATCGAGAGAAAGAAGGCTTGAGTGTGGCTGGTCGAGTGGAAGAGCTGTCACATCACAAATGATGTGACATAATGGTATTTATAGGGTTTCCAAATAAGGAAAGTGCTGAAGTGTCGGATTGGTCACCGATCAGATGGCAATCCAATCGGATGGCCACTCGATGGGTTGGCCACTCGATCGAGGTGTCCGGCACGCTGAGTTTTGTCATTTCGATTCGCGTGTTGAGTGTTGCGATGCGATTCGAGTGAGCGATGCGATGCGATAGTATTACCCAATAGTTACACAAATAACTTAACTACTATATCTAAACATACAATCACTATAAATAACTCGCGTTTAGCGTTTGCGATTTGATTGCGATGCGATAGAGTTGCGCTTGCGATTAACCACCTCAACATAAATATAACATGCACAAGTAACACATAATAGCACACACACGTAAAACAATATCCAGAACACATAATTCGAGTTGCAATTGCGATGCGATAAGTTGATTAGCGATTAATTATGTGATTAAACCTCGATTATTAACAAGTACTCCACATAATACAACTAAAGTGATTAAAATAAAGATTCGATTACAAGTCAAAGAAGTCAAATCAGTAATTAAGCAAGGAGTGACAGATCACGTTTAGCAATTTTCTTCCTTTGACTTTGATTTGTACTTTGACTTTCAAAGTGCGGGTTGTTACACAGCAGTAGCAGCAACAACAACCAGCAGCAGCCCGCGGAAGAACCTTCAACATCAATGTCCGTCAGGCTCAGACTGACAACAATGTGGTCAATGGTACGTTTCTTGTTAATGGTATTTATGCTTCTTTCTTTTTTGATACTGGAGCCGATAACTGTTTTGTATTGCTTGAATTTGAAAAGCTCCTAAAACGTAAACGCGCTAACCTCGCAACAACCTTCAACGTAAAAGTTGCCACCGGAAGAACCGTTACCGTCAGTTCTGTTCTATGTGATTGTACTCTTGAGCCCAACAATCACGTTTTCTCGATCGATCTCATACCTATGCAACTAGGTAGCTTTGATGTCATAGTAGGCATGGATTTTCTTTGTGAAAATCGTGCCGAAGTCGTTTGTTTTGAAAAGATGATTCGTTTCTCTCTTTCAAATGGTGATCAGCTATGTGTTTATGGCCACGTATCCTTGAAAGATTTGAAGCTTATGTCGTGTATCCAAGTGAGCAAGTATCTCCACAAGGAATACTTGGCTTTCTTAGCCCATATTGTAGTAGCGAAAGAGGAAAAGAAAACAGTGAAAGACGCCCCAGTTGTTTGTGAATTCCCTAACGTTTTTCCCGACGATTTACCTGGTCTACCTCCCACTCGCTATATCGACTTTCGTATCGATCTTGTTCCAGTTGCGAACCCTGTTGCGAAAGCTCCTTATCGCCTTGCATTGTCTGAAATGCGTGATTTGTCTCGCTAACTCCAGGAATTGCTTGATAAAGGCTTCATACGCCCTAGAACATCGCCTTGGGGCGCACCTGTCCTTTTCATGAAAAAGAAGGATGGATCGTTCCGAATGTGCATCGATTATAGGGAACTCAACAAGCTTACTATCAAGAATCACTACCCATTACCCCGAATCGATTACTTATTCGACCAACTTCAAGGCGCTATGTGTTTTTCGAAGATCGACTTACGTTCAGGTTATCATCAATTGCGTATACAAGAGCCAGATATTCCTAAAACTGCTTTTCGTACTCGATATGGCCATTTTGAATTCGTGGTCATGCCTTTTGGTCTCACGAATGCACCTGCGGTCTTCATGGACTTGATGAACCGTGTGTGTAAACCCTTTTTGGATCGTTTCGTTATTGTGTTTATCGATGATATCCTTATCTACTCGAAGTCGAGAGCCGAACACGCACGACATCTACGTTTAGTTCTCGAACTTCTTCAAGGAAATCGCCTCTACACTAAGTTCTCCAAGTGTGAATTTTGGCTCGAGGATGTTTAATTTCTTGGTCACATCGTTAATAGTTAAGGAATTCACGTCGACCCCACAAAGATTGAAGCTGTTAAGAGTTGGATTACGCCGAAGTCTCCATCTGAGATTCGTTCGTTTCTTGGATTGGAAGGTTATTACCATCGATTCATCGCTGACTTTTCCAAAATCGTCATGCCACTTACTGCCTTAACTCATAAGGACAAACCTTTTGTTTGGGGTCCCAAACAGGAGGAAGCCTTTCAGACTTTCAAACATATGCTTTGCAACGCTCCGGTGCTCGATCTTCCCGACGGAAACAATGATTTTGTTGTTTACTACGATGCCTCTAACCTAGGTCTTGGTTGCGTTCTCATGCAACTGGACAAGGTTATCGCTTATGCGTCTTGACAACTCAAAATCCACGAGAAGAACTACACAACCCATGATCTCGAACTCGGTGTAGTTGTTTTTGTGTTAAATATTTGGCGACACTACCTATATGGTACCAAGTGTACGGTCTTCACCGACCATAAGAGCCTACAACATATCTTGAACCAGAAAGAAGTGAACATGCGCTAACGCAGATGGGTTGAACTTCTCAACGACTATGATTGTGAGATATGCTACCACCCAGGCAAGGCTAACTTCGTGGCCGATGCTCTTAGCCGACGAAGCTATGTGTATAGCGTTCGTAATATACAAACCCAAAATGACCTTGAAGCCCTCATTCGCGACGCGCAGCACGCTTGTTTCCTCGAGAACACTTTGAAGGAAGAAAGAATATGTGGAACCGAAAATCAGTTAGCGAATAAACCGAACGGTAATTTTCAATATCTCGACCGTATTTGGATTCCTAGTTGTAATAATCTCCGAGAGGTTTTGCTGACTGAAGCCCACAAATCCTGATATTCCATTCACCCTGATGCCGAAAAGATGTACCAGGACCTTCGTCCGAGGTATTGGTGGCCGGGCATGAAAATGGATATCGCTCTGTACGTTTCGAAATGCCTAACTTTCTCAAAAGTTAAGGCCGAACATCAACGACCCTCTGGCTTACTCGAATAACCCGAGATCCCTATGTGGAAATGGGAGAGTATAGCCTAGGACTTTATTACGAAACTCCCTCGAATGCCCTCTGGTCACGATAACATTTGGGTTATCGTTGATCGTCTTATGAAATCTGCTCATTTCCTCCCGATACGAGAAGACTTTAAGGTTGAACGATTAGAACGGATCTATACCGACGACGTCATTTGTCGATACGGGACGCCTCGTGACATCATCTCTGACCGCGATGGTCGTTTTATCTGGCGTCTCTGGGAGACTTTTCAATCCGCTCTCGGTAATACTCTTAATCTTAGTACCGCATTCCATCCCCAGACCGACGGTCAGACTGAGCGCACGATCCGCACCCTTGAAGACATGCTTCGTTCGTGTGTTATGGATTTTGGTGGTAATTGGGATTTGCATTTACCTTTAGTAGAATTCTTGTACAATAACAGTTATCACACTAGTATTCAAATGGCACCCTTTGAGGCATTATATGGTAGAAAATAACGATCGCCTATTGTATGGCACGAGATCAGAGACGCTCAGATCACCGGTCCCGAGTTATTACAAGAAATGACAGACAAGATTCTTCAAATAAGAGACAATCTTTTGAAAGCTCGGAGTCGTCAAAAGAGGTACGCCGATAAACGCCGCAAGCCCCTTGAGTTTGAAGTTGGTGATCACGTGCTCCTAAGGTTTCACCTTGGAAGGGGGTGATCCGATTCGGCAAGAAAGGAAAGCTAGCGCCATGATACGTGGGTTCCTTTAAGATTCTGGAAAGAATTGGTAAACTGGCCTACTGACTCGAATTACCAGAGGAACTCAGCAACGTACATCCGACTTTCCACGTCTCGAACCTCAAGAAGTGTCTAGCTGAGGAGAATCTTCATGTACCTCTCGAAGATTTGCAAATAAACAAGACCCTGCACTTTGTGGAAAAACCAGTAGAAATCATGGATCAAGAAACCAAGAAGCTTCGATGCAGTCGCATTCCTATAGTGAAGGCTCGTTGGGAAGGCAAACACGGCGTCGAGTTCACTTGGGAACTCGAAAGTGATATAAAGGCTAAATATCCCCACCTTTTGTTACGCCCGCTACTTGAATTTCTTGACGAAATTTCCTAAAGTAGGGGAGGCTGTAACAACTCGACTTTTCAGATTGTTTTTCGCTTCGATTTATAACAGTTCTGTACTCCGAGATTCGATATAAACAAGGGTTTATGTTATACTAAATACATTTTCATCACACCGCATCGCTGCACGTTTAAACACTTTATAAATGCTTAACGCTAACGCAACACGAATCATAGAGAATTATACTAGTTTATTTACCGAGTGTGTTTGTTTGTTCGGTAACCACTTTCGCCTTCACAACACAAACTAGAAACGAGGATTTAAATATATTATTTGTGTTAATTGTGTGTTTACTTGTTTAATATATGCTTTATGTGTGATTACATCGCCTGAAACGCTTAAACGCAACTCGCACAACTCGATTTATCGCTCTAAAACGCAACACGGCCCGATACTCGACCTCTCACTAAAATACTTAAAGTACACATACTAACTAACACAACAAAACACATTAAACGAGCACCTTACACGCGAAACGAGAAACAAAATGCACAAAACAACACCTTTGTTCAAAGCCAGCAGGCCTCGTACGAAGGCAACAGGTTCGAACCAGGTGGCTTGTGCGATTAGGCTTATCCTATAAATACCCAGGCCCTCCTCTCCTCATTCTATCTTGCTGATTTTGCACCGATACTCTGCCGAATTGCTGTCCGACTATTTTCAAGTAAGATTTATCAGTTTTCAGTGATTAAACAGTTATGTTCGTGATTTCTGTTAGGTTTATTAGTTAACGCAACACGAATCATAGAGAATTATACTAGTTTATTTACCGAGTGTGTTTGTTTGTTCGGTAACCACTTTCGCCTTCGCAAAGCAAACTAGAAACGAGGATTTAAATATATTATTTGTGTTAATTGTGTGTTTACTTGTTTAATATATGCTTTATGTGTGATTACATCGCCTGAAACGCTTAAGCGCAACTCACACAACTCGATTTATCGCTCTAAAACGCAACACGACCCGATACTCGACCTCTCACTAAAATACTTAAAGTACACATACTAACACAACAAAACACATTAAACAAGCATCCTACATGCGAAACGAGAAACAAAATGCACAAAACAACACCTTTGTTCGAAGCCAGCTGGCCTCGTACGAAGGCAACAGGTTCGAACCAGGTGGCTTGTGCGATTAGGCTTCTCCTATAAATACCCAGGCCCTCCTCTCCTCATTCTATATTGCTGATTTCGCACCGATACTCTGCCGAATTGCTGTCCGACTATTTTCAAGTAAGATTTATCAGTTTTCAGTGATTAAACAGTTAGGTCCGTGATTTCTGTTAGGTTTATTAGTTATATAATAGTATATTAATAGTCCAGAATAATCAGAAGATTCATATAAGTCATGCATGGAGGTTAAAACCTCATTATCGTTCACCAAACCACAAATCAGTTAACTTAGTTAACTGATCGGCTGGTTATGTATACTGAAAGGAAATAACAGAATGTAAAGTTAACAAAACAACTGAATAAGAACAACCTGGGTGCGCTGACGCAACATGGAAGGAAGTGAACCGAAGTGTTGGTAGCTGGGCGAGGTTAGCTTATTATAGGTCTAGGAGATTGTTTGGGTGTTCGTTGTACGATTTAAGTGAGGTGGTGGATCTAGATTGGAAACCAAGGTCTCCACAGAACACACCCTGATGTTCCAGAATCAATTATATTGAAAATAGAGGTCGGGCCTATCATTTAATGATGATAATCGTCAGAACTTGGGAAACAGTTGCATTCGGACGAATGTGCATCCCCTTTCGTACGAGAGGGATGTCCCTCTCGGACGAGTGGGTCGCACTTTCGGACGAACTAGACTGTTTTGAGGTAGAATTAGTTTGGTTTTGTTTGAACTGATCACCTATTCAACTGTAATTGGCTCAAACTTGAATCCACAACTATTGACGTAGCTTGTGAGCTCGTAGAACCTCAGATCCAGCTGAGTTCGAAGTCAGAAAGTTGGTGAAAAGGGTTTTGAAGGATTAACCTCGCTTCCATCTTGGTCCTCAACTGAGTTGAGAGTTTACATCAGCTGCCATGGCAAGACTGATAAACCAAGCGGGATTTGTGAAGAATATCAGTAAAAAGTTTGATAAAAACAGAAGAAAAGTAGAAGGTTTGGAAGTGAAAGAATGGACTTGTATTTATAGGCTAAAGGTGACGGTTTGGGATGACTGCGCCTTGGACGAATGGGCCAGGCCCATTCGCACGAGAGTGAGAGGCCCAAAAGCCCAATGTTCAAAATTGCTAGATTTTAATGGTTTTAAGCGTTTCAAGCGTATAAGTGCAATGCGTAATTGTCGTGCATAAATAAACGAATGTATAAATGTATTTTGCACGTATGATAAGTATGAATACGCATGAATTTGTATGTAAGTGGTATCAATTATGTATGTAACACGAATAATTGACAAGTATTTATGAATAATGAGTACACAAGTATATAAAAGATTGAATTTTCATTATGATTCAAGTCTCGGATTACAACGTTTGAAAGGAAATACGAATACAAAGGATTACAAGTTTCCATAAATAGAAAGTAGAAACAACTTTCTAAAAGAGGAAAGTTACAAAAAGCTAGGCGTTACAGTCTCCCCTCCTTTAGGAAATTTCGTCCCGAAATTTCGGAAGATGCAACGAAAAGATGCGGATACTTAGTCTTCATATCACTTTCGAGTTCCCAAGTAAACTCAGCGCCACGCTTTCCTTCCCATCATACCATAACAAAAGGAATTCGATTGCGCCTCAATTGCTTGACACCTAGGTCTATGATCTCGACAGGTTTCTCCATGAAGTGCAAAGTCTCGTTGATTTAAAGATATTCGAGTGAAATGTGAAGTCCTTCTTCTGCTAGACATTTCTTTAAGTTGGAGACGTGAATGGTTGGATGAGCATTGTTGAGCTCTTGAGGTAGGTCCAGTCGATACACTACATTGCCAATCCTTTCGTGAATCTTGAAAGGACCTACATAGCGTGGAGCGAGTTTCCCTTTATTACCAAATCGAACCACACCCTTCCAAGGGAATACCTTGAGAAGTACAAAGTCACCAACGTTGAATTCCAAAGGTTTGCGCTTATCAACGTAACTCTTTTGTCAGCTTCTGGCTTTAAGCAGGTTGTCTCGAATATGTAAAATCTTGTCCTTCGTCTCTTGTATAAACTCAGGACCAGTGATTTGAGCATCTCCGATCTCGTGCCAACAAATAGGAGAATGACACTTACGACCATACATTGCCTCGAACGGTGCCATTTGAATCCTTGCATGGTAACTGTTATTGTACGAGAATTCGATCAAAGGCAAGTGCATATCCCAGTTGCCACCAAAATCGGTTACGCATGAACGAAGCATATCCTCTAGAGTTTGGATTGTACGCTTAGTTTGACCGTCAGATTGAGGATGAAAACGGTGCTAAGGTTGAGATAGGTACCCATAGTAGTTTGAAACATTTTCCACAGACGAGAAGTGAAACAACCATCGCAGTCTGAAATGATGTTGATGGGGATACCATGACGACAGATGACTTCATCCGTATAGATACGAGCCAATTTCTCGACTTTGTAGTCAATCGATCGATGATCACCTAAATATTGTCATGACCTGAAGAAGTACGAGGAAGCTTAGTAATAAAGTCCGTTGCAATACTCTCCCATTTCCAGACATGGATTTCTGGTTGTTCGAGCTAGCCAGAGGGACGTTGATGTTCATCTTTGACCTTGGAACAAGTGAGACACTTCGAAACAAAGGTGGCGATATCTTTCTTTATTCTAGGCTACCAGTAAGACGTATGCATATCATGGTACATCTTATCAGCACTAAGGTGAATAGAATACCTGATTTGTGTGCCTCCTTCATTAGAAGTTAAAAGGTTATCACGATTAGGAATTCAGACACGATTGAGGTAGTATAAGAGACTATCGGATTTAGTTACAAGACTCTCTTCAGCACCATATTGCATCTCATTATAGAGGTTACCCTCGTTAATAGATGAATATTAAGCTTCGCGGATGCGGTTTCAAAGATCGTCGACATGTTGGAAGCAACTAATACTTTTGACATGAGTCTTAAGACTAAGTGCGTCGGCCACGACATTCGCCTTACATGGATGGTATCGAATTTCGCAGTCGTAGTCGTTTAACAACTCTACCCAGCGACGCTGATGCATGTTCAGTTCCTTTTGGTTGAAGATGTGTTGAAGGCTCTTATGGTTGGTGAAGACCACACACTTGGTACCATAAAGGTAGTGTCGCCATATCTTCAATGCAAGAACAACTGTGCCAAGTTCAAGGTCATGCGTAGTGTAGTTTTTCTCATGTATTTTGAGTTACCTTGACGCGTAAGTGATAACCTTGTCTCGTTGCATAAGGACACAATCAAGACCTAGGTTTGAAGCATCGCAATACTTGACAAAGTCATCGTTACCATCTAGAAGAACAAGGATATGAGCATTACAAAGCATGTCCTTGAGCGTTTGGAAAGACTCCTCTTGTTCAAGACCCCAAACAAAAGATTTATCTTTTTGAGTCAAGGAAGTTAGGGGAACAACGATTTTCGAGAAGTTTGAAATGAAACAACGATAATAACCAGCTAGACCAAGAAATGAACGAATTTTCAAACGGAGACTTAGGGTCAACGTGAATACCAAGTTTGTTGACGGTATGACCAAGGAATTGAACCTCTTTCAACCAAAATTCACACTTGGAGAATTTGGCATAAAGACGTTCAGCATGCAAAAGCTGAAGGATAAGACGCAAGTGTCGCTCGTGCTCTTCTTGAGTCTTAGAATAGATGAGGATATCGTCGATGAAGACGATCACGGAATGGTCGAGATAGGCCTTGCACACACGGTTCATCAAGTCCATGAAAACCGCAGGTGCATTGGTCAAGCCAAAGGGCATGACCACGAACTTATAATGACCATAACGTGTACGAAACACGGTTTTGGGTATATCTTCTTTGAGAACCCGAAGTTGATGATAACCAGAACGGTGATCAATCTTGGAAAAACAGGTCGCGCCATGTAATTGATCAAAGAGGTCGTCGATACGAGGAAGAGGATATTGGTTTTTGACTGTAAGCTAGTTGAGCTCACGATAGTCAATGCACATCTAAAAGGATCAATCTTTCTTCTTGATGAACAGAACAGGATTTCCCCAAGGAGAAGTACTAGGGCGTATAAAGCCTTTATCAAGAAGCTCTTGAAGTTAGCTCGATAACTCTTGCATTTCCGAGGGTGCTAGACGATAGGGAGACTTAGCAACAGGCACCAAGTCGACACAAAAATCGACAGAACGAGCAGGTGGAGGACCAGGGAGATCGTCATGAAAAACATCGGGAAAGTCATAAAAGATGGGAACATCACTTATGCTTGCAGCCCTTATCCTTCTTTTCCACAACGTGGGCAAGAAAGGTGAAGGAACCCTTGCGCAAGCACTTGTTTGCTTGAGTACATGACATAAGCTTAAGACCTTTAGAAGGTTTCTCGCCATAGACGTGTAGGGAATCACCGTTGGGAAGATGAAGACGAATGAACTTATCGGAACAAACGACTTCAACACGAACTCACCCAAGCCAATCCAGGCCTACTATGATGTCGAAACTACCCATTTGCATAGGTATGAGGTTAATTGGAAGTATGATCATTAAGATTCAAAGAACACTTAGAAAGAACGGAACCGATAGTGATGGATTTACCATTTGCGACTTCGATAGCGAATGACTTGGGCAACTTAGATCGTCTACGCTTAAGCATAGGTTCGAATTCAATGGATACAAAACTTTTATCGGCCCTAGTATCAAATAAACAAGATGCATAGACATTGTTGACAAGAAACGTACCGTTTATGACGTCGTTGGCGTTTTGCGGTTAAGCGGCGGTGATGACGAAAGCTCTGCCTCGAGCTTGTTGAGGCTGCTGTTGCTACTGTTGTTGAGTGTTGTTGTTGTTGTTGTTGTTGGCGCGTTGAAGGCAGACGTTGGTGAGATGGTTAAGATCGCCACACTTAAAGCAGGCTCGAACAGTAGCAGCCTGAGGTTGGGCTTAATTAGGTATGGGGTTTTGAGCTACAATGGCCTGGTTTTGGTTGGTGGGTGGTTTATGACACTGAGGGGTAAAGTGCCCAAACCGATTGCAGTTCGTACACAAGCGGCACAGTGTGTTGGTTGGGTGGTGATATAAATAAGTGTTACACTTGGGTTGAGTCCCAGTGTAGGTTTTGCATTGCGGTTCAGGGTGAGGGGTTGCAGCGACGACTTGGAGTGGTTTAGGGTTTGGTGGAGTGACGACCACATAGTTTTGGCTTGAAGCCTTCCGCTTCTTACCTTTACCCTTTGAGGATGATGGCTTGGGTGATTCGGTGGTGGTGGAATTAGTTATGGCTTGGTGCACGTTCTTCGATGGAACCTTATAACAACCCTCCTAAAATACTTCCGACACCCCTAACATATTTAGAATGTCCCTATACATCTTGAAATGCACCCGTATACGAAAACCAAGCCCAAAATACCTTATATAATTAAAAATAAAATAAAAATTCAGTGTCGCTCGCGGGTCGTGAAGATCCCCTAAGGATCTTACGCGGGGCACGACAGCTAGTCACCAGGGCTCATCCCGATGCTGCCATGTGTCAAACACGTGTCGAAGCTAGATCAGTGACTGGGCCAGGTTAGGGCCTACCCATCCTATGTCACAGGTCGCGAAGCCCTTGGCTGTTTCATACGCGGGTTGCGAGGAAGTCCTAACCAGCTCCTATAAATTGGGAGCATCAGCTGTTCATTCCGATCGCTCACACACAAACTTTCTCTCTCAATTCTGAATAGTATACACTATACTCGGGCATAATACCTCCCAAAATAACAAAGTTCTGTCTCGTTGTAATTATTTTAACCCTCGGTTACGTATTAGATACGTTGCTCGATTGATATAAATTTCCGTAACGGCTGTCTAGGTTCTGCCCGGCGTAGTCCTTGGAATTTTGTCTCGGGAAGGGTATTACTAATGTAAATATTGGGTTATTATACTAACACGAGTGCATTGTGTAATTAATAGATAATCACCAGGAAATTCTAAAGAAAAACCCTAAGATAGCAAGGTGAGTAATTCCTCTTTTTGTAAATTGTTTTTACAAAACCTCAATTGTTTTACCTTATAATTAACAGTGATTGAGTATTTGTAATTCTACAATTATCGTCGGTATGTTGGGGTTTTGTATACAAAATTTGTTACTACACTGTGAGTAGTAACATGACCACAAGTCGGTTTGACAGTACCGTGGGTGGTAATTAAAGTAAGAATTGGAAACATATGTAATTGTGCGACCGCCCTCAATACTGTAAAACGGTTTTACCTGTCTTGATTAAACTGGGATTCACTCACCAGTATTTCCCGTTGACAAAATGTTTTTAAACGCGTTTCAGGTAACAAAATGTGAATGCCAAATAGAAGCCAGCTGGACAGCACTGAAGGTTTGGAAAAGTGGCTATAAAAGTTACCTAAATAAAGAGATGTTTTTATTGAAATAAGATAGGGTTTATCCCTATGAAAATGTGTGTATTTGAAACGTGGGATTTTCCCATGTGTTTAATATTATAAAAGTGTGGTATTTTACTCTGATAAAATATTTCCTAACTACGGTCCTGATATAAATTCCGCTGCCAAACTAATAAATACCGATACCACTGAAACTGGTCGCGGCCGCCCGTTCCCAGGTAGTTAGGGGACGGGGGTTGCGACAGAAGGTGGTATCAGAGCTAAGCCACTGATTCAGCCACAGAAGTGTTCTGCTGACACCAAAATTTATCCAATATGTTAGGAAATAATCTACGGGATTTTGTGCATATCTGTATATTATTGTTGTGTGTTATTTGACTATTTGTTAATTTACAGTATGAGCGACCAAGGACCTTCAGACGCTTACCGTCAGTTGTCCAACTCACCTAGGGACGAAGGCACCTCTTCACAGCCTACCCTCTCAGGGTATTCGGCTGATAACGAAGATGAGATATTCATGTTCAAGGCCCAATCTGAAGAGCCATTCCCTCCCAAGAAGAGAGGATGGTTCAGCAGAGGAGCGCATGAACGTAGAAAAAGGATGAAAAAGTTACAACAGCAGCAAGCTTTAGCAACCGCTAAGAGAGAAACAGATGCCCACACTCAGGATATGCTCAATAAGAGTCTAGCAAATTTTCATATATTAGCAACTACAGCTGCAGACCTTAATCTAAAGCAACTCATAGCACCCCAGCCCTTACCACTATTTCCCACACAACCAATGGAAATTGAAGCCAACCAAATCCCAATGCCTGACTTTGACCCAACTGAGATACCTAGAATACCAGCACCCCATCCTTCAGACCCAGACTATGACCCGTGGTTTGACGAACATGGGGATTACCAGCAGCGCTACCCAATACCAGAAGACGAACCCATGCCAAACCTAGCAGCTTACCCAGACTTGGACCCTCTAGATCCCTACTATGATAATGACCAATACATCAGGGAAATTCTAGAAAATCCTTACCCTTACCAAGAACCCATGCCCCAATTCCCAAACCCAGTACCAGCCCCTGCACCACCCATGAGCGCTGAAAATGTGCAAGAGCTCTAAACCTTTGGTGAGGAGATTTTAGAAGGAAGTGAGAGAATGAGGCAGATAGGATAGCGACTCATCTAGAAGTATGACGAGCATAATATGGAGTTCTAGATGAACCCATACCAGTAGTAATAATAATAATAATAATAATAATAATAATAATAATAATAATAATAATAAACTAATAATATATAATATGTGTGTATGTTTGAAAAAAAAAATCTAGATAATAGTTATGGATGCATAAATATTGTAATTTTAAACTTCAGTTCCAGTTTGTACTAGAAGCCTAATATATAAAATAGAGTAAGTCGCAATGCTTAACGATTTTGAGCAATAGGCGTATTGTGTGATCGTTTGCGTTAAATATTATTTTGTGATATTAATATGTGGTAAATGTTTAAAATTCAGATGGACAATGAAGTGAACCAGGAAAACCAGAATAACGATAACCTGGATAACAATAATAATGGAAACCAAGTGGATAACAGTGCCATCCAACACATAGTGGTACAAGGAATTATAGACGCAATGCCATATATTATCCAAACGGTTAGGGAAGCTGATAATAAAAGTAATAATGGCAGTAAACGACCTACTGAATCAGAAAACAGCGTAAACAATGGACCCATACTTCAAGTTCCCATTCCCAAAAGAAGAAGAACCACATCTTATGGTTGTTCTTATAAAGAAATCTGGTCTTGTAAACCAATGGAATTCTCGGGCAATGAAGGGGCCGTTGCAGCTCTACGCTGGATAGAAAAGACTGAGGCAGTCTTAAAAATAAGCAAGTGCGTGGAAAAGGATAAGATAATGTTTGCTTCCAATCTGTTTAAGAACTCAGCTTTAGAATGGTGGAACACTATCCTCCAGTCTAGGGGAAGTGACAGGATTTATAATATGGAATGGAAGGAATTTAAAGATATGGTAGAAAGGAAATTCTGCCCTCCCAATTAAAAGGAACATATAGCAAATAAGTTCCTAAACCTTATAATGAATGGAGTGGATAGTAAAGGTTACACTACGCTATTCTTCGAATATGCTAGGATAGTACCAATCCTTGCATCACCAGAACCTGTATTAATCTCCCGCTACATATGGGGATTAATCAGTGATATTAGGCATGTAGTCAAGGCAGCTAGACCTCAAACTATAGAAGAAGCTGTAGAATTAGCAAACACCTTGACTGATGAGTTAGTACGTACGCGAGAAGAGGATCAGGGGAGGAACCTAGCTCAAAGGCTTACCCGGGAATTCCGCTATGAAAATTCTAACTGTGGGAAAAATGTAGGTTCTACCTCTGCACCTTATTGTAAAGCTTGCAAGAAGAAGCACTCAGGAAGATGCTCCACTTACTGTAATTTCTGCAAGATACCGGGACACAAGGAGGAAGATTGTAGAAAGAAACCTAGCAATGGAGTATGCTTCAACTATGGAGAAAAAGGGAACATCAAGCCACAGTGTCCGAAACTAGCTCCAGCTATGAACAACAAAAACACTAAAAAAGCTAGAGCATTTGTTCTGACCACGGAAGAAGCTAAGATGATCCCAGATGTGATAGCCGGTAATGATGTTTTTGCTAAAGTATTATTTGACTCTGGTGCGAACCAAAGTTTTATTAATACTTCATTTTGCAAACTTCTTAATCAACCATTAACTAAACTCCCACAAGAATGTCTAGTAGAGACAGCAAATGGGGAAACCATCAAGATTACCGAAATCTTAGAGGGAGCAAGAATCGAATTTTTAAATCAAAAGTTTATTGCAAACCTTTATCCAATGAATCTGGCAAGATTTGATGTTGTATTAGGAATGGATTGGTTAATAGCCAATAAAGCCAGTATTCTATGTGATCAAAAGTCAATCCAAATAAATTCACCAAAGGGTGAAAAGATCACAATTAAAGGAGATAAGCCAACTAGACGCACAAAATTCATCTCTGTGATGAAAACTGCAAGTTGTGCAAGAAAGGATCAATAGTGTATATGATTTCCATAATCATTAACACTAAAGGAAAGGAATTAAAAGATATCCCTGTAGTATCTCAATTTCCAGAAGTGTTTCCAGAAGAATTACCAGGATTACCACCAGACAGGGAAGTTGAATTCAGAATCCATCTGCTACCAGGAACAACACCAATTGCCAAAGCACCATATCGCTTGGCACGAGCAGAAATGCAAGAGTTAAAGAAACAGTTAAACGAACTGTTAGAGAAAGGATTCATACAGCCAAGTTCATCGCCATGGAGAGCACCGATCTTATTTCTCAAAAAGAAAGATGGGTCGATGCGAATGTGCATTGATTACCGTGAATTGAATAAAGTCATGATTAAGAATCGATATCCATTACCAAGAATCGATGATCTGTTCGATCAATTGCAAGGAGCTCGATTTTTCTCTAAGATCTAATCTCAGGATATCATCAATTAAAGGTACAGAAAGAGGACATTCCTAAGACCGCTTTCAGAACAAGGTATGGCCATTATGAATTTACTGTCATGCAATTCAGTTTAACCAATGCCCCAGCTACATTTATGGACATGATGAAGCGAATATGTAAGCCATATTTGGATAAATTCCTAATTGTCTTTATAGATGATATTCTCATTTACTCTAATAGTAAAGAGGAACATGCAGCACATCTGCATGCACTTCTAAGCTTATTGAGAAAAGAAAAGCTTTATGCAAAGTTTTGGAAGTGCGAATTTTGGTTAGAACAAGTACAACTTCTTGGGCATTTAGTCAACCATGAAGGAATTCATGTGGATCCCACAAAGACTAAATGGAAAACCCCTGAGTCACCAACAGAGATTAGAAGTTTCTTAGGATTGGCCGGTTATTGTAGAATATTTATTCGAGATTTTTCTAGAATAGCCATTCCCTTAACTAAGTTAACCTGTAAATCTGTTAAGTTTGATTAGGGACCAAAACAAGAAGAAGCCTTTAGAATTCTTAAGCAAAGATTAACCAACGCACCCATACTCACGTTACCAGAAGGAACAGAAGACTTTGTAGTTTATTGTGACGCTTCTAAATTAGGTTATGGATGTGTGTTGATGCAACGTCAAAAGGTTATAGCCTACGCCTCTAGACAACTTAAGAATCATGAAGAGAATTATTCAACCCATGATTTAGAATTAGGAGCTATAATTTTTGCCCTGAAAATTTGGAGACATTACCTTTACGGTAGTAAGTTTACCATTTTCACAGATCATAAGAGTTTAAGGTATGTTTTCGGGCAAAAGGAGTTGAATATGAGACAAAGATGATGGATGGAAATTCTTAGTGATTATGATTATAATATCCAGTATCATGCAGGAAAAGCAAATGTAGTAGCTGATGCTTTAAGTCGAAAGTATCACGAAAAGCCAGAAAGAGTATGTTCCCTTAAATTAAATCTATAAGTAGATTTAAATGAACAGATTAGAAAATCACAGGAATCAGTTATCAAGGATGGTATTGAGAAATTAAAAGGAATGATTAAGGAATTAGAACAAGGAACATATGGAATTTGGAGATTCCATAAGAAAAGAATGTGGATACCCAAATTAGGAAACCTACGCCATTGTATATTAGAAGAAGCCCACAAGTCTAAGTATACGATGCATCCTGGAAGTGATAAGATGTACTAGGACTTAAGGAAAATTTTTTGGTGGATAGGAATGAAGAAGGATATAGCAGCTTATGTTGCCAAGTATCTAACATGTTCATAGGTTAAAGCTGAACATCAGAAACCCTCCGGTTTATTGCAACAGTAAGAAATGCCAGTTTGGAAATGGGAATTGATAACAATGGATTTTGTTACTAAATTACCCAAAACAAGAAAAGGTAATAATACAATCTGGGTGATTGTAGACAGGCTAACTAAGTCAGCTCATTTCCTACCCATGAAGGAGACTTTCAGTATGGAACAATTGGCTAAGTTATATGTAAATGAAATAGTTTCATTACATGGAATTCCTTTATCAATTGTATCTGATAGAGATAGCCATTTTACCTCTCATTTTTGGACAAGTTTCCAAAAAGCAATGGGAACCAAGCTTAATCTAAGCACCGCTTATCATCCTCAAATGGATGGACAAAGCGAAAGGACAGTTCAGACAATGGAGGATATGCTTAGAGCTTGTGTAATTGATTTTGGAGGTAATTGGGATGATCACTTACCATTAATAGAATTTTCTTACAATAACAGCTATCATACAAGTATCAATGCTGCACCATTCGAAGCACTCTATGGACGAAAGTGCTGAACCCCAGTCTGTTGGGCAGAAATTGGAGAAAAGCAATTATCTGGACCAGAGATAGTGCAAGAAACAATCGACAAGACTGTTCAAGTCAAGGAACGACTGAAAGCAGCACGCGGTCGACAACAGAATTATGCTGATAACAGACGAAAGCCATTGGAATTTCAGGTAGGAGATATAGTATTATTAAAAGTCTCTCCTTGGAAAGGAGTGGTAAGATTCATCAAAAAGGGAAAGCTAAGCCCCAGCTATGTAGGACCATTTGAGATTATTAGAAGGATAGGACCTGTAGTCTATCAACTACAACTGCCAGAAGAAATGACTGGAATACATGTTGTATTTCATGTGTGTAATCTCAAGAAATGCCTAGCCGATGAGTCTCTAGTAGTGCCTCTTAAGGATATAGAGGTAAATGAAAAGGTTAAAGTTTGTAGAGAAGCCTCTATAGATTGAAGACAGGAAAGTCAAGAATCTCAAATACAAGAGATTAGTTCTGGTCAAAGTAAAATGTGACTCCAAAAGAGGACCAGAATACACTTGGGAGCTTGAATCAGAGACGCAAAGGAAATATCCACACTTATTTCAGTAGACCTCAAGGACGAGTTCTAAAACAAGGTAGGGAGGATATAACAACCCTCCTAAAATACTTCCGACACCACTAATATATTTAGAATGTCCCTATACGTCTTGAAATGCACCCCGTATACGAAAACCAAGCCCAAAATACCTTATATAATTAAAAATAAAATAAAAATTCAGTGTCGCTCACGGGACGCGAAGATCCCCTAAGGATCTTACGCGGGGCGCGACAGCTAGTCACCAGGGCTCATCTCGATGCAGCCACGTGTCAAACGCGTGTCGAAGCTAGATTAGTGACTGGGCCAGGCTAGGGCCTACCCAACCCACGTCGCGGTCCGCGAAGCCCTTGGCTGTTTCCTACGCGGGCCGCGAGGAAGTCCTGACCAGCTCCTATAAATTGGGAGCATCGACTGTTCATTCCGATCGCTCACAAACAAACTTTCTCTCTCAATTCTGAATAATATACACTATACTCGGGCATAATACCCCCTAAATAATGAAGTTCTACCTCGTTGTAAGTATTTTAACCCCCGGTTACATATTAGGTACGCTGCCCGATTGATCTAAAATTTCGTAGCGGCTGTCGAGGTTCTGCCCGACGTAGTCGTTGGAATTTTATCTCGGGAAGGGTATTACTAATGTAAATATTGGGTTATTATACTAACACGTGTGCATTGTGTAATTAATAGATAATCACTAGGAAATTTTAAAGAAAAACCCTAAGACAGCAAGGTGAGTAATTCCTCTTTTTGTAAATTGTTTTTACAAAAGCTCGATTGTTTTACCTTATAATTAACAGTGATTGAGTATTTGTAATTCTACAATTATCGTCGGTATGTTGGGGCTTTGTATACAAAATTTATTACTACACTGTGAGTAGTAACATGACCACAAGTCGGGTTGACAGTACCGTGGGTGGTAATTAAAGTAAGAATTGGAAACAAATGTAATTGCGCGACCGCCCTCAATACTGTAAAACAGTTTTACCTGTCTTGATTTAACTGGGATTCACTCACCAGTATTTCCCGCTGACAAAATGTTTTTAAACGCGTTTCAGGTAGCAAAATGTGAATGCCAAATAGAAGCCAGCTGGACAGCACTGAAGGTTTGGAAAAGTGGCTATAAAAGTTACCGAAACAAATAGATGTTTTTATTGAAATAAGATAGGGTTTATCCCTATGAAAATGTGTGTATTTGAAACTTGGGATTTTCCCATGTGTTTAATATTATAAAAGTGTGGTATTTTACTCTGATAAAATATTTCCTAACTACGGTCCTGATATAAATTCCGCTGCCAAACTGATAAACACCGATACCACTGAAACTGGTCGCGGCTGCCCGTTCCCGGGTAGTTAGGGGACGGGGGTTGCGACAAACCATGTCAGAAGTTCCACGAATAATGCAGTTGTTGTTGAGACGGGCTTCCAACGAAAGGTGTCATCGAGAGTTTTAGGTGAGGCTGACTCTACGAGGTTCATGAAAGAAGTGGGAAGGCAATAGATGTACTTCGTAATGGGTTTTTCGACATTGTCAACTTGGCCAGGGCAATGATACTAAGCTACTTGAATCGGGCAGTGAGGCCATCATTATCATCCCCGATTTGCTTCAGATTCCAGAATTCATTTTCTAGTTTCCGAAGTTCATGGGGAGGACAAAACTCGTCCCTCGTCAGCTTCTTCAATTCAGCCCAAGGTAGGCATGGGTTGCGTCATTCCCTCGAGTGTTACGCTCAGAAGTCCACTAATCGAGAGTTCTCGATCGGAACACCCCTGTTGCGTTGAGGGTTCGCAGGTTGTCAGGGCAACCGCTCTGAACGAAGGTCAGTTCGATAGCATCGAACCATTGCAGCAAGGTAGTAGCGCCCTCTTTGCCAGTGAACTCTAGGGTTTGCAAGCCATGAATTGCTTAAACAGGAATGTCGTCTTAGGTGTTTCCAGCTTGGAATCGAACAAGCCGTTTTTAGTGGATAGTGGGGGTTGGATCTTGCTCATAAGGTCAGGGATAACTTTGGCCATCTGCTCGGCCATTTGCTCAGCGATTAAACCCACAAGCTCTTTCTTGTAGATGGTGTCTCACTGTTGTTGGAACCCTTTTTTAAACTAGATCAGGACTTCTTAGATTTCTTGGACGAGCTTGGGGAAGCCATCCAGAGGATCAAAAAAGGAAGAAAAGGATGAGACTTGATCATAATTTAAAATAACATTTGGCATGTATAAGCATGTAAGTATTCATGTAGCACGTAGGATTCACATAAATCGCATGAGTTTAACAAGTATTCACAAAGTATAACACGTACGAATGCGTAAAACAATATAAATTTAGTTTATTCACAAGAATTATTATTGTTTTTTATTGCGAGAGTCGTGTGAATTGTGCATCGGTTTTAAAATGAACGAGGTAACAAGTATTAAAATACATAGAAATTGAGATAACATAAACCAGATACTCAATAAAACATTGGATTATTTCGGGTTTAGAAACTTTGACTATTCCAAAGTGAATCAAAAGTCCTTTCAATTTAGGGAAATGTGCTTTGGCATATAGGTAAAACACTCTCGTAAAGAAGGGATTAACAGTAATTTACCCTTCCAGTTACTACACGTCCCTAATCGATTAGAAAATCGAAACTTTGGCAGGATTGAAAATCGAGGAGTGGGACTAGTCGCCAAGATGCGGGTTTCACCCTAACATGACAACATCATAACCTAAGTGTGGTTGGTGCTCGCCAGGTCAAGAAAATTTAATTCCGACTCTTTGACGAGGGTCCCCTTGAGTTGAATTGGGAATTTACCATCAAGATGTGGATTTCACTCCTAACTTAACGGCGTAATTTCGTGCAAAATAGAATAAGCAGATTGAGAGTCATTCACCAAATTATGGGTTTCACGCCTATTTTGGTTAAATCATATCGTTTCTATGATATGAGTGTCTTCAAGTCTTCAAACGTGTATAATTGTGTTAGCCTTAGGAAAAGACATATAATATTTAAGACAAAAGGACTGGTGCGAAGCAAGATAGGAAGAATTTAAGCGTTTTAAGTATCACAAATTGTCCAGTTCACACAAGGCAGCAATTCACTTCGCACGAAGTGGGATGTCCACTTCGCACGAAGTGGGATGTCCACTTCGCAAGAGGTGGGTTGTTAACTTCGCACGAAGTGAAGTGCACTTCGTACGAGTAGTCCAGTTCGCTTGGAAAGGTCTGTTTTGGATACTTAGACTATAGACTAGGTCGAATCATGGCGATTATACCTAATTCCCTATACTTATGGCTCTGATAACAATCTGTCACACCCCAACCGATGGCGGAAACATCGGAGCGAGACGAAAACGAGATTGCTCATAACACACAACACTAAAAGTGACAATAGAATTTAAATAAACCGATTTCATTTCATTACATAACGATTGTCAAATTACAAAACGTGGAAGAACAAGTACAACATATTTCAAATACAATAAAGCAAGTTACAAAATAACATAGTACAAAATTTGATACCACAATTTAAAATCTAAGATTTCTAGATGTGTATCTAAAGCCTCGTCGCTGCACCTATTTTAATATAATCATCATCCTGCAATATGTTAGAAAGTCTAGATCAACACACAAGGCATTGGCGAGTATACAAGTTTTGATACATAGCATAAGTAATAAAGTTTAAACGAATCCACATGGCAAATTGGTTATCAAGATAAACATTAAACTGGCATATGAATAAACAAGTCAACCCAAGTTTTAACGCAAATGATTAAAGACTTAACATAACCTTACGTTCTCGGGCGGTGCGTTACCCCTATAGCGCTATACATGTTAAGGGTAGGCTTGTACAAAGTAAATGACAAGTTTAACACAAAACGTACAAACCCAGATTAAAGTATAAAGTATAACGTATGCATACATGTATTGGAATGTTGGTGTAGTTTGTATAAAAGTCTAAGTGTAACTGTGTGGGTTTTAATAGATAAACATATTGCACCCAAAGTGTAAAACTGAAAAAGGTGTTCGAGTATACTCACAGTTTTGCTAATTCTTCGTAGTACAGGAACGCCAAGGTTATTCTACCCGACGAGCAAAGGGGAGTTGGAATTAGTACAGGAACACCAAGGTTACCCTACAAGGCAAACGAAGGCGTGAGTTGGAGTTGGAGGTTTAAGGAACAAAATCTAAAGTACTTAGTATAATACGAAAATATAATTAGACAGAAAGTATATTCTGTGTGTGCACTTGTCCCGACACTGATCTTTCTATGGGTTTACGGGTCCAAGTTTGCCCAACAGAATCAGTGACAAGGAACACGAAAATCAGAATAATGGAAACCGAAATATGAACTGTTCGAACGAGAGTGTTTGGGACGAAGGGCCATTCGTAGGAATGTGCCATTTGTACGAAAGTGCCACTCGTACGAAAGGGATTGTTTGTTGAAGATTCTTGTTTCGAACGTTTTAACTATTAAACAGTTAGGTTCGTGATTTCTGTTAGGTTTATTAGTTGTATAATAGTATATTAACAGTCCAGAATTATCAGAAGATTCATATAAGTCATGCATGGAGGTTAAAACCTCATTATCGTTCACCAAAGCACAAATCAGTTAACTTATTTAACTGACCGGTTGGTCATGAATACTGAAAGGAAATAACAGAATGTAAAGTTAACCAAACAACCGAATAAGAACAACCTGGGTGCGCTGACGCAACATGGAAGTAAGTGAATCCAAGTGTTGGTAGCTGGGCGGGGTTAGCTTATTCTAGGTATAGGATATTGTTTGGGTGTTCGTTGTAAGATTTAAGTGAGGTGGTGGATCTAGATTGGAAACCAAGGTCTCCACAGAACACACCCTGATGTTCCAGAATCAACTATATTGAAAATAGAGGTCGGGCCCATCATTCAACGCTTAGAATCATCAGAACTTGGGAAACAGTTGCATTCGGATGAATGTGCATTCCCTTTCGTACGAAAGGGATGTCCCTCTCGGACGAGTGGGTCTCACTTTCGGACGAGCTGGACTGTTTTGAGCTAAAATTAGTTCGGTTTTGTTTGAACTGACCACCTATTCAACTGGAATTGGCTCAAACTTGAATCCACAACTATTGCCATAGCTTGTAAGCTCGTAGAACCTCAGATCCAGCTGAGTTCGAAGTCAGAAAGTTCGTGAAAAGGTTTTTGAAGGATTAACCTCACTTCCATCTTGGTCCTCAACTGAGTTGAGAGTTTACATCAGCTGCCATGGCAAGACTGATAAACCAAGCGGGATTTGTGAAGAATCTCAGTAAAAAGTTTGATAAAAACAGAAGAAAAACAGGAGAATCAAAGACTAAATCAGGTGTTTGTGAGCTAAAACTCACTTAGAAACGGCTGAGACAAGCTCCAAGTGGTCTTCTCAATGTTAGTTCGAGAGAGAATTTCGGGTGTTGAAGGTTTGGAAGTGAACGAATGGACTTGTATTTATAGGCTGAAGGTGACAGTTTGGGACGAGTGCGCCTCGGACGAATGGGCTAGGCCCATTCGCACGAGAGTGCTAGGCCCAAAAGCCCAATGTTCAATATTGCTAGAGTTTCACGGTTTAACCGTTTTAAGCGTATAAGTGCAATGCGTAATTGTCGTGCATAAATAAAAGAATGTAGAAATTGCATGTATGATGAGTATGAATACGCATGAATTTGTATGTAAGCGGTATCAAGTATGTATGTAACACGAATAATTGACAAGTATTTATGAATAATGAGTACACAAGTATAAAAAAGATTGAATTTTCATTATGATTCACGTCTCGGATTACAACGTTTGAAAGGTTACGAATACAAAGGATTACAAGTTTCCATAAATGGAAAGTAGAAACAACTTGCTAAAAGAGGAAAGTTACAAAAAGCGAGGCGTTACAATATTTTGGTAGGGGTATTATAGGAACGCCAAGGTTATTCTACTCGGCGAGCAAAGGGATGGTGGAGTTAATGGTACCGTGTTCGGACGTCCCGACTCATTAACTGTTATGGCAATACGAAATAGCGTGCAGAGACGAAAACGAGATTGCTTATTGCAACGTAACACTAAAAGTGACAATAATTTAAATAAATTGATTTCATTGCATAACAACTTGTCACGTTACAATACTTGGAAATTCAAAGTACAACATAAGTTTAAATACGACAACAGAACAAGTTACAATATAGTACACAATTTGATACAACAACATAAACTAAGAATTCTAGATGTGTATCTAATGCATCGTCGCTAGCCCATTTTAATATCATCATCATCATCATCATCCTGCAATATGTTAAAAAATACATGGTTTAATACAAAGGTATTGCCGAGTATACAAGTTTGATACATAACATAAGTAATAAAGTTTCAACGAATCCACATGGCAAACTAGTTATCAGGATTAACATTAAACTGGCATGTGAACAAACAAGTCAACCCAAGGTTTAACGCAAATGTTTAAAGAATTAACATGACCTTACGTTCACGGGCGGTGCTTTACTCCTATAGCTATATACGTGTTAAGGGTAGGCTCGTACGAAGTTAATGACTAGTGTATCACAAAACGAACAAACCCAGATCAAAGAATCAAGTATAACGTATGCGTGCATGTATTGGATTGTTTGTGCATTTTGTATAAAAGTCTAAGTTAACTGTGTAGGTTAATAGATAAACATATTGCACCCAAAGTGTAAAACGGAAAAAGGGTGTTCGAGTATACTCACAGTTTTGTTAATTCTTCGCTAGAAATCGTGTGAGCATAGTTTTGGTAGGGGTAGTACAGGAATGCCAAGGTTATTCTACCCGGCGAGCAAAGGGATGGTGGAGTTAGTACAAGAACACCAAGGTTACCCTACAGGGCAAACGAAGGCGTGAGTTGGAGTTGGAAGATTAGGAAACATAATTTAACGTACTTAGTATAATACGAAAGTATAGTAAAACAGAAATTATATTATGTCCATGCACTTGTCCTGACACTGATGTTCTGTGGTTTTACGGGTCCTAGTTTTCCCGAAAAAATCAACGTCAAGGAACGCGGAAAACAGAATAACGGTTTAACGAAAATACAAACTGTTCGTGCGAGAGACAGTCTGGGACGAAAGGGCCATTCATACGAAAGGGACTGTCCTGATGAACTGAGTCTCGTTCGAACGTTTTAACTATCAGACAATTATGTCCGTCATTTCTGTTAGGTTGATTAGTTATTATAACAGTATATTAATAGCCCAGTACAATCATAAGATTCATAAAAGTCATGCATGGAGGTAAAACCCCGTTATTGTTCACCAAAGCACAAATAAGTTAACTTAGTCAACTGACCGGTTGGTCATGAATACCGAAACGAAAGACAGAATGTACATAAGCCAAACAACCGAACAATGTACAACCCAGGTGTGCCAACACGACATAGAAAGAGTTAACTAAGTGTCGGAGGATGGACGGGGTTCACCTGTTCTAGGTCTAGTAGATTGTTTGGGTGTTCATTTCATGAGTTAAGTGAGGTGGTTGATCTAGATTGGAAACCAAAGTTCCCACAGAACGCACACTGACATTCCAGAAACATCTATATTGAAAATAGTGATCTGGACCGTCATTCAACACTTGAAATCGTCGAAACTTAGTGAAACTGTTGCATTCAAACGACTAGGAGTTCCCTTTCGTAAGAAAGGGATGTCCTTCTCGGGCGAGTGGGTTTGTCAGTAGGACGAATGGGACTGTTTCTTAGGTAAAATCAGTTCGGTTTTGTCTGAACTGATTACCTACTCAACTGGAATTGGCTCAAACGTGAATCCACAGCTACTGGTTTAGCTGGTGAGCTCATAGAACCTCAGATCTGGCTGAGTTCGAAGTCAGAAAGTTTGTGAAAAAGGTTTTGAAAGATTTACTTCACATTTAGCTTGGTCCTCAACTTTTTTGAGAGTTTGCATCAGCAGCCATGGCAGATTTGATAAACCAACTAATGATTTGTGAATAATCTTTGTTAAAAGTTTGATAAAACAGAAGAAAAGTAGAAGAATCAGGATGAAATTAGTCGTTTACGAGTTAAATACTCACTTAGAAGTGACTGAGATGAGTTCTAAGTGAATTGCTCGAAGTTGGTTTGAAAGAGAATTCGGAAGTTGAAGGTTTGAAATGAAGGGAATGGAATTGTATATATAGACTGAGATGGTAGTTTGGGACGGATGCGCCCTCAGAGGAATGGGCAGGCCCATTCGCACGAGAGTTCTAGGCCTATAAGCCCAATTTCCAAATTCGCTTGGCTTTGTCGGTTTTAAGCGTAAAAATGCAATGTTTAAGTGTTGTGCATAAATAAAGGAATGTAATAATGTATTTTGCATGTATAATAAGCATAAATACGCATGAATTTGCATGTAAATGGTATCAAGTATGTATGTATCGCGAATATTTAACAAGTATTTATGAATAATGAATAACACAAGTATATAAAATATAGAATTTTCATTATGATTCAAGTCTCGGATTACAACGTTTGGAAAGAGATACGACTACAAGGAATACAAGTTTCCATAAATGGAAAGTACAACAAACTTGCTAAATAGGGAAAGTAACAAAAGTGAGGTGTTACACTGATCTCTGGTTCCCATTGTATGACAAGTATATAAATCTAGTGACAAGAAAGAATCCCAAGAAATATTAAAAGATTACCTACGGTTTTCTCTATGTATAAAACTCTTTTTGAAAAACTGTTTTCAAAACGAGTCAGTTAATTGTATTTAGCAACGAAAGCTGACGTATTTTCAAAAGATTGAACCGCAGGTACCGAACCTTATTATATGCTGGGAATCTGGGTCGGCTAGAATAAAGGCTAAGGAATTTGCAACTCCTGAAGCTTAATACTTTTATATATAATCAATCTTTATTGAATTTAATATATATGAAACGCTTGTAATACTTTTATATATATTCAAGCTTTATTGAATTTAATATTTTTACTCCAATACTTCCGCTGCATATTATTATATTGTGATATTGTTACCCAATCGTCACAACCCATCTGGGCCCACTGGGAATCGAGGTGTGACAGGTTGGTATCAGAGCCACAATTTGAGTGAATTAGACACTAGCCTTTTCAAATATCACAAATGCAGATTCCTTAAGAAACTCCAAGTCTAGACCCAGACATAAGACTACTCTTATATATATATATATATATATATATATATAGGGTAAGGTTCATGCGAGAACCACCTTTATTGCGAGAACCGCGAGAACCAATGTGAACACAACCTAAAATAGCTAAAAAAACCTAAAAAAAACCTAAAAAAACCTAACCCCCACCCCCCCCCCCCCCCAAAAAAAAAACCTAACCCCCCCCCCAAGCTAACCCCCCCCCCCCAAGCTAAATGCTAAAAACTAAACCCCTCAAAAAACCTAAAAAAAACCTAACCCCCCCCCCAAGCTAAAAAGCTAAAAACTAAACCCCAAAAAAACCTAAAAAAATCTAAAAAAAATCTAAAAAAATCAAAAAAAAATCTAAATTTTTTTTTTGATTTTTTTAATATTTTTTATGTTAAAATCGCTACTTTTAGAAGCAAAAAAAAAAAAAAAAAAAAAAAATTTTTTTTAAAAAAAAAAATTTTTTTTTTAAATTTTTTTTTTTTTTTTTTGCTACGAAAAGTAGCGATTTTGTTATAAAAAATATTAAAAAAAAAAAAAAAAAAAATTTTGTGTGATTTTTAGCTATTTTTAGGCATTTTTGGTTGCGTTCACATTGGTTCTCGCGGTTCTCGCAATAAGAGGTGGTTCCTAACGGATCTTTGTCCTATATATATATATATATATATATAGTTATTGATTTTATGAATATTCAACGAATGCCGCCAAGATGTCGCGGATAAGATGAAGAGTCTATGATGGGTCGCAGACTCGATAATCTCTACCACTGAGTAGGTTGAAGTTCCAGATGGTGAACTACACTATTCTGGAGATGATGACTCCGATGCGAGGATGCTAAACCTCGTCACCAGATACTATTTCTTATGATAATTCTGTGATAACCCAATATCATTTATCTGAAGTTTATCATATTCGATAGACACTCCGGTGATATCTCACCAGCTGATTAAAGCAGCAGCAAATATGGAAAGCTGCATCATGGCAAGGATATCTTTTCACTTTTACACAAAATTCTATTCTTTGATTCAATGTTCTCCAATTTTGGAGAATAAGCAGGAAAATGAATCACTTTTTCTGTTTCTTGCTTAAAGCATAAAATCTCGAGCCTTGAAACTCGATTATCCAACACTGCCTACAGCCCCTCTCCTTCTTCACTGTTTTCCTAACAGGGCACCACCACCATAGTCCGAATTCGGATCTGAAAATACGAGCGCAAATTTTAGTCCCTAATGGATCGGCTGGTGCTGGACGTTCTAGTCCCCAAGTTGATTGTGCAAATTTTAACCCTACATCATCAACTAAAATCAAAAGAAATGTAAACAGTGATGGGGTTTCAACCAACAGGCCACATCTTCATCCAATCTCCTACGAGCCGTATGACCCCCGCCCCACAACGCGAGGTTAAACACTAGTTATTTTCTAAATAAAGTTTTGTGACTTTTTTGTTAGTTTCGAAAACTATACATTTTTTTCCCGATTTTAACACGCGACAATGATACCATCTGATTTAAACTTTGTTTATGGTTTCTAGTCGAGCGTAAGTTCGAATTCCGCCCCCAACACCCTTGTCGATTCTAATGCGCTGAAGCAAGCCGCCAATCTACTAACATCAACAATATGTAAATTTAATTGGATTTAAATATGTTTATTTGCTTCCGTTGAGCAAATTAATAATAGATATTAGTTATATAATAAAATACGCTTTTATTAAAACTAAACTTATACACGTAATTATACAATGCATTGTTTTTTAAATAAAGTTTGATGACTTTTTTGTTAGTTTCGAAAACGTTATTTTTTCGGATGTCTAACGCGTCACAATGATACCATCTGATTATTTTTTTATGGGTTTTAGTCGAGCACAAGATCGAATCCCGCCCCAACCCCGTTGTCGGTTCTTATGCGAAGGCGTTAGCCTCAAACCTACTCTTATCGACATTATTTTCTATATAGATTTTTATGATTTTTTTAAACTCACTTCAACATTATTTTCTAAATAGTTTTTTTATGACTTTTTTTTTTAAATTTAAAATTGTTAATTACATTTGAGGTTTAATGAGCCATGACCATACCATCGGATGTAAATTCCTTAATATGGTTTTGGATTGAGAGCAAGTTCGAATCTCACCCCAACCCCCTGCCGGTTCTTAAACGCTAACGTCAACCACTAATCTGGTGATGAAGACATTAATTTCGAAATAATTTTCTTCTATGAGTCTTTGACATCAGCTGGTTGAGCTTGATTAGAGGATATATCCTTTTTGTATCCGAGCCCCACTACGAATTCCTCAAGGTCAAATGGAACTGATAGCTCAAAGTGAGGCTTATTTTCCTCATCAGGCATTGTGGTATAATTGTGTCTAACAGGTGGGAGACACTTATTATATCTAATGCACGTGACATCATTCTTCTTTTTCTGTATGTCAATGATGTGATCCAGCACATACCTAGAGTTTGAATAAATATCTAACTTAAGCTGGATCACCTCATTTTCACACTTAACACATACCAATTCGTTTTGTGTTTCCTCAAGCTTATTAATGTAATTGTTTATTGTAGTTTGTTTTCTTGAAACTGTTTTCTTTAGCTTGGAATTATCTTCTTTTAATGTGTCAATTACCTTCTTTAATTCCTTTTCATCATTTTTATGAAACATATTGGCCTCTGTGCATTTTGAAAGATCCACGATCAAGTGTTGATTGTGGATAAATGTCACGTCATATTTGCTTTGTAAATCATCATATTTGCTTTGCAAATCATCATATTTGCTTTGCAAATCAGACAATTTAGCACTTAATTTAACACAATTATCACACCTATCACAATTATCACATCTATCATATTTTGGTTCATCGACACATACCTGACCCGATTCACTCTCAGATATTGACTCATTTGCCTCAGAATGAACAACCTCCCTCGATGGATATTCAGATCCATCCTCGCTTGAACTTGAACTTGTAACGTCTTCAACTGAACTACCACCATGTTCAGAACTGTCATCATTTCCCGAGGACTCACCATCGCTGACATCCTTGACAATTTTGGCATAAAACGCAGTACTTGTTTGACCACTATAGTTTGGATCAAGGAATGATGGTACTCCAGTAGATCGATAGCTTTGCTCTGAGGCAACTGATTATGGTTCCCCATACATATTGGTGCTTGAGACAAAAGCCGTTTGTAGCTGAGCATGTTGACCAGGTCTTGTAGCTGAGGCAACTGGTTGTGGTTCGCCATACATATTTCTTGCCATTTTTGGTTTACTTTGATGAGAAGGATCATTTGAAGATTGAGATCCTAAAAGTTCTTGACCCCAAAGGTGTGTACTCATGATGGATTGAAAACAAGCAACTTAAAACACAACTGTGAACCTTCTATGAAAGAACTAATAATAGATCATGAAAATCAACATTTACGAAGAAATTTATATAATTTCTTAAACCCATGAATAACCTTCTCCAGCCCAACGCCCACTAAGAATCACTTATAAATTCCACGAAAAATGATTAACTGGACCCAAATCCCATGAATAATACGTGTTTTTCGTGAAGCTATGATTATTAAAGCCAATCTCACGAAGAATGATTAGGAGCCCAGGCCCAAATAACAACCTGGCCCACGAAAGATAATGAATACAAACAGCCCACGAAGAATTAACGGATCTCTTATGTTCAACGAAGAATAAGAATCTTATGTAGAATATGATTCGTTGATCCCTACGAAACACCAGCCCACACTTTAAAATCCAAGAAAGATATTATAACAACCCTCCTTAAAATATTTTGGACACCCCTAAATATCCTAAAAGATACCCCGTATACGAAAACCTGCCCCAAAATACCTGTATTTCATTAAATAACAAATAAAACAAAATTTAGGGTTCGCTTGTGGGGCGCGACACCCTTAGTCAAATCTCTCGGGGGCAGCGAGGCCCATTCCTTGCCCGGCACACAATTAAGCCACGTGTACAGACACGCATCAAAACCACTGATGACTCAGCAAACCCTAAACCGCCCTATACTCCTTCGCGGGCCGTGAAGCCCTCTTCTGTTTCTCTCGCGGGGTGCGAGAAAGTGCTGGATCAGCACTCTAAATAGGATCGATCGGCTCAGTTGAGAATTCATTCACAATTCGATTTTCTCGCTAAAAATTCTGAATAGTAACAATAATACCGGGTATTATACCCACTAAAATAGCGAAGCTCTGCCTCGTTGTAAGTATTTTAACCCCGGTTACGTATTAGATATGGTGCCCGATTGATCTAGTGCTCCGTAACGCCTGTCAAGGCTCTGCCTGACGTAGTCGTTGGAGTTCTGTCTCGGGGAGGGTATAACTAATGTAAATTGGGTTATTATACTAACACGTGTGCATTGTTTAATTAATAGATTATAACCAGGAAGTCACAAGGAAATACCTAAATTAGCAATGTGAGTAATCTCCTTTTTGTAAACCTTTTTGCAAACTGTTTTTACAAAACCTCAATTGTTTGATATTATGATTAACAGTTATTCAGTATTTGTAATTCTACAATTATCATCGGTATGTTGGGGTTTTGTATACAAAATTTGTTACTACACTGTGAGTAGTAACAAGACCACAAGTCGGGTTGACAGTACCATGGTTGGTAATTGAAGTAAGAATTGGAAACAAATGTAATTGCGCGATCGCCCTCAATGCTGTAAAATGATAAAACCTGTTTTAATTAAACTGGGATTCACTCACTAGTATTTCTTGCTGATAAAATGTTTTAAACACGTGTTTCAGGTAACTTAGTGTGAAGCCAATAAAAGCCAACTGGAGAGCACTGAAGGCTTAGAAAAGTGGCTATAAAAGTTACCTAATTAAAAAGGAGAATTGTTTTCAATAATTAGGATTTATCCCTATAAATATATTGCAAATGAAAAGTCGGATTTTATCCCACTTGTTATTATAAATGTATTATCAGAAAAACTTGGGTTTTATCCTATTTATTTATTTTAAAACATTATGGTGTTTAACTCTGATAAAAATATTTCCTAACTACAGTCCTGATGACAATTTCCGCTGCCAAAATTGATAAACACCAATACCACCGAATGTGCGAAGCTCGCGCTCGCCCGCCTCTCGGGACAAGGGGTTGGGGGTTGCGACAGAAGGTGGTATCAGAGCTATGCCACTGGTTTAAGCCCTTTAGGTGTTCTTCCAATACCTAAACTTTAAACAATTGCGTTAGGAAATTAAAAATATTATGTGTTATCCGGTGAACATAAAATCTTAATATGTTTATTATGATTTTTATGTCATTCAACAAATTGTGAATTCCCAATATGTGTTACCCATATCTGTATTATACCGTTATGATATGCTTAATATCACTTATATATATATTTAAGATATTAATAATATTAGGTCTTATTAAATTTTATGATATTATATATATATATAGGACAAAGATCCGTTAGGAACCACCTCTTATTGCGAGAACCGCGAGAACCAATGTGAACACAACCAAAAAATGCCTAAAAAATAGCTAAAAATCATACAAATTTTTTTTTAATATTTTTTATAAAAAAATCGCTACTTTTCGAAGCCAAAAAAATTTTGTTTTTTTTTAAAACAATTTTTTTTTTTTTAAAAATATTTTTTTTTTGCTTCTAAAAGTAGCGATTTTAACATAAAAAAATATTAAAAAAAAATTTTTAGATTTTTTTTTTATTTTTTTAGATTTTTTTTTAGGTTTTTTGGGGGTTTAGTTTTTAGCATTTTAGCTTGGGGGGGGGGGGGTGGGGGAGGGGGGTTTAGGTTTTTGAGGGGGGGGGGGGGGGGTGGGGGGGTTTAGGCTTTTGGGTGGGGGGGGGGGGGGTGGGGGTTAGGTTTTTTTAGGTGTTTTTAGTTATTTTAGGTTGTGTTCACATTGGTTCTCGCGGTTCTCGCAATAAGGGTGGTTCTCGCATGAACCTTACCCTATATATATATATATATATATATATATATATATATATATATATATATATATATATATATATAATTGTATGAAGATAATTTAGTACGAACATTATGCTAATATTATGATATTAATATTAATATCTTAATATTAATATAAGATAACACAATTCGGGTATGATACTTCTAAAAATATCATAATATAAATATTAAAACAATATGTAGTATACCTAAAATAATTTTATGTCATTTAAATTCCCAGAATGTGTAACCCCTATTTGTATCTTACAGTATGTTATATAAAAGGGATATATTTATAAATATATTAAATTTTGTAATATATAGCATGTCCATATATTTATGTAAATACCATTCAAAATAAATTATAATAATATTATGATATTGATATTACTCAAAGATATAAGATAACACCCGTAAGTATGGTATCACTAAAATATCATAATATAAAATATTATTCGATCCAAGCAGTATATTTTATGATTTATGATAGGAAAATTGGTTTTTAATAAACCAACCTTTGCCCCATTGGTAAATAATAATGCTACCTACAGATTTGGTAATTAATAATCCTACGTTTCAATATATTGGTACTCAATGGACCTCCGTTAGTTTTTTTTAACTGAAGTTAGTTTTTAACTTTTATTTATTACACAAACAGTCCCTGTAGTTATAATTTACTAGTTTTAAGTTTTATTTATTACACAAACAGTCCCTGTAGTTATAAAAAAAATCATAAAAATAAAAAAAAAATCTAAAAAATCAAAAAAATTCAAAAAATCATAAAAATTCTAAAAAAAATCAAAAAAATTCTAAAAAAATCATAAAAAATCATAAAAATTCTAAAAAAATCATAAAAATCATAAAAAACCGTTTCGAACCGTACCGTTTCGACGCGTACCGTTTCGACCCGAACCGCTTTCGACCCGTACCGTTTCGACCCGTACCGTTTCGACCCGTACCGTTTCGACGCGTACCGTTTCGACCCGAACCGTTTTCGACCCGGACCGTTTCGACCCGGACCGTTTCGACCCGTACCGTTTCGACCCGTACCGTTTCGACCCGTACCGTTTCGACGCGTACCGTTTCGACCCGAACCGTTTTCGACCCGTACCGTTTCGACCCGTACCGTTTCGACCCGTACCGTTTCGACCCGTACCGTTTCGACCCGTACCGTTTCGACGCGTACCGTTTCGACCCGAACCGTTTTCGACCCGGACCGTTTCGACGCGTACCGTTTCGACCCGAACCGTTTTCGACCCGGACCGTTTCGAAAACGGTGGTGGTGGTGGTGGTGGTGGCGGTGCGGTGGTGGTGGTGGTGGTGGCGGTGCGGTGGTGGTGGTGGTGCTGTGGTGGTGGTGGTGGTGGCGGTGCTGTGGTGGTGGTGGCGGTGGCGGTGCGGTGGTGGTGGTGGTGGTGGCGGTGCTGTGGTGGTGGTGGTGGCGGTGCTGTGGTGGTGGTGGTGGCGGTGCGGTGGTGGTGGTGGTGGTGGTGGTGGCGGTGCTGTGGTGGTGGTGGTGGTGGTGGGTCGAAACGATCCGGGTCGAAAACGGTCTGGGTTGAAACGGTCCAGGTCGAAAACGGTTCGCGTCGAAACGGTACGGGTCGAAACGGTTTTTTATGATTTTTTTGATTTTTTTTAGAATTTTTTTGATTTTTTTAGAATTTTTATGATTTTTTTGATTTTTTAGAATTTTTTTGATTTTTTTAGAATTTTTATGATTTTTTTGATTTTTTTTTTATTTTTATGATTTTTTTATAACTATAGGGACTGTTTGTGTAATAAATAAAACTTAAAACTAGTAAATTATAACTACAGGGACTGTTTGTGTAATAAATAAAAGTTAAAAACTAACTTCAGTTAAAAAAAACTAACGGAGGTCCATTGAGTACCAATATATTGAAACGTAGGATTATTAATTACCCAATCTGTAGGTAGCATTATTATTTACCAATGGGGCAAAGGTTGGTTTATTAAAAACCAATTTTCCTTTATGATTTAATCCAAAAGTTTTACTCGATTTAAAAAATATGTATTTGGTAAGGTTTTTATACTAATTTTGTTAAAAATATAATGTTTCAACATTATTTAGATACGATCACTTTGTAATTCTTTAGTACTCCTTATCGTATTATTAAAGATGTAAATTTTTCATCAAAATTTGATAAGTTATGTAATATTCAGAAATTATGGTCAATATTGATGATAATTAACAAGCTAGAGAAATTTTTAACACACAAACGCTCTTTAAGAAAAGTTTTTAATATATGTTGTTATTATCATTAAACTAAAATATTATTAAATTGTTTTTTAAATTAAACCTAATAAGAATAATAACTTTAGAAGAGTAAAATATTTTCGATAACAAAATAGAATTTTTGGCTCTTGAATAATGTTATGTTAGAAGAGTTTTATAAAACATAATTCTTAATTTAATTTATAATGAACAAGAATTATTATAGTTCATAATTCATAGTTTGACGATTCTATAATGTAAGCACATATACATATACAATGGAAGATATAAAATATTTTATAAAACTGTATCTATGAAATAGCAATATGTACAATAAATTGGTACCGTGTAATTAAATGATTTTAATACATAATACCTATATATCAACAAGAGATAGCTTAAACTTATTCCTTAAATTATATGTAAGTCAGACGTATGTATATTTTATATATAACTTGTATCAATATTATAAATGATATTTCATTTACAAAGTAAAAATATGCACACAAAAAAAAAAAAATTGGTACAGTATAACTATATGGTTTAAAATATATGTACGTATATCGCAAGAATAAACAATTTTTATCATTTGATAAGTTTAATTCATTTCTTAAACGATATTGAGAGTCATATGTATATAAATATATATTTTATGAGAGTAATGTTCCATTACTTAATATACTAAGGATCGAATTTAGAAACGTGAGACTTTGTATAATCTATTATAATTCTTTAATAAATAAATATAATAGATTGAGAATAAGAATCAAGTCCTAAATACAACCGAAAATGAGTCAACCTGTCGGTTAAGGACTAAATTGTTCTAAAAGAATCCAGAAAATTTATATCTTTATTCAATTTATTCCTTTTGATAAATTACCTTTTTATTCCAAAATATTATGTTTAATAAATTTAATAGGAATTTATTTCGTTAATATAAAGGAATAAACAAAAGTATGTGAATAAACAGTTATGTAATTGGATTGATATTATATGTATATATTACAGGAAATTTTAAAACTTTATGTTTATATATATGTATATACCAGACACAAATTTCTCGATAATATATACAATATAATAATCAAATATATTCTGTAGAAAATAAGCTTTTACATAACAGAAGAAACAAACCTACATGTTTACTCAAGATCTATTTTGATACCCACCTTTAATTCAAAAGATATCTTAAGAATATCTGTACTAGCATCACCTCTTGAAAAACGATAAGGGGTCAATCTCAGAATTTCATATATAAAACCCTTATCTTTATTTTCTGAAATTCTATCCAGCTATGAGCTCTGAAAATATAATTGAATATAAACAATATAGAAGAAAAGTTACTACAACAAAAGGGAAAAACAACACATATTATAATATATACACTTTCCTTATATTTTGATAAAATATAGTGAAAGAAACGGCTAAAATATAATGTGAATGTATGAATATATCGATCAACACTGATAGGTATGACTATATTTGTGTTAAACATGATAGAAGCAACAAAATGTGTCTGTATAATCGTTTATAAAAGATATGAGCAACAAAATATGCCTGTATAATCGTTTAAATTGGTGATAATTATATCTGAACATGTTTGTAATTCAGATGTCAAAAGAAATAGCAAGTGATCAAGAAATTCAGGCTAATAATGAAAATACTTTGGATAAAAATACTATAGAAAATATAATAGCTCAAGTAATATCAAATGCCATACCTTCGATCATTGAAGCTATTAGAATTTCTGTACCTATAAACAAGAATCCTACTATACACTGTAAGCATACCCATCACTTCAAACCTAACCCTAGTATCAATGGAAGTCATGATATTCGTATCAAAACTCCATCTTACAAATGAAAGAAAACCACAACCTATAGTTACTCTTATAAGGAATTCCACACCGACAAATCATACAAGGACAAAGGAATGGATCCAGCAATCATGCAGCCTACTTGTAACAACTATAATAAGAAGCACGCAAGAAAACGTCATTCTAAGAAGACACTCCGTTGTGACTTCTGCAAGAAGGCTGGGCATACAGAGGAAGAATGTAGAAGGAGGAGGAAAACTAATGTATGTTATAAATGCGAAGATCCAGACCACATCCGTCTCTACTGCCCGAAACTATCTAAGGCACCCGACAACGAGGATAGAAACCCAGATGAAGCTAGGGAGAATGCATAAACACCGGAAACCACAGTAACTTTTAAAATAAGCACACTTACATTTTTTCTGTACTAAAGTATTAAGTTGGCTTTTGATTCCAATCAAAGTTTTATAATAAAGGTCTTTATTTCTCTTTCATAAAACCAACACTCGTTTGTCTCATCTTTTGACAAATTCATATGCTACTCGTGCATTGCTTGTTATGCATATGATGTTACTTCCAAAAGATCAATTATTCGCAAGTTCGAATAAAATATTTTGTTATATTCATTATGATAATCTATATGATTACACAATGCTGACTTTTGATATCAAGTCAACAGATTTCTTGGAAAACTCCTTTTCTTTTCAAAGTTACTTACCAGATTGTCATTTGTAACCATTTCTTGTCAACACATATATCCGTTGTTGGAATATGTCCAAACCAAGCTCAATTGTTTGAACTTATTCACAATATACATTCAATTCAAAATCTCATATGATGAATTAAGATCATCATATTCGAAGTAATCTTATTGTTTGAATCATAGTAAACTTGTTTAAAGTCTTCAATTTCGATGTATCATTTGTTGAACACGACACCTCGCGGTGGCGACTTGTTTGAAACTTAGACTCACTTCATTTTCACACCCGAGGTACGGATTTATCTATTTATTAATTCATTATCCTAAACTAGTCTTAATACAATTTTGTGTTAAGATAAAGGTACCTAAATTCGTATTCCAACGTACCTCTAACATTTCTTTCATCTTTGAATTTAATCCTGCAATATTCATTTCTTCTTTCACTTGGACATCCTATCTTTTGAATATCCAGATTCACTTATTTGAAACTTTTAGTAAAACGGTAATTCGTTCGGTCACCGTAATCATTAAATTCTTTCAATCACTACAAACACCCTGTGGTGTCTGTATAAATTTGTAGCATGTGCTAATAGTAAACCCTAATCACATCAGTTCATACGTCATTTGTTTGACTCATCATTCAAGTAGTCTTGATACAATTATGTATTAAGACAATGATACACTAAATTCCATCGTATTGTCCGGTGTATCTCTGTCATTTGAATCAATGTCACTGATTTCGGTTGTGATAATTGACAAATCATTTTTCATACTTCTATTTTCAATTGTGATTATTGACTCATAGTCTTCCTCAATTTGACAATCATAGTAAGTTCTCCGATGACACCAAATCTTGTTTGTCGTTGCATTCCGAACTTTATGTCTATCAAATCTCTCTTCTGATTTTATGAAACTTAGTCACCTTGATGATTGTATCATTTCATCTCGTTCAGTTAAAAACAATTGAAACATTTAAGTTTCTCATATTTCTTCTATGTTCTTAGAAAGATATCATTAAGGATTCGTCTGCTAAGCATCTTTTTTAAAGATTTCATTCCTGTCATTTCCTCTGGCAGTTATAACTAATAAGCTACGGATCCTATTCTTTTAATAAATGGTCCAACATACCTGGAACTTGACTTCCCTCTTTTAACAAAGCTGATTATTCTTTTAACAAAACCTTATCTCCCACTTGAAAGGTTTTCATCTGTTATTTACATAACTCTTTTGATAAATCTCGTATTTATCTTGTCTATTGTTTCTTGCACTATCTCGAGTCCAGATAAGTTGCTTTTCTCCAAATTTTTGCCCAACAGACTGGGATTTGGAACTACCATCCATTAAATGCTTCCAAAGACACTTTGACACTGTTTTTACTAACTACAAGACTTAATCTAACTCCGAAGAAATATCATAACCCAAATCTCAAGGACGAGATTTAAAATAAGGTGGGGAGGATATAACAACCCTCCTTAAAATATTTTGGACACCCCTAAATATCCTTCGATGATGTATATGAATGACCAGATCCAGAAAAGATAGTATCTTTCGTCCAAATCAAATCCAACGAAGAACTTGCCATGCCAAGAATGTTCTTCGTGGATGTCAATGAAAGATGTTCTTCGCCAATGCTGGTTCTTCGTGAGAATACATGTGCATGGTCTTTTGTGGGGTAGCAGCAACATGCAGAACTTGCAGACATAACAAACAGACAGCCAATAACAATACACTATTAACTATCAGTATGCACACGCGCAGCTGATTTACATTACGTACAAAGTCAAGATCGTTCTGAGACAAGATGGAGGATATCATGCTTCAGTCTTCACTTCGTAATGGAGTCGAATCGTAACGGACCGCATCCACATAAAATGCATCAACAGATTCCCAAAATCCTTTCAAAACCAAACGTTTGAACCAAAACTATTCGTTTTGTACCACGGTGTAGGATTTAAGATTGTATCTTAATCTCAATAAATCCAAACACAACAAGTTGTACTACATACATATTTCCAATAAAAAAATATTTATAAGATCATAATCTCTAAAAATATTTTGTTTATTATAAATCCTTTCGTGAACCCAAAATCCTTAAAAATAAGGTTTTAAGATTGTAGCAACAATCTTACCAAATCTGTTTTAAGTTTGTAGGAACTAGGTACACCTTTTATAAAATATAATTACAAAATATATAATAACGAGACTCTCGTTATTCGTAGGAAATATCATAGTACAATACCGGTTGCAATAACTAAATAAAAGGAATATAAAATATAATTATATATACCAATCTTGATTCAAGCCGCATCTCTGGTGGGTCCTTCACACGCACTTGATAGCATCCTAGACTCGAGTATGCACCATATCGAGTCTTGAAAAATACTCATTTATTGCAACAAAGAGCACACTAAAACGTTGACGATTTTGGTTGAGGTACGTGTTTAACACGCTTCCCTTAAAACAGATTTTGCGCCTCTACTAAAGACGACGCGTCTGTCTCCCAGGGTACAACAGCCGAAGCAGTCTGTACTGCCGGAAATGGCCAAGCGCCCGAGGTTACACCCAATAGAATTATAGTGTTTGAACTTGTGGAAAAATAATGATACGAATATGATGGAATCGAGTAGAGAAAACTTATCTCTCTATAATTTCTAACATATGGATGTTCAAGTCTTCATCACTTCTCCATGAATTCTTCATACATATTATCTTTCTCTTGTAGTTTTCTTATTATTCCAATAAGTCACATAGCATACCATTTTTTTACAAGAGTTGTTGGTAGTGAAGAGTTTCTCTTAATTGATGATTTTATTAGAGACATAAAACTCTAATAAAAGTTTCACTTAATTAGTGATTTAATTAGAGATATAAAAACTATAATAAAAGTTAATCAAGTGACATAAAACTCTATTCAAAAGTTTAACCACATGAAGGAGTTTTATTAGAAAGTATAATTTCACTCAATTATAAATTAACTAAATATTCATTCACTAATTTTCCCAACATTTTAGTCGAGCGCAAGATCGAATCCCGCCCCAACCCCGTTGTCAGTTCTTATGCGAAGACGTGAGCCTCAAACCTACTCAAATCAACATTTTTTTCTAAACAGATTTTTATGATTTTTTTTAAACTCACATCAACATTATTTTTTAAATAGTTTTTTATGAATTATTTTTTTATACAACTCTTTGGCATTGAGCTTTTAGGGGCTTTTAGTAGCTTCAAACTTTAAGCTTTTAAGAAAAATCACATACTCACTAAAAAGTCTTGTTTGATTGAAAGAGTTTGAAGCTTTTAGGTTAGCAGCTTGAAGCTTTTGGTTGAACGCTCCTACTAGTAGCGTTTAGAAGGAGCTACAAGCTTTTAGGGGAAAATGACTATTTTAACCTCTAATGATAATAAAATTTTTAATGCACAAACTTTTTAAATTTTTAGTTATGTCCATTTTGGTCATTTTATACATTTTATTAAAAGTTCCAGTTTTTTTTTTGAAAGATATTAAAAGCTCCAGTTACTCTACCAAATACCAAATATATCTAAAAAGCTACAGCTACTAACTACCAGCTACAGCTACCAGCTAACAGCTTTCAACCACCAGCTACCAGCTACTTTTGCCAAACATACCCACCCTCTCCTCCTGTCCCTTGGGGAAGCCGCCGCCTATTTATACAACATCTGACCGGAACAATCGGAACAGACCCTGAGAATCCGTAATGGCTTTATCACTACTACCAACGCTTAACCTAAAGGCACTGTCAACATCAACCACCACCAACCGTCGTCGATATACCTCTCACCTTCTCCATCACCGACACACTAACCCCCCGATTCGCCATCTTCACCTATCGCCGCCGCCGTCATTTCACCGGAAAACGCTTCCTCCATGTGTAGCCTTCGCCACCAATGGTGACACCGAAGATAAGTGGTACCGTGTTTCTCCAATCAAAGACCTCGACCCAGATTCGGCAACCCCTTTTGTTCTCCTCAATCGCGGCATCGTTATCTCGTTACTCAAACACGAAGGCGAATGGATTGCTTTCAACGAGGACTCTTTAATCGTGAGTAATTCACGCTTTTTATTTAATTTAGGGTTTGCGTTATTTAATGCTTACTGATGAAGATATGTATCTACAGTGTCCTTATAGATGGCCCCCCATTCAGGGCTGCAGCGGGTGTTCTCCGAGTCCCTCATCGGATGGACGAGCTGTTCAACTGCCGAGGGTTTGCGCAACCCGCTTCCCAACATGGGTTTCTGAAGATGATTTGCTGTATGTTTGGAGTTCCACCAAGCTTCCAAGGTAACAATCATTTGGTATTATGCATTTATGATTTAGTGTTTGATTCATTTATTGATATGCGTTATTAATTGACTAGCTCTTTACACATTGCGATCTTTGATTATATATATAGAAAGTTTTAGATGCCTAATCTTTATTTAGATTATGCCACATTTATGGCAAGCTCATTGATTCTCTAGGGTTTATTGCATGTTACTGTATTCAATCAATATGTATTATGTTTTTGTATTCATTTTAAAGTACTGTTAGTACTCTTGTTCAGTGTCAAATTCATGAGCTTGTAAGTAAATTTCAACGTTAATTTCGTTCTTCTTTGTCAAAATCCAAAGGCGCTTAAAAAGCCCAGCTAGAGGCATAGTATAAACATACCATTTTTAGGGGCTTTCCAGTTATATAGGATTGTTTAGGGCTAGTTTTAGGTTGATTCCAGCCTTATCTTTTTTACCATTTTTGGCCGAACCCTTAAGCAACACCTGAAAGCATGGCGCAACACATTTGGTGCGCTGGGCGGGCTTTTGACAACATAGCTTCTTATTGTCTGTATCAAATTTCGTAAAAAAAGAAATTAACTCTGAACTACCCTTTAGGTAGGTTATATAAATTGACTCCAAGCAGTTATTCTTTCATTATTTAAATTCATTGCTATATTGAATTTACAGCGTCACGCCGACAGATATCATGCCAGAGGTCCCAGCCATTGATCATTTAAGCTCTTCTTTTCTTTCTCTTCATTTAATCACTTTTTTTTTCTTGCATGTGCATCGTACTCCCATTGAGAATCAAAATCACAAATGAGTTGGTTTCTATCTCAATTCACGTGTTATTAATATTTTTCTTGTTTTACGCTGGTTCTTTTTTTCGTCCTCTAATTGAGATCAATTGTAAGATCCATATCTTAACATACTTGACTTCTTCAACATACATAGTTGTCAATAGCGGCTATAGCGCATTACATAGCGTATAATTCATATGTCGCTATATTGTATATAGCGATAAATAGCAACATTTAAAGAAACAAAATTCTCATCTCAACTGCTAGATATCTCAGGACTTATAACATGTATTTTCCTAGTCTCCACTGCTGGATTACATGTATTTTTATGTTTCTCTACTTTGTCACTAAACGTGAAATAGCAGGCGCTATTACGTCGCTATCGCTGCCTAGCATATAGGTAGCTTATCGCTGTTGACATCTACGTTCTTCAATCATTCTTCCTTCTTCATCTGTTATGTCAATTTTGTTCATTGCAATTTGCAACTCATGTTCCCAAATGTTTGTTGTCTTCAGAGAGGGACTTCCGCAGATGAAAATTCGTCTTCCGATATAACATCAGTGGTAAGACCTAAACATATTCGATATTTTAAACCGCTCTTCCTTTTGTATTTTGTTTCATATTTTCTTTGTAATTTGCTTGATTGTGTAGAAAGAAGAGTTGCTGAATGAGAGATCAACTGATGATGGTCCAAAACCTTGCTGTCCTCATAAAGGGTTTTCTGAATGTTCGTCTACTGTAAGATTCGAACTTATTCGATTTCTTAGGTCATTCTTCTTATTTCCTCTTTCTTTTTCGAATTTTCATTGTAATTTTTTTGTTGGTGCAGAAAGAAGATTTGCTGAATGAGGGATCAACTGATGATGGTCCAAAACCTTGCGGTCTTCATAAAGGGAATTCTGAAATTTCGTCTGCTGTAAGATTCGAACATATTCGATTTCTTAGACCATTCTTCCTTTTCTCCTTTCTATGTCGAATTCTCATTGTAATTTGCTTGTTCGTGCAGGAAGAGGTTTCTATGAACCAGAATTCAGCTATTGATGTTCCAAACCTTCTTGAGATCCCCTTTGTATTTGATTCTATGGATTCTGTTGGGTGTTTTATCATTATAGTATTTTAATTTCTGTTTTATGACTTTGATATATGTCAGGTCAAAGGTTTTCAACATTTTTTTCACAGCAAAGACTTCAAAGGCCTCTCTGCAGATTTCCTGTAACAAGGTCTGCTGAAAACAGGAACTGCATTGGGTGTTATATTTTTGGCATTTCTTGCTGAAAAGTTCAAAGTGAATCCGACCTTGGGGCTTTTCCTGTTGTTTGCTATGGAGCTGTATTTGTTCATGGTTTTGATGGAGGCGCCAAAGAAGAACAATGAAGCTAAGTAGTTCGGTTACAGTGAAGGTGATGCGGAAAGCTGTTGTTTCAAGCTTTGATGCTTCAAAATTGAGTTTGGGATTGATAAACTTCTTAGAATAAGCGATTGGATTAATTTTTATTCAATCAGTAAGCTCACTGATTGAAGTTTTTTCTGTTTGTGTTTGTGTTTGTTGAGACATGATCTTCTAGTAATGGTTTCGATGAATCAATAATGGTTTCAACCAGTTGAGACATGATCTTCTAATAATGGTTTTAATGACTTTATAATTAAAAAATATGAATCAATAATGGTTTCTCGTGTGGCTTTTTATTGGTTCCGTCTGTTCGAGGGGAGCGTCAAACGGGTCAAGTTGTATTATCAACCCACAAACAATCGACTCACACTAACATGTATGTATTTATATATATAATGTTAGGATTTAGGGTATGTTGGGATTGAACCCTATCAAAGAAACAGATAATTAAAGCCAAAACTGGATCAGAGCAGTGGATCCAGAATAAGCAGATGTTGCGTACAAATCTCTCCCCTTGAAAGTGGTTTCAACATCTGCTGACCTCCTATCTACTGATTGTGCAAACTGCTGACCTACAAACTGCTGATCAAGTAAAGGACTGATGAAAGGCTAAAGCTCTGCTGTTCAGTCTACTGCCTTGAGTCAAGCACTGCTGATCCGGACAAGTACTGCTGGGTTCACAGCAGTGGAAGGATGCAGCAGTTGTTTAGATGTCTTTTATGTAAAGAAATGTAATAGCAGTAGTTAGCATAGCAGTGTTTGTATTGATCAGAGGTTAGAGTTTGTTAGGAGGTTAGATGTCACTTTCATGGTGACGTCAGCTTAGATGCTTCAGTGGTTTGCTCGAGCTTATAAATAGAACAGTGTTGTGTACTGTTCTATTAGCTCTTTGTAAAATCTTCTTCCTGCACGAACAAACATTGAGCTCTGGCTGAGGGGGAGTTTGTATTCAACATTGCATTGTAGTCGTAATTGAAATAAATTCAATCATTCGGTTCTTTGTGGAAAATGTTTGATTAAAGCAATTCTCTCGTTTGATTGTGTGCAAAGTTTGTTTCCATCCTTAATTCCGCTGCACAACTCATCCATCTTCATCTTAATTCAAACGTAAAAACACAATCAATACCAAACTAAGATCCAACAATTGGTATCAGAGCTAGGACAGTCAAATTTGGTTTAACAATCATTTTGACGTAAATAGTTCAGCTCACAAAAGTTGATACTGATAGTTTGTTCGTTAAACAGAGCAAGGTTTAATCACCATCAAAGTTGATTAATCAGTGCCTGTAAAACAACCAGGATGACGTCACAATCACAAGATGATAAGAATAACATTGGCTCGCTTTTTAAATCACCCATGCTTAAACGTAATGAATACAACATCTGGGAGAGAAGGATGGGTCACATCCTTGCTCAACAGAACACTGGATGTTGGAGGTCTGTTGTTTTTGGTCCCCATGTTCCTATGGTGCCAAGTGCTGAGGATGCAAAGAAGTTCGTTCCTAAACCAACTGAAAACTATACTGAAACTGATTTTCAAAAGTTCGAACTCGATGCCAAAGCATTTAGCATCGTAGCATCTGCATTACCCAATGAGATCTATGCTGGACTGTTACACTGTAACAGTAAGAGCTATGGGATGCGCTGAAGGAACAGTTTGGGGGAACAGAAAAAGTCATTGAAAACAATAGGGAAATTCTGAATCAGCAGTATGAAACATTTTGTCACATCAAGGGTGAATCATTGACTCAGCAGTTTGAGCGATTCAGTTGTCTCATTAGTGAACTAAGGGTTGTTAAAGTAACATTTCCAAATTCAACTCAAAATAGCAGGTTCCTTAGATCACTACCAGAAAAATGGGATACCATAGCTTTTGTCACTAGAAACTCTACTGAGTTCAAAGATCTGACCCTGACCCAACTTCATGGTAGACTCTTGACCTATGAAAGGGAGTTGAACCAGAAAAAGAAGTTGCAAGAGTTTGCCAAAGTTGCTGATGACTATTCATTCGCTAGCACAACTCTTTTTGTTCAGGAAGAATCTGGTAGCAGTGGTAAGGATCAGGGTTATGATCACTTCATTGATATAACTGCGGGTGGAAATTTTAACAACCCTGATCCTCACTCTGCAAATTATGCTTTTACTGCAAATTGTGAAAACCAGATGTCAGATAACTTGTGTTTTGAACTCAATGATTTGCAACACTTTGATCCCACTGACTTAGAAGAGATGGACATCTTGCATCAATTGCAGGCGCTATTACGTCGCTATCGCTGCCTAGCATATAGGTAGCTTATCGCTGTTGACATCTACGTTCTTCAATCATTCTTCCTTCTTCATCTGTTATGTCAATTTTGTTCATTGCAATTTGCAATTCATGTTCCCAAATGTTTGTTGTCTTCAGAGAGGGACTTCCGCAGATGAAAATTCGCTTTCCGATATAACATCAGTGGCAAGACCTAAACATATTCGATATTTTAAACCGCTCTTCCTTTTGTATTTTGTTTCATATTTTCATTGTAATTTGCTTGTTTGTGCAGAAAGAAGAGTTGCTGAATGAGAGATCAACTGATGATGGTCCAAAACCTTGCTGTCTTAATAAAGGGAATTCTGAAAATTCGTCTGCTGTAAGATTCGAACATATTCGATTTCTTAGACCATTCTTCCTTTTCTCCTTTTCTATGTCGAATTCTCATTGTAATTTGCTTGTTCGTGCAGAATGAGGTTTCTATGAACCAGAAATCAGCTATTAATGTTCCAAACCTTCTTGAGATCCCCTTTGTAATTGATTCTATGGATTCTATTCGGTGTTTTATCATCATTATACTATTTTAATTTCTGTTTTATGACTTTGATATATGTCAGGTCAAAGGTTTTCAACAATTTTTTTACAGCAATGTCTTCAAAGGCCTCTCTGCAGATTTTCTGAAACAAGGTCTGCTGAAAACAGGAACTGCATTGGGTGTTATATTTTTGGCATTTCTTGCTGAAAAGTTCAAAGAGAATCCGACCTTGGGGCTTTTCCTGTTGTTTGCTATGGAGCTGTATTTGTTCATGGTTTTGATGGAGGCACCAAAGAAGAACAATGAAGCTAAGTAGTTCGGTTACAGTGAAGGTGATGCGGAAAGCTGTTGTTCCAAGCTTTGATTCTTCAAAATTGAGTTTGGGTATGATAAACTTCTTAGAATAAGCGATTGGATTAATTTTTATTCACTCAGTAAGCTCACTGATTGAAGTTTTTTCTGTTTGTGTTTGTGTTTGTGTTTGTTGAGACATGATCTTCCAGTAATGGTTTTGATGAATCAATTATGGTTTCAACCAGTTGAGACATGATCTTCTAATAATGGTTTTATTGACTTCAAAATTAAAAAATATGAATCAATAATGGTTTCTCATGTGGCGTTTTATTGGTTCCGTCTGTTCGAGGGAAGCGTCAAACGGGTCAAGTTGTATTATCAACCCACAAACAATCAACACACACTAACATGATATAGGGAGCCGCTAGAATGAGAACCACCACGAGTTATGAGAACCACGAGAACCGCGCCCCGCGGGTGGCCGTCGGCGACGAAATTTTTTTTACACCTAGATCCGTATATTTTAGGACCGGGTGTAAATTTTCGGTTCAAACGGCGCGCCCGAGGGGGTAGTTTTTTACGCCCAAAGTTTGGTAAAAAAAAAAAAGAAAAATTAAAAAAATAAAAAAAACCCAAACTTTGGGCGTAAAAAACTACCCCCTCGGGCGCGCCGTTTGAACCGAAAATTTACACCCGGTCCTAAAATATAAGGATCTAGGTGTAAAAAAAAATTTCGTCGCCGACGGCCACCCGCGGGGCGCGGTTCTCGTGGTTCTCATAACTCGTGGTGGTTCTCATTCTAGCGATCCCCTATATATATATATATATATATATATATATATAATGTTAGGATTTAGGGTAAAATGACCAAAATTCCCTCATGTGGGGTTCACTTGGTTAGATTTAGCCATTAAAATTAAATATATATATACAGACGTAACAAGAACAAGCGACAGACACAAAAACTGCACCAGCAAACTCCCCCTTGGCTGTTGCTTGGTCTTCGGTCTTCGTTCCTAGTGATCTGCTTTGGACCACGAGCTTCCAGCGTGAATCCCGTGATAATAACAAAAATGAGCGACGCGTTGAAATAGCAAAGCTTGATGGGCGTCCTTGTCTTCATAAAAGATGTCATGACGAAATAGCTTGTCGATGTCAGCAGCAGATATGTTGACAATCCACATCGGATCGAGGATGCAGAAGTTTTCTTCATCATTCTTGAAGACGATGACTGCTTCATGTGTATCTGAGTCGTAACACCATAGAGCCATGTTTCCAAGAATGTCTTGTTTCATGGGCATGAACGAAATCCTGTCCAGAACCTTCATGGGCTTGTACACTAGCCTGTAACGAGCAGTGTTGGTTGCTGGATCCAGTGTATACTTGATTTGTTCATGCATCGGAAACTGCGGCTTATACAACTCGTCTTTCCAACCTTTCCTTCATTCAATCCTCAGCTTTCGAGCGAATAACTTAGCGCCTTTGTAATTTGATCGGTTTATTAACTCCAGCTTTGCTAACGCTGCAACATCATAAAATGGTAATGTTAAAATGCTAAGGAGTGACCTGAAGTACTGGATTCCATGTTCGCGCTTCACAGCCACACAGTGTATGTCTTTTATGAACATCTAGCTAAGAATCCTTCCATGAGGATGTACTTTCTCGTACTTCCTATAATCAACTTGACAGAAAGAGCTGGCTTTGCAGTCTTTGACATAAACTTCTTTCTCCATTCTTCGAAAGAGTCAGTTGGAACATCTGATGAATCACGATTCTTCAACTTGTCGATATCACCTAATTTATCCTTTAACCAATCTTCAATGGATTAAATTCTATACCGTCTTCTCGCACGTACTTAGACTTGCCCGCATCACCTTCAAACACTATCTCTTCAAGAACATCTAAGTTTGCTGCTTCAGGTTCACTGGGAATCTCGTCAATAGTAGCATCATCAACTACTTTCATTTCTTTTAAAACCAAGATATGTTCTTCTGAGAGTTCAGACACGAACTCTCCTTCTTCTAACTCTTCACGAGTAACAGGAGGACACACCTGTAATGCAATATTAGCTGAACTTAACACAACATTCTCACCAGCTGTAGAGCTTTCACCAATATGACCACTTTCCAGCTTTTCCAGTTCCTCTTTGGATCCACCTGAGGTGCCTGGAGCGGTCACGATCTGCAGAGGCTTATAAACCACAATCTGAGGTGACGTAGAAGCCCCTTGTTCAGAGGAGGCTGATGTATCAGGATTTCCTGGATCTTCACTATCATGGTCACGCTTGGGTAGAATCTCTTGTTCTTTGCACTTGTCCGACCATAATATGTTAACCATCTTTCTGCTCAGCTCAAAGGCATCCTTAATGGAGTTAAAACCACCCACCAGTGTGGTATTTCAGCTGTTGTACCATTGTTTCATATCATCATGCCTAAAAACAAGTTTTTCTGCAGATCATTGAACAGATTGTCACACCCCAACCGATGGCGGAAACATCGGGGCATGGCACTGAGCGAAACAGATTGTTCATGAGTATCCATAATAACTATTAATTACCAGATATTTATAACGTCATGTCCCATACCACAACATATCCAAATAAAACAGTCATTACAAATAATTGTCTCTTAAACAAACACTGTTCCGACAACTCAGATTTAGTGTGACATAACTAGACCCCTAGCTTGATTCACCAAAGCACAGCATTCCTAGCATCTTAAGCACCTGTCACATACGTTGAAAATAAGGTCAATACACATAGTGTAAAGGTGAGCATACAAGTTTAATAGTATAATAGTAGCGAAAGCAGTTTACGCATAACCAGCATGTAACACGTAGTAATGCGAAGCTAGTAAGTTATCGACAATGAAATATGCACAGACGTAACTGCGAGTTGTAGAGTGCGCAACACATATCACCACTGTGACATGTGAAGAAATACCCTTAGCAACCCCCGTCCACGACAGGTGCTGAGTCCAAACTATTGTACTATCGTTGCTAAGGTGTCAGGCAACAATCACTGTGTAAACATAACAAACAAGCATTCATCGAATAACACGTATAACATGCGAGAGCGGTTAGCGTATAAAAGTGTTTTCGTTGTGTGTAGATTGTGATTTGAATAAGTAACGTATGTAACACCCAAAAGTGCGTAAAGCAAAAAGGGATCGAGTATACTCACAAATCGTGTTTAGTAGATAAACACTCTCTTGGATTGAAGGGAGCGCTGAGAGGTTAGCCTGAACAGTTAACGATAGCATAAGCGAAGAACGGTGCGTAAAACGGTGCAAGTGAACCAAGTGACGAATGGCAATCCGGTCAGATGGCCATTCGGTCGGATTGGCATTCGTTTGGGAAGGATGTGTTTGTGTATGATGGTTTTGAAGTTTTCGTTGTAGCATTTCAAAATCAGAGAAGTATGTCTACCCTTCAGGTCGCCCGGTCGAACGGTTGTTCGATCGAATGGCGATCCGTCCAGCAAGGCATTTCTCAGAGAACAAGTTCACAGCAGGATTGTCATTCGATTGGATGGTCTACCGATCGGATGGCAATCCGTTAGAACTAGTGTGTTTTGAAAATGTTTGGAAATGTTTAAGTGTTGAAGACTTCAATCCGATCGGATTGTCGTTCGATCAAATGGCAATCCATTCCACATCCTGATCGTTCTGAAAACTTGGATAATTTGCTAAGTTTGAAAGTTTGCGGTTTGATCGAGACGGTATGACAACGTGTTAAACAACGATAACTCCATCAGACCCAAGTCACCCGTTCGAACAGGAATCACCCTAATCCGATTGGTTTAACTGTTCTTGATGGTTTGTTCATGTTCAACCCAGAATCGGTTGTCTCTTTGATAGGCATCAGATCTTGGACCGGCACTTCACTAGGAAGAGAGTAGAAGGCCCGAACGAGCTCCGATTCTATCGGTTTTGAGTGCATTGAGTGTAAAAGAGTTGAAAGAAAGTTAACAACCATCTTTCAATCCTGTTATTCCCGAAAATGTTTAGATCTATGCGAAATCAGTGTTTAAACATATTGAAATCCTTTTGATCTGAGTTGTTCTTGGTGGACTGAGGCCAAAACTTGAAGTTCATAAGAACTCCAAGATGACATCACCCTAAAACACCTCAAAACCGCTGATTTCATGGTTAAAAGTTAAGATTCAAAGGTGAAAATGATGAAGAAGTGTGTGTAGATGATGGATGTACAAGATTTGAGTTGAAAACTTACAAGAATCGCGAGAAATCGAGAGAAAATATGGCTTGAGCATGCTGGTCGGAGAGAGAGAGATGTCACATCACTGTTTGTGATGTGACAGGAGGTATTTATAGGATTACAAAAGAGGAAAGTGGAGCAGGTGTGCGGATCGGATGGCAACCCGATCGGATGGCCATCTGATCAGATGGTCATCCGTACGGATGATGTAACAACCCTAAAAAACGACCCAAAACACTCCTAAAATACATCCCGTATGTGAAAAATGGACCCAAAATACCTTTATATAATTAAAAATCAAATGAAACAAATAAATATAGGTCCTCGTGGCCCGCGACGGAGGATGCTTAGGGTCTCGCGGGGCACGACAGCATGGCACCAGGCGACTCCTCAGGCCGCCACGTGTCAGGCACACGTCAGAACTAGGGGATGACTCAGCAAATCTCGTTGCCGCCTTTGGGGCTCTCGCGGCCCGCAACGGCCAGAGTCGTAGCTCTCGCGGGGCGCGACGAACTGCAGGATCAGCTATATAAGGAACAGAGAACGGCATTTCAAGTTGCTCAATTCTTTTCTTTCTTTATAAACGTATAATGCTATAATACTCAAGTATTATACTCTAAAACCCGAAACTCTGCCCGTTATTAGGGTAATAACTCTAATTACTAGTACGATACATTATCCGATCGATTGAAACCAATCCAATGGATGTTTAAGTGTTGCCGGTATACGGCTATACTTTGTCATTCATCGTGAGGGTTTTGATTTCGTGATTATCGTTAAAGTTGAATTGGGTTAATACGCTAATACAAGTTCCATTTTATCTAGAAATTAGAACTTGTAACCAGGGAACTACTAAACTAGAATACTTAGCAATTAAGTAAACTTAGTGTTTAAGTAAACTTAATGGTTAAGTAAAACTTAGCAGTTAAGCAGCTAATTAAGTTAATTAATCGACTAAATAAATTATGTAATTAATTAAGATAAGCAAGATTAATTTAGCTAAGCAAGATTAATTAAGCTAAGTAAGATTAATTAAGTAAGTAAATTTGTTAGGATCGGAGGCCCTCATGATTGTGTTTGTTTATAATATTTGAACAATAAAAGAATATTAAACAGAGATCTAATGCAGCGGAATTGAAAACAAACTTTGTAAACACAATCAAAGAGAAATAGTTTTTAGTAAACACATCCTTATCATTGAGTTGAATGATTACAATACAGAAATGATTACAGACATGCTTACATACTAAAGCTCACCCTCAGCATGATGCTCACTGGTTGATTGCTCAAGATGAAAGGTTGGAGGAGAAGAACTCACCCAGTCAATCAAATGTAACAGTACAGGATACTGTTCCATTTATAGGCAAATCAAACCACTGAAGCATCTAAGCTGACGTCACCATGAAAGTGACATCTAACAACCTAACAACCTTTAACCACTGTTCTTATACAAACACTGCTAACTTAACCACTGATTTTATACAATACGAATGGCACTCTAAACTACTGCTTTCTCCTTCCATCAGCACTGATCTTTGACTATCAGTGCTTTCCTCAAAGTTGATCAGTCCTTGAGTGGGCAGTCCTTTAGTCAACAACTGTACTTAGATAGCATCAGTAGATTGAACCAGCAGTGTTTAATTCTTAACAGTCTTCAGGGATTCATCAGCAGTTTGAAGGACAACAGCTGTTGTATACGGACAGTGGATAGAGGACATCAGATGTTATAAACACTTTCAAGGGGAAAGCCTGGTGTAACTATTGCTTATGATGAATCCACTGTTGTGAACCAGTTTTGGCTTTTATTATCTGTTCCTCTGATAGGGTTCAATCCCACTATAGCTTTCGATTGTTCTTTTTCTTTTTCGGCAGCCTGTTGCTCGATTCTTTGTTGTTTAGCTAGAACTGCTTCTCTGTACTTTCTACAAGCTTCTTTGACCAACGACAGTCTCTCGGCAGTGTACATCCAGTCATGTAACATCACCCATTCATTTGTTTTGATCTCTGTGAATTGTCGACTTGTGGGAACATGAAAAGTGTAGAGATTTCCATCATTCGGCGGATTTTCATATTGATCGTTGATCAGCATCTGGATGAATCTGGGATACATTGCCCAAGTTGGCCCATTTACATTCTCGAGCATGTAATTAAAAATTAAACCAGAGAGGTTGAATTTTTTATTCAAACACAAGTTTAACATTGCTGCCGACCACTCCAGATTCAGGCCGTCATATCCACCTTTATGATGAGCTAAGCACATAGCAATTACGTGAACTATGAACCTCCAATCCCCCATGAGTCCAACTCTCTTAATCTTCTTCTTATGACGAAAGTCTCCTACATACCCCATACCACAAAATCCGTCCAAAACATCATCCTTGCTCAAAGAGATTGGATCTTGTGCGTTATCTTTCAGCTTCAAAACTTTGCGAATTCTTACTTCAGTCACTTCTATACGTTTGTTGCGAATAATTGAAGATATCCCTCTGGCTTTGTTAATAGTTTCAGGCTTCGCATTTTCCCAGAACTCTTGAATGTGAATTCGATAAATGAGAACTTCTGTTTCAACCGTGTAACCAATCCTGCTTGACCGTATCCATCTTGCTGCGTCTTGAAAATCCTGTGGCACTTTCTCAAGATTGATACTCTGAATGTGCTTTAACGTCTTATCCCACTCAATAATTTTCACCATCCTGTCTTTGACACGAGAAACGTGGCAAGTTAGAGAATTTTCAAGATAAAAGTATAATATTTACAATGAAATACTATAAATAAAGCAAATTTTAAAAAAATATTTACAAAATATTTACATATTATAAAAGGAAAATGAAATTAGAAAATATTTACGAAAATTTTTAGGTTATAATTAAAGGTCAAATAAGGTATTTTACAATAATTAAAAAAAATCTAGAGTTAAAATCGCTGACAACCCAACCGGTTGTCTTCGCTGAAAACTGTCATCGAGATCAAGCTATTTCGCCGACAACGATGTCGGGTAAATGATGTTTTCGCCGGCTATACAAATGAAATCCCAACTTAATTTCGCTGACAGTTGTCGGTGAAGGTGGGTTCTGTTCCCGAAGCGATCGAGCAGCGAAGACACATGTCTAGACCGCTTTACCGGTGAAATAAGTTATTTCGCTAGTTGCTCGAACTCGCGTTCGAGACTTTTGGAATTCCTTGACTTAAGCTAATTTCGCCATATTCAACACTATTTCGCTGTCAACAACTTTTTCTTGAAAAACCCATCTAAAACCCCTAACTGATTTCGCCCAAAGATCAACACCGATTTCAGACAAGACTAAACAAGAACGAGCATTATAAAAACTTCGATATATCTGTTTAGCATACCCTAAATACTGCAGATTAACAGACATAGAAGATTGCATTTTAAATCCAAGAACCAAACATAAAATTTGAACCGAGAACCATTAACCGAAGATATCAAGCAATGAGTGCAGCGATCAATATTGATGATTTACTCGTAGATTACCTGAAGATCTTGAATGGAAGTGAATCTTGTGAGGAAATTTCGAGTGAAGTTAATTGGAGATCAGAGAGAATGATAAAGAAGATGATTTTGAAAAATTTAAACTAAGTCGGTTATGAGATATTTATAAACGATTTACCGTACTTGGCGACATTACCAATTTCGTCGGTATCTTTATTTCGCCGACTTTGATCAAAATATCTTTTTCAAAAAAAGACCAAATTTTAAATTCGCTCGTGAATTTCAAACTTTCTCGAAAAACGTGCCCATTTTGTTTAAAATACCAGAAATTACGAAATATTTACAAACTAGAGTAAATTTGGGCCATTTTGACTCCGAACTTCGTTTTTCAATCTTGGGAGGTTCCATTTCAAGCTGATTTTCTTGATTAATTTGACGCTCGTTGACTTACCTGCAGAAGATCATATTGTCAACACTTGTCAATTTCTTATATATTATTATTATTAGCGAATCAACGCACAAGAAAAACTGCCAGTATGTTTGTCCGCTTAAATCCATGCATCCTTCTTTCAACATGCCTTCAGAGAGCGCGATTATCATGTTTTCGGCAATATTGACAAGACTTCAATGGCCCCACACAAGCTATTGAGAATAGAATCATTATGCCCGTGAGTCCCACATCAGGACATACCCCCGCGATCAAGGTATGCACAAAGGTTCCTCATAACAGGTGAGTATATTGGATTCATTCTTTTCAACGATAGAGTGGAGATCAGGTCAGTACTTTCGTACAGCAGAGATCCTGAAAACTACCGAGGGCTGAGACAGATAGTTTGGTGAACAGGTCAGTACTTTCGTACAGCAGAGAGACCAAACTAATCCATCTTAAAGTTTTGGCCAATTTTGGCACTTATTATGAAAGGGTTTGGCCTTTTTTTGGCACTTATTATGAAAGGATATCATAGCGTCTAGGTCAGCATGTATCTGGATGCAGCAGAAGAACAACTATGATATCCCCGAATGAAAAACCAATATAAAGACCCGAGATCTTAGACTTTGGCAATCTATCAACACAAGATTTAAGACCATTAAGCCATATGCCGCAACGTGTTACCCACTATGATGCGTAATGCCTGAGAAAAGCAAGAATCCTTGTGTAGACGTTTATGTTTTGCTCCCTAACAGCAGTTTACTCGTTGGTGTTGCTGAATCTACCGACACGTCGCTGCTTGGTACCCCGATTTCTTTTGTTTTCTGTTTTTCAAGAAATTACAAAGTGTTAGCAATTTTCTATCATTTCCTCTAACAGGAGTCAGACACAAGCATCTCATTTTTGATTTTCTGGAATATCCCCCCTAAAATCTTTATTTTCGAGAGTCCATTTGCCCGAAAATGAAATTTTAATTTTTCAGAAAATCTTTTTGGTGGGCAACGTTTAACGATGCTGGTTTTACTTTTAACAAACGGGTTTTTTTTTTTTGAATGTATAAAAGATAGAGTATTTACGAACGATTTCGGACAACAAGATTCACTTCCACTCAAGGAAGTTGACCATTTCCAACCAGGTTACCAGCTGGTTGAATCAAGTTTTATCAAAGGCTTTCGTGAAAATGTCGGCCCGTTGCTGTGTTGTATCCACTGGCACCACTTGAATGTATCCTTTCTCGTAAGCATCTCGAATTGTGTGAATACGAATTTCGATATGCTTTGTTCTGGAGTGGTGGGTGGGATTCTTCACAATTCCCAGACATGCCTCATTGTCGATGAATATAGGAGTCTTCATGATGTTGATTCCATAATCCAACAACTGATTTTGTATCCAGAGGACTTGTGAATAGCAACTGTAGGCCGCAGTGTACTCGGCTTGAGCGGTTGAGGTGGACACCGTTGTCTGCTTCTTGCTTTGCCAAGAGATCAGACGATTTCCCAAGAATTGACATCCTCCTGATACTGACCTATGATCTACTTTACAACATGCATGATCACTGTCGGAATAAGCAATAAGATCAAAATTACTATCTTTAGGATACCAAAGACCTAGTTTCGGAGTTCCTTTAAGATAGCGGAAGATGCGCTTCACAACGGTTTCATGTGATTCTTTGGGATTAGTTTGAAAACGAGCATAGAGACAGACTGCCCACATAATGTCAGGCCTGCTTGCAGTTAAGTACATCAGAGAGCCTATCATTGAGCGATAAAAGGACTTGTTCACTGGTTTTCCTTGAGATCTAGAGTAAGCTCCGTCTGAGAGGCAAACGGAGTGCTTGCAACTTTACAGTCGTTCATGTTGTACTTCGCGAGAATATCCCGAATGTACTTAGCCTAATGAATAAGAATGCCGTCCTCCTTTTGCTTCACTTCTAGTCCTAAGAAGAACGTGAGTTCTCCCATCATGCTCATTTCGAACTTTGCCTTCATCACGGTCTCGAATTCTTTACATAACTCCTCATTTGTTGACCCGAAGATGATATCTTCCACATAAATCTGGACCAGCATTACGTCTTCTCTGATTCATTTGGTGAAGAGAGTCATGTTGATCGTTCCTCTGGTGTATCCACACTCCAAAAGATAAGTTGACAAAGTCTCGTACCAAGCACGTGGAGCTTGGTGAAGACCATAGAGGGCTTTGACCAGCATGTAATAGCAACCTGGATAATGAGGATCTTCGAAACCCAGAGGCTGACACACGTAGACTTCTTCCTTTACCTTCCCATACAAAAAAGCGCTCTTTACATCCATCTTAAAAACTTTGAAATTCCTGTATGATGCGTATGCCGGGAATATTCTGATTGCCTCCAATCTTGCAACTGGAGCAAAAACTTCTTCGTAATCAATTCCTTCCTCCTGACGAAAACCTTGCACCACCAATCTAGCCTTTTCTTGATCACAACTCCACGATCATCCATCTTGTTACGAAAGACCCATTTTGTACCAATCGGAAACTTTCCTTCAGGTAAATCTACTAACTCCCAAACTTTGAGTTTGCGAAATTGAGATAGTTCTTCCTGCATGGCCTGAACCCAACTGGAGTCTTGAATGGCTTCTTCAATGTCACGAGGCATGGATTGCGAGAGAAAAGCTGCATAGAGACCTTTGTTGACGCTTGATGACCGACCACGTGTATGTACTCCTTCTTCAACAGCACCTATTACATTTTCGAGAGGATGATTGCGATTTGTCTTGTATCCTGCATTTGTGTGAGATTCAATTTGCTGCGGAAGGTTGGTGAAGTGTTCGTCAACGTAGATTACTAGAGGGTCGTCCTCTTGAGTTGGTTCATCCACGTTCACCTGTGAAGAAGAAGCACCGTTTTCAGTGGTGTTCTCAGGCAAAGTGTCACCATTTACTTCATCCACAGAGAGAAGTGGATCAGCAGAAAATGGAGAGAAACGTGTAGCAAAAGGAGTTACACCAATATCTGAAGAATCAAACAGAGGTTCAACATGAGCAACTTCAGTAGGTTCTGTCTCTGGAACATCTTCTAGAATTTAGAAGGTGTTGAAAATTACTCCCACATCATAAAACCAATCAGGGGTGCTTCCGGTGTTGGTGTAATTTCCTTCTTGAAAGTCTACGTAATATGATTCAATCACCATCTTTGTCCGTTTGTTGTAGACTCTATAGGCTTTCTGTGTGGACGAATATCCCATAAAGTAGCAAATGTCACCCACTGCTTCGAATTTGATGAGATTCTCTTGAGTATTCAGAAGAGTGCAAGAACATCCGAACGGTCTGAAGAAATCGATGAGCGGCTTCTTTTTGAAGAGAAGTTCATATGCAGTTTTTCCGTGAGGTTTTACGATGTGAACCCTGTTCAGAACATAGCATGTTGTATTTACGGTTCTGCCCAAAAGATGATTGGAAGCTTTGAGTCCACCAGCATGGTTCTTGCAGCTTCGATCAAGGTTCTGTTCTTTCGTTCAGCTACGCCATTTTGTTGAGGAGTTCTGGCCGCGCTGTACTGAAGATGAATTCCCTTTTCAGCACAAAAGGACTTGAAGCTTTGATTCTTGAATTTAGAACCATTGTCACTTCTGATCAACTTCACTTTCAATCTGGTCACGTTTTCAATCAAGGGAATGAATGACTTAAGGATATCAGTTGTCTCACTCTTGGCTTCAAGAAAGTAAACCCATGAAAAACGAGAGAAATCATCTGTAATCATCAAACAGTAAGAACTTTTAGCAAGACTTTTAACACTTATTGGACCAAAAAGATCCATATGCATCAATTGAAGAGGCGCAGTAATCGTGTTCACTGCTTTGGACTTGTGCGATTTCTTGTGTTGCTTTCCTTGGGCGCATGCTATACATTTTTCAGAAAAAGGAAATTCTTTTATCGGTAGACCTCTTACTAAGTTTAACTTCGAGAGTTTGTTCATATTTTTGAAATTTACTTGCCCCAATCGCTTGTGCCAAAGCAGTGACTCCGATTCAGAAGCCTTTGAGATTAAATAAGTCAAGTTGTCATTTGTCTTGGTGTTTTTCATGTTGAGCACGTATGTGTTGTTTTGTCTTGGAGCAGTGAGCATAATCATCTCTGCAGGAACGACATATTCAGGTTTGAGAAACAAGCATTCCATGTCGTTGAAAAGCACCGATATTCCTTTATCACGGACTTGTGATACGCTTATAAGATTGAAGCACAGTTCTGGAACATAGTTGACATTTTCCAAAGTGAGTGCTTCAGACACGACGTCTCCCATTCCAACGATCTTCCATCCCTTCTCGTATCCAGTGAATGACACGAAATCTCCATCAATAAAACGAAAATTCGTCAGAAGATCCTTTAAGCCTGTCATGTGTCTTGAACATTCGCTGTCGACATGCCAGATATATTCCATGAGCATTCGAAGCCATTTCTGGAGTTTATTCTGAAATACAAGAATATACACAGATTAGTTTATTTGGGAACCCAGATTTGCTTTGCTTTACTTTGAATCTATCGTGGTTTTGACCCACGATGTCCTCTTTTGGCTTCCAAAAATAAGCTATTGAATTAACCAGATTTTTAACAGATTTCTTAAGATAATCAAGCTGATCTGTGAAATTTTTAACAAAATCATATTCTGGTTTAGAAAAATTCTTGTTTTTACAATGTTTCGCTGTATGCCCTAAATGACCACAGCGAAAACATCGTTTACGTCTAGGCTTTTTGGTGTTAGAAGATGATGTATGTGATGAATGTCTTGAACTTTTTGATGAGTCTTTTGATGCAGTGTATCTTGAGCTCTCGACTTTCTTCATTTTCTTGTCAACTCAGCTTTCATCTTCTGAACAGTCTTCATCATTGTCGGAATCTGATGAACTATCTGCTGTTTGATATTCACTTGAATTTTGATCTTCACTTGCTTCGTCACTTGAATCATCGGAGCTCTGATTTTCACTTGAACTTTCTGAATTTTAATCTTCAATTGTTTCGTCATTTGAATTTTTTGAGCTTTCACCATCAGAGCTCTGATTTTCACTAGAACTTTCTGATTCTTGGTCTTCATCAGAACTTGACGTTTCTTCTTTCTTTTCGGAGGCTGAAAAGCTTGAATCATCTTTGCTGCTATCTTCAGTGACTTTCTTTTCTGAATATGTCATACCTGTTCGAGACGGAATAAATTCTGGAATTTCCTCGGTGAGGAATTTTCCAAAGCTATTCTTTTTCAACTCTGGCACAAATACAAGAGATTCACACACATTTTTATCATCACAAAATGCAGAATTTAAATCATGACATTCAGACAGAGCATGTTCACGATCACGGGTCTCAAATGTAGGCACATGGCCCTTACAGTCATCCAAAAGGTTAAATTTAGGCACACGGCCATTACAGTAATCCATCCGAATTAAATTATTACATTCATCCCGAATATTGTTTTTCTTAGAACAGTTCCAGGCGAACCAGTTAACGGTGGAATAACTGTCGCCTGAGTAACCTATTCCTATTTTTGAACCGCCGCAGTCTCCATCCTCATCGCACACATCTTCTTTACACACAATTGGATCTGCATTACTTTTAGAGATGTTAGCGGTTGTTTCATTTGTGAAAGAATCATTTTGTTCTACAGAGGCCTTTTCATCTATGAAATCATTTTCTGGATGAGGAGTTGGCATAGGCACATAGTTTTTGCTATGTGGAGGAAAGAAGAGTATTCTTTCGTTTCCCTACCTATCCTTATACCCGATCCCATCTTTTACATACGTTGGTCGTTGGTAGTTCTTGATGTCAGTAAAAGCCTTCTGACTAACATTCCATTTGTCTATGATAATTTGCAATTTATTCTTTTCGTTCAAACCTTTTTCCAGTCTATCTGTAAGATCGTTAATGATAAAATCTTTTCTAAAAACAAATTCTTTTAGAGTTTGCATTTCAGCTAAAGTTGAATTCAACTTTCTCTGATACGCGGCCTCATCCTGTTTAAGTTCTTTGTTAACTTTTAAAGATTTGTCTTTTTGCCTTTCAAATTCTAGATTAAGAGATTTATAATGTGCCACAATATCAACGCATGCTGGTGTGCATAACTTTACTTTAAAGTTATGTGGAATACTATTTACCAAGTCTTTGTTAGATTTTTCTTTGGAGGATTCTGTTTTCATTGCTGCTGATGAGACTTTTGCTTTCTTCTCATCAGATGACTCCTTAGGAATATGCTCCTTGGGTTTTTCAGCTTCTTCAGAGTTCTTTCCTATCTCAGGCTCTGGGGAGATGAGAATGCTTTTCAGACCCTTGTCAGCAATGTTGTCCCCCTTTGGAATTCCAGCAGTCTGTTTCTCAAACTGTTTTGATGACGACCCACTTGAGATCTTTGCCATGAGAGCATTGTTGACTTGTTCCTTGGCTTCAGCAATTTCTTCACCCCAATCATAATCTTCAACAACGAGAGCTTTTGGTGTGTTGGGAGACGCGTTGGTTTTGTTTTCTTCGATGGTGATTTGTTTCACAGCAGGAGTGGCTTCAATGTTTCCTTACTTCAACAAGGGGCAATCACGTTTGAAGTGACCAAGATTCTTGCAGTTGTAACATCTCAGTTTAGATTTGTCAAAACCAGCTTTTCCAAGACCCGCACGCTTCCCGGTCTTATCCTGAAACTTCTTCAACCTTAAAGTGATCATAGCCATCTGCCACTTCAAATCCATCTCCTCCATGTCATCTGGATCAACCTGATACATGTCTTCAGCAGTGAGCATCTCCATCTTGAGTTCTCCCGACATTAAAGCTTCATAGCTACTCAAAAACATGTTAAAGAGTGCCACAAGTTCAGTTGACACTTTCAAAGCTTGAGTATCACCAACCACAACAGCCTTATCACTAGATTGTGGAGCCTTTGTCACGCTTGCAGAAACTTTAAAGTAGGACATCTCGGAGGCTTGTTTACCGGTGCCTCCTGAAGCTAGAAATGCCACGTTCTTCAGTCCAGTAGAAGTCTGAGCTGCCTTTGGGGAGTGACTTGTTGTATTCATTTTGCGTTTGTTGACGTCCATTTCAAAAGCCTTCAGAGGGTTGATTAAATCGGACAAGGTGACAGGATTTGGACTGTTGAGGAAATCTTTTTTTATCATCATGCATTGAAGGCTCCATTCCTTTGGAAGCGAATCCAGAAGCTTCTTTATGGTAGCACTGTTTGTGATGGGATTTCCTGCTTTCTTCATCTTGGTCATCATATTTAGAAAGCGACTGATATGATCGGAAAGGCTTTCACCACGAATTCCACCGAACATGTCGTATTGCTTCTGTACCATGTCTCTTTTGCTTTCATTTAGCTCTTCATTTCCCTCGTAGTGTTCGATCAAAGCTTGCCAGAGTTCATTAGCAGTTCTGTATTCTTCAAACATGTTACAGTCGTCAGTTGACAAAGCCATGGTTAAGGCAGCATGTGCACGACGGTCGCGTTGGATTAGAGTTTGTCTTCATCGGTGAAGGTTGTGGGGTCGTTGTTATTGACTATCAAATCTCCTCGAACCACCGTTGGAACGTGGGGTCCAGCGAAGACAGAAAGCCATAGGTTGTAGTCAGTGAATTCAAGGAATGACTTGATTCGATTCTTCCAGGTACCGAAATCTTCAGCTCCTTTCAACTTTGGTGGTCTTGTGGTGGTTCCGGTCTCAAGTTCAGCTTGAGCAATTAGACTTAGCTGATTCACCGACATCTTGACTTGTTTTTGACTTGAGAAAGCTGACCAGAGGTTAAATTCGCTGAATGACTGCTGGTGAGCAATTCCGCCGGAGAAATAGGTAATTTCGCCGAAGATCTTCGATGGTCAACTGTCTTCGCCGGTACGCGGAGAAATCCTGCACGAGCGAAGAAGCTAATTCCGCTGATACAATAAATACACACATTAGTTTGGCTTTTTTCGCCGTCCACCGTGATAAAAACGCCGTGGTTCTATATCAAAGTTCTCGAAGTCGCCTTCAATAATTTCGCTAAAGGGACACTTGACACTATTTCGCCGCAATCAACAACTTCGCTCGAGTTTTAGTCGGTGAAATTGATGATTATGCGATGTCTTCAAATATTGTTCGCTATATTCAAAAGTATCTTCGCTATATTCAAGAATATGTTCGCTACCTTCAAAATATTTTCGCTATATTCAAATTAATTTCGCTAACCAGAGGGTTTAACATGAATTAAAACCCTCTAATCACTCAAAAACGACTCAAAAACCATGTTTTGATGCATCAAAATGTCCAAAATAACTCCCTAATCACAGATTAACAACAACCTATCGATTAAACACACCAAATCAATCCATTTTAAGTCCAAAAATTTGAAAAACCTTGAAACTTTGAAAAACCTTCAAAACTTTGAAAAATCTTAACACAAATACAACAACCAAGAGCACTAAGGCTCTGATACCAAGTTGTAGATCCCAATATCAATCTGGATCACAGTGGTTGATTGTTTTAGTTCAAAACACCTGTTGATTAAGTGTTTGTACTATGAGAAAGTTAAGAAAAATGAAGAATGAAGATGAAGCTAATGGATTGATGAATACAACAAGTGTTGTATTGAATCCAAACAAGAATGTAAATCAATAAAGCACCTTGGATATCAGATTTAAGCACAAAACCAAAGATTGAATGTAAACAACACTTTCATTCACCAAAAGAGCCAAAAGCTTGGCTAGGGCAACAATGCTTGGGTTTATATAGATCCTGACTTGCCAGCATAATTATAATTATGCTGGAATCTTATCTACACCAAGTCAGGTTTGCTAGTTTCAACTAATTACAAAATATGCCCCTAGACTTTAAAACTAGCTACAAACTATAATAAAACTAATCCAGTACAAGTATGAACGATCTCAAAAGTTCCAACAGGTAGGGCAGTTGTTGAAACCACTGATACATCAACAATTGTTGATACAACAGGAGTTAAAACAACTGTTTGGGTGGAAGTTTGAGATTTGGTGGTTTGAGGTTTGGAGCCTTTGGGAGGTGGTTTGGAGGCATGCTTTGTGGGTCTGGATGGTGTGGATTTGGGTTGCCTCACTTGTCTAGTGGGCTCCTTCTTTTCATCCTTTGGATTTTCATCATCCTTTGGCTCAGAAGTACCCTGTGCATTCAGCTCCATATAAGCTCTCTTCTCCTGTTCCCACCTGGCTTTATCCTTTGTAGGTCCACCCGGAGGATCAAGTAACCTCTATTCCCTGTTTTCCGACAAACCCGAAAGTGCGGAATCCAAACGGGTAAGTTAAACCAAGTTACGAACATGTAAGACACAACGATTCACCGATTAACACTCCATTGTATTAATCTAGAAAACGGTTACAATACAATGTTTACAAGATGCTCTCATAAACTCTCAGTGTGTGTGTTTACAGTGTGTTCGCTCTCAAATCTATTCAGACTTGTCTTATGTGTTATGTCTGTTATCTGTGTATATATACTGAAACACTACGACGAAACACATCACAGTCGACGAAACAAAGTGTTTCGTCGACGAAACACAATAACATTATATCAAAGTCGACGAAACACACTTGTTTCGTCGACATGCATATCAGCATGTGGGGTTCGGCCCAGTTGAAGGTTTAAGCCCAAATGCATTAGCCCAACATGCATTCTGTCTTGAGGTTGATTGGCCCAAGCTTCTTTACGTAAATCACATTTGAAGATTTGTAATCTTTAGTCAACTTATGACATCATCATGACATCATCATGATGATGTCATGATGATGTGGCGTTGGGAACCGGCTTGCGGCGCTCCGTGCTTCACGTGTCGAACTCTGGGGCGCACGACGGAGGAATGTCGTGACGTCGGGCTTGAGCCGAACCTAACCGGGTCGAACCGAACCGAGTCGCGACCACATAATATGTATCAACAAACCCCCCCTTGGACGCTACTCGTGAGGGTTCATCTTCCATGTCTTCCATGTCGGAGGATCTTCAAAGTCTTCACGCGTCGTGAGTAGAAAGTGTATTAACAAACTCCCGCTTTCATTTAGGAAGTGTATCAATAAACTCCCCCTTTGATTATGCTCGTGAATTTTTTGATCTTCAATGCTTTAGATCCTTTGTGGTGTTGATGATAGGTCAGCGGCAACTCGATCATCTTTATCATTTGAGTGCCTTCATGTCGTGTCTTCATTCCGAAGCTTGTCAACGAACATGTTCTCTTCGCCTTTAGCATCTGCACATGCAAGAAATCTAAACGCGTAATGAGAACAACTGCTTGGATTATAGTTAACATAAAAAAATGACACATGTGTGACCAATTTTCAACTACCGTCCGACAATTTAGTTTGAAAAGTTAACAGATTTTTCAATTTTGATTATTAACTTTCAAAACTTGCAAATTTTGACCGTTTATGAAGATTCAGTCGTTTTGGTTTTCATTCAGATTTCAGGCAACGAAGACTTGAGTTCCAACATCGGTTAATCAAAACTAAAGTAGAAATAAAATCTTTTTGACTTTTATAAAGCTTAAATTAAAACACACCTAAAATCTTTTTGGTATTTTGAATATTTCAAACGTAAAGACTGAAAGCAGTAAATAAATATATACAGAGTTGCAGAAACTAAACAGTAAATATATACAAACATTCTTTTTGCGAGTTTCGAGGGTAAGAGAATCATATCAGTGTACGGTCATGCCAAAACGCTCTTGTTGTTCAATTAGTTCACATTAAGATAAGCATCCTATAACAATTATCGGTATTGTTGTCCACTTAAGCTCAACTTATCAGATGCAATCATGGTGAGGGGATACATTAAGGTATGATTTACACTTACCGACCGGTGTTCATCCACACACGACACATTCCCGTATCAAGGTATGTACGAGAGTTCATCTTACTGGTGAGTATACCGTTTATCATCTGTTTTGACGTATAAAAAGATGTGAGTAACTCACTTATTTGATTGAAAACAAGCCCTATGTGATAGAATCACTTATTGATGAGGAACTTGATTTTCAGATGCATGAGGGCACAGGAGCAAGTCCGTGAACAGGTCAGTACTTTCGTACAGCAAAGAGACGAACTTGACTCCCGGATAAATGTGATATATTATCACTTATTTTGAGGACATGTGATTGTTGATCACTTATTGAGGTCGTATGCAGTATGTACACGTTTGTATGATATCATGGAAGATCTAGACTTCGTCTCCGTTTTGTTTCGGTAAAAGAAACAACCGTGATACCCAGATGATAAACAGCATAAAGACCACATATCTCAGAACCTCGACAATCTCTCAAACGAAATTTCGGTACTAAGACCATATGCCAATGAGTGGTTCCCACCTGATCTTCAGTCGATTTAAGTTTATATCACCCTGCACACTTTAAGATGATTGTGAGCCTACCGATACATCTTATATAGAGTTGCTTAACATTTTTCATTTTGCATATCAGTTTAAAGAGGTTTCAACAGACCACTGATGTACTATCATTTTCTCTTTTGCTCGCCAGGAAACTCATTTTTGTTTTTCTATTGTTTTTCGGTTTTGAAATTTTTCGATGTTTTTGAATTACTCCCCCTAAAATCAACAAACTTAAAATAAATTTTAAAAACACAAAGACATTTACAAAAACGATTTCCCGATGTGGATTACTCTTGCTTGACCTTAATGCCGTTTACCAATAATAAAAAGTCAAATCTTGATTTATCAAATGCTTTGGTAAAAAGGTCGGCACGTTGGTCATCAGTGTGGACCTTAACAACATCGATTAGCCTTTTATCAAAGCAATCACGTATGAAGTGATACTTAATATCGATGTGTTTGGTCTTTGAATGCTGTACAGGATTTCTAGTGATAGATAAAGCAGCAGAATTATCGACTAAAATAGGAGTAGTTAGGAATTCAAAACCGTAATCGCGCATTTGCTGTTGTATCCACATGACTTGGGAGCAACAACTTGAGGCAACAATGTATTCAGCTTCACAAGTTGATGTAGCGACACAAGTCTGCTTCTTGCACTGCCATGTTACGAGGCGATTTCCTAAAAACTGGCATCCAGCCGTTGTGGATTTGCCGTCGATTTTGCATCCGCCAAAATCAGAATCACTGAAAGCGACTAAGTCAAAGTTATCATCCTTAGGGTACCATAGACCGGTGTCTGTGCAACCCATCAAATAACGAAAAATCCTTTTTACAGCTGCAAGATGTGAGGCCTTCGGGTTCACTTGATATCTGGCTAGCAGGCATGTTGGATACATTATATCTGGTCTTGATGCTGTGAGGTACATAAGGGATCCAATCATCGCGCGGTAGTATGAAGAGCTAACAACTTCACCCTTCAAGTCTGGATTAATTCCATGATTTTGCTGCAGTGGGGTACCAATGGGCGATGTGTCGGACATTTGGAATCGGCTCAAGATGTCTTGAACATACTTAGTCTGATGGATGAAAATCCCAGACTTCGTTTGTTGCACTTGCAAGCCCAAAAAGAAAGTCATCTCCCCCATAGCGCTCATCTCGAATTTATCCTGCATTACACGCTCGAAGTCCCTACACATAACATTGTTAGTAGAACCAAATATAATATCATCCACATATACCTGAACCAGTAGAAGATCTCCATCTTGTTCTTTTATGAAGAGAGTGCAATCGATAAGACCTCTGCGAAATCCATTCTCCAGCAGATAATTAGATAAGGTTGCGTACCAAGCTCGCGGTACTTGATGTAGACCATAGAGAGCTTTGTTCAGCAACCAAACCCGATCGGGATGAATAGGATCTTCAAAACCTGGAGGCTGTTCAACATACACCTCTTCTTCCACTAGACCATGTAAGAATGCACTTTTGACGTCCATCTGGTAAACCTTGAATCCTTTGAATGAGGCATAAGCCAGAAAGATCCGAATTGCTTCCAGACTTGCAACAGGTGCATACACTTCGTTGTAGTCTATACCTTCAATCTGATGAAAACCTTGAACGACCAATCTTGTTTTGTTCCGAATAACGATTCCACGGTCGTCCTTTTTGCATTTATACACCCAACGGGTACCAATCTTCTTATAACCAGCAGGTTTCTCTACGAGTTTCCAGACACCAAGTTTCTGGAATTGTTGCAGTTCTTCCTGCATAGCTTCAACCCATGAATTATCTTTCAAAGCGTCTTTCCAAGTTCTTGGCTCTTCCTGTGAGACATAACACGCGAAAGACCAATCGTTTTGTTGACCAGATTCTCGAATTGCTGCATACAAGCCTGCGTTGTTGTTGTTGCGCAACATGTTTCTTGTTTGTATGCCACTTTGTACATTGCCTATGATGTTTTGATGAGGATGGGTATTGTGAATTCTTGTTTCAGGGTTTCCGGAACTGGAATATTTGTACCCAGATTGTTGAGATTTAGATCAACAACCAATTCAATACCCAGAACTGACGAAGAGGATGATGCAGAAGCTTCAGCTGTTATAGGGGCATCCACTGGAGGTGTAGCCTCTGAAGTACCATGAACAGCTGATGTAGGAGCTTCTTGATCTGCATCTAGAAATTCTTCATCCTCTGAAGATTCGTTCAGTTCTGTTGCATCATGAAAATCCTCATTGTCGAGAGCATTATTGTTCACTGAAGATGGCTCTTGATTGACAACAATTGGACGAACCAACGGTGAATCTGTTGCATTGTCACTCTCGAAAAACATCCTTATCGCAGCATTTTCTTCAACTGCTTCAACATTGATCGGATTGAAAAAGTCATCGTACTCAAACATCCATGGTTGAACTGGATTTTTGACTGGTAAAGTGTGCCTTTGTACTCTGACTTCAGACCATTCCTCAACCCTTTTAGTCTGTAGATTCCAGACTCTTAAGTTAGGGGTGGCATAACCAAGAAAGTGACCTTCAATAGCTTTTGCCCCAAACTTTCCATTAGGATCGATCATTGTGCAAGGAGCTCCAAACGGTTCAAGATATGACAAATCTGGTTTCCGTTTGTGAAGAAGCTCAAAGCAGGTCTTGTTGTGTCTTTTGACTGTAAGGACTCCATTCATCGTGTAACATGCGGAGGCCACAGCTCACTCCAGAATGGAATGGGCAACTGCGACTCTACCAACAAAGTCCTAGCAGTCTCGATCAATGTACGGTTCTTACGTTCAGCGACGCCGTTCTATTGAGGAGTATATGCCGCACTAAATTCGTGAAGAATACCTTTTGATGTGCAAAACTCCGCCATGGCTTGATTTTTAAATTCAGTACCATTGTCGCTGCGTATCCGTCTAACCTTCAACTTATACAAATTCTCAATCTGAATGATCAAGTTTTTGATAATACCGAAAGTTGCACTCTTGTGAGCCATAAACGCCACCCAAGAAAATCTTGAATAATCATCCGTTATTATGAGGCAGTATTGATCATTCCTGATGCTTTTGTGCTTGACAGGACCAAACAAATCCATATGCAAACGTTCAAGAGGAACTGCCACCGTATTGATCTTCTTTGTCAGATGTCGTTTCTTCGTTTGCTTTCCTTTTTAGCATGAAACACAGACGTCTTGAAGATGGAAATTTTTAAGAAGAACACCATTCACTAATTCATTTGTCACCAAATGATTCATTTTGCGTAAGTGAATGTGACCCATACATCTGTGCCAAGAGATTGAGTCTTTTTCTGTAGCTTTTGTAATGAAACAAGTTGCTTGTGCAGTCGTCGTAATAGCTTGGCTCATATCAAGGACATACAAATCGTTTATCCTTGGAGCAGATAAGAGAATCCATTCTTTTGGAATCTTGAAGCCGGGTTTCAGTACGTAACATCCATTTGCATCAAAGTGTACTGAAAACTGTTTATCACAGATTTGTGAGACGCTATTGTGATCAAGCTGTTGTACAAAGTTGATCTTTTCAAAACTTACAACCCCGTTGGATACAATTCCTTCTCCAGTAATATATCCGCCTTTATCTCCAGCAAAAGCAACATAACCTCCTCTAATAGATTTAACGTCGTAGAGAAGCTTCATGTCGCCTGTCATGTGCCTGGATGCCCCACTATCAACAATCCAATGACTGCTGAAAGTTCCTCCTGGAACACCCTGCACATGTACTCACATGATTAGTTGGAGATGGGGACCCAAGCCTTTGTGGTCTTGGGTCTTCCATTTTCATCAACGTAAGTTACTTGAACTTCTCGATGTTTTGAACTTCTCGATGTTGCGGAAATTGTGATGTTCCCCCTGATTCAGTAACCGTTTTTGGTTTCCAGGTCTGTTTTGTTTTACCAGTGTTATTCTTTAAAATCTTAACTTCATGATTGTCTGGTTTGACAGAAACAGATGTTTTGTTAACCACATCGGTTTTAATCGCTTTTTCAATTTTCTTGACCTGTTGGCGTTTCTGTTTCTTTTCCCTTTCTTTTACAAGACGGGGATCTGGTTTTGATGAAACAGATCGCTTGCGGTCAATTTGGTCACGGGGATCATCAACTTTGGCTTTTTGTTTATGAAGATATGGACAATTTCTAATAATATGTCCAAATGTGCCACATGAAAAACATGATCTACGTTCTACAAACCCCGTAGTATCATGTGATTGTCTTGTCGATGAACTTTGTGATCCCGAGGTACTAGGTTTTGAACTGTTTGGTTCGTTTCTTTTCAAAGAATTAACTTGAATGACATGATCTAAGTTAGATTTATTTGAAAATGTTTCAAGTTTATCTGTTCCCTTCGATTTCACAAAGTTCACTTTCTTGTCCTTTTTCTTGGTCTGTTTCTTTTGCCATTGAGTCGGTGAGTTACTTTTAGATTTGGTGTGATTTTGCTGCTTTTTCACTGTTGGTAATTTCTGATTGCCACATTGTTTTCTAACTTCAGCCTTTGGGATAGGAGGACACTGTGTTACCACAATGTGTGATCCTGTCTTTCCCAAAAACTTACTTGTTGAATCCTCAAAAATTTTACTTATTAAAGATTGATTAACATTCTTAATAGGAAAATCTTTGTCAGAGTAGATTTTATCATCACCAACAAGAATGTACAGCAAATTCACACTCTCAGACTTTTGTGAGGAAGTAGACGTGGACTCGGTCAGAACAGTCATAGCAGGTTTTGCGGGAGGATCACATAGAATATGATTCTCGAGAGGTATGTCCTCTTCTTTGATTACCGCGTCTGACTGTGCTGAGTCAGTATCATTAGATTCATTATCTGAAGAATCAGTATCCTCAACAATGATTGGAGGATCCTGATTTTGTTCAGCAGTTACAAATGTATCTGCTGACACATCCGAATCTGATGATACTTCCGGTTTGTATCCAAGTCCTGTTGCAAATTCCTCAATGTCTAAAGAAACAGATTCTTCATAATGAGTTCTATATTCCTCATCAGGCAATGCATCATAATTTTGTCTAACAGGTGGTGGACATTTCTTATATCCAATGCACGTGACATCCTTTTTCTCTTTCTGTGTGCCAATGATGTGATCCAGCACGTATCTAGAGTTAGAATAACTGTCTAGCTTAAGCCGGATCGCCTCACTTTCACACTTTGTGCAGGCTAACTCTTTTTGCATGCTTTCAAGACGATTGATATAAAGGTTTATGTCAGTTTGTTTTCTTGAAACCATTTTTGTCAGTTCGGTTTTATCTTTTCTTAAAGTTTCAACCATCGTTTTAAAATCCTTTTCATGGTTTTCGTAAAACATGTTAGCCTCTTTGCATTTCGAGAGATCCACTATCAACTTTTGATTGTGCATATTTGTCACTTCAATTTTTTTTTGCAAATCCTCATGTTTGCTTTGCAAATCACACCGCTTAGTATCTAATGAAACATGTTTGTTTTGCAAGTCAAACAATTTAGCATTTAAATCATCATGTTTGCTTTGCAACTCAGACATATTAGCATCCAAATCAGCACATTTAACACTTAAGCTAGCACAATTATCACAATTAACAACAGTTGGTTCATCGACACATACCTGGCTTGATGAACTGCTGCCATTAGCCATAAAGGCTGAAAGAAGAGAAGAAGAAGAATAAGCAGCTTGATCCACCAGAATAGATCTTCTATCATTCCTTGTTGCAGCTTCTCCTAACAATTCATCGATATCTTCATCGATTCTCCCACTAGATACATTGTCATCGCCTGAGGTTGAATTTTCCTCATCTGAACTCCTTGAATAACCAGAACTTTCTTCATCTGAAGATTCACCACCACTGGCGGATAATTCTCCACCACTGGCGTGCTTCAAATCCTTAGCAGCTTCAGCAAAACAAGCTGCTCCTCCTTGATCACCAATGCCTAATTGCATTGACCAGTCACAACCTTCATCTATTTGCACCACAAGAGCTTGATTGGTGTTTGATGGTCCTGCTTGATTGTTTGCAAGGACCAAGGCTCGATCATCATTCCTGGGTTGATTCTGATTCTGTTGGTTGCCTCCTTGACCTCTGAAAGGATTTTGGTTCCCATGCTGAGTTGGCTTTGTGCATTCCCTCTTGAAGTGACCGCGTTCGCCACAGTTAAAGCACTTGACGGATTGCTTGTCGAACCCATACTTGGTATCTTTCTTGCTTTCCAAGCTGGTTCGACCCGTCCGTTCCATGAAGTCTTTAGCTCGCCTAACAGCACTAGCAAAAGCCCATTTGATGTCCATCATATCCATCTCTTCTTTATCGATCTGCTGATAATCTTCTTGAGTTAGATTGATGTTTCCGATCTGCCCTGCAATCAACCCACAATACGAGCTCACCAATGTGTTTAGTATCTCCATATGATCTTTAGCTACTTCAACGCTAACTTTGGAGAAGTTTGATGTGTCAAGCCGTACTGTATTTGACTTTGATTGCTGACCAGCAGATGATGTACTTCCATAACAAGCTTGCTGTTGTGGAGCTGGTGGTAATGGATTTCCATACAAGTCTGTGGTTGGAGTTGGCTTCACAGGAACTTGTATCGGATTGCCATATAAATCTGTGCTAGTGACAAACGCCGTTTGAAGTGGAGCGTGTGAAGCAGGTCTTGCAGAAGTGCTAGGAGTTCCATAATACATATCAGGATTATGTCGCACTGGTATTGTAGAAGTGCTAGAAGTTCCATAATACATATCATGATTTTGTCGCACTGGAACCCTTTTTGCCTTTAGGATTTCTTCCTGATCTTTATTCTCCAAGAGCTGACTGAAGTCATTGATGTTTGTCGTAGCCAATGTGCCATTGTATTTCAGGATTTCCAAGAAACTATTCCATTGAGGTGGCAGTGCATCGGCAAACTTTGTGACAACCTGTTTTGGAGTTGTTACTACCTCATAATTGCTCAATTCAGTCAGCAAGTGATGAAATCGACTTGTCATATCTCCCAAAGATTCATTTTCCATACAAGTGAAACCATCAAACTCCTTCTTGAGTAAATCATGTCGCAATTGACGTGACTTTTCATTTCCTAGACCTCTTGTCTTCAATGCATCCCACAATCGCTTTGATGTCTTGAAACTGACAAACTGATGATATATATCTTTGCTCATCGCCTGAGTCAGAATAGCATATGCTTTCTTTTCTAAATCATATACCTTTTTCTGGTCTTCCGAAAGATCTGCAAATGTAGCGGCAGTTGAAGTGGCAACCTCAAGAGTTTGATCGAAATCTGTAGTAAAACGTAACCACAGTTCCGTGTTTTGCCCATTGACATACGTATGAAATCTATCAACCCAACCAGGATATTCGTTTAGGTGCATTAGTTTCGGTGGACGATTCAGACTTCCGGTCTCGCTTTCGCTGAGGAGTATACTTTGAATACTTGGAGTTTAATTTGAAACAAATGCCCATTGACCTGTCGACATTTGATTCGCTTGCGAAGATGCGGGTGCCGGAGATTCAGCCCATGATGGCGACAAACGCGTGTTTGTATACTTGCTTTCCGTATTAGATGCGGGTGCGGGAGATTCGGCCCATGATGGAGATAAACGTGACGGATTACCCCACCAATTCGGATTCATTTTTGATGTATGATGACTAATACCTGAACAAATCACTCAAATCAAACCATTAAATATGATTTGCAAAGCTACTGTTAAAATTTTAAACAGTTTGACGAAACAGATGATATGACGAAACAAGTATGACGAAACAAGTACGACGAAACTGTGATGTTCGATGAAACAATAATGTTCGACGAAATTGATTGATGATTGCGACGAAACTGGATGATGATTTAATCAGCGACGAAACAGAATTTTGATTTAATCAGCGACGAAACAGAAATTTTGATTTAATCAGCGACGAAACAGAAATATGATGGTAATGCGACGAATCAGATTGGTTTATTTTAATAATTCGACGAAACTGAATTCCTTTTCGTTGAAAATGTAGACAACACAACTTGCAAGATATATATATTTATTTTTTTAAAATATCTTATCTTTTTATCCTTCTGACACAAACCCAATTTTTTCAACTCATGTCCATGCTTTTCTCCTTTTCAAGGCTTCCTTTTCAGTAAACCATCATTATTTTTATGTAACAATAGTCAAACAATATATTTAATAATAAAAAAGCAAACACAAACACAATCAGACACAAATAAAGATCAAACATGAATATTATTCAAGAACAACTTGAAGATGTGATGAACTAGATGAAGATTCAAGTTTCCTGAAAATATCCGAACACACTATTGCAAATAAAGTTCAACAAAAACCCAAAACTAACATGTATACAAGAGTTATAACAAGGTTTTATATGAACTATAAGCAAAACAACCAAGATTTTCAAGGTTTTAACAACATTTTTCCAGAAAATATATGAACTTTAAAGATCAAAACTAAAGAAAAACACAAGAAAATTGACTTGGTTTAAACAAGGAATCGAGCCTAATGCTCTGATACCAATTGTAGGTCCACCCGGAGGATCGAGTAACCTCTATTCCCTGTTTTCCGACAAACCCGAAAGTGCGGAATCCAAACGGGTAAGTTAAACCAAGTTACGAACACGTAAGACACAATGATTCACCGATTAACACTCCATTGTATTAATCTAGAAAACGGTTACAATACAATGTTTACAAGATGCTCTCATAAACTCTCAGTGTGTGTGTGTTTACAGTGTGTTCGCTCTCAAATCTATTCAGACTTGTCTTATGTGTTATGTCTGTTATCTGTGTATATATACTGAAACACTACGACGAAACACATCACAGTCTTTGTTTCGTCGACGAAACACAATAACATTATATCAAAGTAGACGAAACACACTTGTTTCGTCGACATGCATATCAGCATGTGGGGTTCGGCAAAGTTGAAGGTTTAAGCCCAAATGCATTAGCCCAACGTGCATTCTGCCTTGAGGTTGATTGGCCCAAGCTTCTTTACGTAAATCACATTTGAAGATTTGTAATGTGTAGTCAACTTATGACATCATCATGACATCATCATGATGATGTGGCGTCGGGAACCGGCTCGCGGCGCTCCGTGCTTCGCGTGTCGAACTCTGGGGCGCACGGCGGAGGAATATTGTGACGTCGGGCTTGAGCCGAATCTAACCGGGTCGAACCGAACCGAGTCGCGACCACATAATATGTATCAACATCCTTAGCCTCTTTATCCCTTTTAACACTTGCTTTTGCTTCTGCAAGTGCATTTGTGGTAACATCAATTTTCTTACTACCATCTGGCAAAGGGATGTTTTTAGTCATGTTTTCTTTTTCTGGTTCAATATAAAGACCATCTTCAATTCCCTTCTTCTTCCACTGCTTAATTTTCTCCCCATTTTTGGCATTATCTGGAGGAAGTTTATCAATGAAGAGAACAGTGGGAGGAGCTTTGCCAGTGGTGTTCAGGATGTGGGCCTTTATAGCCTTGATGTCTGCTTGAGTATTTCTAAACCTTGACTCCATCATGTTTCTCAGCTCTTGAACATGTATTGCATGCTGTTGATCAGCCATTTGTCTTTGTTGTTGGAGCAGAGGTTGGAATAAATTCCATAGCTCATTTGCAGCAGGTGCTTGTGGTAGAGCAGGTGCTTGAGTTGGAACAACAGTGATTGAGACCTTTTGAGCTTTCAACAACTGTTGCATCATATCTTTTATTCCAGCAACAGATGTCTCAAGGTTGTCAATTCTACTAGTCAATTCCTGATATTTTAAATCATCGCCCAACTTAATGGGATCATCTGATTCCCCACCGGCAGTGGTTATATCAATGTGTGATTTAGGGACAGAACTCCAAAAATCATCCATTGATGCCCCTTGTTCTTGGTACTGGGGACTTCTTCCGTCAGCACATGATAACCTTTTGATGGTACCAGTGGTCAAAACACACTCACTAGTGGTTATCAGAGGTGCTATAGAAGGAATTGCCTTCAACGGAGTCTGATTGATGAAATAACTGGCCAAATGTAGATTTGTTGATCCAGCACTTGTAGTTGCTGCTCCACTTGAACTACTGACAGGAATTACTTGTAACTCATGTAGTGTAACCTCCTCAATTGTTGCTGGGATAGCAAAGGTATAAGCATCAGACCCAGTCACTTGTGGGAGTGTACTCTCGGTGATAGGTGATTGAGAGGAACTGGTTTGTGTCTGAGCTATAGCAACTGCATGCAACAAGGGTATTATGGATTGTGGTAATGTGAGGGGTGAAAATATGGGTGTTGAAAGAGACATGTCCTTGGGATCAGGACTGAGGAAGATAAATCCAATTGGATCCAGAGCTTCATAATGTGGGGTCCCTGTGCTTACAACCTGATCCTTTTGTGAGGATGCAGGAGGAGTTTGAGGCAAGGGTGGAGATCTTTCTTCCATCTGCTGTGAGGAAGTAGCAGCAGTGGTTTTTGGTGACATTTGTGTTGTCACTGGCAGTGGCTCTGGGATCTCATCTTCCAGAGTTGCCTTTTTAGTGGGTTTGGGGGGTTTTTTGGATGATTTCTTTTTAGGCTTTTTGGTGATGGCAGGTGTGGGTTTCATAGCAGTGGGTGTGCTGCCATGATCACCTGGAGCAGTGGGCTCAGCAGCAGATACCTGAGGAGCAGTGGTAGCTGCTAAAGTCTGCTCAGGCACCTCTGCTTGTGTTTTTGCAGGTGTTAACATTCTGGTGAATGTTTCAGATGTTAAACCATGTATTTGAAAAGATTCACCTTGAATGAGCAAATTTTCATTTTCCTTTCCAAATTTTTGTTTAAGATAGTAGCTTAAGAACCTTGAAAAAAGTAGAAATGATTTGCTATCAACATTTTTTACCAAATCATCAAAGATCTCCTGGGAATAGTTAAAATTTTCATTATGTAAAATAGCGAAGCCCAGGTTTTGGATCTTTAATGGTATTTCATTAAAAGCAGTTGTTTTATTGGAGACACACATCAAAAGGGTATGGAATAAAAACCTTGGTGCAGAAGGGAAGAAACCTTTAGCAAGGTGTCCCTTTTTATTTCTGCATCATACCCTCTTTTAAGAAAATCAATTTTTAACTTGTTTTTGGGAAAAGAAGTTTTACCTTCCTGATCATCGAGTGCAAAGACTTCCGAAATAGATTGTGGAGTGATTTGAATCTCTTTGCCCTTTATGGAAGAATTAATGGCTATAACTGTGTCACCTTGATATTCAAGTGTGGCGTTTTTCCAAAATTCTCTCTGGGTTTGTTCGTAAATAGGAGCATCAGCAGTCAATAAAGTTTTGTACTTTGAAGCTACAAGGGTGTTAATGATGGAATCGAAGGTTTTGGTTGTGGTGGGATTTGTGAGTAGACCCAAGTAGTTGTGAGGTGATTTATATGGGATTTCAATGAGTTCAGCGGCCTTTTGAGCGACCTTTTTGGAAGATGAGGATGATTTTGATTTTGTCATTTTGGTAAAGAAGAACAAAGAATGATTTGAGATGGAAGGTTAGAAGCTGTTTTGAGAAAAGAATTTTGGAATTCAATTCGACAGTGTAAAACCCTGTTTGGGGGTTTTGATCAGGGTTTTATTTAGGGAAAAAGTGAATATTGATATGGCAGCGGTTACAAAGATTTGATGGCTAAGAACTGATCACATGCCAACCTCTGATGAAAAGATGAATAATGGAGGACAGTTGTTTAGGAAACCACTGATGAAGCAAATATCAGTGGTTACAACGGTCAAAGTGAAGACAGTGGGTGATTTTAACTATCAGTGGATTGCTTCATCAGTGGATAAAACGCTGATTTTAAATAACAGTGATTACCATGAAAATGAGAGAACAGGGATTGACTTTCAGCAGTGGACAACATTTACCAAAGCAGATGTTTGAACCAAAAAGACTTATTACAAAATTGAGGCTGCAGATGTGAATCATCTGAGCTAACAACTGTTGGTGACTTTAATGATCCAACAGCTGTTTGAAAAGGAATGTAGAGGAATGGATAAAGATGATATCACACAATATTGATATTTATCCATTTTTGATGGAGTTTTATCAACAGTGGCTAGGGATAATGCAATGATAGGGTAACCTGAAGGCTGTTATGTCAACAACTGTTAGTGCAACAGTGGGTAAACTTTTGACAAATGTTTTGAACATCTGCTGCTATGATGAAAGGAATGATTTTGTCTTGTGAAACCACAATATCATGTTTAACATCTGTTGATGGTGATTATGAAATATCTGCAATATTGTTATTCTCAACAAAATACATTTTAGATGCAAATTGTTCAAGTTTAACATGTCAGCAGCTTTTATGGGAATTTGCATTCAAGGTTTTGCCACATGTCAATTACAAGTTTTGAAGCTTTTATAGATTACTGACAGTGGTTTAGTACCCCTTATGATGGAAACCTCTTTACTAAGACTACTCATTTTGTGTCATAATATTTGAATTACAACATGAGTACCCAAGTATTTTAAGGTCTATTAGCAATCAATCTTTGACCTATGTTAAAAACAAACTTGAATTTGACATGACCTTGACACTTGTACCATTTCCTTTTGATCCATTTTCAAGGATAATATCACCAAAAAAAATGATGGTTCTTCATCCTGACAGGAGTTTGAAACTTTTGCTATCAAAAACAAGTAAAAGTACAAAATATATCACTCTTAAGGAAAAATAAAGAATAATATATCCTGCTTTATTTGAGAAAAACCTTTTCAAGAAAAATAATTAAAGGTTTTTCTGAAAACAGCATAAAAAAGGATCTGGTATATTTTCCAATTAAACTCATAATCACATCACTCTCAAGTTTTATGAAAATGGTCAGTGGTTTGAAATACATTGTAATAACCACTGTTTGAGACCATTTTCTTGTTTAATTGATTGCAAAAATGAGGAGACATGTTCACATGTGTTTTTGAAAGTCCTGTTATAAACTTTGTTACCATGTGATGATTCTGAAAAACTTGTCTAGTCCTCTTGTAAGTTTATTTACTGGAGATACTATTGTTACTTGAACTTCCCTGAACCAATGAATGCACACAGTTGCTTGATAACCATTGTTAACCCAATTTTGGACTCTTAAGTGTTTTATATTTATACTCTTTGCTTTTGACTTCAAAAGTTTTGAGATAAACACACAATTTTGGGTTTTTTGTGATTTTTCTTATTTCCTTTTTACCCTTCCCATTCATAAGTACTGAAATACTCACTGGGAGGTTTTTATTGAAGGAATACTTATTCCAGAATCATTTTGCAGTAATGTTTTGAGAGATCTGGTTATATTTGTACATCCTTATATCAAATCTCACATTACATATGATTTAGACTACTTTAGCACCTGATTTTCTTAATGTATTTTTAACAGAGTTGATTTGGTCCTTTTTAACAGGATTCACAACCTGTTTTTCAACACATAAGATCTAATAACTAAAGTTTTAATTTCCCTCTTTTTATGTTAACAAAAACACTAATGTTATTTAATCGAACATAGGTCTTTGTTGACCTGAGGTACACACCTTAGTCAGCAAACATGATGGAAACAGCACGAACTTCATAACAACAATTGAAATCAATTTTGTAAGTAAAATAATTATTCCATAATTATCAAACACATTTTCAGATCTGAAAACTATAGGTGGTTTATGCATGACATCACTTGTTATGTGAAGTTTGTGTGTCTTATGACATCTTGGTTATTTTACAGAGTTTTTGAATAACAACTTTAAACGTGATCACTCGTTACTCTGTTTTCAACTAAAAACGATCAACCTTAGCATCAATGAATTTTGAGCTGAACTCTTATGTCAAATTGATTGTTAGATCGAATTTGACTGTCCAAGCTCTGATACCAATTGTTAGGATCGGAGGCCCTCATGATTGTGTTTGTTTGTAATATTTGAACAATAAAAGAATATTAAACAGAGATCTAATGCAGCGGAAATGAAAACAAACTTTGTAAACACAATCAAAGAGAAATAGTTTTTAGTAAACACATCCTTATCATTGAGTCGAATGATTACAATACAGAAATGATTACAGACATGCTTACATACTAAAGCTCCCCCTCAGCATGATGCTCACTGGTTGATTGCTCAAGATGAAAGGATTGGAGAAGAAGAACCCACTCAGTCAATCAAATGTAACAGTACAGGATACTGTTCCATTTATAGGCAAATCAAACCACTCAAGCATCTAAGCTGACGTCACCATGAAAGTGACATCTAACAACCTAACAACCTTTAACCACTGTTCTTATACAAACACTGCTAACTTAACCACTGATTCTATACAATACAAGTGACACTCTAAACTACTGCTTTCTCCTTCCACCAGCACTGATGTTTGACTATCAGTGCTTTCCTTAAAGTTGATCAGTCCTTGAGTAGGCAGTCCTTTAGTCAACAACAGTACTTAGATAGCATCAATAGATTGAACCAACAGTGTTTAATTCTTAACAGTCTTCAGGGATTCATCAGCAGTTTGAAGGACAACAGTTGTTGTATACGGACAGTGGATAGGGGACATCAGATGTTATAAACACTTTCAAGGGGAAAGCCTGGTGTAAACTATTGCTTATGATGAATCCACTATTGTGAACCAGTTTTGGCTTTTATTATCTGTTCCTCTGATAGGGTTCAATCCCAACAAAATTAAACACCTAAATAGATATACATGAAAATAAATATATGAGATAGATAATATCAAAGGAAGGTGCAAGGAAGGTGTTAGAGGATATATATGTGGGTAGGAAGCTTCCTAGAAAATGTATAGGTAACTTCCTAGAAAAGGTATATGAATTTTCCTAGAAAGAACAAAGGAAACTTCCTAGAAATTTCATACTCCTTACCTATAAATAGAAAGCTTAGGATTCATTTTTCTTTGCTCATTCCTTCTATTCTTCTCTCTATACGTTGGTGTTCTAACCAATAATCATCGATACGATATTCTTTCCGATTGATTCGGGAACCAACTAACGAATGCCAAAGTGCTGTCTAAATAAGACTATACTTTGTGAATTTCATTGAGGTTCTGATCTCGTAACCATCGTTAGGTTTGATATGGTTTTACATTAATACGTATTCCACTCTGTTAAACTATATGTTTAACTATCCGAAAACCCCGATCCATAATATACTATTAAACAAGATATTTAATCATCAGAAGATTCAGAACTATAAAGTAAAGGCTTAGTTATCAGAAGGCGTATAATCAAGAAGCTTGTTAAATCAAGCCTGCATGCTTATAATGTGAGTCATTCTATTTTTATCAAATTGCTTTACAAAACCCTAAATGTTTTTCAGTTATACTTTGAAGTGATTAAGTCTTTGCTAATCTTTAATTACTGGCAGTATGTGGGGGTTTTGTGCACATTACTACTAACGATTTATCACTTAGGTGGGCAAGCCTAATTTGTGATATGTCCACAGTCATAGATCCGGTCGAGTGACAACTGAACCAGTTAATTATAAGATAGGGGCAAATATAAAAACCCTGAATGCTGTAAATTATAACAATGTGTCTTTTGTAAATTATAACAATGTGTCTTTTGTACAAATTATAGCGCTATAGCGCTAACGCCCTGCCCGTATTCTTGTGGTATTGTTAAGTAAAACACCATTACACCTTCTTCGTCTTGACGATGTTGGGTAATCAAGATTGTGTTAAACTTTGGTTTGACATATATTTTACACTGGTACAGTATGTTAGTAACGAGTTATACATTTTATCATTTTGGATATGAGCACCATTAAAACATTTTCATTATTATGCTATGTATCAAACTTGTATACTCGCCGACATTTTTGTTGATCATATTTTAATACAAGTTGCAGGTTGATAGATGATGATCGAAGAAATACAATTACGGTGGACATAGATACTCGCCTTAATGAAATAAACAATTATTTATATTTTGTGATGTTGCTACAATTTGATGTATTTGTTTTGTTTAACAATGTATTCATTTTAGCATGCATGAAACTTTGATTAATTAAAAGAGTAAATTACGATTTTGGAACATGTGGTTATATCACTTTTATCCTTTTAGCACAAAATGAATCTTTTAAAATCTGAGCCCCCAATGTCTTTTTTCTAACCCTTTTGGCCACTAACACTAACCCCATCCATTTACTTTTAGGGCCAAAATGGTTAGAAAAAAAGACGTTGGGGGCCAAAAGGGTTAGAAAAAAGACGATGGGGGCTCAGATGTTAAAAGATATCTTTTTAGGCTAAAAGGGTAAAAGTGATATAACCATAGGGGCCAAAATCGCAATTTACTCTAATTAAAATCTCAAACGGTTCTAGCGGTTTGGAACCAGAACCGAACCGGGAACAATTTTCACAAAAATCTAACCTATATCTTGGATAAGTTAAAAATATATATTATTCCTAACCTATATCGTTCCTCAAATATTACAAATATATATTTTTGGGAATATATATATATACACACACAAGTGAACAATGCAAATTCAATCAATATTACTGCGACGAGCGGGCGAGACCCGACAAACAAGGGCACGACCCTGACAAACGACGAACTTACGCAAAACAAATACTTTAATTAAGATGGTAACTTATACTTAGTAAGTTACAAGTCTAGTGATTAACGTACGTAGAAACGTTTATAAGTTACGACGCCTACAAAACAAGCCGGTGAAGTTTCGACGCAGGATACGCAAATTTGTGAGTTCATATCCCCACTTTTAAACATTTTCTTGTTTTCTAAACTTTGGGGAAAATACATGTACTATGGTATGTTAGAACAAAACTAAGGAATGACACAATAAGATCATGTCACCAATGGGGTGAGACTTAAGCACCATTAATCAACTATATACCTAGACCGCAGAACAAAATGTTAGATCTAATGGGTTTCAGCCAGCCACACTCTTGGCCACCTTTTTACCAGGAGTGTTTTTGTGTCTCTAGTCGTAAATCGACAGAAAAATGCCTATGGTTTGGATGATTCCTATGTCGTTACATATGTTAATGGCCTTGCAAACCATTAGCGATCTCGATTTCCATACATTTACAGAATACAACTTTTCAAGTACAGTTATACAATGATATAGCATGATTCTTACAACAATTACTCATATGTTTTACACAAACTGCATGAATTCACACCAACTTTTGTTGACAATTTTCAAAACTTACATGTATTTCAGGAAACTAAGTGGATGTGCGCGCGGTCTCTTGCTCAAGATTGTTGTTTATGTCTCAAGTTATCATGTGTCTATGCTCCGTTTCCACTTTTGATGGATTTGTTTGCTATATCTCGCCTCCTTGCGGTGATAACAAAGCCTTGATCCTTGTTTTGAAATGAAGTTGTAAACTTTTCAAACAATTATCTTTTGTTGTGATGTAAACTTTAAACTTAACTTTTTGTTTGGATGTTAAACAATGAATGGCAATTTGGAGTTATTTTATAACCATGCAGAATGTTTACTTAGCGTATGCAATGAGAACCTCTCAGGATAACACCTCGTGCTTCCGCCTTAGAAAGGAGCGTGATAGATTGGTATCAGAACTTTGATTGTAGTGAACCAGGATTCTTTCTCGAGTCTAGTCTACAATCCAAAATCCTCTCACAAAAACAAATTTTACAAAAGTTTTCATTGCATAAAACATTTCACGACATCCACTACATAAACTTGTTTTTCAAAAACAAAGCGAGGACACTACGTGACTTAGGGTATACCAAAGTAGCACGTATATTTAACTAGGGACTACTTGCAACATTCTACCTAACTATACATATGTGTATATTAAGTAGAATTTATTATGTGTGTGTGTGTGTGTGTGTATAGGGGAAGGTTCAAATGAAAACCTTCCCCTATATATATATGACGTAACATTTCTTTACAAGCTATCATGTCCTCCTCCATAAGTAGCGGGATATATGACAAGCATGATCCTATGGAGCTCGTCTCTAACGATAACGGGGTAGGGCAAGCTGAGAAGGTTTTCACCTCCGATACCGACTCTGATCTGGACGAAGATCCTGATTTGATGTCTGATGACGAGGATCTAGCCGACTTTCAGCCTTTTGCCTTACCTGATTTTGGAGACGATATACCTTTTGCAGACGGTGTTCTAGCCCTCCCCCTTACCTATTCACGACCAGCTCATTATTTGGCATTCCGATGGCGAGCATATCATCGAGCCTATTCCTATCCATGCCATTCCACTTGCTACCATCTCTGCTGAGGATTGGCCCTTCGTTGTTGACTTAGATGACGATGTTGAGGTTCTAGTGTTCGAGGTCGATCACCCTGATGAGGATCTTGGAGATGGCGAGGTTTTCGACATCGCTATCTTGGAGGCGGCATCACCTGTAGTCTCCTTTATTGACATTTCATCCGATTATGATCCCGATTCTGATGCTGACTCAAGGGAGTAAGTGACCTCTTCCGCACTCCGGGTCACAGGCCTAGAGGCTTACCCTACAGATGACGATGATGCCATGTCAGATGCCCCTGCTACACCCACTCTTGTGTCCACGCCTACTGATACACCCCCTCGTACCCCCACTCATGTTACTAGTGACAGCTTATCACAGCCACTCACTTCAGTTGGCCCTTCTAGCTGGATAACATGTTCGTTTTGCATCAGCCTTCCCACATACACCCCCTGCTCATGAGGGAGAGCCCTCCGGACATCCACATGTACCACCACCCGAGATGAGCCCACTTTTTCAGCCATCCCGATCTTTTCCACCATCCCCTCCACATGTCATGCCATCATCCGATCCGTATAATCCTTCTCACCACTCTGGGTATACCAGGGATGATCTTCTCTTATCACTTTAGCTTCAGGTTGAGATTCTCTGCCGAAGGATCTATGAGCTGGAGAAAGAGTCCGATGCTAGACGACCCCCTCCACCAGACTACCCACCACCAGCCACACCACAACCACCGTCTTCATCACCACTATCACATGTTCATGCACCCGTTGATGGTTATGTTGCACGAGTATTGACACTTGAGCAGTAGGTGAGCTTCCTGATTCGTCGAGTCCACGAGCTCGAGGAGGAGGTAGCTCATCTCCGCAGTTTGGTCTTCCCTACACCTCCACCATCTCCCCCAGCCCATTAGGTTTTTCCTTGCAGGTACTTTTGTTGGGAGTAGTATTTTTGGATCTAAAGACAGAAGCCGAGTTTTGGGTACAACTTGAACACAAATGATCGCCAATGTGAAGAAAGATATTTTGTCTTTATACGTATTGAACTTGTAATGATTGGGTGATGTAGCCCATATGCATTTTGTTTTCTTCACAAACAATTATGTAACAAGTTGTCCTGATATATATAAAAACTCAGTGCTTTTCGATTAAGAGCAAGTTCGAATCTCACCCCAACCCTTTGCCGGTTCTTAAACGCTAACATCAACCACTAATCTGCTGACAACGACATTCATTTCGAAATAATTTTTTTCTACGAGTCTTTTTTACGTTCCGACAACACTAATTTTTTCAAGGTTTACCGCACCATGATGAGATCGTCCGCTTTAAATTTCTTTTTCTATAGATGTAAAACATGTCATAAAAGTTTACGATAAAAGTTTTCGATCAAAACCGTACTACGCTACGTATTTGGAGTATGTAGTTTATTGTAGTTTTGTACACCTCTACACCGACTCCACTGCCCATTGGGGAAGCCGCCTTCTATTTAAGCAACCTCTGACCGAAACAAACGGAACCCTAAAAAACCGTTTTGAAGTCAAAAATGGCTTTATCACTACTGCCAACGCTTACCCTAAAGCCACTGTCAACATCAACCACCATCAACCGTCGTCGATATACCTCTCATCTTCTCCATCACCGACACACTAAACCCCTGATTCGCCATCTGCACCCATCGCCGCTGCCGTCATTTCACCGGAAAACGCTTCCTCCATGTGTAGCCTTCGCCACCAATGGTGACACCGAAGATAAGTGGTACCGTGTTTCTCCAATCAAAGACCTCGACCCAGATTCGGCAACCCCTTTTGTTCTCCTCAATCGCGGCATCGTTATCTCGTTACTCAAACACGAAGGCGAATGGATTGCTTTCAACGAGGACTCTTTAATCGTGAGTAATTCACGCTTTTTATTTAATTTAGGGTTTGCGTTATTTAATGCTTACTGATGAAGATATGTATCTACAGTGTCCTTATAGATGGCCCCCCATTCAGGGCTGCAGCGGGTGTTCTCCGAGTCCCTCATCGGATGGACGAGCTGTTCAACTGCCGAGGGTTTGCGCAACCCGCTTCCCAACATGGGTTTCTGAAGATGATTTGCTGTATGTTTGGAGTTCCACCAAGCTTCCAAGGTAACAATCATTTGGTATTATGCATTTATGATTTAGTGTTTGATTCATTTATTGATATGCGTTATTAATTGACTAGCTCTTTACACATTGCGATCTTTGATTATATATATAGAAAGTTTTAGATGCCTAATCTTTATTTAGATTATGCCACATTTATGGCAAGCTCATTGATTCTCTAGGGTTTATTGCATGTTACTGTATTCAATCAATATGTATTATGTTTTTGTATTCATTTTAAAGTACTGTTAGTACTCTTGTTCAGTGTCAAATTCATGAGCTTGTAAGTAAATTTCAACGTTAATTTCGTTCTTCTTTGTCAAAATCCAAAGGCGCTTAAAAAGCCCAGCTAGAGGCATAGTATAAACATACCATTTTTAGGGGCTTTCCAGTTATATAGGATTGTTTAGGGCTAGTTTTAGGTTGATTCCAGCCTTATCTTTTTTACCATTTTTGGCCGAACCCTTAAGCAACACCTGAAAGCATGGCGCAACACATTTGGTGCGCTGGGCGGGCTTTTGACAACATAGCTTCTTATTGTCTGTATCAAATTTCGTAAAAAAAGAAATTAACTCTGAACTACCCTTTAGGTAGGTTATATAAATTGACTCCAAGCAGTTATTCTTTCATTATTTAAATTCATTGCTATATTGAATTTACAGCGTCACGCCGACAGATATCATGCCAGAGGTCCCAGCCATTGATCATTTAAGCTCTTCTTTTCTTTCTCTTCATTTAATCACTTTTTTTTTCTTGCATGTGCATCGTACTCCCATTGAGAATCAAAATCACAAATGAGTTGGTTTCTATCTCAATTCACGTGTTATTAATATTTTTCTTGTTTTACGCTGGTTCTTTTTTTCGTCCTCTAATTGAGATCAATTGTAAGATCCATATCTTAACATACTTGACTTCTTCAACATACATAGTTGTCAATAGCGGCTATAGCGCATTACATAGCGTATAATTCATATGTCGCTATATTGTATATAGCGATAAATAGCAACATTTAAAGAAACAAAATTCTCATCTCAACTGCTAGATATCTCAGGACTTATAACATGTATTTTCCTAGTCTCCACTGCTGGATTACATGTATTTTTATGTTTCTCTACTTTGTCACTAAACGTGAAATAGCAGGCGCTATTACGTCGCTATCGCTGCCTAGCATATAGGTAGCTTATCGCTGTTGACATCTACGTTCTTCAATCATTCTTCCTTCTTCATCTGTTATGTCAATTTTGTTCATTGCAATTTGCAACTCATGTTCCCAAATGTTTGTTGTCTTCAGAGAGGGACTTCCGCAGATGAAAATTCGTCTTCCGATATAACATCAGTGGTAAGACCTAAACATATTCGATATTTTAAACCGCTCTTCCTTTTGTATTTTGTTTCATATTTTCTTTGTAATTTGCTTGATTGTGTAGAAAGAAGAGTTGCTGAATGAGAGATCAACTGATGATGGTCCAAAACCTTGCTGTCCTCATAAAGGGTTTTCTGAATGTTCGTCTACTGTAAGATTCGAACTTATTCGATTTCTTAGGTCATTCTTCTTATTTCCTCTTTCTTTTTCGAATTTTCATTGTAATTTTTTTGTTGGTGCAGAAAGAAGATTTGCTGAATGAGGGATCAACTGATGATGGTCCAAAACCTTGCGGTCTTCATAAAGGGAATTCTGAAATTTCGTCTGCTGTAAGATTCGAACATATTCGATTTCTTAGACCATTCTTCCTTTTCTCCTTTCTATGTCGAATTCTCATTGTAATTTGCTTGTTCGTGCAGGAAGAGGTTTCTATGAACCAGAATTCAGCTATTGATGTTCCAAACCTTCTTGAGATCCCCTTTGTATTTGATTCTATGGATTCTGTTGGGTGTTTTATCATTATAGTATTTTAATTTCTGTTTTATGACTTTGATATATGTCAGGTCAAAGGTTTTCAACATTTTTTTCACAGCAAAGACTTCAAAGGCCTCTCTGCAGATTTCCTGTAACAAGGTCTGCTGAAAACAGGAACTGCATTGGGTGTTATATTTTTGGCATTTCTTGCTGAAAAGTTCAAAGTGAATCCGACCTTGGGGCTTTTCCTGTTGTTTGCTATGGAGCTGTATTTGTTCATGGTTTTGATGGAGGCGCCAAAGAAGAACAATGAAGCTAAGTAGTTCGGTTACAGTGAAGGTGATGCGGAAAGCTGTTGTTTCAAGCTTTGATGCTTCAAAATTGAGTTTGGGATTGATAAACTTCTTAGAATAAGCGATTGGATTAATTTTTATTCAATCAGTAAGCTCACTGATTGAAGTTTTTTCTGTTTGTGTTTGTGTTTGTTGAGACATGATCTTCTAGTAATGGTTTCGATGAATCAATAATGGTTTCAACCAGTTGAGACATGATCTTCTAATAATGGTTTTAATGACTTTATAATTAAAAAATATGAATCAATAATGGTTTCTCGTGTGGCTTTTTATTGGTTCCGTCTGTTCGAGGGGAGCGTCAAACGGGTCAAGTTGTATTATCAACCCACAAACAATCGACTCACACTAACATGTATGTATTTATATATATAATGTTAGGATTTAGGGTATGTTGGGATTGAACCCTATCAAAGAAACAGATAATTAAAGCCAAAACTGGATCAGAGCAGTGGATCCAGAATAAGCAGATGTTGCGTACAAATCTCTCCCCTTGAAAGTGGTTTCAACATCTGCTGACCTCCTATCTACTGATTGTGCAAACTGCTGACCTACAAACTGCTGATCAAGTAAAGGACTGATGAAAGGCTAAAGCTCTGCTGTTCAGTCTACTGCCTTGAGTCAAGCACTGCTGATCCGGACAAGTACTGCTGGGTTCACAGCAGTGGAAGGATGCAGCAGTTGTTTAGATGTCTTTTATGTAAAGAAATGTAATAGCAGTAGTTAGCATAGCAGTGTTTGTATTGATCAGAGGTTAGAGTTTGTTAGGAGGTTAGATGTCACTTTCATGGTGACGTCAGCTTAGATGCTTCAGTGGTTTGCTCGAGCTTATAAATAGAACAGTGTTGTGTACTGTTCTATTAGCTCTTTGTAAAATCTTCTTCCTGCACGAACAAACATTGAGCTCTGGCTGAGGGGGAGTTTGTATTCAACATTGCATTGTAGTCGTAATTGAAATAAATTCAATCATTCGGTTCTTTGTGGAAAATGTTTGATTAAAGCAATTCTCTCGTTTGATTGTGTGCAAAGTTTGTTTCCATCCTTAATTCCGCTGCACAACTCATCCATCTTCATCTTAATTCAAACGTAAAAACACAATCAATACCAAACTCAGATCCAACAATTGGTATCAGAGCTAGGACAGTCAAATTTGGTTTAACAATCATTTTGACGTAAATAGTTCAGCTCACAAAAGTTGATACTGATAGTTTGTTCGTTAAACAGAGCAAGGTTTAATCACCATCAAAGTTGATTAATCAGTGCCTGTAAAACAACCAGGATGACGTCACAATCACAAGATGATAAGAATAACATTGGCTCGCTTTTTAAATCACCCATGCTTAAACGTAATGAATACAACATCTGGGAGAGAAGGATGGGTCACATCCTTGCTCAACAGAAAACTGGATGTTGGAGGTCTGTTGTTTTTGGTCCCCATGTTCCTATGGTGCCAAGTGCTGAGGATGCAAAGAAGTTCGTTCCTAAACCAACTGAAAACTATACTGAAACTGATTTTCAAAAGTTCGAACTCGATGCCAAAGCATTTAGCATCGTAGCATCTGCATTACCCAATGAGATCTATGCTGGACTGTTACACTGTAACAGTAAGAGCTATGGGATGCGCTGAAGGAACAGTTTGGGGGAACAGAAAAAGTCATTGAAAACAATAGGGAAATTCTGAATCAGCAGTATGAAACATTTTGTCACATCAAGGGTGAATCATTGACTCAGCAGTTTGAGCGATTCAGTTGTCTCATTAGTGAACTAAGGCTTGTTAAAGTAACATTTCCAAATTCAACTCAAAATAGCAGGTTCCTTAGATCACTACCAGAAAAATGGGATACCATAGCTTTTGTCACTAGAAACTCTACTGAGTTCAAAGATCTGACCCTGACCCAACTTCATGGTAAACTCTTGACCTATGAAAGGGAGTTGAACCAGAAAAAGAAGTTGCAAGAGTTTGCCAAAGTTGCTGATGACTATTCATTCGCTAGCACAACTCTTTTTGGCCAGGAAGAATCTGGTAGCAGTGGTAAGGATCAGGGTTATGATCACTTCATTGATATAACTGCGGGTGGAAATTTTAACAACCCTGATCCTCACTCTGCAAATTATGCTTTTACTGCAAATTGTGAAAACCAGATGTCAGATAACTTGTGTTTTGAACTCAATGATTTGCAACACTTTGATCCCACTGACTTAGAAGAGATGGACATCTTGCATCAATTGGCTTTGCTTAGTGTAAGAACAAGCAAATTCTACAAAAGAATAGGGAGAAAATTCCCAGGGTTACATGGGAATTTAAGGGTGGGGTTGGATAAATCAAAAATCAAGTGTTACAAGTGCAATAGGCTAGGTCATTTTGCTAGGGAATGCAGGAGTCAAACAACTGGTCCTATAATCACTCATCCCAGCTCAAACCCTAGACCACAAAATCAAAGCACTGTTCACTATACCCAATATACCCCTGCAGCCCATGTTAACACTGCTCACTATGCTGCAACCCCTGTGCCTGTGCATTATGTCCAAACCACTGTTCCACAAATTCAGTATGTTCAAACCCTTGTCCCTCAGGCACAAGTGCAACCTGTTGCACCTCAAACAGCTGCTCCAGCAGTGGTACAACCAGATCAGCAAAGCTTCTTCACTCAAGGCTTTGTTGACTAGAGCAACATGCCTGATGAGCTTGGTGATGAAAATTTTGCACTCTATGCTTTTAATGAATCTTCTAATGATGAATTTTGTTTGATGGCATTAAAGTCAATACCAGAGGGGGTAGAAACTGAAGGTGAACAGCTAAGTGCTGAAACAGTGGATAAGGTGACTGAAGCAGTGGTTACTGTTGTTGCTGGTGAACTGCTGCTGGGAGAAAATTCAGAAACCCTGATTGAACCACTGACAGACCCCTAGTCCAAAGAGGACAAAGAAGAAGAGGAAGAGAAGAGAGCAGTTGAGAAAGAAGTAAGAGCTGATGATGAAGAAAATCATCAATGTGATTGTGCCATGATGGCTGCTGCCAAGGGAGCTTCTGCATGCTTAGATAGCCTTTGGTATGTAGATAGTGGAGGCTCCAGGCACATGACAGGATGTAAAGCCCTACTCAAAGATTTCAAAATTCATGGAGGGGGTGATATATCCTTTGGGAATAATAGTAAAGGGAAAATTTTGGGGTCCGGTACAGTACAGTCTGGAAATGTAAAATTTGAAAATGTCAATCTGATAGACAATCTGAAATTCAACCTCCTAAGTGTGTCACAAATGAGTGATAAGGGGTATGGGTCATTCTTCACAAAGGAGTGTTATAGGATTGTTGGACAAGAAATGGTTGAAAAGATTGAAGCAATAATAAAAACTGGAAAAACAAAACTTGTTGCTCAAAGAAGTGGCAATGTTTATGTTGTTGATATGTCAAAGGAGTGTCCCAGAGCTGATGCATGTCTGTTCTCAGCTGCCTCTAACAAAGAGACAGAACTTTGGCACAGGAGACTGGGGCACACAAATCTTAAGACAATCACTGAAATTTCAAAAAATGGCCTTGTAAGAGGCTTGCCACAAAAATTGTTTTCATGTCCTGAGCATTGTGTTTCCTGTTTAAAAGGAAAACAACATAAAAGCTCTTTTAAGTTCATTGAAGAGTCCAAAACAACCCAGTGTTTGCAAATGCTGCACATGGATTTGTTTGGCCCAGTTCAAGTCATGAGTCTAAAAAAGAAGAGATATTGTTTGGTTATTATTGATGACTTCTCTAGGTTTACATGGATTTTCTTTTTACACTCAAAAGATGAGACTGCAGGCATTTTGCAAGACTTTGTCACAGGTTGAAAAGCAATTTGACCTTCCAGTAAAAGTCTTCAGGAGTGACAATGACACAGAATTCAAAAATAAGGAGTTGGATGCCTTCTGTATGAAGAAAGGGATTGTAAGGCAGTACAGCATCCCTAGAACACCAGAGCAAAATGGGGTAGTTGAAAGAAAGAACAGAACCTTGATTGAGGCTGCCAGAACCATGCTTGCTGATTCAGGTTTGCCATTAACTTTTTGGGCAGAGGCAGTAAACACTGCCTGCTATGTCCAAAACAGAGTTTTAATAAACCCCAGGCACAAAAAGACTGCTTATGAAATTCTGTATAAAATCAAACCACTGATCTCATATTTCAAAGTATTTGGTTGCCCATGCTTTATTTTGAATTTAAAAGATTCCATCTCAAAATTTGCAGACAAAGTAGATTGTGGTTACCACCTGGGATACTCAACCACTGCCAAGGCCTACAAAGTGTTTAATACACGGACCAAAGCAGTGGAGGAGACCTTGAATGTGAAGTTCAATGAACTTTCATCAATGAAAATCCCAGAAAATCCTGCTGATCTGTTTGATCTTGATAAATTCACTTTTGAAAATACTGCTGTCAAGACTAACAGTGCAGGTCCATCAGAGGATTCATCACCAGACTATGGGTATGAGATCATCATTCCTCAACAAAAGTCTGCCACAATGGGAAAAGCATTAGTTGTCCAAAACAGCTGTCAAAGCTCAACCACTGCTACCTCAACAGTTGTTGACCAAAGTAGCCCATCAACCACTGCTTCCACATCATCAAGCACTGTTGATAAAAGTCCTCAAACAGTGGATAAAAATCAGCATGTGACCACACCTTTACCTCCTATTCCACCACCTTTTGAAGCCACTGCTGGATCATCAAAGTCACCAGCAGTGGTTAGCTCAGATGATACACATCTGCAACCTTCACTAACAAACGCCATCATACCATACCAAGGAGATTTAATCTTCTTGAGATCTCATCCATCTGATCAAATCATTGGCAACATCAATGAAGGGGTGCTCACAAGAAGTCAAACCCAAAACATTTGTCTTTTTGTTGGTTTTCTATCACTCCATCAGCCAGTCAAGTACCAAGAGGCACTAAAAGACAACAGCTGGGTAGAAGCCATGCAAGAGGAGCTCCAACAGTTCAAAAGACAACAAGTATGGGAGCTTGTACCACTGCCAAAAGATGTAAGTCCCATCGGCACAAAGTGGGTCTTCAAAAACAAAACTGATGAAAGGGGCATTGTAGTCAAGAATAAAGCCAGGCTTGTGGTTCAAGGTTACAGACAGGAAGAGGGGATTGATTATGATGAAACATTTGTCCCTGTAGCAAGATTGGAAGCTATAAGACTGTTCCTGGCCTTTGCTGCCAACCACAACATGAAGGTGTTCCAAATGGATATCAAAAGTGCTTTCCTCTATGGTACAATTCAAGAAGAGGTGTATGTGTGTCAACCTCCAGGTTTTGAGGATCCATTTTATCCAGATCATGTCTACAGGCTAAACAAAGCCTTGTATGGCTTGAAACAAGAACCTAGAGCCTGGTATGAAACTCTTTCCACCTTTCTACTCTCAAATGGTTTCAAAAGAGGTACCATTGATAAAACACTGTTTCTAAAATGGAGAGGAAAGGATTTAATGATTGTCCAAATTTATGTGGATGACATTATTTTTGGAAGCACATGTAATAAAATGTGTGAAGAGTTTAGGGAACTCATGATAGCTGAGTTTGAAATGAGTGCAATGGGTGAGCTGCAATGCTTTCTTGGTCTCCAAGTTCAGCAAATGCAAAATGGAACTTTCATTCATCAAAGCAAATATGCTAAAGAACTTTTAAACAAATTTGATATGGATGATTGTAAACCATGCAGCACACCTATGGCAACAAATAAGCTTGTCATGTCTGATGAAAAGGATGAGCTGATTGACCAAACACTTTATAGAAGCATGATTGGGTCTTTACAGTACCTAACTGCATCTAGACCAGACATCATGTTTGCAACATGTGTCTGTGCAACAAGTCAATCAGCTCCTAGAAAATCAAACCTCATTGCTGTAAAAAGGATCTTCAGATACATAAAAGGTGCTCCCACACTTGGTATCTGGTATCCAGCTAATGGGAATATCAAGCTTTCAGGCTTTTCAGACAGTGACTTTGCTGGATGTAATACCACAAGGAAGTCCACTTCAGGAGGGTGCCAGTTTCTAGGCGATTGCTTGGTCTCTTGGCAAAGCAAAAAGCAAGCAGCTGTTTCAACATCCACTGCTGAAGCTGAATACATTGTTGCTGCAAGCTGTACAGCCCAACTCCTGTGGCTTCAAAATCAGTTGCTGGATTTTGGTATCACTGCCTTAAAGACACCACTCATGTTGGATAGCCAGGCAGCAGAAAATATCATCAAAAATCCAGTTTCCCATTCAACCACCAAGCACATCGACATCAGACATCACTTTGTGAGGGATTGCTATGAAAAAGGTTTGATTTCTCTGCATCATATTCCAACTAAGGACCAGCTGGCAGATGTGCTCACAAAAGCACTAGATACATCTACCTTTGAAAGCTTGGTCTCTAGGATTGGCATGCTAAACATAGAATAACAAGCAACATCTTGTTTTTCTATGAATAAAAGCATTAAAATGTTTTCAGAAAATCAAAAATCCATCCTTAAAAATAGTTAAAAATGAAGTTTTCATTAAAATCCTTAAAAGTCTGCCATAACCACTGCTTGTTCAAAAGTCTGCTCTACTTCAAAATGTCTATCCACTACTGAAAGCCATCCCCTGTTCTCTCATTTCCTTGATAAACTCTGTTGTTCAAAAGCAGTGTCTTATCCACTGATATGCTATCCACTGATAGCGAAAATCACCCACTGCTTCCATTTGTTAACGTTGTAACCACTGCTTTCATCAGTAACTTTCATAAAAGTACTGTCCTTCATTTCATCAGAGGTTGGCATGTGGGCAGTACATAGTGGTCAGACCTTTTGTAACCGCTGCCATGTCAGCATTCACTTTTTCTCTATAAAACCTCCATTCAAAACCCAAATCAGGGTTTTACTGTCGAATTGAATTCTTAAAAATTCTCTTCTCAAAGCAGTTCTCATATCATTTCATCAAATTTCTTCACCATCTTCTTCGATCATCATCTCCAAAATGACAAAATCGAAATCATCTGCAAAATCCACTTCCAAATCATCTTCGAAAGAGGCCTCTCAAAAGGCTAAACCCACTGAAATTCCACACAAACCATCTCACAATCTTCTGGGTCTCCTCACAAAACCCGGCACTACAGATGCTTTCAATTCCATCCTTGAACTCATATCTGCACCAAAGTACAAAACTTTGTTAACAGCAGATGCACCAATTTACTTGGCAACCCAAAGAGAGTTTTGGAAGAATGCAACCCTTGAAAAACAAGGAGACACTGTGATAGCCATTAACTCTTCTCTAAAGGGTAAAGCTGTCAAGATCACACCGCAATTCATCTCAGAAGTCTTTCAGCTCGATGATCAACAAGGTAGTACATCTTTCCCTAAAAACGAGTTAAAAACTGACTTTATTGAGAGAGGGTATGCAGACACAATGATGAAGAGGGATACCTTACAAAAAGGTTTCTTCCCTTCTACAACAGGATTTTTATTCCATACCCTCCTAATGTGTGTTTCAAACAAAACCACTGCTTTTAACGAAATACCATTAAAAATTCAAAATCTGGGATATGCTATTCTTCAAACAGAAAATTTTAATTATTCCCAGGAAATTTTTAATGATCGGGTTAAAAACGTTGAAACAAAATCATTCTTACTGTTTCCAAGATTTCTAAGTTACTATTTTGAAAAGAAACTTGGTAAGGATGAGGCTGCAATAAAACAAGGTGAATATCTTCAAATGCACAGCTTAACTGCTGAAACTTTTACAAGAATGTCAACACCTTGCAAAACACCAGCAGAGGTGCCTGAGCAGAATTTAGCAGCTACCACTGCTCCTCAGGTATCTGCTGCTGAGCCCACTGCTCAAGGTGATCAAAGTAGCAGAAAAACTGCTTTGAAACCCACACCTTTAATCACCAAAAAGCCAAACAAAAAGAAAACTCAAACCCCCCCCCCCAAACCTATCAAAAAGGCAACTCTAGAGGATGAGATACAAGAGCACCTGCCTGTGACAAAACAAAAGTCACAAGAAACCACTGCTGCTTCTTTCTCACAGCAGTTGGTACAAATATCTCAACCCATAACCGAAACTCCTCCTGTTTCTTCTCAAAAAGAACAGGTTGTACACATAGGGACTCCACAATATGATGCTCTGGAATCACTCGCTTCCATCATCCACAACCCAATGCCCGGGGCAAATTCTCTTCTCACACCAAACCTCACATCCACAATTCCTCCACCAACTAGACTTTTGTTGGAAGCAATTGATTTGAACCAGGCACAAACCAGTCCTTCTCAATCACCTATCATTTAGAACAAGCCTCAACAAATGACTGGGTCTGATGTATCAACCTTTACTAACCCACCAACACAACCTGAGGAGGTTACACCCCTTGAGTTACAAGTAACTCTTGGTGGTAATCCAAGTGTAACACCTCGAAAATTCACGTCCTATAATGTGTTGACACGTGTCATAGGTTTGAACGTGTGAAAGAATGCTCTAGAGGGACTAAAGTTGACAAACATGGAAAGTATATGAATATAAGGGTTCAAAATGTCAACGAAGGATAAATATACTTTACATTAACCCTACATGATGCTCATACCTTCAAACGAATAAATCATGGATCATACAAAGCTAATTGTGAATAAAAGTGAAAGATTACAAACTACAGGGGTTAAATGTGTCAACATGTTTAAGTTATACCTCTGAGTGACCTTTTAGCAAACCCGAAGCTTTGTAACAGTTAATTATGCTCACTAGAATGCACGATTAAAATTTTATAAAGTTTCGTTAGTTATGAGCAAATTCGTATGCGAGGGGTTAAAGCGTAAACGTTGAAAGTTATGGCTTTTCGGGTGATAACCAAGTAAACCAAGGGCTTAACAAAGTAGGTATAAGACTTGAAGCCTTATAAGTCAAGTTGAGGGGCTCAAAATGCAAGAAACAAAGGTGGATTGACCTTTCGGAGGACCAAGAGCCAAGGATGCAAACTGAAAAAGTGATTTTTTGCCCTGATGACAGCCTTGAGGACCTCAACATTGGGGACCTTGAGGTCCGTAAGCTAAGGCCCAGATGCAGAAACTCGTAAAAATTGGTTGTTCAGCCTTGGAACTGATTTTTAATCATTTGTTTCACTTCATGGGCGACCCCTAGGCACCCCTAAACACTAGGAACACATGTTGATCAGTTGTGGTAAGCTATAGACCTAGGTGTCAATATTTTATGGTGTTCTTGATCACTATATAAAGGCTTCATGTGCTACCATTGTGATCACACCTTCATTGTGCAATTGAGGAGCCTTCTGGAGCTTCAAAGCAGACCCAAGTCCTTCCTAATCAAGCTTAGGACTTCAGTAAGTTTGCTAATCCTTTCTAAATTAAGTTTTAGCTTAGTTATAGCTTAGAAGTCAAACCGTCGTAATTAACGGTTGAATTTAAGATTAATCACTAATGGTCCAGTGATTAGTCGAATCAAAGGTAGTTATAAGTTGGTAATTATGTGGGCAATAAACCCTTAAAAGGGCACCCACTGATTCCCATCCTAACTAGATCGTTTGTCGGGTCAAACTTAATCCGAAAAAGTCAACAGAAGCATAAAACGCATAATTAGCAATATAGATGGCGTGCAACCTGTTTGATCATTATTATAACTGAGTAATTAGTGTAAGAACATGTCTAAACATGTTCAACCCGACAATTTCCTGTTTAGACCCGGTTCGGAACCGAAAGTCGCAAAGCTTTGACTTTTGCTTTGACTTCAGTTCTGACCCGTTTTGGTATATTTTAGAAATACCTAAGAGCTTCATTTGGACCAGGTTACATGCTAGTATAACCCTCTATGATTATACACCATGGTTCATTAGTTAACCGATTAATAAGCATGATTCCGTTAATTGCTCATATGTTGACCATTATGCCCTTATTACCTTAAAACGTGATTTATGAAAATGTAAAAGTGTAGAAACCTTAGTTACTGATATATAAACTTGTATGCAAAGTTTGACATCAGTTTGAGGTGTAGATTAAGAGTTATGCTCGTTATCGCAAATTTAAAGCTTTATGTTAATTAAACTGCATAATTAGCGTATAGCCTAGTTAAGCCTACTTTTGATATCAAACTTATTACCCACTGATGTCATATATTATTTTGGGATTTTTAAAGATTTTTAATTAATTTTAGGCTGAGCATAACTAGTAGTCTTAGGCTTAACCCGGTAATTGTCGGTATTGCCCTTACGGGCCATAAAATGAGTTTTACATATCTAAACGACTCCAAACCTTTTGCTACTGATCACATATGATAAATAAATTATTTTAAGCCTTCTGGAAATATAAAAATATCAGATTTAAGTATCGAACCCGGAAATGGCCTTTAATCGCCTTAATTAGCGTTTTTAACGCATAGTATGTTTTAAAATCATATTGGACATACCCGGGTTGATACCTACTGATATATGAGGCAAATTATGATATTTTAACAGTAAGCAAAGGTTGATAGACTCAGACTTCAGTTTGAGCCTTTCGGCTAATGTGAAATTACCAAAATGCCCCTTCGGGGCATAGTTTGGTTAAAAATGATAAATTTCACATATATGCTTTAACCTACTGATATGACTTAGCAAATTGAGTATATTTGCTGATCACATCAGACCTGTAACTCAGTTAAACACTTAGACTCTTTTACAAACTTTAAAATGACCAAACTACCCCTACGGGGCCTAGTTTGTGTTTAAACTCGTTTCGGGCATAATGAAAGACATCTTACTGATGTCACAACATATTTGAGGCATAATTAACTTAGGAAACCTGTATATGGCTCTTATAATTACCCGTTACGCCTCTTACGCGTACGGTTCGGCCTATGTAACTAGTTTACATAAATTAGCCGAAACGAGTTAAACCTTATCGGTTTTATCTCGAAATCCAGAATGTGTTTGAGTTACCCATATTAAACAAGCATACAAGCTTGTTGGGTCTAAATCACATTCTATTCCGGTCTTCGCTTAATCATGCGTACGAACCGTATCTTCCTGTAAGACTAACCGGTCTAAGCTTAGGCTTAATTAAAGACCCGTTAGCATTCTAATAAGTTATTTATACGACCATTCCAGACTAGAGCCTTCCGGTAAATGGTACCTACGCTTACTTAAGTGAATACGGTTGAGTTATTAAATTCTTACTATTTAAGACAGGAGCTAGCTCAGGTAAATACTCTTAACTTATTTTCCCTATACGGGCTTGGGATACGGTATAATGATACCGCTTGGTCGGGTATTGAATGTTTAATCGGATTGTGATTAAATTATTGAGGTAACCCGGTTTAATCTGTATTGTTTGAAATAAAAGGCTTTAGGGGTTAATGACCATGTCCCGGATATCCTTGACATCATTGTATTATAAAATGGCCACGCCTTAAGCACGGGGTGTAGGCATACACTGAAAGTTGCTTAAAGGGAAACGGTATCTCACTCTCTTGTGGGCTTATACTTGTGGCGTGTCTGTTAATCTTGACTCGGTTTCTACATCGGGCCCTGAACGTACAACGAACATGTAAATCTGTATACAAGGTTATAAATATAATTGTTCCAAGTTAAAAAGGTTAATTTTGCCTCTGTGCATTTTAATCAAATTATAAATGATATTTTGTGCCACGTGCATTCAAACCAATTTTCTTAAACTCTTTTCAAATGAGTCGGTTGAGTGTATTTACCAGTGAAAACTGACGTATTTTCCAAAAAGGTTAAGTGACATGTACTGAACGTAATTGGCTGGAAGCTCAGGGCGCTAATAAGGAATCTTGCAAGTCCTAGGCGTGTAAAGTCTGTTGAACAAGTGATATGTTTTAAGATCCGCCTGTGGATCCTTTACTTTCCGTTGTAATACTGGATATTACCTTATATTCGGAATGTAATAATATTTATCCTTTGCTTCCGCTGTGCATTTATATAATTGTGTTGTTTGACTATTGTGTTGCCAACCACGTCACGATACTCCCCACCGGGCCCACCGGTGACACGTGGAAAATCGGGGTGTGACAGGTTGGTATCAGAGCCAACACTGAGTGAATTAAACACTAGCCTTTTGTGTTTAATCTCAGTTACACAATTGCACATATCTAAACTTCTGAGTCTAGACTTAACATAGGATTATTCTCAAATCCTAATCTGGAAATTTTGCTTCCAAATTCTTATATATACGTCGCCAAGCGAAGAAGCTATAATAAGATTTCTCCACATCTGGAGCCTTGAAATGCTGAGCTTCGTACCGCGACCAGGATGAAACGTACAACCACGGAGAAAACATTCAGGAATTGAATGAAGAAGAAACTCCTTTTGTTGAAGAACGTTTCCTTATATAGTCCTTATAAGGACATATTTACCTTTCAGTCCCTCCGAGGACGACATTATTCTTTTGAAATCCCATTTAGGGCAACCCTATACTTGTTTAAATTTTTAAAGGGACGATTATGTTAAAATAACATTCTTTTTATAAGATCTACCATTATAAAAAAATGGCAATATCTAAAAGGACAAGACCTAGCTTCGGGTCATATTAAGACCGGCCAAGATGGCAGTTCCTCAATGAAGATTCAGATCCCTATTAACAGTTCAATTTAGAAATTTTTCTGCGTTAAATATTAATAAGAATCTTAAAGGTGAAACCTAGCCTTCGGGTCATTTTAAGGCCGGGCCATGATGGTAAGACCTGTTTAAAAGATTCGAATCCCTGTTAACATCTGTAAATATGTTAACACTCCTGAAAGATGTGATTCGTTGGAAATCACACACGTAATCAAGGATTCTTCAAAAGATTCCTAACCCAGTTTAATGATCTCTGAATCCTGGGTTTACATCATCAATTAAAATGATCATATTTTAACCAAACGTGGTAATAAAATGCCTACGAGCCTTGCTCATTTCTACATGAGCCAAAATACAGTGGTAGCTATGACTCCCTGTCAGAAAAAGGTAATGAACTAGGTTCAAACCTCAAGGCTTTGATTCTCTGAAATCCTAGCTTATAATTTATAAATGTCCTTGTGACTAGGCCTATTGTGCCAGAACACCTTCATGCTTTGATTCTCTGAAATCATAGCTTATAATTTAAAAGTGTCCATGTGACTAGGCCTTGTGCCACCTTAATATCCGAAATGTTTTATAACTAGGATAAATTATAATGCCTCGATTCTCTGAAATCATGGCTTATAAACTAAACTTGTCTACGTGACTAGGCCTTCTGTGCTATTATTAACTTATAATTTAGGATTTTGATAAAGATCCTGAACAATTATATATTTAACAAATTAACTAAAATGTGTATTAAAAACATAGTTAATAAATCGTTTAAAACGATGAAACTGTATAAACTTCCGTATAAACCTTGCCTTATTTTCTTGTGTAGCAATTAAAACTACATGGCTAGGTCGGAAGAATTGAATAGTCACCCTCTGGAAAACCGCGATGATGAAAGGATTAATATAACCAGAGGAGAACTTCGTACATTGATTGACTCAGCTGTATCTAAAGCTGTGAAGGAGCAATTCCAGGAGTATAGTGAGACAAATAGTAAAGCCTCATCTGTACCCCACCCTAAATCCATCCCTAAAACTCATCCAGAGCCTGATAACAAGCCGCCCTCAAAGAAAGATGAGTTAAAGAAAGATGATGATCGACATTCATCTGGTCAAAACAGTGTTCCATCCAAGAAGATAGTGTTCGATAATGAACCGCATACCAAGTCCTGTACATATAAATACTTTGTTTCATGCAAACCCCGGGACTTCACTGGGGAGAAAGGAGCAATAGATTGTATGACCTGGTTGGATGAAATGGACACAGTTGTCGATATCAGCGGTTGTGCAGAAAGGGATGTAGTGAAGTATGTATCCCAATCATTCAAGGGAGAGGCACTAGCATGGTGGAAGTCTCTCATTCAAGCTACGGGTAAGATCCCTTTGTACGAGATGACTTGGGATCAGTTCGTTGCTCTTATCAAAGAAAATTACTGTCCTCAACATGAAGTTGAGAAGATTGAGACTGAATTCTTGACATTAGTCATGGAGAACTTAGATTGTCAAGCATACCTTACAAATTTCAATACCAAGTCTCGATTGGTTCCTTATTTGATCACACCGGAACCCAAGAGAATTGCTCGCTTCATTGGGGGTTTAGCCCCAGAAATAAAAGCCAGTGTTAAGGCTTCAAGACCTACTACATTCAGGTCAGTGGCAGATCTGTTGCTATCTCTCACACTCGATGTGGTTAGAAACAAGGCTGCCAAAGTCTCGGAAGATGGAAAGCGTAAAAGGGAGGATGAGAATTCCCATCGCTCCGATAGGAAGAGGAACTCTGAAGATAAGAAGAGTTCCGGGTTTAAGAGAGACAGCCAGCAGTCGGGAGAGAAGACCAGGTGCGAAACCTGTAAGAAATACCATCTTGGGAAATGCAGATTTGAGTCTCAGCCTCTACCGTGTGGAATTTGCAAATCTAGGGAACATAAAACCCTGGATTGCAAGAAGTTGAAAGATGCAACCTGTTATGGTTGCAACGAGAAGGGTCATATCAAGACCAACTGCCCTAGGAATCAGAAGAAGCCCGAGTAGGCCAAGAGAACAAACGCACGAGTTGTCAGGATGAACGCCCAAGAGATGGTGCAGAATAATAATAGTATAATATGTACTTTTCCTTATCAAGCAGCTTATGCAGAAACTTATTTGATACTAGCACATATGACTCTATAATGAATAATAAATGTTGAGAACCGTTGTCTCCGTCTGATTAAGACTCCGGTCATTTAATACGAGGTAGAAATTGGCCGATGATACTTTAAAAAAAAAATGCTCCAACAGATCCTATATTGATATTTAATATCTATTAGAAATCACTCTTTCCTAATACCCTTATAGCAAACTTTTTGTTGCATACATAAGGACTCAATATAGTGATAAAAATCGATTGGTTGCCTTAAAAAAAAAAAAAAATCAAGCCCATATTGTGAGTGATAAGAAGCAATTAATTATCAAGACTCCTTATGAGACAACCCTCATAATTACATGTATCCGTACGATTAATAAATATTAAAAAAAAAATGGTGGAATTGGCCGTCCCCGGAATCGAACCTGGGTCTAGGCCGCACCCTTTCGCGCGCCTAGCCAACTGAGCTAGGTGCCTAGTTTGTGAAACTTCCATTATTGATTAAATATAAGCACTTGTACAATAAACTTCCTTATCATTTATCAATGATAATTTCTGCTAAGTGTCCTGTTTTAATACAGGCAACAATAAATCTTCATAAACCATAAGCTTAGCAAACTTTCATATTATCCACAAGGTATAACTTACCAAGGAAACCATAGTAACCAATTCTTATAGTGTCGGCAAGGAATCCTTCTGAAAAATCTAAGAGTACTCTTTCTCCGAATAGAGTACGACAACATATGTTATTTAAATTATTTTCTCATAATTTCCATCGCCGGCGAATGCCAAAACTATGTTTGATAAAAGTGCCATATGAGGATTGGCGTATCCTAGTGTGTCCCATAGATTACTTCCAAGCCTGATCAGTATGGAGGTTTAATACATGGAACCCCTGAGATATCTCAATGGTCATATTGTACTAATGTCGACTAGTAGTATTCAAAGGAGATATCCGGAATAGAATTGTCCAAATAAATATTCCTTGGTAACGGAATATGTGGACTCATAACATGAATATGTCACTTATTAAACACAAGCGTTGATGAGTGAACTGGAGCCTGACATATGGAAATCTCTGTAACCTCCTTGTACCTTGATTATCTTCTCCTAAGATTACCCTGTTTACCCCTGGGAGACAGGTAGAGTTAAGTTTAATATCCCATTTAGGGCTGTATCATTATGAAATCTCCAAGACAGCTAGCACCATTATTGGAAAAATCGAAAACCCTGGTTAAATAAGTTTTAAGATGTGGATTCATATAACCTAACTCAATACCCTAAGAATTCGGTGTAGTTGGTTATGAAAGACGGTTCATTTTGCTAAGGCATTGTTTACCGCAACCCTATTTAAACAACAATTAAGAATCGCCATCAACTACCCAGGATCGTCGATTTGCTCGACTAACTGTAACGATTAGCTAACTCTTAAGATTAATTTTGAGCAATGGTTGGAATAACCACCTCACCTTAAGATAAGCTTTTCTATAATAGCTGTTATATAAGTATCAAGGCTACCCCTTAGGAGACCTTGTATAAATGACATGTTAAACGTCTATTGTTAGGACAATAGATTAGTAAGTTCAATTATAAGGACCTGAAAGTTTCCTAGGAAACAACAAATAAGATCGTATAAATCAATACTCGATTGTAAGTTGCCAGTATACGGCAGGAAATCGAGAATTTATGAAAAATAGCAAACCTCCTAAATTCTTGTTAAGGAATGAGGTTTAACAATAGATATCACCCTGGAAGGGTGTGCAAATTGTTAGATTATTGGACTAGTTAAGCTCCGAGTATATAGAATCATTCGAAGGAGATCGAATGTGTCAAGATCAAATAGCTTACGAGCTAAGACCTAATTAAGGGGCTTGATGGAACGCACCATGTGACCCACACAAATGATTTAGCGACGTGTCACCAATAAGTCGAAAAGCGCTATCACATAATGATATGCAGGACTATGATAGTATGAGCAACCTGTTGCGATTGAGGATCGACAGGATTAGAAGCTCCAAAAAGATACATGTGCCTATTATAAAGGTCAAATGTAGTGCCTTAGAGGCTCAAAGGTACTGGGGGAAGACTAAGCCCAATTTAAGGCAGAAAATACTTCCCTTACCTTAACAAATCTCGAGGTCAAGATTTCTTTTAAGGGGGTGAGGACGTAACACCTCGAAAATTCACGTCCTATAATGTGTTGACACGTGTCATAGGTTTGAACGTGTGAAAGAATGCTCTAGAGGGACTAAAGTTGACAAACATGGAAAGTATATGAATATAAGGGTTTAAAATGTCAACGAAGGATAAATATACTTTACATTAACCCTACATGATGCTCATACCTTCAAACGAATAAATCATGGATCATACAAAGCTAATTGTGAATAAAAGTGAAAGATTACAAACTACAGGGGTTAAATGTGTCAACATGTTTAAGTTATACCTCTGAGTGACCTTTTAGCAAACCTGAAGCTTTGTAACAGTTAATTATGCTCACTAGAATGCACGATTAAAATTTCATAAAGTTTCGTTATCGTATGAGAAAGTTATGAGCAAATTCGTATGTGAGGGGTTAAAGCGTAAACGTTGAAAGTTATGGCTTTTCGGGTGATAACCAAGTAAACCAAGGGCTTAACAAAGTAGGTATAAGACTTGAAGCCTTATAAGTCAAGTTGAGGGGCTCAAAATGCAAGAAACAAAGGTGGATTGACCTTTCGGAGGACCAAGAGCCAAGGATGCAAACTGAAAAAGTGATTTTTTGCCCTGATGACAGCCTTGAGGACCTCAACATTGGGGACCTTGAGGTCCGTAAGCTAAGGCCCAGATGCAGAAACTCGTAAAAATTGGCTGTTCAGCCTTGGAACTGATTTTTAATCATTTGTTTCACTTCATGGGCGACCCCTAGGCACCCCTAAACACTAGGAACACATGTTGATCAGTTGTGGTAAGCTATAGACCTAGGTGTCAACATTTTATGGTGTTCTTGATCACTATATAAAGGCTTCATGTGCTACCATTGTGATCACACCTTCATTGTGCAATTGAGGAGCCTTCTGGAGCTTCAAAGCAGACCCAAGTCCTTCCTAATCAAGCTTAGGACTTCAGTAAGTTTGCTAATCCTTTCTAAATTAAGTTTTAGCTTAGTTATAGCTTAGAAGTCAAACCGTCGTAATTAACGGTTGACTTTAAGATTAATCACTAATGGTCCAGTGATTAGTCGAATCAAAGGTAGTTATAAGTTGGTAATTATGTGGGCAATAAACCCTTAAAAGGGCACCCACTGATTCCCATCCTAACTAGATCGTTTGTCGGGTCAAACTTAATCCGAAAAAGTCAACAGAAGCATAAAACGCATAATTAGCAATATAGATGGCGTGCAACCTGTTTGATCATTATTATAACTGAGTAATTAGTGTAAGAACATGTCTAAACATGTTCAACCCGACAATTTCCTGTTTAGACCCGGTTCGGAACCGAAAGTCGCAAAGCTTTGACTTTTGCTTTGACTTCAGTTCTGACCCGTTTTGGTATATTTTAGAAATACCTAAGAGCTTCATTTGGACCAGGTTACATGCTAGTATAACCCTCTATGATTATACACCATGGTTCATTAGTTAACCGATTAATAAGCATGATTCCGTTAATTGCTCATATGTTGACCATTATGCCCTTATTACCTTAAAACGTGATTTATGAAAATGTAAAAGTGTAGAAACCTTAGTTACTGATATATAAACTTGTATGCAAAGTTTGACATCAGTTTGAGGTGTAGATTAAGAGTTATGCTCGTTATCGCAAATTTAAAGCTTTATGTTAATTAAACTGCATAATTAGCGTATAGCCTAGTTAAGCCTACTTTTGATATCAAACTTATTACCCACTGATGTCATATATTATTTTGGGATTTTTAAAGATTTTTAATTAATTTTAGGCTGAGCATAACTAGTAGTCTTAGGCTTAACCCGGTAATTGTCGGTATTGCCCTTACGGGCCATAAAATGAGTTTTACATATCTAAACGACTCCAAACCTTTTGCTACTGATCACATATGATAAATAAATTATTTTAAGCCTTCTGGAAATATAAAAATATCAGATTTAAGTATCGAACCCGGAAATGGCCTTTAATCGCCTTAATTAGCGTTTTTAACGCATAGTATGTTTTAAAATCATATTGGACATACCCGGGTTGATACCTACTGATATATGAGGCAAATTATGATATTTTAACAGTAAGCAAAGGTTGATAGACTCAGACTTCAGTTTGAGCCTTTCGGCTAATGTGAAATTACCAAAATGCCCCTTCGGGGCATAGTTTGGTTAAAAATGATAAATTTCACATATATGCTTTAACCTACTGATATGACTTAGCAAATTGAGTATATTTGCTGATCACATCAGACCTGTAACTCAGTTAAACACTTAGACTCTTTTACAAACTTTAAAATGACCAAACTACCCCTACGGGGCCTAGTTTGTGTTTAAACTCGTTTCGGGCATAATGAAAGACATCTTACTGATGTCACAACATATTTGAGGCATAATTAACTTAGGAAACCTGTATATGGCTCTTATAATTACCCGTTACGCCTCTTACGCGTACGGTTCGGCCTATGTAACTAGTTTACATAAATTAGCCGAAACGAGTTAAACCTTATCGGTTTTATCTCGAAATCCAGAATGTGTTTGAGTTACCCATATTAAACAAGCATACAAGCTTGTTGGGTCTAAATCACATTCTATTCCGGTCTTCGCTTAATCATGCGTACGAACCGTATCTTCCTGTAAGACTAACCGGTCTAAGCTTAGGCTTAATTAAAGACCCGTTAGCATTCTAATAAGTTATTTATACGACCATTCCAGACTAGAGCCTTCCGGTAAATGGTACCTACGCTTACTTAAGTGAATACGGCTGAGTTATTAAATTCTTACTATTTAAGACAGGAGCTAGCTCAGGTAAATACTCTTAACTTATTTTCCCTATACGGGCTTGGGATACGGTATAATGATACCGCTTGGTCGGGTATTGAATGTTTAATCGGATTGTGATTAAATTATTGAGGTAACCCGGTTTAATCTGTATTGTTTGAAATAAAAGGCTTTAGGGGTTAATGACCATGTCCCGGATATCCTTGACATCATTGTATTATAAAATGGCCACGCCTTAAGCACGGGGTGTAGGCATACACTGAAAGTTGCTTAAAGGGAAACGGTATCTCACTCTCTTGTGGGCTTATACTTGTGGCGTGTCTGTTAATCTTGACTCGGTTTCTACATCGGGCCCTGAACGTACAACGAACATGTAAATCTGTATACAAGGTTATAAATATAATTGTTCCAAGTTAAAAAGGTTAATTTTGCCTCTGTGCATTTTAATCAAATTATAAATGATATTTTGTGCCACGTGCATTTAAACCAATTTTCTTAAACTCTTTTCAAATGAGTCGGTTGAGTGTATTTACCAGTGAAAACTGACGTATTTTCCAAAAAGGTTAAGTGACATGTACTGAACGTAATTGGCTGGAAGCTCAGGGCGCTAATAAGGAATCTTGCAAGTCCTAGGCGTGTAAAGTCTGTTGAACAAGTGATATGTTTTAAGATCCGCCTGTGGATCCTTTACTTTCCGTTGTAATACTGGATATTACCTTATATTCGGAATGTAATAATATTTATCCTTTGCTTCCGCTGTGCATTTATATAATTGTGTTGTTTGACTATTGTGTTGCCAACCACGTCACGATACTCCCCACCGGGCCCACCGGTGACATGTGGAAAATCGGGGTGTGACACCAAGTGAAGCAGCCACTACAAATGTTGAACCCACTGGTTTACATTTGGACAGTGGTTACATCAATAAGACTTCCTTGGAGGCAATTCCTTCCATAGCACCTCTGACATCCACCAGTGGATTTATCTTCACCACTGGCAACATCAAAACGCTGTCAAGTGTTGAAGGAAGAAGACCCCAGTACCAAGAAAAGGGGGCATCAGTGGTTAATGTTTGGAGTACACTCCCTACCTCAACCACTGATAAAACCACTGCTAGTGGGAAATCAGATGATCCCATTAAATTGGGTGATGGTTTAAAATATCTGGATTTGACGGAACAAGTTGACAAACTGGATACAGCTGTTGCAGATATCAAAGACATGCTACAACAGTTGTTGACAGTATAAAAGATGCAATCCACTGCTGTTCCACCTCAAGCAACTGATCCACTACAAGCACCTGCTACAAATGAGCTCTGGAATCTATTTCAACCTTTTCTCCAACAACAAAGGCAAATGGATGATCAGCAACATGCAATCCATGTACAAGAGCTGAGAAACACCATGGAGTCTAGGTTCAAGAACACACAAGCAGACATTAAGGCAATCAAGGCCCATTTATTGGAAACCACTGGCACTGCTCCTCCAACTGTTCTATTTATTGATCAACTTCCCCCAGATAATGCCAAAAGGGGGAGAAAATTCAAGAGTGGAAAAGGAAAGGAATAGATGATGGTCTGTACATTGAACCAGAAAGGGATGCCATGACCAGAAAAATTCCTGTGCCAGATGGTAGCAAAAAGGTTGATGCTACCCAAGAAGCACTTGATGAAGGAGTAGCAAGTGTAAAATGGGACAGGGTGGCAAAGGATATGTCAAGGTGGAATGAGGAGAAAAGAGCTTACATGGAGCTGAATGCGCAGGGTTATTCTGGGCTAAAGGATGTTCAAAATCTTGTGCCAAAAAGAAATCCCACTACAAAAGTGAGGAAACCTAAGTCCACACCATCCAGACTCACAAAGCATACTCCAAAACCACCATCCAAAAGCCCCCAGCATCATACCTCCATCCAAACAGCTGTTGTAACTCCTGTTGTATCAACTACTGCTGGTACTTCAGAGGTTTCAACATCTGTTATCACTTCAACACACACCACTTCAACACACACCACAACCACTGGCTTACCACCACCATCATCACCACCAAAAACAACATCACCACCATCGCCTCCTGCCAAAAAGCAGAAGATAGCAGATGTTACAACATCTGTTGTAATGACAACAGTGGTTGAAACACCAGTTGTTTCAACAGCTGTTAGTCAATCACAAATCACTGCCACTCAAATCACCACCACTGATCCACTCAAAACATCATCTGCCTCTCCTAAAATAAAAAGGAGAAGGATTCTCATACCAGATGATGATTCTCCATCACCACCACCAACATCTTCAAAATCTCTATCACTGTCACAATACCCAACCTTGTTCCTCTCTCATCAGCTCATATTCAAAAGCCCTTACCTCCTGCAGGTGCTCAATTTCCTCTTGAACTAATAGCAGTCAGAGAAGAAATCAAGTCTTTCTATTATGAGGATGACCCTGCTAAAAGGAGTTTGCCACCAGTTGAAAGATATCCAAGGCCAAACAATATTGAAGAATATTTGAAAGTCAAAGCTAAACAGGCAGAGGATATCTCAAAAAGAAATGCACAAGGAAAATCTGATAGAGAAATCCAGCAGAACTACCAATTCTTGCTCACACAAGTTAGATCCTTGGAGCAATTTGCAAAGAATGTATGTCAATAAATCTCAAAGAGAGCAGATGAAACTCTAAAAAAAGACTACATTGAAAGCATCATGGCAACCAAGAAGTAAGAAGGAGAAAAACACATGTACGAAGAGTGGACCATTCCTGAGCTCGAAAGTGAAGCAGCCAGGATTCAAGAAATGATCAAGAATAAGGTCAAGCACACTCCTCCTGATTGGGCAAAGTTTAAAAAGAATGTACCCGATAAAAAGGTAGAGCTGAGGAGAATGAAAGAGGAATTAGCTGCTACTGATTATGGTTCCTTGAATCAAGTGTTGAGATGGAAAGAAGATAAAGTCAGGGCCACCTACAAAAGGTTGGAGGAACTAAGGAAGAAAGATCCCACAGTTCCACAAAAGCCTGACTATCCTGAGGCAGAGGTTTCAAATAGACCATCAAAAATGCAAATCAGGAGAGCCACTGCTCCAGCTGGTGCAGCCATCTTTAAAAGAAGGCCACAAAAACAGTTGGATAATGAAACAGTGGCAGAACTAATGGCAGGAGATGAGCTTGTAAAGGAAGGCCTTAAAGAAATGATAGCTGAAACTCTTGGCCTGAATCAACCTGCAAACACTGCTCAAACAGTCATGAATAGGCCTGCATCTCCAAACACCTCATCCAATAAAAATCTCCCAAGAAACCCACCAGGCTCAAAAGTACTAAAGTGGGAAACTGACAAACAGACCCATGTACTGACTATGTTCAGGTCTAGTGGAGAAGTGAAGAAAATAACAAGGGAACAAGCTCTTGGCCTGAGTCTTGAAGATATGCAGGATCTCCTTGATCTTCAACTTGGTAGGGATGAAGAGGACACAGATGCCCTAGACTTTGAGTTACAACTTAAAGGTCAGATAAGGGAACTGTTGATGAGGCAATAAAGTTCCACAATAATGAAGGGTTTTGGCATTATCTGTTCCAGGGGGAGATTGTTGGGATTGAACCCTATCAAAGGAACAGATAATTAAAGCCAAAACTGGATCAGAGCAGTGGATCCAGAATAAGCAGATGTTGCGTACAAATCTCTCGCCTTGAAAGTGGTTTCAACATCTGCTGACCTCCTATCTACTGATCGTGCAAACTGCTGACCTACAAACTGTTGATCAAGTAAAGGCCTGATGAAAGACTAAAGCTCTGTTGTTCAATCTACTGCCTTGAGTCAAGCACTGCTAATCCGGACAAGTACTACTGGGTTCACAGCAGTGGAAGGATGCAGCAGTTGTTTAGATGTCTTTTATGTAAAGAAATGTAATAGCAGTAGTTAGCATGGCAGTGTTTGTATTGATCAGAGGTTAGAGTTTGTTAGGAGGTTAGATGTCACTTTCATGGTGACGTCAGCTTAGATGCTTCGGTGGTTTGCTCGAGCCTTTAAATAGAACAGTGCTTTGTACTGTTCTATTAGCTCTTTGTAAAATCTTCTTCCTGCACGAACAAACACTGAGCTCTGGCTGAGGGGGAGTTTGTATTCAACATTGCATTGTAATCGTAATTGAAATAAATTCAATCATTCGGTTCTTTGTGGAAAATGTTTGATTAAAGCAATTCTCTCGTTTGATTGTGTGCAAAGTTTGTTTCCATCCTTAATTCCGCTGCACAACTCATCCATCTTCATCTTAATTCAAAAGTAAAAGCACAATCAATACCAAACTCAGATCCAACAGGGTAAAATGACCAAAATTCCCTCATGTGGGGTTCACTTGGTTAGATTTAGCCATTAAAATTAAATGAGTTAGGGCCAAAGAACATTACATGGAAAGGTTTGTAAATATAGAGTACTTTTTGTAATTTTTGAAGGTAAAGAATGTAGGTCCACTTGGAGGATCAAGAAACCTACTTCCTTGTTGTTATAACACACTTACGAGTGCGGAATCCACGTAAGAATGCAAACCGAAGCAAAGTAAACAAACACAAGTAACCAAAGATTCACTATCTTGATTAAACTGAAGAGAACAAGTACAAACACATACACACAATGTTTGGACAGACTCTCTGTGCTCTCTTAGCTGAAACTGTTAACATATGCTGCTATTTATAGGCCCCTGACCCAGTAACATTACGAAGAATGTTACTGGGCTCACGAAAGATGCAGGCCCATGAAAAACCTGGTTCTTCGTGGGTCAAACCAACGAAAGACTTCCCACAGGCGAAGAACATGTTTCGTGAAGCTTGAATCCCACGAAGAATGGTTCTTCATGGGGAGGCTGTAAAACAGACAGTCATGACAGATAGAATAGATCAGCAAAAACACAAAAACAAACAAACACAAACAGTCTACATTTAGCAGCTGTTTTACATCATTACAATCTCAAATGTCGTACCAAGTCAAGATAGGAGGATATCTTGACTTGGTCGACTCGACCAAAACATACAGACACAATAAACAAAGACCGTGCATTACAGACGTAGCAAGAACAAGCGACAGACACAAAAACTGCACCAGCATACTCCCCCTTGGCTATTGCTTGGTCTTCGGTCTTCGTTCCTAGTGATCTGCTTCAGACCACGAGCTTCCAGCGTGAATCCCGTGATAATACCAAAAACGAGCGACGCATTGAAATAGCAAAGCTTGATGGGCGTCCTTGTCTTCATAAAAGATGTCATGACGAAATAGCTTGTCGATGTTAGCAGCAGACATGTTGACGATCCACATCGGATCGAGGATGCAGAAGTTTTCTTCATCATTCCTGAAGACGATGACTACTTCATGTGTATCTGAGTCGTAACACCATAGAGCCATGTTTCCAAGAATGTCTTGTTTCATTGGCATGAGCGGAATCCTATCCAGAACCTTCACGGGCTTGTACACTAGCCTGTAACGAGTAGTGTTGGTTGCTGGATCCGGTGTATACTTGATTTGTTCATGCATCGGAAACTGCGGCTTATACAACTTGTCTTTCCAACCTTTCCTTCATTCAATCCTCAGCTTTCGAGCGAATAACTTAGCACCTTTGTAATTTGATCGGTTTATTAACTCCAGCTTTGCTAACGCTGCAACATCATAAAATGGTAATGTTAAAATGCTAAGGAGTGACCTGAAGTACTGGATTCCATGTTCGCGCTTCACAGCCACATAGTGTATGTCTTTTATGAACATCTAGCTAAGAATCCTTCCATGAGGATGGACTTTCTCGTACTTCATATAATCAACTTGAATGGCAGAAAGAGCTGGCTTTGCAGTCTTTGACAGAAACTTCTTTCTCCATTCTTCGAAAGAGTCAGTTGGAACATCTGATGAATCACGATTCTTCAACTTGTCGTCGATATCACCTAAGTTATCCTTTAACCAACCTTCATCAAATGGATTAAATTCTGTACCATCTTCTCGCACGTACTTAGACTTGTCCGCATCACCTTTAAACACTATCTCTTCAAGAACATCTAAGTTTGCTGCTTCAGGTTCACTGGGAATCTCGTCAATAGTAGCATCATCAACTACTTTCATTTCTTTTAAAACCAAAATATGTTCATCTGAGAGTTCAGACACGAACTCTCCTTCTTCTAACTCTTCACGAGTAACAGGAGGACACACCTGTAATGCAATATTAGCTGAACTTAACACAACATTCTCACCAGCTGTAGAGCTTTCACCAATATGACCACTTTCCAGCTTTTCTAGTTCCTCTTTGGATCCACCTGAGGTGCCTGGAGCGGTCACGATCTGCAGAGGCTTATAAACCACAATCTGAGGTGACGCAAAAGGCCCTTGTTGTTCAGAGGAGGCTGATGTATCAGGATTTCATGGATCTTCACTATCATGGTCACGCTTGCGTAGAATCTCTTGTTCTTTGCACTTGTCCGACCATAATATGTTAACCATCTTTCTGCTCAGCTCAAAGGCATCCTTAATGGAGTTAAAACCACCCACCAGTGTGGTATTTCGGCTGTTGTACCATTGTTTCATATCATCATGCCTTAAAACAAGTTTTTCTGCAGATCGTTGAACAGATTGTCACACCCCAACCGATGGCGGAAACATCGGGGCATGACACTGAGTGAAACAGATTGTTCATGAGTATCCATAATAACTATTAATTACCAGATATTTATAACGTCATGTCCCATACCACAACATATCCAAATAAAATAGTCATTACAAATAATTGTCTCTTAAACAAACACTGTTCCGACAACTCAGATTTAGTGTGACATAACTAGACCCCTAGCTTGATTCACTGAAGCACAACATTCCTAGCATCTTAAGCACCTGTCACATACGTTGAAAATAAGGTCAATACACATAGTGTAAATGTGAGCATACAAGTTTAATAGTATAATAGTAGCGAAAGCAGTTTACGCATAACCAACATGTAACACGTAGTAATGCGAAGCTAGTAAGTTATCGACAATGAAATATGCACAGACGTGACTGCGAGTTGTAGAGTGCGCGACACATATCGCCACTGTGACATGTGAAGAAATACCCTTAGCAACCCCCGTCCACGACAGGTGCTGATTCTAAACTATAGTACTATCGTTGCTAAGGTGTCAGGCAACAATCACTGTGTAAACATAACAAACAAGCATTCATCGAATAACACGTATAACATGCGAGAGCGGTTAGCGTATAAAAGTGTTTTCGTTGTGTGTAGATTGTGATTTGAATAGGTAACGTATGTAACACCCAAAAGTGCGTAAAGCAAAAAGGGATCGAGTATACTCACAGATCGTGTTTAGTAGATAAACACTCTCTTGGATTGAAGGGAGCGCTGAGAGGTTAGCCTGAACAGTTAACGATAGCATAAGCGAAGAACGACGCGTAAAACGACGCAAGTGAACCAAGTGACGAATGGCAATCAAATGAAACAAATAAATATAGGTCCGTACGGATGATGTAACAACCCTCAAAAATGACCCTAAACATTCCTAAAATACATCCCGTATGTGAGAAACGAACCCGAAATACCTTTATATAATTAAAAATCAAATGAAACAAATAAATATAGGTCCTCGCGGCCCGCGACGGAGGATGCTTAGGCTCTCGCGGGGCGCGACAGCATGGTACCAGGCAACTTCTCAGGCCGCCACGTGTCAGACACACATCAGAACCAGGGGATGACTCAGCAAATCTCGTTGCCGCCTTTGGGGCTCTCGCGGCCCGTGACGGCCAGAGCCGTAGCTCTCGCGGGGCGCGACGGACTGCAGGATCAGCTATATAAGGAGCAGAGAACGGCATTTCAAGTTGTTTAATTCTTTTCTTTCTCTATAAACGTATAATGCTATAATACTCAAGTATTATACTCTAAAACCCGAAGCTCTGCCTGTTATTAGGGTAATAACTCTAATTACTGGTATGATACGTTATCCGATCGATTGAAACCAATCCAATGGATGTTTAAGTGCTGCCCGTATACGGCTATACTTTTTCATTCATCGTGAGGGTTTTGATTTCGTGATTATCATTAAAGTTGAATTGGGTTAATACGCTAATACGAGTTCCATTTTATCTAGAAATTAGAACTTGTAACCAGGGAACTACTAAACTAGAATACTTAGCAATTAAGTAAACTTAGTGTTTAAGTAAACTTAATGGTTAAGTAAAACTTAGCAGTTAAGCAGCTAATTAAGTTAACTAATCGACTAAATAAATTATGTAATTAATTAAGATAAGCAAGATTAATTAAGCTAAGTAAGATTAATTAAGCTAAGTAAATTAAACACCTAAATAGATATACATGAAAATAAATATATGAGATAGATAATATCAAAGGAAGGTGTAAGAGGATATATATGTGGGTAGGAAGCTTCCTAGAAAATGTATAGGTAACTTCCTAGAAAAGGTATATGAATTTTCCTAGAAAGAACAAAGGAAATTTCCTAGAAATTTCATACTCCTTACCTATAAATAGAAAGCTTAGGATTCATTTTTCTTTGCTCATTCCTTCTATTCTTCTCTCTATACGTTGGTGTTCTAACCAATAATCACCGATACGATATTCTTTCCGATTGATTCGGGAACCAACTAACGAATGCCAAAGTGCTGTCTAAATAAGACTATACTTTGTGAATTTCGTTGAGGTTCTGATCTCGTGACCATCGTTAGGTTTGATATGGTTTTACACTAATACGTATTCCACTCTGTTAAACTATATGTTTAACTATCAGAAAACTCCGATCCATAATATACTATTAAACAAGATATTTAATCATCAGAAGATTCAGAACTAAAAAGTAAAGGCTTAGTTATCAGAAGGCGTATAATCAAGAAGCTTGTTAAATCAAGCCTGCATGCTTATAATGTGAGTCATTCTCTTTTTATCAAATTGCTTTACAAAACCCTAAATGTTTTTCAGTTATACTTTGAAGTGATTAAGTCTTTGCTAATCTTTGATTACTGGCAGTATGTGGGGGTTTTGTGCACATTACTACTAACGCTTTATCACTTAGGTGGGCGAGCCTAATTTGTGATATGTCCACAGTCATAGATCCGGTCGAGTGACAACTGAACCAGTTAATTATAAGATAGGGGCAAATATAAAAACCCTTAATGCTGTAAATTATAACAATGTGTCTTTTGTACAAATTGAATGTACTCACAAGTATTTCCTGTTGACAAAACCTTTTTAAAATGCGTTTCAGGTGATTACAATAGATTGGATTAAGAGTTGGATACAACACCAAAAAGGCTTACAGAAGTGGCTCATTTTATCAATTAAATTAAATTAAGAAAAGTTGTTTTAGGTATTCGGGTTTACCCCATATAAAAGCTACCTTTGAAAAACATGGGTTTATCCCCATCTGTTTAATAAATAAAAATCTGGTGTTTCTAAACTCTGATATTTTTCTAACTCACGATCCTGATGAAATTTCCGCTGCAATACTTTTCAAAATAAACCACCGGTACCACTTGGCTGCTTCACGGCTCCCGCTCTCGCGTCCAGGGTAGGGTCGGGGGACGTGACAGATGACCATTCGATCGAATGGTCATTCGATCGATTGGCCCCGACGAGTTGCGTTTCGATGTTTCGTTTCATGTGTTGAGTTTTGCGATGCGTTGCAAGTAGGCGATGCGATGGATTTAATTAATAGTCACACAAATACTATATCTAACCTACAATCAACATAAATAACTTGCGTTTAGCGTTTGCGATTAGATTGCGATGCGATAGAGTTGCGATTGCGTTTCGATTATCCACATCCACGTATATAAAGCACAGACAAATAAGCACATAAGGTCACACAATAACACTCATAAACCTAAACATAACCATACTCCGTTTTGTATTGCGATTGTGATGCGAGGAGACTGCGTTTTCGAATAATCACCTCAAAGCTAATATAAACATGCATAAGTAACACATAATAGCACGCACATGTAAAAATATATCCAGAATGCATAATTAAAACACGGATGATTTATTTATGACATGTACGATTGATTGATGACACGGACAAATGGTTTATGACACGTACAATGGACGATTGGTTTATAACAGGGACAAATGGTTTTGAACAATGTCACGCAATGATTTTCACCTAAAAATATAAACCATACGAAGTTTTCTTTTAAATCGATTTACTACTCGGTTTTACAAAAGAAATGTTTTGGTCAAGATTTATGGCAACAAGGTTTTCACTAACATAAATCAACATGTTTTAGTTAGTTAATTATACTGCAATATCAAACACTTTTGATACAAGGTTTTCACTCATCGACTCTAGTGGTCGGACGAGGTATTGCAATATGAATTCAAAGCCATGAATTTGACACACAAAACCTATGTACTCGCCAGCTTTTTATGCTGACTGTTTTTCACATATGTTTGGGGAACTATTGTTTGATGACATGAATGCTTACTTCACATAGGATGGACGTGGACCTTAGTGACTTTAAAAACATGAAAGACAATTTACTTGTATTTTGTTCTCTGTTTATCCCAAGAGAATGTAAACAAATAGCTAAATAATACAAAAATTTAAATATCATGTGTTGTGAAACAATTCATGTAACGTGACTCCTCGATGTTTCCACCGCAGTTTGTTGTTTTACGCGATCGGGGTGTTACATTACAAACACGTGCAACACTATCAATCATGTTTACAAATCATACTCTATCCACTATTAAACATGAGACTTGTTTATACTTGTTAATCTCGCATGCTATGTTTACACATGTGTCTATACGCTCATTAACTTTGCAAGCATACCTTAACAATTATAGCGCTATAGCGCTAATGCCCTGCCCGTATTCTTGTGGTATTGTTAAGTAAAACACCATTACACCCTCTTCGTCTTGACGATGTTGGGTAATCAAGATTGTGTTAAACTTTGGTTTGACATATAGTTTACACTGGTACAGTATGTTAGTAACGAGTTATACATTTTATCATGTTGGATATGAGCACCATTAAAACATTTTCATTATTATGCTATGTATCAAACTTGTATACTCACCGACATTTTTGTTGATCATATTTTAATACACGTTGCAGTTTGAATTATGATGATCGAAGAAATACAATTACGGTGGACATAGATACTCACCTTAATGAAATAAACAATTATTTATATTTTGTGATGTTGCTACAATTTAATGTATTTGTTTTGTTGAACAATGTATTCATTTTAGCATGCATGAAACTTTGATTAATTAAAAGAGTAAATTACGATTTTGGCACCTGTGGTTATATCACTTTTATCCTTTTAGCACAAAAATGAATCTTTTAAAATCTGAGCCCCTGATGTCTTTTTTTTTCTAACCCTTTTGGCCACTAACACTAACCCCATCCAATTACTTTTAGGGCCAAAATGGTTAGAAAAAAAGACGTTGAGGGCCAAAAGGGTTAGAAAAAAGACGTTGGGGGCTCAGATGTTAAAAGATTTCTTTTTAGGCTAAAAGGGTAAAAGTGATATAACCATAGGGGCCAAAATCACAATTTACTCTAATTAAAATCTCAAACGGTTCTAGCGGTTTGGAACCAGAACCGAACCGAGAACAATTTTCACAAAAATCTAACCTATATCTTAGATAAGTTAAAAATATATATTATTCCTAACCTATATCGTTCCTCAAATATTACAAATACAAATATATATTTTTGGGAATATATATATATATACACACACAAGTGAACAATGCAAATTCAATTCATATTACTGCGACGGGCGGGCGAGACCCGACAAACAAGGGCACGACCCTCACAAACGACAAACTTACGCAAAACAAATACTTTAATTAAGATGGTAACTTATACTCAGTAAGTTACAAGTCTAGTGATTAACGTACGTAGAAACGTTTATAAGTTACGACGCCTACAAAACAAGCTGGTGAAGTTTCGACGCAGGATACGCAAATTTGTGAGTTCATGTCCCCACTTTTAAACATTTTCTTTGTTTTCTAAACTTTGGGGAAAATACATATACTATGGTATGTTAGAACAAAACTAAGGAATGACACAATAAGATCATGTCACCAATAGGGTGAGACTTAAGCACCATTAATCAACTATATACCTAGACCGCAGAACAAAATGTTAGATCTAATGGGTTTCCGCCAGCCACACTCTTGGCCACCTTTTTACCAGGAGTGTGTTTGTGTCTCTAGTCGTAAATCGACAAAAAAATGCCTATGGTTTGGATGCTTCCTGTGTCGTTACATATGTTAATGGCCTTGCAAACCTTAGTGATCTCGATTTCCTTACATTTACAGAATACAACTTTTCAAGTACAGTTATACAATGACATAGCAAGATTCTTACGACAATTACTCATATGTTTTACACAAACTGCATGAATTCACACCAACTTTTGTTGACGATTTTCAAAACTTACATGTATTTCAGGAAACTAAGTGGATGTGCGCGCGGTCTCTTGCTCAAGATTGTTGTTTATGTCTCAAATTATCATGTGTCTATGCTCCGTTTCCACTTTTGATGGATTTGTTTGCTATATCTCGCCTCCTTGCGGTGATATAGTGAACAAAGACTTGATCCTTATTTTGAAATGAAGTTGTAAACTTTTCAAACAATAATCTTTTGTTGTGATGTAAACTTTAAACTTAACTTTTTGTTTGGATGTTAAACAATGAATGGCAATTTGGAGTTATTTTATAACCATGTAGAATGTTTACTTAGCGTATGCAATGAGAACCTCTCAGGATCACACCTCGTGCTTCTGCCTTAGAAAGGAGCGCGACAGATTGGTATCAGAACTTCGATTGTAGTGAACCAGGATTCTTTCTCGAGTCTAGTCTACAATCTTTAGGATCCTCTCACAAAAACAAATTTTACAAAAGTTTTCATTGCATAAAACATTCCGCGACATCCACTACATAAACTTGTTTTTCAAAAACAAAGCGAGGACACTACGTGACTTAGGGTATACCAAAGTAGCACGTATATTTGACTAGGGACTACTTGCAACATTGTGTGTAACTATACATATGTGTATATTAAGTAGAATTTATTAATGTGTGTGTGTGTGTGTGTGTATATATATATATAGGGGAAGGTTCAAATGAAAACCTTCCCCTATATATATATGACGTAACATTTCTGTACAAGCTATCATGTCCTCCTCCATAATTAGCGGGATATATGACAAGCATGATCCCATGGAGCTCGTCTCTGACGATGACGGGGTAGGGCAAGCTGAGAAGGTTTTCACCTCCGATACCGACTCTAATCTGGACGAAGATCCTGATTTGATGTCTGATGACGAGGATCTAGAAGACTTTCAGCCTTTTGCCTTACCTGATTTTGGAGACGATATACCTTTTGTAGACGATGTTCTAGCCATCCCCCTTACCTATTCACGACCAGCTCATTATTAGGCATTCCGATGGCGAGCATATCATCAAGCTTATTCCTATCCATGTCATTCCACTTGTTGCCATCTCTGCTGAGTATTGGCCCTTCGTTGTTGACTTAGATGACGATGTTGAGGTTCTAGTGTTCGAGGTCGATCACCATGATGAGGATCTTGGAGATGGCGAGGTTTTCAACATCGCTATCTTGGAGGTGGCATCACCTGTAGTCTCCTTTATTGACATTTCATTCGATTCTAATCCCGATTCTGATGCTGACTCAAGGGAGTCAGTGACCTCTTCCGCACTCCGGGTCGCAGGCCTAGAGGCTTACCCTACAGATGACAATGATGCCATGTCAGATGCCCCTGCTACACCCACTCTTGTATCCACGCCTACTGATACACCCCCTCGTACCCCCACTCATGTTACTAGTGACAGCTTATCACAGCCACTCACTTCAGTTCGCCCTTCTAGCTGGATACGACATGTTCGTTTTGCATCAACCTTCCCACATACACCCCCTGCTCATGAGGGAGAGCCCTCCGGACATCCACATGTACCACCACCCGAGATGAGCCCATGTTTTCAGCCATCCCGATCTTTTCCACCATCCCATCCACATGTCATGCCATCATCCGATCCGTATCATCCTTCTCACCACTCTGGGTATACCAGGGATGAACTTCTCTTATCACTTTAGCTTCAGGTTGAGATTCTCTGCCGAAGGATCTATGAGCTGGAGAAAGAGTCCGATGCCAGAAGACCCCCTCCACCAGACTACCCACCACCAGCCACACCACAACCACCGTCTTCATCACCACTATCACCTGTTCATGCACCCGTTGATGGTTATGTTGCACGAGTATTGACACTTGAGCAGCACGTGAGCTTCCTGATTCATCGAGTCCACGAGCTCGAGGAGGAGGTCGCTCATCTCCGCAGTTTAGTCTTCCCTACACCCCCACCATCTCCCCCAGCCCATTAGGTTTTTCCTTGCAGGTACTTTTGTTGGGGGTAGTATTTTTGGATCTGAAGACTGAAGCCGAGTTTTGGGTACAACTTGAACACAAATGATCGCCAATGTGAAGAAAGATATTTTGTCTTTATATGTATTGAACTTGTAATGATTGGGTGATGTAGCCCATATGCATTTTGTTTTCTTCACAAACAATTATGTAACAAGTTGTCCTGATATATATAGAAACTCAGTGATTATCTTTGCGACGCATTTTATTTATCTGCTTATGAATGCATGTTTGCTTGTATGAATTGATTTATATGTTTGTTGGATTGTTTGGTTGTGTATATATAAGTATATATATATATATATATATATATATATATATATAGAGAAAGTGTAATGTACATTACTGCTTAACGTACATTACGTACGACAACTAGCGTAATTACATACTATAACATGCGTGATTTTACACAGAATTTCCAGGTAATTCACGACTCAATCTGTGTTCCAATTCGGTTCAAGTTTCTTTTCGTTTCAGTTCAAATTGGCCAGTGTTCGGTCAATTTCATCGAAATGTGGTCAAATTCATCGTTGATTTACAAAAGTTTCTGCAAAACGTCGACATGAAATTAAAAACCGTAGAACAGAGGATGAACACGACAAAGTTTTTTATTCAGACTGTAGAACAGAGGATGTAGGAACATGAACAAACATTGAAACGATTGGAGTTAGAGGGCAGTAACAGTGGTTTCAGATCGTAAAAAAGCGGTTGTGATTTTTGATCTGGGAGTAGGGGAATGCCGACTAACGTGCGTGATTTCATATGTCCAACATGCGTGATTACTTTTTCTGAGATTTATAACTTGCGTGATTTTCCGTTGAACGTGCGTTATTTCGTGACGTACCGGTCGTACGTTAAGCCGTAATGTATGTTAACCGGCCTCTCTCTCTCTCTCTCTCTCTATATATATATATATATATGACTTTTTGTTAGTTTCGAAAACGTTATTTTTTTTTTGGATGTTTAACGCGTCACAATGATACCATCTGATTAATTTTTTATGGGTTTTAGTCAAGCGCAAGATCGAATCCCGCCCCAACCCAGTTGTCAGTTGTTATGCGAAGACGTCAGCCTCAAACCTACTCACATCAACATTTTCTAAATAGATTTTTATGATTTCTTTAAACTCACATCAACATTATTTTTTAAATAGTTATTATGACTTTTTTTTTAAATTTAAAAATGTTAATTACGTTTGAGGTTTTCGATTAAGAGCAAGTTCGAATCTCACCCCAACCCTTTGCCGGTTCTTAAACGCTAACATCAACCACTAATCTGCTGACAACGACATTCATTTCGAAATAATTTTTTTCTACGAGTCTTTTTTACGTTCCGACAACACTAATTTTTTCAAGGTTTACCGCACCATGATGAGATCGTCCGCTTTAAATTTCTTTTTCTATAGATGTAAAACATGTCATAAAAGTTTACGATAAAAGTTTTCGATCAAAACCGTACTACGCTACGTATTTGGAGTATGTAGTTTATTGTAGTTTTGTACACCTCTACACCGACTCCACTGCCCATTGGGGAAGCCGCCTTCTATTTAAGCAACCTCTGACCGAAACAAACGGAACCCTAAAAAACCGTTTTGAAGTCAAAAATGGCTTTATCACTACTGCCAACGCTTACCCTAAAGCCACTGTCAACATCAACCACCATCAACCGTCGTCGATATACCTCTCATCTTCTCCATCACCGACACACTAAACCCCTGATTCGCCATCTGCACCCATCGCCGCTGCCGTCATTTCACCGGAAAACGCTTCCTCCATGTGTAGCCTTCGCCACCAATGGTGACACCGAAGATAAGTGGTACCGTGTTTCTCCAATCAAAGACCTCGACCCAGATTCGGCAACCCCTTTTGTTCTCCTCAATCGCGGCATCGTTATCTCGTTACTCAAACACGAAGGCGAATGGATTGCTTTCAACGAGGACTCTTTAATCGTGAGTAATTCACGCTTTTTATTTAATTTAGGGTTTGCGTTATTTAATGCTTACTGATGAAGATATGTATCTACAGTGTCCTTATAGATGGCCCCCCATTCAGGGCTGCAGCGGGTGTTCTCCGAGTCCCTCATCGGATGGACGAGCTGTTCAACTGCCGAGGGTTTGCGCAACCCGCTTCCCAACATGGGTTTCTGAAGATGATTTGCTGTATGTTTGGAGTTCCACCAAGCTTCCAAGGTAACAATCATTTGGTATTATGCATTTATGATTTAGTGTTTGATTCATTTATTGATATGCGTTATTAATTGACTAGCTCTTTACACATTGCGATCTTTGATTATATATATAGAAAGTTTTAGATGCCTAATCTTTATTTAGATTATGCCACATTTATGGCAAGCTCATTGATTCTCTAGGGTTTATTGCATGTTACTGTATTCAATCAATATGTATTATGTTTTTGTATTCATTTTAAAGTACTGTTAGTACTCTTGTTCAGTGTCAAATTCATGAGCTTGTAAGTAAATTTCAACGTTAATTTCGTTCTTCTTTGTCAAAATCCAAAGGCGCTTAAAAAGCCCAGCTAGAGGCATAGTATAAACATACCATTTTTAGGGGCTTTCCAGTTATATAGGATTGTTTAGGGCTAGTTTTAGGTTGATTCCAGCCTTATCTTTTTTACCATTTTTGGCCGAACCCTTAAGCAACACCTGAAAGCATGGCGCAACACATTTGGTGCGCTGGGCGGGCTTTTGACAACATAGCTTCTTATTGTCTGTATCAAATTTCGTAAAAAAAGAAATTAACTCTGAACTACCCTTTAGGTAGGTTATATAAATTGACTCCAAGCAGTTATTCTTTCATTATTTAAATTCATTGCTATATTGAATTTACAGCGTCACGCCGACAGATATCATGCCAGAGGTCCCAGCCATTGATCATGTAAGCTCTTCTTTTCTTTCTCTTCATTTAATCACTTTTTTTTTCTTGCATGTGCATCGTACTCCCATTGAGAATCAAAATCACAAATGAGTTGGTTTCTATCTCAATTCACGTGTTATTAATATTTTTCTTGTTTTACGCTGGTTCTTTTTTTCGTCCTCTAATTGAGATCAATTGTAAGATCCATATCTTAACATACTTGACTTCTTCAACATACATAGTTGTCAATAGCGGCTATAGCGCATTACATAGCGTATAATTCATATGTCGCTATATTGTATATAGCGATAAATAGCAACATTTAAAGAAACAAAATTCTCATCTCAACTGCTAGATATCTCAGGACTTATAACATGTATTTTCCTAGTCTCCACTGCTGGATTACATGTATTTTTATGTTTCTCTACTTTGTCACTAAACGTGAAATAGCAGGCGCTATTACGTCGCTATCGCTGCCTAGCATATAGGTAGCTTATCGCTGTTGACATCTACGTTCTTCAATCATTCTTCCTTCTTCATCTGTTATGTCAATTTTGTTCATTGCAATTTGCAACTCATGTTCCCAAATGTTTGTTGTCTTCAGAGAGGGACTTCCGCAGATGAAAATTCGTCTTCCGATATAACATCAGTGGTAAGACCTAAACATATTCGATATTTTAAACCGCTCTTCCTTTTGTATTTTGTTTCATATTTTCTTTGTAATTTGCTTGATTGTGTAGAAAGAAGAGTTGCTGAATGAGAGATCAACTGATGATGGTCCAAAACCTTGCTGTCCTCATAAAGGGTTTTCTGAATGTTCGTCTACTGTAAGATTCGAACTTATTCGATTTCTTAGGTCATTCTTCTTATTTCCTCTTTCTTTTTCGAATTTTCATTGTAATTTTTTTGTTGGTGCAGAAAGAAGATTTGCTGAATGAGGGATCAACTGATGATGGTCCAAAACCTTGCGGTCTTCATAAAGGGAATTCTGAAATTTCGTCTGCTGTAAGATTCGAACATATTCGATTTCTTAGACCATTCTTCCTTTTCTCCTTTCTATGTCGAATTCTCATTGTAATTTGCTTGTTCGTGCAGGAAGAGGTTTCTATGAACCAGAATTCAGCTATTGATGTTCCAAACCTTCTTGAGATCCCCTTTGTATTTGATTCTATGGATTCTGTTGGGTGTTTTATCATTATAGTATTTTAATTTCTGTTTTATGACTTTGATATATGTCAGGTCAAAGGTTTTCAACATTTTTTTCACAGCAAAGACTTCAAAGGCCTCTCTGCAGATTTCCTGTAACAAGGTCTGCTGAAAACAGGAACTGCATTGGGTGTTATATTTTTGGCATTTCTTGCTGAAAAGTTCAAAGTGAATCCGACCTTAGGGCTTTTGCTGTTGTTTGCTATCCAGCTGTATTTGTTCAAAGTTTTGATGGAGGAGCTAAAGAAGAACAATGAAGCTAAGTAGTTCGGTTACAGTGAAGGTGATGCGGAAAGCTTCAAAATTGAGTTTGGGATTGATAAACTTCTTAGAATAAGCGATTGGATGAATTTTTATTCAATCAGTAAGCTCACTTATTGAAGTTTTTTTATTACTATGTTTGTGTTTGTTGTGAACTTTCAACCAATTGAGACATGATCTTCTAATAATGGTTTTGATGAATCAATAATGGTTTCTCATGTGGCGTTTTTTGGTTCCCTGTTTGTTCGAGGGGAGGCTCAAACTGGTCAAGTTGTATAATCAACCCACAAACAATTAACACACACACACTAACATATATATATATATATATATATATATATATATAGAAAGAGAGAGAGAGAGAGAGAGAGGGGGGCCAGTTAACGTACAATACGGCTTAACGTACGTCACGTACGACAGATAATTACGCAAGTTCATTTGAAAATGACGCACGTTATAAACTAGAAACCCAAATCACGCATGTTGAAAAACATTAATCACGCATGTTAAATACATAATCACGCACGTTGTCGTACGTGATGTACGTTAAGCCGTATTGTATTTTACACTTTTCGTATATATATATATAGGAAGGTTAACGTACATTATGGCTTAACGTACATCATGTACGACAGGTAATTACGCACGTTCATTTTAAAATCACGCACGTTATAAATTAAAAATCCAAAATCACGCATGTTGAAACACAATAATCACGCATATTGAAAACGTTAATCACGCATGTTATAGAACAAATCACGCACGTTGTCATACGTGAAGTATGTTAAGCCGTATTGTACAATATACTTTTTCTATATATATATATATATCTATATATATATATATATATATATGGCTAGGTTCATTTGTGAACACTTCCCTATTTGTGAACAAATCGAACAAATCCTGGCCATAGATCTTCTTCACTAAATATAAGAGTAGGATTGTCATTTAACTTAATTTTTTTAATTGTAAACAAATTTTAAAATTGATTAATCAAAATCAGTTACCATGTTAGGTAACCGTTTCCTATTTTCATGTGATTTTTAATTTATTGATCCAACATTATCAAGATTACAAAATTCAATATTCGAACAAAACAATATTCGGTATTTCTTATATCTTTCCATTAGTTTATTCAATGTGATTATGAATTTTCTGGAGTATTCTACACATTCATATATTATTAAGTAATACACATACGTATAACATGGGTTCTAATATATGGATGTATTGTTTCATGATATACATATGTACAAATGCTCCAACTCAGTTAAAGACACTGGTTAAAAAGTTTATAAAGTTGTTTGTATTTTGATTAAATAATTATCACACTACTGAATTTTGCAAAACACGTCCTTTTTAGCAATGCATAAATGTATACGTTTGAGTTTTTATACACCTAGCATAAACACATTGATTTTGTTAGCAATCCACCAACGTATAATGGTATGATACACATATGTATAATGTAGGTTCTACTAAAGAGAAACGTATAAACTCTGGTTGTTAGCCTCCACTTAATTCTAAACCCTAATTTTTATTAGCATGAGTGAGAATATGATTTGATTGCTTTGAAGTAGATAAAAATAAGGCATATATATCGGAATTAAATTTAGATGGGAGATGACAGTTTCCTAGGTTTTAAATAAATGATTGGGAAACTACCAGATTTACCCTTGGTGATCATATTTTGCTTAAATAAGTCTATTATTATTTACAGAAATGCCATTAATATAACTTCCAAAGATCTACCAAATCAATGGCCGGTTCATTTTGTTCACAAAAACATTTATGTTCACTCATGAACCCCACCCATTAGGTTCAAGAGTGAACACTAGTGTAGCTTGCGAACTGAGTGAAGTAATCCTGGCCATACACGTGTGTAAATCAATGGCCAGGATTTGATGTTGAAATACACTAGTGTATTTTACGATTTAATGATGAGATCCTCGCCATACACGTGTGTAGATCAATGGCCAGGATTTGTTCACTCAGTTCGTAAATACACTAGTGTTCACTCTAGAACCCCACCGATTAGGTTCAAGAGTGAACACTAGTGTAGCTTGCGAACTAAGTGAACTAATCATGGCCATACACGCGTGTAGATCAATGGCCAGGATATGATGTTGAAATACACTAGTGTAATTTACGATCTGATGATGAGATCCTGGCCATACACGTGCGTAGATCAATGGCCAGGATTTGTTCACTCAGTTCGCAAATACACTAGTGTTCACTCTAGAACCGCACCCTATATATATATATATATATATATATAAGGGGCCGCTAAAATGAAAACCACCCCAAGTTGCGAGAACCACTCTCCACCAATCAGATAATGACAACCAAAAGGGTAATATAGTTATTTAATCAAAACCATCAAATCATCTCTCTCCTCATTAAAGTCTATTTTTAAAGTAGAGTTAAATGCCCAGATAGTCCCTGTGGTTTGGCCTTTTTTCACCTTTAGTCCCTAACTTTCTAAAATTACCTCTATAGTCCCCAACTTTTCAATTTTCATTCCCGGATAGTCCCTGGCACAGATGAAGTTAGTTTTCTCAGTTAAGTAGGGGGTGAAATGACTAAAATGCCCTTAATAATTAATAAAAAAAACCCTAAGCCTTTTACCCACCCCACCCCCTCTCTCCTTTTCTTCCCTCTTTCCCCACTTCTGATCTATAGGACCAAATCACCATCACAACCTTCACACCTTCAGACCTCCACTCTGTCTCCTGCTCCGACACTGTCGCCACCACCGTCTTCGTACCTGCCATCACGACCACCATCACGACCTTTACACTTCCACACCACCACCATCCTTTAATCCCAACCGCCACCAGCACCTTCACACCTCCATTCCGGAACCTGCTCCAACACTACCACCACCACCACCGTCGTCGTCGTCCCTGCCATCATGACCAAACCCTTTAAAGCAACAAGAAAATTTGCGTTTGCATGTCAATAAAAGGGCGAACAAATCTGTTGTTATGACGTCATCGGAAAGAGAAGTAGCCGCAATGGCTCAATTGAAGAAGTGCAATCGCGACAGAAGGGGTGAAGCCTAGCTGCTACATCAGCGTTGAAGACCGATTCATGGCGGGAGCAGAGTGTTTGGTTTAAATGGAAACACAACCATCTGTATATGTGCTTGGAAGAAATCGATCATGAATTAAGGCGCACGAATCCGACATACGGGCCCCACCCCCAACCCTTTAAGTTTCTTTCTTTGCACTTCATCCTCATTCATCTACAACTTTCTTCAACAAATGGACGGTGGAACTCCGGACGCCGGTGCTGATGGTGGTGGGTCAATGTTGACCAAGTCTAAGAACAAAAGCAACAATCATAATATGCCAGTTGAGGATTCTTCACCCTACCCAGTTGATGATAATAATGATGATGATGGTCTTGAATTGGGGTTGGGGTTGAGTATTGGTGGTGGTTTGAAGGCAAAAGAATGTTCTAGAATTTTGACTGGTCAATATATGCCTGATTTGAAGTTTTCTTGTTCTTCTTCTTCATCATCTTCTTCTGTTAACATCTCTGCTTCTTCCATTGTTGATACCAAGAGAACTGCTGCTGTTCATTCTGTCTCTCCTCCAAATGCTACCAGGTACTACTCTCATAATTTTAGTCTATCTTAAATTTTGTAAGATTTTATGTTTGGGTATCATCAGAATGATATATTGATTTATGGGTATTTTGTTAATGGATTTCTTTGCATCCCAACATTAAAAATTATTTACCCAAGGGCATTTTAGTCATTTCACCCCCTACTTAACTGAGAAAACTAACTTCATCTGTGCTAGGGACTATCCGGGAACGAAAATTGAAAAGTTCGGGACTATAGAGGTAATTTTAGAAAGTTAGGGACTAAAGGTGAAAAAAGGTCAAACCACATGGACTATCCAGACATTTTTCTCTTTAAAGTATTTTCAATTTCTCTCTCTTCAATTTCCCTCTCTTCACATTTCTCTCTCATCTTTTTGTTATTTTGTAAAAAAAAGTTTAAAACTGTAAAAAAATAGTTTTCATAAAAAATGTAAAAAGTTAAAAAATGTGTGTGTAAAAAAATGTATTTGTAAAAGAAAAGGTTAAAACCGTAAAAAAGTTTTCGTATAAATTTTTGCCTTTTGTAAAAAAAAGTTTTTATAAAAAAAATTGTAAAAAATTTTTGGTAAAAAATTTTTGTAAAAAAAAGTTTAAAACCATAAAAAACGTATTCGTAAAAAAACGTAAAAAAGTCTAAAAACACGTGTGTGTAAAAAGAAGTTTTTGTAAAAAAAGGTTAAAACCGTAAAAAAATTTCGTATAAATTTTTGTTCTTTGTTAAAAAGTTTTTTGGAAAAAAAATTGTAAAACAGTCTTTTTGTAAAATGAAAGTTTAAAACCGTAAAAAAAGTTTTCGTAAAAAAAAGTTTAAAAACGTGTGTGTAAAAAAACGGTGCGTAAATATGGGGCGAAAAAGACGGGGCGTAAAAAACGACGCGTAAAAAAACAGCACGTAAAAAACTGGGTGTAAAAAACGGCACGTTAAAACGGGGTGTAAAAAACGGCTCGTAAAAAAACCGGGTGATAAAACGACGCGGAAATGCGGGGCGTGAATACGGGGGCGTAAAACGGCGCGTTAAAAAACGGCACGTAAAACCGGGCGTTAAAAAACGACACATAAAACCGGGCGTAAAAACAACGCATAAAACCAGGCGTAAAAAGGCGCGTAAAAACGGGATGTAAAAACAGGGCGTAAAAAACGGCTCGTAAAAAAACTAGCTCATAAAAACGTTTTTTGTAAAAAAATAAAAAACTGACAAAAATTGTTTTTTGTAAAGAAAAATTATATTTTAAAATGTGTTTTAATTAAAAAAATCTAATTTTAATAAAAACAATTAATTTAATAAGACAAAAAAAGTAATAAAAAACAACACATACAATAAGACAAAACAAGTAAATATACTAAACTAACCTTTTGATATTATAATATTAAAAACATAATAAGACAAAAAGAATTTAGTATTGTTTCTATAACTTTAATCTCATCCATCCATCTTTAAAGATCAATGGTGGAAAGTGGTTTTCATGGTTCTCTTAACTAGTGGTGGTTTTTATTTTAGCGGCCCCCTATATTTATAAAAACGAACTTCGAATAGACTCATTGGAGCGGCGTTGGAATTGGCTCGTCAAACCCTAACTAGGATCTCTTAACCCTAAACCCTAAAGCTAAACCCTAAACCTAAACCCTAAAAGCCAAACCCTAATATATTTAGGGTTTAGGGGTTATGATTTAGGGTTTAGGGTTAGAGATCCTGGTTAGGGTTCGACAAGCCGGTTCCAACGCCGCTGAAATGAGTCTATTCAGAGTTCGTTTGAGTCGGTTCCCTGATGTTCCCTACTTTTTTAGTGTTCCCCAATGAACCTTCCCCTATATATATATATATATATATATATATATATATATATATATATATATATATATATATATACGGGGTGAGGTTCTAGAGTGAACACTAGTGTATTTGTGAACTGAGTGAACAAATCCTGGCCATTAATTTATTAGACAATAAACTTAATTATCTAATAGTTTATTAATGTTATGTATAATGTTATAATGTGTGTAATTTGAATAGTTGTGACTATAGTTGAAACAGTTTGATGAAATAATGGCACCGTTTCACAAAACGGTTATTCCCGCCATTTCTCTTCTACCGTTATTCAACTTCCACCATCGTATGTATATATATATATATGTATTCACCAGCAACTTCTACCGGTACCAAGACAATTTCAATATTATCCAGAATTATCCAACAAATTGCTTCTTTTGATCATTTCATTCATACTCTGTTTTGCATTCAATCTTCATACACTATGCAAACCGATCCGAATGTCATTCTATCCTCCACTGCAATGCACTCTGATTTCCAACAAAGTGGTATCAGAGCCACAGTTAAGAAAGATGGTAGTATGCAATCTACATCAATGATAATGCCTTGTGAACACTGCACTGATGAGAAGATTGATAAGCAAAGGAAGGAGTCAATCTACAAACGTTGTTACTACTGCCATGAACCCAGACACCGGATCATTTCGTGCAAAGTAAAGGAAAACGATGAAGCAACGCAATTAATCCGACAAGCAATCAACACCGGAATTCAGCGACACAAGGCAGAAGATGATTTCCCACTGGAACTGATTGTCACCTGCGTCGAAGGTGGACTATGGGCAGATATATGGTATGTAAGTACGGTGTTTAAACATCATTATGCGGGAAATCAAAACGTTTTCAAACGAATTAAACATATGGTTTGGGTAGAAACTAAAACTGGGGAAGATAACTTCTTATCCATTAGGGGTGTAGGGGCTGTAGAAGTTAAATCAGGGAATGAGTTATTGCGTATCCAAAGTGTATTTTATACTCCTGAATTGGATCGTAATGTCTTAAGTATGGATCAGTTAGTGTTACAAGGATACACGGTTAAGATAAATGGGGAAAAGTGTAAGATATATCCTATGTTTAGTGCCCCTGTTTCTAACACTAAGAATGAAATCACCAGATTAACGAAGGAAGAAGAATTAGGAATGAAAGAAAAACAAAAGGTGATTAGTCATTGTTCCATAAATGAAGAATACAAGGCAGCTTATTTAAACTCATACTTCGAAAACCTATACTTATCATCACTGGAACAGGATTGGAACGTCATGATCATCCAAGCAATGGAATTTCATGATTTCCAAAACTGCAAGTCACTATTAGATATGTTAGAAGATGTGGAATTCGTTTTTAAGTATAAACATGAGTTAGAGTTCAAGTTCGAAGAGATGTTAGAATGGTTCATAAAGATCAAACTGGGAATCTCTACTAGACCAATTCCACCCTACTCGGTTGATAACAGAAAGATCGATTACTGGATTTATACATGGTTGTGAAACGAGATGGTGGCTATAAAAATGTGACGTCCAACAACCTCTAGGCGATGGTGGCTAAGGATATGGGTTATGACTACAGTGATGGTGAATTAATGAGAATTATGTTTGCTATGTATCCGGATGTTTTGGTGTATTACTACAAATTAAAAAACAATACAATAGAATGTTATGCAAAAGGAAGTGATAAGAAGTGATGAAGGTCCCTCTACTAACAGGCGGGAAAGAAGTAAAAGCGATGGCAATGCTCAAGAAGAAGAAGAGACAATCCAACATTATGCTTTGTTTGCAGGAAACGACTAGCATGGAATGAAGAAACTGCAGAAAAGGATAATTCATTTACAAGGATTAGCAAATCAATTACCAGTGAACTATCATTATCTCATCTTGATCCTCAAACTAAACAATGTGAACTTGAAGTTCAAAGGATAATTCATTTACAAGGATTAGCAGATCAATTACCAAACGCATTTACAGACCCAAAGAGAGTGACTAAGTCACATGTACCAGCTGTTAATGCTCTAGTAAAAATAGGTGTCCCACAAGGACAACCACATGTTGGTAATGAGTCTAATGCACACCTAAAACGTGGTACCAATCGGTTCTAAAGATAAAAATCCTCTAAAGAAAAAGGGATCAAATAATGTAGATGGTCAAGTCGAGGTAACAATAATGCAAGAAAAGGAGTCTCCAAAAGAGAAACTAGACATGATGGTTCTAGAAGAACCTCGGGTACCTGAAAACGAAGAGATCTCAATTTATTATATCATGTCTAGAAAGGAATGGAACCGAAGCGAAATCGACGTCGATGATAGTTTTTCATATAATGTAGTGCTACAAGTAATGGAAAACAATGAGGATCAAGAACCAAAATCAGTTGAGGAATGTAAACAAATAAATGATTGGCCAAAATAGAAAGACGCGATAGAGCCAGAATTGAATTCCCTAAATAAATGATAAGTTTTTGGACCTGTGGCCCATACACCTGAAGGTGTAAAGCCTGTTGGATATAGATGGGTCTTTGCGTGAAAACGTAATGAAAAAAATGAAATTGTACGATACAAGGTAAGATTAGTAGCACAAGGATTTTCACAAAGACTTGGAATTGATTATGAGGAGACATACTCTCCAGTGGTGGATGCAACAACTTTCCGTTATTTATTAGTGTGGTAATACAATAAGGGATCGATTGGCGTCCAATGGATGTTGTGACAGCTTACCTCTATGGCTCACTTGATACTGATATTTACATGAAACTTCCTGAAGGATTAAAATTTCCAAGCTCATGTAAATCTAGTTCTCGAGAACATCTTTCAATCAAATTAAACAAATCATTATATGGGCTAAAACAATCTGGGCGTATGTGGTATAATCACCTTACTGAGTATCTGTCGAAAGAAGGCTATACAAATGATTCTGTATGCCCGTGTATTTTTATAAAAATGTCAGGATCTAAATATGTTATAATTGTCGTATATGTTGATGACATGAATATAATTGGAACTCCAGGGGAGTTTCAAAAGGCAGTTGAATACTTGAAAAGAGAAGTTGAAATGAAAGACGTTGGAAAGACAAAGTTTTATCTTGGATTACAAATTGAACACCTTAAGGGTGGAATCCTTGTGCACAAGAAACTTACATAGAGAAACTACTAAAAAGATTTTGTATGGAAAAATCACATCCATTGAGTACTCCAATGGTTGTAAGGCCGCTTGATGTAGAAAAAGACCCATTCCGACCTCCCAAATATGAAGAGGAAATCCTTGGTCCAGAAGTACCATATTTAAGTGCAATTGGTGCACTAATGTTTCTTGCTAGCCATAGACGCCCCGATATATCATTTTCTTTAAATTTATTAGCAAGATATAGTTCATACCCAACAAAGAGACATTGGAATGGGGTAAAACAAATATTTAGATACCTTCAAGGTACAAAAGATATGGGTTTGTATTTTACAAATCAATCGAAAACAAGTTTGGTTGGTTCTGCAGATGCAGGGTATTTGTCTAATCCTCACACCGAGCGATCTCAAACTGGATATTTATTTACAAGTGGAGGTACTGCAATTTCATGGCTTTTGGTAAAGCAGACAATCACAGCCACATCATCTAATCTTGCAGAAATATTGGCGATACATGAAGCTAGTCGAGAATGCATTTGGTTAAGGACTATAATACAACACATTCGTGGATCTTGTGGCATTTCTTCGGGAGATGAGGGACCGACAATCTTACATGAAGACAACGCAGCATGCGCTGCTCAACTAAAGAAAGGATACATCAAAGGTGATAGAACAAAACATTTTGCCAAAGTTCTTTTTTACACATAATCTACAAAAGAATGGAGATATTATTGTCCAACAAATTTGTTCCAGCGAAAATTTGGCAGACTTGTTCACTAAATCGCTTCCAACCTCAACATTCAAGAAGTTAGTTCATGGGATCGGGATGCGTCGACTCAAGGAGCTTAAGTGATCAACATCAGGGGGAGATAATACGCGCTGCACTCCTTTTCCCTTAGTCAAGGTTTTGTCCCATTGGGTTTTCCTGGCAACGTTTTTAATGAGGCAGCATCAAGCGTATGAAGTTGATAATCAGGGGGAGTGTTATAAGGAATTATATATATATTATCAACTCCTAATATAAAACAGCTTGTTCTCCAAGTTTATTCCCCCTATAAATAGTCCATGTATTCTATTGTATATGATACGTCATTAATAATAAACATCTTTTTCTCTCCCAATATCTCTTCTCATCTTCTTGCTATTAGGCTTGTATATATCAGGTTCCTCATTGTAGGAATAATTCTCACAACAACTTTTTTGCTTGACGAAGAACCAACACCAACTGCAGATGACCCACTTTCGAACGTCTGTTTAAGATGTTTTAATCATCTATAGTGTGGTTCTGAGATTCTGGACTTATAGCATTGTAATCAAACCAAAACTTTAATTACCTATTTATACCAACCTAAAAAGGGGGCACAGATATAATGTTGTTAAAACAGCTATATATTGGATGTTATGGCTATAACCAGTTAATACCCGATTTTTGGTATAAAAGAACCGGTTTGTTATTGGGTTAAACCCCGTTCAAGCATTGAATTAAGTTTTTTTGTTAAACTGGTTTCAGTTTCAGGTTCTAGACTCGAAATGTGTACCCTACATATACCTTATAGGTGGAATCAAACTGGTTGCATCGAGAATCAGCACGTGTTCGTCTCGTTCGCTTTCGATACCTTTGGCGCTCTCGCCCCTGACGCGGTACGGTTCCTCAAGCGGGTTCAGCAGCCGGTAAGTAGTAACACCACGCATGTTAAGGGGCAAAATTTTGTATTTAGTAGGATAGTGTTTGCTATTCAGAAGAGGGTAGCGGCGCAGCTTATTGCCCGTCTACCTACCATTGGTCTGTAATCGTCTATGTTTTAATGAACACTATAATGTTGTAAAAAAAACGCGGTCTCGGTTTTTTGGGTCGAGTACGGGTCTATATCCCTTTTAATGTTCATCACTATTCTTAAGTCTTAACCTTTTCCCCTCAGTTTTACTTGCCTTGAAACAATTTACAAAAAGAAATGTAAAAATTGACCATTTTGGTGAAGCCCAAAATAATTCATTATCCCTGGATTGAATCTTTCAAGTCCTGCGTGATTGCATGAGCATGGGTGCAGACTGCCCATCTGTGGTCCATCATTCGGCCCAGAAAGAAAAAAAAAGTAAGGCCCAACACTTATACAAATCTTATCTTGCCCTTAGGGCACTACAACAAAGAACTCCTGTAAACCAAAAGAGACGGCGCTGAGGACAGCAAGGATTGATCCGGACTATTGTCACAGGTATATTTACCATAAACTTTGTTGTTTAATTCGTTTAACTTTTGTCACCGTTTGCTATAAAATATATGTTGATATATATTAGCAAGTTATCTATTGATATGAATTATATGTTCGACATTTTCTACCTATCACTCATATGTTTTAAAAAAATATTGTTACATTTTTGGGTGATTTGTTGGCGTGATCTTAGTTTTGGTATTAACTTTGTTTATTGACTCTGTGATGACTAATGATTATCAAATTGTATTTAAAATAACAAATTGTGATACAAAATGACATCCTTATGGCGATAATGACAAGTTATGTTTCCATGAGGTTGACTATCCTTTTCTTTATTAACTTAAAATGTTTTTACTCTTGACTGTCTTTTCGCGAAAACTAAGGTTTTTTATTTCCAACTATGAAAAAATGAGGATGATTAAGATGAATATTTAGTTTTTTAACTTTTGATTGTTTGCTTTTTTTTTTTTTTTTTTTTTTTTTTTTTTTTTTTTAGGGGCTTCTTTTTTTCATTCCAATCATCAGGGCAAATTACATAAGAATAGCAGGTAGACGAGCAACAAACTGCGCCGCCATCCCTTTCTGAATAGAAAACCCTAATCTACTAAAAACAAAGCCTCGCCCCTGAGGGGTCGAAAAGTTGCTGTGGACTACATGCTGAACTCTGGACAAGAACCGAACTGCCTCTGGCGCCAAAGAGCCAAACGTGTCAAACGCTAGGGGGACAAAGGCATGTTGATTATCCTCACAAGCTTTCGCGTGCTTTTCCACCTTCTTCGACTCTGCTTTCAGTACTGCTTGCCCCGCCACAAACCCGTTTTCCCGAAACCCGGCTAGGGGGGATACACCTGTGAGATCGACACAAGCATGTTTCCCGCCCTCCCAACCAAAAAGGTAATATTAGTTTTTCAATATTAGTTTAGGTCAATGCTAACACTTAATTTCAATATTAATTTATAAAGGTAATATTAATGTTGCATAACCTATAATCAACCGTCCATTTGCACCCTTCCTTCCTCCTCATAAGCCATACCTTTGTCTCCACTCTACATAACAACCATTGTACATTCATCGATGGAAGATGTATAGTGATGTTGTATTTGTGTTAAAGTTTTTTTTCTATGCTCACACTTTCTTGCAGTTAAAATGTTTGGGTTGATCTTCCAACGTGTGAATTTACTCCATGGAAGATGGAAGAGCTCTCTTTGTTTATACAGATTTTCTTCAGTTCAGAAACTTGTAAAAGGCATCATCAACTTAGATTGTCTAACGCTCATTGTTGGAATTGGTGGTCTCGGAATTATGGAAGGTAAACTTATCCTATCCTTTTATCCAGTTTGTTTCACCTTATGATCCATGTTCAATATGACATTTATATCATTAAAACACAACATTACATTGTTAGATCTATAAAATATATTATTATAAAAAGTACAAACTTTTAACATTGTTAGTAGACACTAATTTTTTAGCAAGTGAATTTTGAATTTTCTCATTACAAATTTGATTGCCATTTTTATAATTACTGTTATTGAATGTTCATTCAGAAAGAGGATTCAATGAATGACTGAATGAGAAATCAACTGATGTCTTGTTAAGTTCCTCATTGTAAGTTACTTTAATTAATTTTAATTTGATGAATTAAAATTGGTGTTTTATTTGTATATTATCTAATTTTGGTATAATGAGATTGATGTCAGGTCAAAGTTGGAGAACTATTTAGTCGCTCGGTTCCGTGGGTTATATTGGTTTATCAACAAATATAGAAAACAACCTTGTGTTTCTGGTCATTGTGCCTTCGATTTGTAGTGAAGGTTTATATGTTAACCTATAATCAAGTTTGAATAGGAGCAATATTAGTTTATATAGTTGAGATTTATTTTATATATAGTTGTAGTAGAAGCAACTAGTGAGCATCCTAGCGCAATGTGGCGGGATTTCAGTTTTGGTCGGTATCCGTTTGGTTTGTTCAGTCATCGTTTGATTTGGTACTTGATCTGGTTTATGATATCAAATTGGAGTATAAGCCCATTTTCAATAAAATTTATATTGGAATACAATTGTGTATTAGTTATTTTCATAAAGTTGAACACAACATACCATAGAAAAATCAAATTTAATGAGTTAAAGACGTATCGTAACGTAGACTATGTTTCAACTTTATAAAACATTATATGTGAAAAACAAACAAAAAATAAACATGAAAATGTAATATAGATAACTAGTAAATTTCCCTGCCCGTTGTAGGGTATCCTACCCCTTTGCTAAATGTAATATAGATAACTAGTAAATATCCATGCGCATTGCGTCGGTGCTGAAACGTAACGTAACTCGAATTTATACCGTCAAATAAAAATTTGACCCGACTTGTTTCCGAACAAATTTACGTCAAAATATAGATAGCAAGGATTGATCCGGACTATTGTCACAGGTATATTTATCTTAAACTTTGTTGTTTAATTATTGTTTCAGTTGCTATAAAATATATGTTAATGGATAATTAGATATTAAAAAGTTATCTATTGATATGATTTGTATGTTTGACATTTTCTACCAATCAGTCATTTTTTTTTTTTTGAACGGCCAACAAAAGATTTTATTATATAACCAAAGGTTAACAGCTGTTAACCCAAATTACAGTCACCAAAAGTTTAAAGATTCATACAAAGTAAATCAAACATGCACCAGTTCTCCCAGGTAAGCGACACTACCTTTGCTCGATTTTTCAGCCATAAGAAACATAGGACCTTAATCTCGTTCACGACGTTCGCAGCGGCCACCCTTTTACTGTTAAAGATCGCCTCATTACGCACATGCCAAATACACCAAATTGCCGTTTGCACAACCGAATACACGACATTCTTCCATTTTTTAGACCCTCGGCAATGATTATGATGATTAAGCACATCCTTTGCGCTGAAAAAGAAAGGAGTAGGAAGCCGGCACCAGTTGAAAATTCCTTCCCAAATCTCCTGTACATACCTACACGACGCAAACAAGTGATCGCTAGACTTCTCCGAATCTTCGCAGAATACACATTCAGTACCTCCTACATGGATGTTCCTCCTTAGTAAAGCTTCCTTAGTCGGTAAACGATTCAAAGACAGTCTCCATGTAAGGAAATTAACTTTTAACGGACACCATTTATTCCATCTATGTGTCTGACTCGAAACACCGCTCGGGGAAGGTCTTAACATCTGTCTGAACCCACGAACCGAAAAGGAGCCAGACTCATCCATGATCCATTTCCACGAATCTTCTTCATCCTTAATGTCGATATTTTCCAACATGTTCGACAAATCTGCCAGCTCCTTTATTTCCTGTTGTTGATACGGACACCTAACCCAGCTAAAAGCCGCATACCTCACCCCCGCTTGCATGTTTACCCTGTCCGAGACGACGGCCTTTTTATTGCTTTCTAACTGAAATAGAGCTGGACATCTCACACTTAGCGGCACCTCAGCAACCCAGCAGTCCAACCAAAACGACGTCCCCGACCCGTTCCCCACCTCTGCCCGAAAACATGACCCCAGCTCAATTCCGATCGCCAATAGGTCCTTTGATATGCCCACAATTTGTTTCCATGTTCCTGGCATAGACATTTTTACCGGCACCGGAGACCACGACCTGTTATGATGGTGTATACTCCATACTACCTTCTTCCAGATACTACCGTTATCCACCTTGAACCGCCACCACCACTTGGCTAATAGCGCAAAGTTAGCTTCTTTCAAGGACCCGATACCCACCCCTCCCATCTCTCTCGGAGCCATGATATCATTCCATGCAACCCACATGGCCCTTTTGTGTTCCGGTGTGTTACCCCACAAGAAGTCTCTTCTCAGTCTTTCCAGCTCTTTTAAAATCTGCACCGGAGCTCTAAAAAGCGAGAAATAGTAGGTAGGTAGTGCATTAAGTACCGATTTGATAAGTGTTAGCCGACCCCCATATGATAACGTGTTAGCCTTCCATACCGACAACCTACTCTTGAATGTATCTACAACCGGCTTCCAGTTACGAGCTAAATTCATATTTGCTCCCACTTGCAAGCCCAGATACTTGAAAGGGAAGGTACCCGTTCTACATCTTAAAATATTCGCCATAACAGTAACCTCCGCCTCATCAACCCCAACCCCAAATAAGCTGCTTTTCCCCAGGTTAACCTTCAAACCCGATGCCAAATAAAAGCATCTCATGATCCTGTTTATATTCCGAACATTAGCCACTGACCATTCACCTAAAAATACCGCATCATCCGCATATAAAAAGTGTGATAAAACCGGGCCTTGGGGCGTACACTTAATACCGTGAATTAACCCCGAAGAGACTGCTTTCTTGATTATCCCGGATAGTGCCTCCATAGCTATGACGAACAAAAACGGGGATAATGGATCCCCTTGTCTAAGCCCCCTATGGCACACAAACTCTTGGGTCGGGGACCCATTTACCAAAACTGAAGCTTTAGCCGTGGTCACGGTAGCCATAACCCAATCCACCCACAAGTTCGGAAAACCCATTTGGCACATAATGGATTTTAAGAATGCCCAATTAAGCGTATCATACGCTTTCTCGATATCTACTTTAAAGATCATACCACTCCTCTTTGATTTCTTCATCCAAGACACCACTTCATTGAGGACAATCGGACCATCTAAGATACTACGGTTAGCCAAGAAAGCTGTCTGTTCTTCAGAGATGAGCTTGTGTATCACCACCTTCAATCTATTAACTAAGACTTTGGATATAACCTTATTGATACAGCCAATAAGGCTAATAGGTCGAAAATCCTTCAAACCACCAGGATCATTGCACTTAGGAATCAAAGCTAAGAATGAGGAAGTGCACCCGCTATTGATCGAAGCATTCTGATAGAAATGGTTGAAGAGATTGACAAAGTCCTCTTGAAAACCCGCCCAGCATCTCTTAATGAAACTAAAATTGACCCCATCAGGCCCCGACGCCCTATCTCCATGACAGTCCCAAACTGCTCGTTTGATTTCGTTCACCGTGAATGGTCCAACCAAGGCATTGGCCTCGATGTCCTCTAGCTGAACCAGATTCGGACACACTAGTTGGGGTCTATCCTCCATCGGCTCAGCAAACCTATCCCCAAAAAAGGCTGCCACATATTCTTTTATAATAATCGGATTATTAACCCATTCTCCTTCTATACGCAGCCCGCTGATACGGTTATTGGAAGTGTTAGCATTCATAATCCCATGAAAATACGCCGAGTTTTCGTCTCCTTCAACCGCCCACCTAACTCGTGACTTTTGTTTTAGATCCAAATTCTGCATCCTGTCGGCCTCTAAAATGTATTTTTTGTATAAATTCCTGGCATCGAGTTCATCAGTCGTCAAGTCTCTAGTTTCAGCCACTAAATCCAATGCTTCCAGCTTACTCACATAATCCCTATATTGACCTTTCTGTTGCTCCTTAAATTTTAATACCCACTCCTTTGTTTTCTTCTTGACCCACTTAAGTTTAACTCCCAGTCCCAGGTCAGGGGACCCGTGAAACGGAACAAAACGCACAGCTGGTTAACATACTCCAACAACCCAGGAATCTCCAACCATGAATTAAATATTCGTGTTGGAGTTGGACCAAAGTCATGTGGGATAGTAGACAAGATAACCGGGCAGTGGTCCGACGCAACGTTATTCAAGGCAACCACCGAAGCATTAGGCCACATGTCTCTAAACTCCTTAGAAACCAAAAATCGATCTAATTTGCTCAATTTAATCCCATTATCAGACCTGTAGGTGAATTGCCTGCCCCCCATATTGTATTCAAACAATTCTGCAAACTCTATAAACCGATTAAAGTGCTCCGCATTTACCGCTACGAACTCAGAATTTCTCCTTTCAGTAGGCGATCTAACATCATTAAAGTCACCCATAATCAGCCACAATCCTTGCAATAATTGTTTCCATCCCCGCAGTTCCCCCCACAAACCCCTACGAGCAACCGGGTCATTTTGCGCATGAACATTAACTATGTTAATCAAATCCCCTGATGCTTTAATAACACCAGTCACAATAAGAAAGTGACGATGTTTGATCGTACTAACCTTGTCAAAGTACAAAGGGTTCCATAATGTCACAAGCCCACCTGAAGAACCAACTGCATCAACAACCTCAGAATCAAATATGGATCGACCCCAAAAATTGCTCAACGGGAATCTAGCTCCTGGACCAATCTTTGATTCTTGAATAGCCATAAAATGGATTCCATGTGTTGTTTTGATACTCCGGACCCAATCTGACTTCCTGGTGTCCCTTCCACCCCTCAGATTTATAGTTAAAAAATTCATTGGACAGGATTTAAATCACCTTCACCATTAACCAGTACGCTAACCTGATCATAAAATTCACCGAGTTTAAAACCCAGGCAGGAGCCGACTTCCAAAGTGGCTGCCACTTCATCCGCATTCTCCTGGGGTTCTGTATCCCTACCCAAAACCGGTCTTCCTTGGTCACCGCCGGACACTCCTACACTTCCTTCCGATTCGTGTCCAGGTACCTCCGGTATCTCTTGGTTGAAGTCACCGTCCACCTGATTATGTTCCCCAGACTCCTCCGGTTGTGCAGGGACCTCATTAGTGGTATCCTTTTTATCGAAAAAATTGCTTTGACCACCAGAGGTGAACAAGGTGTTAGGTAGCTCATTTGTTAATTTAGATTTTTTAATTAACTCCTGTAATAGGTTTCTAGTACCACTAGGCTCCTTGTCATGGCCCAAAGGCCCACCACAGTCTTCATTGATTGGGCTTCTACACCTCCTGGGCCTCTTTCTACTTATGCCACTTGACGTAATTGGAATGGTCCCCACCGAAAAGCTCCCCATGCTTTTATTCAGGTCAAATAACGGCTGTGTCGGCTCCTGCGCATGATCCATCCTCATTGGAAATTGTGTTTCATTAAAAGTTTCATTTGTGTTTGGCAGCTGCGATTCTTCCCCATGCACCTCATCATTTTCCCCCACTTTCCCATGCACCCCTTCCCCTCCCCCAACTGGCTCGCCACCTTCCAGCCCATCAGTCGCCATCGCCGGATCATTACCCTCCGGTACCGGACTTCCAACACCGCCCACAACTTCCTGCCTTCCGATCTCCCCCTCCTCTACCTCATCCTCAACCTCATCATCTTCCCCAGCCACCGATTCGAAGGACTCCTCCGGGACTTCCCCCCCACAAGATGATAGTTCATCGACAACAGAGTCCAAGCTCTTGTTCTCCACCTCCACTACCCAGACTTTAAACTGACCATTGCCCCAAATGATCTCCATCTCGTCATCTATACGCTTAGCCTCAGAAGTCGTCACCCATGCCAAACCTGTGGAATTGTCCGTCTGCTGCCACGAGAATTCCGAACCAGACACGAGGGTACCAAACAATTCCCCCACACGATCATAGAATCTCGGATCTCGTAATTGTATCGGCATACCAATAATCTTCAAACAAGCCAAACGCTCAAAATCTATATGCTGGCCTTCCCACAGTACAGTTGTTGAGAACACCCTTTCCCAATATTCTTTCTTCCTTGCAACGAAGTCAACTGCCGATCTTTTATCCTTAAAAACCACCATAACTTTCATTCCTCCGATGTACCCCACCGAACAGCCTGGATACCCACTTTCCTTCAACATGTTTTTTATGTTGCCAAAGGCCTTCACATCTCTAACATCACCGATGGCGGATCTCATAACACAATGGTCAGGGTATAACGCTGCTCTATCCTCAACTTTCAAATCTTTTTGGAGCAGGATGCACCAACCTTAGCTCCAGCTACCACCTCCGAGTATAAACCTTTATTGAGCACCGGCTTCGGAACGTAAACCCTTGACGGCTGCACATTATTATCCTTGTAACGATACTCGGTCGGGCGATGACCAGTTGGTTGGGCGGCTTGCCTATGGTTTTTTCCAAATCGGGCCACTGACACGCTTAGCTTTGCATCATAAATCTTGATCGTATTCATACCTTTTACCACTCTCTCCACTTCCTTGACACCTTCGATCCGAACAAAACCGAAATAGTTGCCCCGCGCATCCCGCTTCTTTGCAACGTATGCATCTTTAACTATCCCATGCGGCATAAATGCCGTCCATAATAGTGTCTGAGTGACCCCCTCCGGGAGGTTAGTAACAAAGAAAGTTGTTACAGGTCTTCCACTACCATACACACCATAGTTTATGTACTCCTGACGATTTAGGACCGTATTCCAATTGTCTTGCTGGTGTATCCACGTTCTCCTCCCCATACTCACTCCGAGATAGACAAAAGAACCAGAAGAACCACGGCCCTATAAGGTGTTAACGGGATTCGAACCAATCTAGCTTAACTATACTCAGATAGCCGCGATCGGTATCAGACCCGCTAAGCCCTCAAGGAAACCGGGAAGCTACTGAGGGAAAGGAGAGTAGGGGGGAGCCTCGGCAAAGGTTTTGGGAGAAAGAAATACCGTCCCTTAGTGCGAATGGGAGAAATACCGGGTCGAGATAGGGAGAAAGGTACGAACCAGCTGCTCACCAAGGTGTATAGCCGGGACCAACTCACTATTCCGGCAGGTCTGTCTCCGTCGAGCACACCGGCAACGGTTTAGAGAGTGGGAGGACAGAGAGAGAAGAAGTTACGAAGCGTGATTCTTACCAATCAGTCATATGTTTAAAAAAATATTGTTACATTCTTGTATGATTTAATGGTGTACCATATAGGGGTATTTGTTGGTGTGACCTTAGTTTTGGTGTTAACTTTGTTTATCGACTCTGTGATGACTAATGATTATCAAATTAACCCTATATTAATTTATAAGTTATGACTTTCACTGTTCAATTTTGTATAACCCTTCAAGCTATATGTACTCATCTTAATTGCACAACATAACTCTGTGTTTTCACTTGCTTCCTTTTGTCAACACCCTCAACCAAAGAAAACCCACTGTTTCCCTTTATCTTGGCCAGATCTAAAATGAAGCTCTACACCAGGTAACCACAACTTGGTGCATGTGATCTCAAAAAATATATTTTTTTTATTTTTTTGTTGCTATAACGAGTCAGTACTGGATCGATATCATAATGAGTAGAGATGAGCACGGTACATGTTCGGTACTAAACCGGTACCGAAAAATGGGAAAAGTGGGTACCGGTACCGGAAAACAGGGAAAATGGGTATCAGTACCGGTACCCGATGCCAAATGCTGATCCCTAATAATGAGCAATGTTATAATGAACTAAATCGATACCGACGTCAATATACTTTAAAAGAAATCAGAGAAGTATCTCTACCCTTCAGGTCGGATTGGCATTCGTTTGGGAAGGATATGTTTGTGTATGATGGCTTTGAAGTTGTCGTTGTAGCATTTCAAAATCAGAGAAGTATCTCTACCCTTCAGGTCGCCCAGTCGAGCGGTCGTTCGATCGAATGGCGATCCGTCCAGCGAGGCATTTCTCAGAGAACAAGTTCACAGCAGGATTGTCATTCGATCGGATGGCAATCCGTTAGAACTAGTGTGTTTTGAAAATGTTTGGAAATGTTTAAGTGTTGAACACTTCAATCCGATCGGATTGTCGTTCGATCGGACGGCAATCCGTTCCACATCCTGATCGTTCTGAAAACTTGGATAATTTGCTAAGTTTGAAAGTTTGCGGTTTGATCGAGACGGTATGATAACGTGTTAAACAACGAGAACTCCATCAGACCCAAGTCACCCGTTCGAACAGGAATCACCCTAATCCGATCGGTTTAACTGTTCTTGATGGTTTGTTCATGTTCAACCCGGAATCGGTTGTCTCTTTGATAGGCATCAGATCTTGGACCGGCACTTCACTAGGAAGAGAGTAGAAGGCCCGAACGAGCTCCGATTCTATCGGTTTTGAGTGCATTGAGTGTAAAAGAGTTGAAAGAAAGTTAACAACCATCTTTCAATCCTGTTATTCCCAAAAATGTTTAGATCTATGCGAAATCAGTGTTTAAACATGTTGAAATCCTATTGATCTGAGTTGTTCTTGGTGGAATGAGGCCAAAACTTGAAGTTCATAAGAACTCCATGATGACATCACCCTAAAACACCTCAAAACCGCTGATTTCACGGTTAAAAGTTAAGATTCAAAGGTGAAAATGATGAAGAAGTGTGTGTAGATGATGGATGTACAAGATTTGGGTTGAAAACATACAAGAATCACGAGAAATCGAGAGAAAAGAGGGCTTGAGCGTGCTGGTCGGGGAGAGAGATGTCACACCACTGTTTGTGATGTGACAGGATGTATTTATAGGATTCCAAAAGAGGAAAGTGGAGCAGGTGTGCGGATCAGGGGATGACTCAGGCCGCCACGTGTCAGACACACGTCAGAACCAGGGGATGACTCAGCAAATCTCGTTGCCGCCTTTGGGGCTCTCGCGACCCGCGACGGCCAGAGCCGTAGCTCTCGCGGGGCGCGACGGACTGCAGGATCAGCTATACAAGGAGCAGAGAACGGCATTTCAAGTTGTTCAATTCTTTTCTTTCTCTATAAACGTATAATGCTATAATACTCAAGTATTATACTCTAAAACCCGAAGCTCTGCCCGTTATTAGGGTAATAACTCTAATTACTGGTACGATACGTTATCCGATCGATTGAAACCAATCCAATGGATGTTTAATTGCTGCCGCTATACGACTATACTTTGTCATTCATCGTGAAGGTTTTGATTTCGTGATTATCGTTAAAGTTGAATTGGGTTAATACACTAATACGAGCTCCATTTTATCTAGAAATTAGAACTTGTAACCAGGGAACTACTAAACTAGAATACTTAGCAATTAAGTAAACTTATTGTTTAAGTAAAGTTAATGGTTAAGTAAAACTTAGCAGTTAAGCAGCTAATTAAGTTAATTAATCGACTAAATAAATTATGTAATTAATTAAGATAAGCAAGATTAATTAAGCTAAGTAAGATTAATTAAGTAAATTAAACACCTAAATAGATATACATGAAAATAAATATATGAGATAGATAATATCAAAGGAAGGTGCAAGGAAGGTGTAAGAGGATATATATGTGGGTAGGAAGCTTCCTAGAAAATGTATAGGTAACTTCCTAGAAAAGGTATATGAATTTTCCTAGAAAGAACAAAGGAAACTTCCTAGAAATTTCATACTCCTTACCTATAAATAGAAAGCTTAGGATTCATTTTTCTTTGCTCATTCATTCTATTCTTCTCTCTATACGTTGGTGTTCTAACCAATAATCACCGATACGATATTCTTTCCGATTGATTCGAGAACCAACTAACGAATGCCAAAGTGCTGTCTAAATAAGACTATACTTTGTGAATTTCGTTGAGGTTCTGATCTCGTGACCATCGTTAGGTTTGATATGGTTTTACACTAACACGTATTCCACTCTGTTAAACTATATGTTTGACTATCAGAAAACTCCGATCCATAATATACTATTAAACAAGATATTTAATCATCAGAAGATTCAGAACTATAAAGTAAAGGCTTAGTTGTCAGAAGGCGTATAATCAAGAAGCTTGTTAAATCAAGCCTGCATGCTTATAATGTGAGTCATTCTATTTTTATCAAATTGCTTTACAAAACCCTAAATGTTTTTCAGTTATACTTTGAAGTGATTAAGTCTTTGCTAATATTTGATTACTGGCAGTATGTGGGGGTTTTGTACACATTACTACTAACGATTTATCACTTAGGTGGGCGAGCCTAATTTGTGATATGTCCACAGTCATAGATCCGGTCGAGTGACAACTGAACCAGTTAATTATAAAATAGGGGCAAATATAAAAACCCTTAATGTTGTAAATTATAACAATGTGTCTTTTATACAAATTGAATGTACTCACAAGTATTTCCGGCTGACAAAACCTTTTTAAAACGCGTTTCAGGTGATTACAATAGATTGGATTAAGGGTTGGATACGGCACCAAAAAGGCTTACAGAAGTGGCTCATTTTATCAATTAAATTAAATTAAGAAAAGTTGTTTTAGGTATTCGGGTTTACCCCATATAAAAGCTACCTTTGAAAAACATGGGTTTATCCCCATCTGTTTAATAAATAAAAATTCGGTGTTTCTAAACTCTGATATTTTTCTAACTCACGGTCCTGATGAAATTTCCGCTGCAATACTTTTCAAAATAAACCACCGGTACCACTTGGCTGCTTCACGGCTCCCGCTCCCGCGTCCAGGGTGGGGTCGGGGGACGTGACAGATGACCATTCGATCGAATGGTCATTCGATCGATTGGCCCCGACGAGTTGCGTTTCGATGTTTCGTTTCATGTGTTGAGTTTTGCGATGCGTTGCAAGTAGGCGATGCGATGGATTTAATTAATAGTCACACAAATACTATATCTAACCTACAATCAACATAAATAACTTGCGTTTAGCGTTTGCGATTAGATTGCGATGTGATAGAGTTGCGATTGCGTTTCGATTATCCACCTCCACGTATATAAAGCACACACAAATAAGCACATAAGGACACACAATAACACTTATAAACCTAAACATAACCATAGTGCGTTTTGTATTGCGATTGTGATGCGAGGAAACTGCGTTTTCGAATAATCACCTCAAAGCTAATATAAACATGCATAAGTAACACATAATAGCACGCACACGTAAAAAAATATCCATAATGCATAATTAAAACACGGATGATTTATTTATGACACATACAATTGATTGATGACACGGACAAATGGTTTATGACACGTACAATGGACGATTGGTTTATAACAGGGACAAATGGTTTTGAACAATGTCACGCAATGATTTTCACCTAAAAATATAAACCATACGAAGTTTTCTTTTAAATCGATTTACTACTCGGTTTTACAAAAGAAATGGTTTGGTCAAGATTTATGGCAACAAGGTTTTCACAAACATAAATCAACATGTTTTAGCTAGTTAATTATATAGCAATATCAAACACTTTTGATACAAGGTTTTCACTCATCGACTCTAGTGGTCGGACGAGGTATTGCAATATGAATTCAAAGCCATGAATTTGACACACAAAACCTATGTACTCGCCAGCTTTTTATGCTGACTGTTTTTCACATATGTTTTGGGAACTATTGTTTGATGACATGAATGCTTACTTCACATAGGATGGACGCGGACCTTAGTGACTTTAAAAACATAAAAGACAATTTACTTGTATTTTGTTCTCTGTTTATCCCAAGACAATGTAAACAAATAGCTAAATAATACAAAACTTTAAGTATCATGTGTTGTGAAACAATTCATGTAACGTGACTCCTCGATGTTTCCACCGCAGTTTGTAGTTTTATGCGATCGGGGTGTTACAATACTGTTGATACATATTATGTGGATATGGCTCGACTCGGTTCGAATCGACTACGAAGTGAAGGCCGTAGTCAAGACATCCTCCTGACTTGACTACGGTATGCTATTTACTTTGTAACAAATCATGTACTTGCAACTGCGTGTGTGCAGTATGCATTTTAGATTATAGTTTATGTTTGTTTGTTGTTTGTTTGTTCTAAGCCCAAGTCAAGGCCCAACATGCATATGATGAAATCACTGGCCCAATGTGTGACGAAATCCCTTTTGGTGAAAACACCTTGTGGTGAAAACACCTTGTGATGAAAACACCTTGTGGTGAAAACACATGGGACGAAATCACCTTATGTGACGAAATCCAAGGATTTCGTCCAATATTTTGATTTCGTTGATGGGATTTCGTGGGCCTCTTGTTTTCGTCATGTCTTCACTATATATACCCAGACAACAGACATAACATAGTTAGAGACAAGTCTGAATAGATTTGAGAGCGAACACACTGTAAACACACACACACTGAGAGTTTATGAGAGCATCTTGTAAACATTGATTTGTAACCGTTTCATACGCATTAATACAATGGAGTGTTAATCGTTGAATCTTTGTGTTTTACGTGTTCGTCACTTGGTTTAACTTACCCGTTTGGATTCCGCACTTTTGGGTTTGTCGGAAAACAGGGAATAGAGGTTACTCGATCCTCCGGGTGGACCTACAATTGGTATCAGAGCATTGGCTCGATTCCTTGTTAAAACCAAGTTGTTTTTCTTGTGTTTTTGAAAGATTTTTAAGTGTTTTTCTTTATTTTAAAGTTTGAAGTTCATACATTTCTGGAAAAACAGTTTGAGAATCGTGAAAAACCTTGTGTTTTTGCTATTTGTTTTATTAAAACCATTGTTAAAATACATGTATACATGCTAAGGTTTGGTTTTAAGTAAACTTTTTGTGCAAAATTGTGGTTCGGAAATTTTTCCGGTGGCCGGTAAACTCATATTGTTCATCGTGTTCTTCATAAGTTCTTCAAGTCTTCGTATATTCTGGGTTTCAATTTTTTTTGAGTGAATTATTGAAAGATTAAAATACAATTGTTTGAAAATATTGTCAAGTGAATGATGGGTTGTTGAAATAGAAATTTCTAAAGTCAAGCAAAGTATGTTGTGAGTTGAATTTTGAGCTCTTGTGTCAGACTGTGAGATAAGGATTATTTGAAAATCCAACTACTATCTTATCTTATCTTGAGTAAAGATTGTGTTTCGTAGATATCAACAAACAACTGTTTCGTCGATCATCTTATCAAATCAGTTTCGTCGACAACAAAACTCATTCAGTTTCGTCGCATTTAATCAACTCTGTTTCGTCGCTTAACACATAAATCAGATTCGCCGATCATCACATCAAATCTGTTTCGTCGACATTACAAGACCTGTTTCGTCACAATTCAAAGTAATCAGTTTCGTCGCATAAACAATCAACTTCTGTTTCGTCGATCAAGTTGGGCTTTTGTTTCGTCGATCAAGTAGTGGGCTCCTATTTCGTCGCAATTGAATTGGGCCAGTTTCGTCGCATATCAAACCACAATCAGTTTCGTCGAACATTATTGTTTCGTCGAATATCAACTTGTTTCGTCATACTTGTTTCGTCGTACATCATCATTAATTGTTTCGTCGAACTGTTTAAAATTTTTAACAGTAGCTTTGCAAATCATATTTAACGGTTTGATTTGAGTGATTTGTTCAGGTATTAGTCTTTTAACATCAAAAATGAATCCGAACTGGTGGGGTAATCCATCAACTGCAGAGAGCAAGTATACAAACACACCTTTATCTCCCTCATGGGCTGAATCACCTGTTCCCACATCTAATACAGAAAGCAAGTATCGTAGCACCGGTTTGTCACCATCATGGGCTGAATCTCCCGCACCCGCATCTTCGAAAGCGAATCAAATGTTGACCGGTCAATGGGCGTTTGTTTCAAATCAAACTCCAAGTATTCAAAGTATACTCCTAAGCGAAAGCGAGACCGGAAGTCTGAATCGTCCACCGAAACTGATGCACATAAATGAATATCCTGGTTGGGTAGATAGATTTCAGACGTATGTCAATGGGCAAAACACAAAACTGTGGTTATGTTTTACTACAGATTTCGATCAAGCTCTTGAGGTTGCTGCTTCAACTGCCTTGACATTTGCCGATCTTTCGGAAGACCAGAAAAAGGCATATGATTTAGAAAAGAAAGCATATGCTATTCTGACTCAGGCGATGAGCAAAGAAATATATCATCAGTTCGTCAGTTTCAAGACGTCAAAGCGATTGTGGGATGCATTAAAGACAAGGGGTCTAGGAAATGAAAAGTCACGCCAATTGCGACATGACTTACTCAAAAAGGAATTTGATGGGTTCACATGTATGGAAAGTGAATCTTTGGGAGATATGACAAGTCGATTCTATCATCTGCTGACTGAATTGGGTAATTATGGGGTAGTAACAACTCCAGCAGAGGTTGTCACAAAGTTTGCTGATGCATTGCCACCTCAATGGAATAGTTTCTTGGAAATCCTGAAGTACAATGGCGCATTGGCTACAACAAACATCAATGACTTCGTTCAGCTCTTGGAGAACAAAGATCAGGAAGAAACCCTAAAGGAGAAAAGGGTTCCAGTGCGACAAAATCCTGATATGTATTATGGAACTTCTAGCACTTCTGCAAGACCAGTTTCACATGCTCCACTTCAGACGGCGTTTGTCACAAGCACGGATTTATATGGCAATACGATACAAGTTCCTGTAAAGCCAGCTCCAACCACATACTTGTATGGAAATCCACTACAACCAGCTCCACAACAGCAAAGCTATCGGCCATCTACCGTAGCAACTGATTTGTATGGGAATCCACTTCCTGCTCAACAACAAGCTTGTTATGGAAGCACATCATCTGCTGGTCAGCCATCAAAGTCAAATACAGTACGGCTTGACACGTCAAACTTCTCCAAAGTTAGCGTTGAAGTAGCTAAAGATCATATGGAGATACTAAACACGTTGGTGAGCTCGTATTATAGGTTGATTGCAGGGCAGATCGGAAACATCAATCTAACTCAAGAAGATTATCAGCAGATCGATAAAGAAGAGATGGATATGATGGACATCAAATGGGCTTTCGCCAGTGCTGTAAGGCGAGCTAAAGACTTCATGGAACGGACGGGTAGAACCAACTTGGAAAGCAAGAAGGATACCAAGTATGGGTTCGATAAGCAATCCGTCAAGTGCTTTAATTGTGGTGAACATGGTCATTTCAAGCGTGAATGCACAAAGCCAGCTCAGCATGGGAACCAGAATCCTTTCAGAGGTCAATGCAACCAGGCGAATCAGAATCAAGCCAGGAATGATGATCGCGCCTTAGTCCCTGCTAACAATCAAGCAGGACCATCGAACACCAATCAGGCTCTTGTGGTGCAAATAGATGAAGGTTGCGACTGGTCAATGCAATTAGGCATTGGTGATCAGGGAGGAGCAGCTTGTTTTACTGAAGCTGCTAAGGATTTGAAACATGCCAGTGGTGGAGAATCTTCAGCCAGTGGTGGTGAATCTTCAGATGAAGAGAGTTCTGGTTATTCAAGGAGTTCAGATGAGGAAACCTCAACTTCAGGCGATGACAATGTATCTACTGGGAGAATCGATGCAGATATCGATGAATTGTTAGGAGAAGCTGCAGTAGGGAATGATAGAAGATCTATTCTGGTGGATCAAGCTGCTTATTCTTCTTCTTCTCTCCATTCAGCCTTTATGGCTAATGTCGATAGTTCATCAAGCCAAGTATGTGTCGATGAACCAACTGTCGTTAATTGTGATAATTGTGCTATTTTAAGTGTTAAATGTGCTGATTTGGATGCTAATATGTCTGAGTTGCAAAGCAAACATGATGCTTTAAATGCTGAATTGTTTGACTTGCAAAACAAACATGTTTTTTTTGATGCTAAGTGGTGTGATTTGCAAAGCAAACATGAGGCTTTGCAAAACAAATATGAAGTGACAAATATCCACAATCAAAAGTTGATAGTGGATCTTTCGAAATGCAAAGAGGCTAACATGTTTTATGAAAACCATGAAAAGGAGTTTAAAACAGTGGTTGCAAATTTAAGAAAAGATAAAACCGAATTGACAAAAATGGTTTCAAGAAAACAAACTGACATAAACTGTTATATCAATCGTCTTGAGATCATGCAAAAAGAGTTAGCCTGTACAAAGTGTGAAAGTGAGGCGATCCGACTTAAGCTAGACAATTATTCTAACTCTAGATACGTGCTGGATCACATCATTGGCACACAAAAAGAGAAAAAGGATGTCACTTGCATTGGATATAAAAAATGTCCACCATCTGTTAGACAAAATTATGATGCAATGCCTGATGAGGAGTATAGAACTCATTATGAAGAATCCGTTCCTTTAGACATTGAGGAATTTGCAACGGGACTTGGATACAAACCAGAAGTATCATCATATTCGGATGTGTCAGCAGATACATTTGTAACTGCTGAACAAAATCAGGATCTTCCAATCATTGTTGAGGATACTGATTCTTCAGATGATGAATCAAATGATACTAACTCAGCACAGTCAGATGCGGTAATCAAAGAAGAGGACATACCTCTTGAGAATCATATTCTATGTGATCCTCCCGCAAAACCTGCTACGACTGTTCTGACCGAGTCCACGTCTACTTCCTCACAAGAGGCTGAGAATGTGAATTTGCTGTACACTCTTGTTGGTGATGATAAAATCTACTCTGACAAAGATTTTCCTATTAAGAATGTTAATCAATCTTTAATTAGTAAAATTTTTGAGGATTCAACAAGTAAGTTCTTGGGAAAGACAGGATCACACGTTGTGGTAACACAGTGTCCTCCGATTCCAAGAGCTGAAATTCGCAAACAAAATGGCAATCAAAGATTACCAACAGAGAAAGTTCAGCAAAATCGCACCAAACCTAAAAGTAACACACCGACTCAATGGCAAAAGAAACATACCAAGAAAAAGGACAAGAAAGTGAACTTTGTGAAATCGAAGGGAACAGATAAACTTGAAACATTTTCAAATAAATCTAACTTAGATCATGTCATTCAAGTTAATTCTTTCAAAAGAAACGAACCAAACAGTTCAAAACCTAGTACCTCGGGATCACAAAGTTCATCGACAAGACAATCACATGATACTACGGGGTTTGTAGAACGTAGATCATGTTTTTCATGTGGCACAATTGGACATATCATTCGAACTTTTCCATATCTTCATAAACAAAAAGCCAAAGTTGATGATCCCCGTGACCAAATTGACCACAAGCGACCTATTTCATCAAAACCAGATCCCCGTCTTGTAAAAGAAAGGGAAAAGAAACAGAAACGCCAACAGGTTAAGAAAATTGAAAAAGCAATCAAAACCGATGTGGTTAACAAAACAACTGTTTCTGTCAAACCAGACAATTCAAAAACTTCAGACAATCATGAAGTTAAGATTTTAAATAATAAAACTGGTAAAACAAAACAGATCTGGAAACCAAAAACGGTTCTTGAATCAGGGGGAACATCACAATTTCCGCAACATCGAGAAGTTCAAGTAACTTACGTTGATGAAAATGGAAGACCCAAGACCACAAAGGCTTGGGTCCCCATCTCCAACTAATCATGTGAGTACATGTGCAGGGTGTTCCAGGAGGAACTTTCAGCAGTCATTGGATTGTTGATAGTGGGGCATCCAGGCACATGACAGGCGACATGAAGCTTCTCTACGACATTAAATCTATTAGAGGAGGTTATGTTGGTTTTGCTGGAGTTAAAGGCGGATATATTACAGGGGAAGGAATGGTATCTAATGGGGTTGTAAGTTTTGACAAGATCAACTTTGTACAACAGCTTGATCACAATCTTCTCAGCATTTCACAAATCTGTGATAAACAGTTTTCAGTACACTTTGATGCATATGGATGTTACGTGCTGAAACCCGACTTCAAGATTCCAAAAGAATGGATTCTCTTATCAGCTCCAAGGATAAACGATTTATATGTTCTTGATATGAGCCAAGCTATTCCAAAAGAAATCCTGTGCAGCATTCAAAGACCAAACACATAGAAATTAAGTATCACTTCATACGTGATTGCTTTGATAAAAGGCTTATCGATGTTGTTAAAGTCCACACTGATGATCAACGTGCCGACCTTTTTACCAAAGCATTTGATAAATCAAGATTTGACTTTCTATTATTGGTAAACGGCATTAAGGTCAAGCAAGAGTAATCCGCATCGGAAAATCGTTTTTGTAAATATCTTTGTGTTTTTAAAATTATTGTAAGTTTGTTGATTTTAGGGGGAGTAAATCCAAATTTGAAAAATTCAAAAACATCGAAAAATTTCAAAACCAAAAACAATAGAAAAACAAAAATGAGTTTCCTGGCGAGCAAAAGAGAAAATGATACTACATCAGTGGTCTGTCTAAACTTCTTTTAAACTGAAATGAAAAATGAAAAAATGTTAAGCAGCTCTATATAAGAGGTATCGGTAGGCTCACAATCATCTTAAAGTGTGCAGGGTGATATAAACTTAAATCGACTGAAGACCAGGTGGGAACCGCTCATTGGCATATGGTCTTAGTACCGAAATTTCGTTTGAGAGATTGCCGAGGTTCTGAGATATGTGGTCTTTATACTGTTTATCATCTGGGTATCATGGTTGTTTCTTTTATCGAAACAAACGGAGACGAAGTCTAGATCTTCCATGATATCATACATACGTGTATGCATACGACCTCAATAAGTGATCAACAATCACATGTCCACAAAACAAGTGATAATATATCACATTTATCCGGGAGTCAAGTTCGTCTCTTTGCTGTACGAAAGTACTGACCTGTTCACGGACTTGCTCCTGTGCCCTCATGCATCTGAAAATCAAGTTCCTCATCAATAAGTGATTCTATCACATAGGGCTTGTTTTCAATCAAAATAAGTGAGTTTCTCACATTTTTCATATACGTCAAAACAGATGATAAATGGTATACTCACCAGTAAGATGAACCCTCGTACATACCTCGATACGGGAATGTGTCGTGATGTGGATGAACACCGGTCGGTAAGTATAAATCATATCTTAACGTATCCCCTCGCCATGATTACATATGATAAGTTGAGCTTATGTGGACAACAATACTGATAATCGTTATAGGATGCTTATCTAAATTTTAACAAAAAGAACAACAAGAGCGTTTTGGCATGACCATACACTGATATGATTCTCTTACCCTCGAAACTCGCAAAAAGAATGTTTGTATATATTTACTTTTCTTAGTTTCTGCAACTCTGTATATATTTATTTACTGCTTTCAGTCTTTAAGTTTGAAATATTCAAAATGCCAAAAAGATTTTAGGTGTGTTTTAATATAAACTTTATAAAAGTCAAAAAGATTTTATTTCTGCTTTAGTTTTGATTAACCGATGTTGGAACTCAAGTCTTCGTTGCTTGAAATCTGATTGAAAACCAAAACGACTGAATCTTCATAAACGGTCAGAGTTTGCAAGTTTTGAAAGTTAATAATAAAATTGAAAAATCTGTTAACTTTTTAATCTAAACTATCGGACGGTAGTTGAAAACATGGTCACATGTGTGTCATTTGTTTATGTTAACTATATTCCAAGCGTCTGTTCTCATTATGCGTTTAGCTTTCTTGCATGTGCAGATGTTAAAGGCGAAGAGAACATGTTCGATGATAAGCTTCGGAATAAAGACACGACATGAAGGCACTCAAATGATAAAGATGATCGAGTTGCCGCTGATCAATCATCAACACCACAAGGATCTAAAGTATCAAAAATCAAAAGATTCACAAGCATAATCAAAGGGAGAGCTTATTGATACACTTCCTAGATAAAAGCGGGAGTTTGTTAATACACTTTCTACTTACAACACGTGAAGTCTTTGAAGATCCTTTCCGCGAATGAAGAACCATCAAGAGATGGAGAACGAGACTACGAACCTCGCGAGCAGCATCCAAGGGGGAATTTGTTGATACATATTATGTGGATACGGCTCGGCTCGGTTCGACTCGACTACGAAGTGAAGGCCGTAGTCAAGACATCCTCCTGACTTGACTACGGTATGCTATTTACTTTGTAACAAATCATGTACTTGCAACTGCGTGTGTGCAGTATGCATTTTAGATTATAGTTTATGTTTGTTTGTTGTTTGTTTGTTCTAAGCCCAAGTCAAGGCCCAACATGCATATGATGAAATCACTGGCCCAATGTGTGACGAAATCCCTTTTGGTGAAAACACCTTGTGGTGAAAACACCTTGTGATGAAAACACCTTGTGGTGAAAACACATGGGACGAAATCACCTTGTGTGACGAAATCCAAGGATTTCGTCCAATATTTTGATTTCGTTGATGGGATTTCGTGGGCCTCTGGTTTTCATCATGTCTTCACTATATATACCCAGACAACAGACATAACACAGTTAGAGACAAGTCTGAATAGATTTGAGAGCGAACACACTGTAAACACACACACACACTGAGAGTTTATGAGAGCATCTTGTAAACATTGATTTGTAACCGTTTCATACGCATTAATACAATGGAGTGTTAATCGTTGAATCTTTGTGTTTTACGTGTTCGTCACTTGGTTTAACTTACCCGTTTGGATTCCGCACTTTTGGGTTTGTCGAAAAATAGGGAATAGAGGTTACTCGATCCTCCGGGTGGACCTACAAATACAAACACGCGCAACACTATCAATCATGTTTACAAATCATATTCTATCCACTATTAAACATGAGACTTGTTTATACTTGTTAATCTCGCATGCTATGTTTACATGTGTCTATACGCTCATTAACTTTGCAAGCATACCTTAACAATTATAGCGCTATAGCACTAACGCCCTGCCCGTATTCTTGTGGTATTGTTAAGTAAAACACCATTACACCCTCTTCGTCTTAACGATGTTGGGTAATCAAGATTGTGTTAAACTTTGGTTTGACATATAGTTTACACTGGTACAGTATGTTAGTAATGAGTTATACATTTTATCATGTTGGATATGAGCACCATTAAAACATTTTCATTATTATGCTATGTATCAAACTTGTATACTCGCCGACATTTTTGTTGATCATATTTTAATACATGTTGCAGGTTGATAGATGATGATCGAAGAAATACAATTACGGTGGATATAGATACTCACCTTCATGAAATAAACAATTATTTATATTTTGTGATGTTGCTACAATTTGATGTATTTGTTTTGTTGAACAATGTATTCATTTTAGCATGCATGAAACTTTGATTAATTAAAAGAGTAAATTACGATTTTGGCACCTGTGGTTATATCACTTTTATCCCTTTAGCACAAAAATGAATCTTTTAAAATCTGAGCCCCCAATGTCTTTTTTTTTCTAACCCTTTTGGCCACTAACACTAACCCCATCAATTTACTTTTAGGGCCAAAATGGTTAGAAAAAAAGACGTTGGGGGCCAAAAGGGTTAGAAAAAAGACGTTGGGGGCTCAGATGTTAAAAGATTTCTTTTTAGGCTAAAAGGGTAAAAGTGATATAACCATAGGGGCCAAAATCGCAATTTACTCTAATTAAAATCTCAAACGGTTCTAGCGGTTTGGAACCAGAACCGAACCGGGAACAATTTTCACAAAAATCTAACCTATATCTTGGATAAGTTAAAAATATATATTATTCCTAACCTATATCGTTCCTCAAATATTACAAATACAAATATATATATTTTTGGGAATATATATATATATATATATATATACAAGTGAACAATGCAAATTCAATTCATATTACTGCGACGAGCGGGCGAGACCCGACAAACAAGGGCACGACCCTCACAAATGACGAACTTACACAAAACAAATACCTTAATTAAGATGGTAACTTATACTCAGTAAGTTACAAGTCTAGTGATTAACGTACATAGAAACGTTTATAAGTTACGACGCCTACAAAACAAGCCGGTGAAGTTTCGACGCAGGATACGCAAATTTGTGAGTTCATGTCCCCATTTTTAATCATTTTCTTGTTTTCTAAACTTTGGGGAAAATACATATACTATGGTATGTTAGAACAAAACAAAGGAATGACACAATAAGATCATGTCACCAATAGGGTGAGACTTAAGCACCATTAATCAACTATATACCTAGACCGCAGAACAAAATGTTAGATCTAATGGGTTTCAGCCAGCCACACTCTTGGCCACCTTTTTACCAGGAGTGTTTTTGTGTCTCTAGTCGTAAATCGACAGAAAAATGCCTATGGTTTGGATGCTTCCTATGTCGTTACATATGTTAATGGCCTAACCATTAGTGATCTCGATTTCCTTACATTTACAGAATACAATTTTTCAAGTACAGTTATACAATGACATAGCATGATTCTTACGACAATTACTCATATGTTTTACACAAACTGCATGAATTCACACCAACTTTTGTTGACGATTTTCAAAACTTACATGTATTTCAGGAAACTAAGTGGATGTGCGCGCGGTCTCTTGCTCAAGATTGTTGTTTATGTCTCAAGTTATCATGTGTCTATGCTCCGTTTCCACTTTTGATGGATTTGTTTGCTATATCTCGCCTCCTGGCGGTGATATAGTGAACAAAGCCTTGACCCTTGTTTTGAAATGAAGTTGTAAACTTTTCAAACAAATATCTTTTGTTGTGATGTAAACTTTAAACTTAACTTTTTGTTTGGATGTTAAACAATGAATGGCAATTTGGAGTTATTTTATAACCATGTAGAATGTTTACTTATCGTATGCAATGAGAACCTCTCAGGATCACACCTCGTGCTTCCGCCTTAGAAAGGAGCGTGACAGATTGGTATTAGAACTTCGATTGTAGTGAACCAGGATTCTTTCTCGAGTCTAGTCTACAATCCTTAGGATCCTCACACAAAAACAAAGTTTACAAAAGTTTTCATTGCATAAAACATTCCGCGACATCCACTACATAAACTTGTTTTTCAAAAACAAAGCGAGGACACTACGCGACTTAGGGTATACCAAAGTAGCACGTATATTTAACTAGGGACTACTTGCAACATTGTGTGTAACTATACATATGTGTATATTAAGTAGAATTTATTAATGTGTGTGTGTGTGTGTGTGTATATATATATAGGGGAAGGTTCAAATGAAAACCTTCCCCTATATATATATGATGTAACATTTCTGTACAAGCTATCATGTCTTCCTCCATAAGTAGCGGGATATATGACAAACATGATCCCATCGAGCTCGTCTCTGACGATGACGGGGTAGGGCAAGCTGGGAAGGTTTTCACCTCCGATACCGACTCTGACCTGGACGAAGATCCTGATTTGATGTCTGATGACGAGGATCTAGACGACTTTCATCCTTTTGCCTTACTTGATTTTGGAGACGATATACCTTTTGTAGACGATGTTCTGGCCCTCCCCCTTACCTATTCACGACCAGATCATTATTGGGCATTCCGATGGCGAGCATATCATCGAGCCTATTCCTATCCATGCCATTCCACTTGCTGCCATCTCTGCTGAGGATTGGCCCTTCGTTGTTGACTTAGATGACGAAGTTGAGGTTCCAGTGTTCGAGGTCGATCACCCTGATGAGGATCTTGGAGATGGCGAGGTTTTCGACATCGCTATCTTGGAGGAGGCATCACCCGTAGTCTCCTTTATTGACATTTCATCCGATTATGATGCTGACTCAAGGGAGTCAGTGACCTCTTCCGCACTCCGGTTCGCAGGCCTAGAGGCTTACCCTACAGATGACGATGATGCCATGTCAGATGCCCCTGCTACACCCACTCTTGTGTCCACGCCTACTGATACACCCCCTCGTACCCCCACTCATGTTACTAGTGACAACTTATCACAACCACTCACTTCAGTTGGCCCTTCTAGCTAGATACAACATGTTCGTTTTGCATTAGCCTTCTCACAAACACCCCCTGCTCATGAGGGAGAGCCCTCTGGACATCCACATGTACCACCACCTGAGATGAGCCCACGATTTCAGCCATCCCGATCTTTTCCACCATCCCCTCCACATGTCATGCCATCATCCGATTCGTATCATCCTTCTCACCACTCTGGGTATACCAGGGATGATATTCTCTTATCACTTTAGCTTCAGGTTGAGATTCTATGCCAAAGGATCTATGAGCTGGAGAAAGAGTCCGATGCCAGACGACCCCCTCCACCAGACTACCCACCACCAGCCACACCACAACCACCGTCTTCATCACCACTATCACCTGTTCATGCACCCGTTGATGGTTATGTTGCACGAGTATTGACACTTGAGCAGCAGGTGAGCTTCCTGATTTCGTCGAGTCCACGAGCTCGAGGAGCAGGTAGCTCATCTCTGCAGTTTGGTCTTCCCTGCACCCCCACCATCTCCCCCAGCCCATTAGGTTTTTCCTTGCAGGTACTTTTGTTGGGAGTAGTATTTTTGGATCTGAAGACAGAAGCCGAGTTTTGGGTACAACTTGAACACAAATGATCGCCAATGTGAAGAAATATATTTTGTCTTTATATGTATTGAACTTGTAATGATTGGGTGATGTAGCCCATATGCATTTTGTTTTCTTCACAAACAATTATGTAACAAGTTGTCCTGATATATATAAAAACTCAGTGATTATCTTTGCGACGCATTTTATTTATCTGTTTATAAATGCTTGTTTACTTGTATGAATTGATTTATATGTTTGTTGGATTGTTTGGTTATGTATATATAAGTATATATATATATATATATATATATATATATATATATATATATATATATATAGGATAAGGATCATGTGAGAAGTAGTAGGCTATTTGAGAAACTTGAGAAGCATTCTGGACTACACATTTTCCCTAAGCAAAAAAATGCAAAAAAAAGGTGAAAAAAATGCAATTTTTTTTTTTGAAAAAATCGCAGCTTTTTTTTAAGGATTTAATTTTTTATTTTTTATTTTTTTAAATTTTTTTTGAGGATTTATACACATGTGTATATTGTTAATCTTTTAACTATACATATATGTATATTGTCAATTATACATATATGTATATACATGTTTAAAATTGAAAAATAAGTGTTATTTAGGGTTTAGCATTAGTATTTAGGGTTTAGCTTTATGGTTTAGGGTTTAGCTTTAGGGTTTCGCATTAGGGTTTAGCATTAGGGTTTAGCAATAGTATTTAGGGTTTAGCATTAGGGTTTAGCTTTTGGTTTAGCATTAGGGTTTAGCTTTAGCTTTTGGGTTTAACTTTATCTTTAGGGTTTGCATTAGGGTTTAGCATTAAGGGTTTAGCTTTAGGGTTTAGTTTTAGCTTTAGGGTTTAGCATTAGGGTTTAGCTTTAGGGTTTAGAATTAGGGTTTAGCTTTAGGGTTTAGCATTAGGGTTTAGCTTTAGGGTTTAGGGTTTAGCATTAAGGTTTAGCTTTAGTGTTTATGGTATAAGGTTTAGGATTTATAACACATATTTTTTCAATTTTAAACATGTATATACATATATGTGTAATTGACAATATACATATATGTATAGTTAAAAGATTAACAATATACACATGTGTATACATAAAAAAAAATAAAAAAAAATAAAAAATTTAATTCTTAAAGAAAAAGCTGCGATTTTTCAAAAAAAAAAAATTGCATTTTTTTCACCTTTTTTTGCTTAGGGAAAATGTGTGGTCCAGATTGCTTCTCAAGTTTCTCAAATAGGGTAGACTTCTCTTAGGATCCCTACCCAATATATATATATATATACTATATTATAATGCAGGAGGGAAGGATTCCCAAAAGTTAAGAACTTCTTCCCCTCTTATTTATAAATAAACCCCTAAAATGAGGGTAAAGTGGTCTTTTGAACCATAATTATTTTTTAGTCCCTCAATCTATTACATTTAAATCCTTGACATTTAACATAATTATGGGTAATTAGTTACACTCCCCCCCTCTTTATAATTCAAAAGAATCTTCAATGTTGAAACACACACGTGCTTGTTACACTTATTATTTAATACTTTTGCAACATATTTCTTTTTTTTTTCCTTCGATATTTTCTATTCTTACTATTTAACCTTTATCTTAAACAAAATTTGATTAATATCACATTGGTATCGGATTAATAATTAACTAGAATGTTTATAGTTAATAATTAAATATTTATAAGGTCTTTAAATTTAAAAAAAAAATTAACACTATGTTTGTAGTGATTGTTAATGGGTAAATTTACTCATTTTTAATATAACTTTACCAGCCGCAATATTCCTCCAAGTTTTCTGGTACATGATAATCAAATTAAAATCTATTCTATATAACAAGTTCAGCTCAACTCCAAGATGATAAATCGGCACCGCGACACTTCATTAATCTGCAAGACGAAAACCGTTAATATGATTTTTTAACAAATCAAAGTATATATAATTATTTTGTTTAAAGTAACAATATATATAATTATTATTTCACAGTTGAAAACAAACATTTTAACTAGATACATCAACTCCAAGATGATAAATCGGCACTGCGGCACTTCATAAATCTGCAAGACGAAAACCGTTAATATGAATTTTTAACAAATCAAAGTATATATAATTATTTTGTTCAAAGTAACAATACATATAATTATTATTTCACAGTTAAAAACAAACATTTTAACTAGATACAATTATTATTATTATTATTATTTCACATTTGAAAACAAACATTTTAACTAAATACAATTATTATTATTATTTTATGCACGTTTGGTTTTTTTTAAGATTGGTAGATTCAAAATTAAATAGATGCAACTAACTTCCTAAACAAAAGGGTGCCAGATTTCAAAATAACCCTAATTCACATATATATTCCTACTATAAATACATAGTAGGGCACCCATTTCTATTGCTAAACATTTGATAATGGATCCAATTTCGAATCCAGTGATTGCGAAAAAACAATCATATGATGTTGTACTTTCAAAGGTTAGATTGTTAATTCGCATCAATTTATAAATTATGTTTTAATTTTATGCGAATTTTAATATATGTTATTTTTTCGTTTCAGTTGGAAGGTGAATGCGCCGATTTAAACAATCCAGTTGCAGCTCCCGCTTCTAAGGTTTTGATTTTGATTGTTTTATTAATTTTTTCTGTTCAAACATCGATTAAATAACGAGCTGTTCATAATAGGTTGTTCGATTAAATAACGATCTGTTCATATTAACGGTTTTTTTTGCAGGATGATGGTGATAAATCTGTTGAGATAATCAGTTACGGTCACATGTTCAGCCCGTACAAGTCTCATCTTCAACGTGAATTTACTGAAGAGGTAATTTTAAGGTTTATTTAATCTTTTTTTTTTAACTTTTGTATTCAGTTTTTGTCTTTTTTTTTAAGGATCGAAAATGTGAAGCTCAAAGGAAGAGATACAAGAGACTCTCGGAATGGAAATGGAGTGACGTGGTTGATTTAGATGATTCCGATGACGATGACAAAGCGGAAGAATTTAAAGATAATGCAGATTCAAACGATAAAACCCGATTAAAAATACCTCGGGTGTCAATTCAGAAGCGGAACAGATATCATGAAGTCTAATATGATATCTAGCAAATGTTTTCTATGTTTTTTTTTCTCATTTTCAGTTTGTGTTGGTTGGAAATAATAAAACAACTGTTTAAGATTCTATTTTATGTTCTTTTTTTTTGTTTGATTCTTAATAATAATTCGTGTATTAAAGTATTTTCCACTTAAATAAATGCCAAATATAAGAACTTTTATTTAGAAGCTCATATGAAAAATTAGGGGCAGTGGGAAAAAACGTAATATGAGCGCCCTGAGCTAATTGAAAATTTTAATTAATATAGATAGATTGAAAATTTAAAAAATATAATGAGAGATTAAATAGGAGTGATTTAAGGAGCAATTTTAAAACATGGTGTATTTTAACAACTATGCATTATATATAGCACGTAACCAATATAAAAAATCCCTAAAAAAACCCTAATTTGGGTAAGTATCATATTATAAGAAACAGTTACAAGGAAAGTAAATGAAATTGAAACTTGACTAGATACATAATCGAAAGTGAAAAAAATTAGTCTGATAAGATAAAAATGTTGATTAGATATTGTTGCATTTTATTATGGATTATCAGTTATAAATTAGACTCATTGCGAATAAGTTTAGTTATTTAAAAAAAAAGCTACATCAAGTTAAACTAGATAGTTCGTATTTGTTGCATTTTTTTAAGGGATATTATTTAAAAATTAGACTCATAAGATAATATTACTTTATTTCAAAAAAGCTACAGCAAATTTAAACTAGATCTTCTTGCATCCGCTTAACAAGAAAAAACCACAGGGACTATATTATAATGCATGAGAGAGGAGTATTTTAAGATACCCAAAAAATAAGAACTTTTCCCCCCTTTATTTATAGAAAGACCCCTAAAATGAGGGAGGGCAGTTTGATCTTTTAAACACTATTTATTTTTTAGCCCATAAACTTATTACACTTAAATCCCTAAGGTTTTAACAAAATTATAGATACTTAGTTACAATTCACCTCTCCACAACAAACTTATAATTTTTTTTACGTATTCTTGACATATATTATAAACTATACTGTTTAAAAAAATTCCAAAGATAGCATGACGACCTACACATTTTTATCGACGTTTCGGTAGTTGTCTTGTTCAACATCGACTCACGGATTAAAAGGTACAAGTCAATAATGCTTTAATGTACAAGTGATTAAAGAAGAATATAACAACTAATCTATGCTATATAATCATTTAATTTATGAGTTAAATAATAGGTTCTATAACATTTTCATTCTAAAATTTTTAAAACTAAAACTATTGTCAAATAATTGATTAAACAATTTCTTTATACTTTAGTCAAATTTTAACAAAACTTCCTAAATTTAAGGAATTAGTCAAATGTGAAATGTCAAACTTACAAAAAATTAATTTAAAAGATAATTTCAAAATAAACTAACAATAATATCCATCTCCATGACCTACTACTTATTCTTCCTTTCATAGTTAGTTAGTTAGTTACACAAAGACAATATAAAGAAAGAGAAAGAGAGAGAGAGCGGGAATGAGAGACGCGCAATTTCTTTATCCGTGTGTTACTGTATTGCATCAATGGTTTCTTAAAACATTGCCAGGTTAAATGCTAAATTTATTAGTTACTAGACATGTGTAATGCTTATTACGTCTATCTAATCACAATGATGCTACAATAAATATTATATGAATAAGAAAACTATCAGAAACGAGTGTCACAATGCAAAGTGTCGTCCCCGCCGCATCGCGCGGGCACCAGACTAGTATATATATATATATATATATATATATATATATATATATATATATATATATATATATATATATATATATATATATATATATATATATATATATATATATATATATATATATATGACTTTTTGTTAGTTTCGAAAACGTTATTTTTTTTAATGTTTAACGCGTCACAATGATACCATCTGATTAATTTTTTATGGGTTTTAGTCAAGCGCAAGATCGAATCCCGCCCCAACCCGGTTGTCAATTGTTATGCGAAGACGTCAGCCTCAAACCTACTCACATCAACATTATTTTCTAAATAGATTTTTATGATTTCTTTAAACTCACATCAACATTATTTTCTAAATAGTTATTATGACTTTTTTTTTAAATTTAAAAATGTTAATTACGTTTGAGGTTTTCGATTAAGAGCAAGTTCGAATCTCACCCCAACCCTTTGCCGGTTATTAAACACTAACATCAACCACTAATCTGCTGACAACGACATTCATTTCGAAATAATTTTTTTCTACGAGTCTTTTTTACGTTCCGACAACACTAATTTTAAGTTCACAGCAGGATTGTCATTCGATCGGATGGCAATCCGTTAGAACTAGTGTGTTTTGAAAATGTTTGGAAATGTTTAAGTGTTGAACACTTCAATCCGATCGGATTGTCGTTCGATCGGACGGCAATCCGATCGGACGGCAATCCGTTCCACATCCTGATCGTTCTGAAAACTTGGATAATTTGCTAAGTTTGAAAGTTTGCGGTTTGATCGAGACGGTATGACAACGTGTTAAACAACGAGAACTCCATCAGACCCAAGTCACCCGTTCGAACAGGAATCACCCTAATCCGATCGGTTTAACTGTTCTTGATGGTTTGTTCATGTTCAACCCGGAATCGGTTATCTCTTTGATAGGCATCAGATCTTGGACCGGCACTTCACTAGGAAGAGAGTAGAAGGCCCGAACGAGCTCCGATTCTATCGGTTTTGAGTGCATTGAGTGTAAAAGAGTTGAAAGAAAGTTAACAACCATCTTTCAATCCTGTTATTCCCAAAAATGTTTAGATCTATGCGAAATCAGTGTTTAAACATGTTGAAATCCTATTGATCTGAGTTGTTCTTGGTGGAATGAGGCCAAAACTTGAAGTTCATAAGAACTCCATGATGACATCACCCTAAAACACCTCAAAACCGCTGATTTCACGGTTAAAAGTTAAGATTCAAAGGTGAAAATGATGAAGAAGTGTGTGTAGATGATGGATGTACAAGATTTGGGTTGAAAACATACAAGAATCACGAGAAATCGAGAGAAAAGAGGGCTTGAGCGTGCTGGTCGGGGAGAGAGATGTCACATCACTGTTTGTGATGTGACAGGATGTATTTATAGGATTCCAAAAGAGGAAAGTGGAGCAGGTGTGCACATCACATTTTGTTTTAGGCCGTGTGTTTGGCCCGTTATCTTTTTTAGGCCCATTTCGAATTTCGGTTTCTATTTATATGTCCCTCTAGTAATATGAATGATCAGACTTGAATTTTGACATAATTGATTTTTCACTTCAAATTCCGTGCCTTTTGGGTGGAATCTTGGGGGTTGGGGAAGAACACACGGGTATTCTTATAATCAACGTGTTTGATCTTCGTTTCCGTATCACGCGCTACATCAATTTCGAAATAATTTTTTTCTACGAGTCTTTTTTACATTCCGACAACACTAATTTTTTCAAGGTTTACCGCACCATGATGAGATCGTCCGCTTTAAATTTCTTTTTCTATAGATGTAAAACATGTCATAAAAGTTTACGATAAAAGTTTTCGATCAAAACCGTACTACGCTACGTATTTGGAGTATGTAGTTTATTGTAGTTTTGTACACCTCTACACCGACTCCACTGCCCATTGGGGAAGCCGCCTTCTATTTAAGCAACCTCTGACCGAAACAAACGGAACCCTAAAAAACCGTTTTGAAGTCAAAAATGGCTTTATCACTACTGCCAACGCTTACCCTAAAGCCACTGTCAACATCAACCACCATCAACCGTCGTCGATATACCTCTCATCTTCTCCATCACCGACACACTAAACCCCTGATTCGCCATCTGCACCCATCGCCGCTGCCGTCATTTCACCGGAAAACGCTTCCTCCATGTGTAGCCTTCGCCACCAATGGTGACACCGAAGATAAGTGGTACCGTGTTTCTCCAATCAAAGACCTCGACCCAGATTCGGCAACCCCTTTTGTTCTCCTCAATCGCGGCATCGTTATCTCGTTACTCAAACACGAAGGCGAATGGATTGCTTTCAACGAGGACTCTTTAATCGTGAGTAATTCACGCTTTTTATTTAATTTAGGGTTTGCGTTATTTAATGCTTACTGATGAAGATATGTATCTACAGTGTCCTTATAGATGGCCCCCCATTCAGGGCTGCAGCGGGTGTTCTCCGAGTCCCTCATCGGATGGACGAGCTGTTCAACTGCCGAGGGTTTGCGCAACCCGCTTCCCAACATGGGTTTCTGAAGATGATTTGCTGTATGTTTGGAGTTCCACCAAGCTTCCAAGGTAACAATCATTTGGTATTATGCATTTATGATTTAGTGTTTGATTCATTTATTGATATGCGTTATTAATTGACTAGCTCTTTACACATTGCGATCTTTGATTATATATATAGAAAGTTTTAGATGCCTAATCTTTATTTAGATTATGCCACATTTATGGCAAGCTCATTGATTCTCTAGGGTTTATTGCATGTTACTGTATTCAATCAATATGTATTATGTTTTTGTATTCATTTTAAAGTACTGTTAGTACTCTTGTTCAGTGTCAAATTCATGAGCTTGTAAGTAAATTTCAACGTTAATTTCGTTCTTCTTTGTCAAAATCCAAAGGCGCTTAAAAAGCCCAGCTAGAGGCATAGTATAAACATACCATTTTTAGGGGCTTTCCAGTTATATAGGATTGTTTAGGGCTAGTTTTAGGTTGATTCCAGCCTTATCTTTTTTACCATTTTTGGCCGAACCCTTAAGCAACACCTGAAAGCATGGCGCAACACATTTGGTGCGCTGGGCGGGCTTTTGACAACATAGCTTCTTATTGTCTGTATCAAATTTCGTAAAAAAAGAAATTAACTCTGAACTACCCTTTAGGTAGGTTATATAAATTGACTCCAAGCAGTTATTCTTTCATTATTTAAATTCATTGCTATATTGAATTTACAGCGTCACGCCGACAGATATCATGCCAGAGGTCCCAGCCATTGATCATTTAAGCTCTTCTTTTCTTTCTCTTCATTTAATCACTTTTTTTTTCTTGCATGTGCATCGTACTCCCATTGAGAATCAAAATCACAAATGAGTTGGTTTCTATCTCAATTCACGTGTTATTAATATTTTTCTTGTTTTACGCTGGTTCTTTTTTTCGTCCTCTAATTGAGATCAATTGTAAGATCCATATCTTAACATACTTGACTTCTTCAACATACATAGTTGTCAATAGCGGCTATAGCGCATTACATAGCGTATAATTCATATGTCGCTATATTGTATATAGCGATAAATAGCAACATTTAAAGAAACAAAATTCTCATCTCAACTGCTAGATATCTCAGGACTTATAACATGTATTTTCCTAGTCTCCACTGCTGGATTACATGTATTTTTATGTTTCTCTACTTTGTCACTAAACGTGAAATAGCAGGCGCTATTACGTCGCTATCGCTGCCTAGCATATAGGTAGCTTATCGCTGTTGACATCTACGTTCTTCAATCATTCTTCCTTCTTCATCTGTTATGTCAATTTTGTTCATTGCAATTTGCAACTCATGTTCCCAAATGTTTGTTGTCTTCAGAGAGGGACTTCCGCAGATGAAAATTCGTCTTCCGATATAACATCAGTGGTAAGACCTAAACATATTCGATATTTTAAACCGCTCTTCCTTTTGTATTTTGTTTCATATTTTCTTTGTAATTTGCTTGATTGTGTAGAAAGAAGAGTTGCTGAATGAGAGATCAACTGATGATGGTCCAAAACCTTGCTGTCCTCATAAAGGGTTTTCTGAATGTTCGTCTACTGTAAGATTCGAACTTATTCGATTTCTTAGGTCATTCTTCTTATTTCCTCTTTCTTTTTCGAATTTTCATTGTAATTTTTTTGTTGGTGCAGAAAGAAGATTTGCTGAATGAGGGATCAACTGATGATGGTCCAAAACCTTGCGGTCTTCATAAAGGGAATTCTGAAATTTCGTCTGCTGTAAGATTCGAACATATTCGATTTCTTAGACCATTCTTCCTTTTCTCCTTTCTATGTCGAATTCTCATTGTAATTTGCTTGTTCGTGCAGAAAGAGGTTTCTATGAACCAGAATTCAGCTATTGATGTTCCAAACCTTCTTGAGATCCCCTTTGTATTTGATTCTATGGATTCTGTTGGGTGTTTTATCGTTATAGTATTTTAATTTCTGTTTTATGACTTTGATATATGTCAGGTCAAAGGTTTTCAACATTTTTTTCACAGCAAAGACTTCAAAGGCCTCTCTGCAGATTTCGTGAAACAAGGTCTGATGAAAACAGGAACTGCATTGGGTGCTATATGTTTAGGATTTCTTGCTGAAAAGTTCAAAGTGAATCCTACCTTAGGGCTTTTGCTGTTGTTTGCTATCCAGCTGTATTTGTTCAAAGTTTTGATGGAGGAGCTAAAGAAGAACAATGAAGCTAAGTAGTTCGGTTACAGTGAAGGTGATGCGGAAAGCTTCAAAATTGAGTTTGGGATTAATAAACTTCTTAGAATAAGCGATTGGATGAATTTTTATTCAATCAGTAAGCTCACTTATTGAAGTTTTTTTATTACTATGTTTGTGTTTGTTGTGATCTTTCAACCAGTTGAGACATGATCTTCTAATAATGGTTTTGATGAATCAATAATGGTTTCTCATATGGTGTTTTTTGGTTCCCTGTTTGTTCGAGGGGAGGGTCAAACGGGTCAAGTTGTATAATCAACCCACAAACAATTAACACACACACACACACTAACATAGATATTAGTAAAATGGAGGTACGATTAAAAATTGGATTGTTCCGAAACGGAACTTTAACTAAATAAAGTGGATGAAAGTTCTTTTGAGTTTGAGAAGCATGTTTTGACCTAATAGGTAGAATACTCTCGCTGAAATTTCGGTTCGGTACTCACCCTTCTGGTTACTACATGTCCTTAATCAATCGAAAGTTTGAGACTTGGCGGGATTTTGAAAATCGAGGAGTGGGACTAGTTGACAAGATGCAGGTTTCACCCCTAACTTGACAACCTTGTACCCTAAGTGTGGTTAGTACTTGTAACTCCCCGCTCAGATTAGGGCTGACGTGTTACACAATTCGGTAATCAGAGATAATTAATAACTTAAATAAAACATAAATTCCATAGGTTTAAAAACAAAAATCCCCAAAAAGACATAACGGTCTCAACAGAAAAACATAAGTGTCTAAATTTATTGAATATAAGGTTTTATTAAACTCCTTGTTCCAACTCTAGCTTTTTTATTATCACTCTTCACACATTTCCCCGATTTCCCTGAGTACCTGTTTAAGACATAAAAAAAAAGAAAACCACAAAAAGGAACGGTTGAGCCAAAAATTGCCCAGTAACGGAGAAACAATAGCACTAACACATAAATGATAGAAGCAATACACTAAACACTTTAACGATGCAAACAATACAATACGTTGAATGACCACTGATGAATACCATAAAGGTATATTAGAAATACCCATGTGAGCCACTAACAATAAACACTAACACTTTGTACATTAGCTGCAGTTCCAATGCACCGTTATGTAGAGGGGATGTGGGCACTCACACCTATCCCACTACCACTAACACTAACACTTACACTTACACTCCTAGGATCGATCCATACGCCTCTCAATAATCAATAAGTGCAATCACTTAGCACATAATACAATATAGAGACGTCGTGGGCCTTTCGCACCGCCAAGGATGGTGCACGTCAACTGTGCCTATGATGATGCCCTATGTCCCCATAGGTGGATATGCTCGGGTATTGAGGTCAATAAAACGATTCACTCAAGTCAAGGCAAATACACTAACGATACACTAAGGCTATATCACATCTAGCCAAAATTGCATAAAAGCCTTTCAAGATCAATAACAAGCATTCCCAAGAGTATGATGGGACATTAGGACACTCCAGTTCACTTCGGTTCGCTTAAATGGTCGCTCGATGGTGTGGTTTTAAAGTTTGATGCTTTTGGCCCCTTTAACGCGCAAACTTGTGCGTATTTAGCGTTTTATTACGTCAAAGCCCTATGATACCCATTTTGGGCATTCCCGAGAGTATTATCAAACACCAAGATGCTTTGGATTTGTTAAAAGGTCACTCAGAGGTAAGAATTAACATGCTGACACTTTTAACCCGTTTTAACGCACAAACTTGTGCGTATCATCAATTATCAGTATTAAAGCCCTAAATGGCCAATATTAGGTATTCCCAAGAATACATCAGATATCATAACGCTTCGGGTTCGTTAGAAGGTCACTCAGAGGTATAATTATACATGTTGACGCATCTAACCCTTCACCACGCAAACTTTCAATTAATTGCGCAACTTTCGGACAATTATGTAAACGGCTCCTCTCGTCCAACAAGTGGCTCATATGAGAGAACAAACACCGTATAAGGTCACTCAGAGGCTCAGTTTCAGCATGTTGACACTTTTGGTCCTTCCATAAATATAGGTTTCGTTTCTGACGAAATTAGTCCCTCATAGTCAACGTTTGACTTTATTAGGGCTTATTACACGTGTCAACACATCATTAGACGCGATTTTACGAGGTGTTACAACCACCCTCGCGCGTGTGCACTAGTTTCGCTCACTTTCGTGCGCGAGTAGGTCTGCACAACCCTTGCACGAGTGCGCCAGCCACCAGTTAACCTATACGAGCACGCCACACAGTTGCGCCGTATTGGCTCACTTTAGTGCGCCCGCGCGCGTCACTTTAGTATCCATGCGCCAATGCGCGCATGCCAACCTGCCCCATGTACTCGCGCGCCTGCCTGCCACGCCATCCTCCAAGGTTTACCTGCCACTTGGTCCTTGCAGCCTATGTGCCTCACCACGCGCACACGGTCAAAAAAACAAAGGCGGCTCTCATGCGGTTCGCGGCATTGCGAGCTTGCGCCAAAGCGCCACATTGCGCCCGTCACCCACACCACGCGCACGCGTATGCGAGTGCGAGTTAGGGTGCCCCGCACCCTTCGCGAGTACACTAGTGTGTGCTTCCATGTAACAATAAGGAAGAAGTGTTCCCACTTAAATACTCCTTTAAGTTTCTTCTCTCCTCCTATGTGGGACAAGGTGTCACTTTCCCAATTTTTCAGCATTCAATGTTTCAAACACCAAACTTTGAGCATCGATATCTCATTCATCTTAGCTCCGTTTTGGACGTGGTTTAGTTCGTTGCGAAGCTCTTCCAACATAGAACACAAACCCACAAATAAATATATGAAATCTCCGTCGTTTCTTATATTTATTTCTAGTCCAAAATACGAAAAACACCGCATGCCTCCATTGCACCACGTGCAATCGGTTTGGGCATGTAGCTGTCATATGCTGCAATGGTCCTACACCACAAGGCAACCAAGTTGAATAACCTGCTCAAAACCCGAAACCTGCCAACAATGTCAGAGCATGCTATAAGTGTGGAGACACTACTCACATTCGTCCTCAGTGCCCTCAACTCAACCAGGAGCAACAACAACAACTAGCACCTCGTGGTCGAGCTTTCAACATGAACGCAAACCAAGCTCAGAACGATAACGAAGTTATTAATGGTACGTTTCTTGTTAATGGCATATATGCTTCTGTAACATATCCATTTTTTTCATGTAAGAGTTATAGGTTGTTTAAATTTATTAACCACTAGTAACTAGTTTTATAATCATTCAACCCATATAGTTTTAAAAACTATTTTATATATATTTGGTTGGAATGTTATCTATACTACTTTATTAAGAGAACTGGGTTTTCTACCCTTATGGTAATTTTGCATTGTGTACATATTTTAAAGCAATATGTACAAGAAAGCCAAGCTATTTTAGAGGGGGTAAACTTACACATTTTCCAAAGTTTTAAGACACTTTAGGGGTATAATTGTAATTCTGGATTACCGGAGCTTTTAAAGCTTGCTTCTTCATTCATGGTCGATCCATCATTGAGATTGAGTGTGGAAATTGAATGCTTTAATTGCTATCAGTTACCCCATGAACTCAATCGTTCCTCCTTCAATGAGATTATAAAAAAAATGCTCATTGAAAATGGAACATAACAGCCTCTGAATTACGCAGGACACTCGGCCAGGATTCTCTTCTTTTTCCCAACACAAATCTTCACTGATTTGCCATCGCTGCTGATTATTCCTTCATCATCTTCTTCATATTCCTCCATTTTCACCCAATTTAGATCAATACCCCATTTGGGATTTTTAGTTTCAGTCAACCTTACTGCTTCTTCTGGAAACCCGTCATTGTTTTGTTCTCGAAGAGGGAAACGAATGGCTCATGTTCTTGCTAAAGCCACTCTAGGCCTCACTTATCCTGCGGAATTTGATTCCCATAAGGTATTGTTCTTGAATTTGATCGTTATCTTAATTTTTATTGGTTGGGTTTTAATTGTTTACTATGCACATAAGGTGTTCTATGAAATGATTATGATTTTGGATGGTGACTTTCTGACTAAAACGAAGAATACACATATACACAGTGTTGTTTTGATATTTTTGTTTGCTGATTTTAGTTTAGAGTAAGTCTCACGGCTGGCTAAATGTACCCCTTTTACCGATTGTACCCCCTTGATTTGATTGATTTTTATTTATTTTTAAAGCGTATATGGCTACCTGTATAAGATGTAGCATACTTTACTAACTTCACCATATTATACATCCCGTATAAGTAACGTTTGTTCTTCATAACCGTTAGCTTGGATTTTGGGATTTTTATAACTATAACCATAACTGAACTTCGATTACGGTTAATCGGTTATGAAGTTGGTTATGGTTAATTTTGGTTAATTAACCAAGCAAGGTTTGAATTTTGAAATAAATAGGTGTGAACAGGGCTAAACAAATATACATGGAAACTGAAGAATGTCAAGCGGGTATGTTCATCTTGTTTTAGCTGTCAATGAACTTGTGTTTTTTATGATTTTGTTATGTAATGGTGTCTTTGTGGTTGTGTTTGGGACCATAATAGGTTCGGAATCGTGGTGGATCTTATATTTTATGAAGTTGATTCTGTTCTTTAAGTGTTTGGTACATTTAAAGGTTCAACTGAGAGGTACCATCTAGGTTCCAAAAGGAACATGTCTCCCAATAACAAGCATGGTTGATCTAGATTTTTGTAATTTATTCTTCTAAAATTGGTCTCTATATTTGTTTTCACTTTTAATAGGAACATTACTTGTAGAGCGGGTTATTAGAGTCTAGTCATGGCGGCATGGGCGATACAGAGGCGATTACTTTCTCTCATCACAAGCAGCAACAGGCAGCCTACGATCTCCTCCCGTAACGGTCAGTTCTCTTTCCATATCTATGAACTTGTGTTTTTCATTTCTTTTATCTCAACGGGCCGATAATAAATATAATAGACAATAGGGAAACGAGTCAAATTGGTCAAACCGGCTAGAAGTCAACCAACGTCTATTTTTAGTGCACTAATTATCAACAAATGTATGCGGGTCAACCGGACCAATTCTGTTTTGACTAGCGGTCCAGTCGCTACTGCAGGTGGCAACCTTTACAAATATAATTGTTTCTGTTATGTTTGAAATAAAAACATTTAAGTAAGCAAATTTTTTTTTTGTTAATTTTTATCTTAGTTCATAAAATATTCTAACTGGAAAAAAAACCTAAGTGTACAAGAATTTGGTGAAAACTGTAGAAGTTCGGTGAAAAAATTTAGAAGTAAGTTTCATGTAACCATATTTTAAAAGATAACTTTTTAACACCAAAATAATATCAAATTGTAGCCAATTCACTCTATCTAAACATACTCTTATCACAGGTTGACCCACAGCTACTTCCGCCGCGAAAAGTGGCAATGGGGCGCCAGAGAAGAGAAGACTGGCGCTTCACCTGTCTAGCACAACAATACGGAAAAAACTGGTGGTGGATCTCATTCTTCGCAGTTTACCTAATCCAACAAGTATTTTTAATCAGCGTATGCCTGCCAATGTACATCGTGCACTCCATCAACAGCCCATGGAACATATTAGACACAACTGCAGTCGCAGTATGCCTGACCGACATTACAATAGCCTAAATCGCAGACACGCAGCTTCACAGTTTTGTGAGCCAAAACGAGAAGCTAAAACAACTTGGAAAGCCGTTGGTCCCGAATCTTGATGGAGGGTTGTGGTATTATCTAGGCACCCTAACTACTTTGGTGAGCAGTTATGGTGGTGGGGTCTGGCTATATTCGGTTGGAACCTTGGGTGCACTTGTGTCTTTGTTGGTCCATTGGTTAACACCTTATGTTTGGCTTATGTAACCATACTTGTTGAAAGAAAGATGGTTAAGCTAGAGTAAAAGGCTGAACAGTATAAGTTGTACCAAAAGAGAACTACTGTGTGGGTGCCATAGTTCAAATCGCTTGTAATTCAGGAGGCTAAGGAAAAGGGTTGTTGACTTTTAGTTGGTCAACAACATTGTTTTGAGTGAGATGAGTGTTTTTTGAATTATATATATATATATATATATTATTCTGTATCTATTTGTTTTTTAGATATAAATTACGAGTTTTGTTTTGTTTTCCTGTTCAGCGAATGACTAGCGTTAATGCGCTAGAAGGTGGTAATTTTGACACATTTACTATTACTGAGTTGATTTTGTTTATGAATTAGTTTTAAAGAAAATAATACTTGATGCGTTAATTTTTTAAATTTTTTTAATAAAAGATTGCAGAAAGAGATTAGCTTGATCAACCCGATTGTGCCACGAGTACTCGTATTAACTAAATTATCGATCTTTATTAATGATTGTTCTTGTTTGGCTTTATAAGAAGACTGGATGAAGCAATTTGGTCTCTAGACTAGATGAAGAATGTTGGTTTGATTGTTTTGGTCAAATGAAAGAAATGTAGGATGCAAACTTGCTACAGATTAGGCTAGATATGGATGTAAACGAACATATATAATGATATTATATATAAAGTACTACCTGTAGCAAGTGTTACATGTTTAATTTGAGGTGTACTTTGGTGTCACATTTGAATTTAAAACTACTTGATTTGACCAAAAAAGTCAAAAGTGTTTCAATGTTCTTAGAACAACTAGATGTTTTTTTGGTGATGAATTCCTTAGATGTATACCTCTGGTCCATGATGATGTCTTGAGGTTGTTAGCCTGTTGACATTAGGGCTGTTCATATTTATCCAAAACCCGAAACCCGACCCGAATTCAAAGTCACCCGAATTAGTGAATACCCGAAAAACCCGAACCCGACCAACCCGAACTTTAGATTTGATGATATTTTTAAAGTATCAATATGAATTTTGATAATATTTTTAAACCAACCCAACCCGATCATCTTCTCCCCTCCCAACAAAAACAAGTGTTGAACAAAACTGGAACTGGTTCCAAACCTGGACTGGTTTGGGAAAAAATCCAGTTTGTGTACCTATGTTCATCATTCCTCTTCACGCAGTCTCTCTCTCTATCCTGCACTATACTTATCGGTCATACATCCTACATGGCTACACTTAATACATACATACACACAAGCTCATACATCAGACCTACGGTTGATGTTGGGAGGGTGGTACCCGATGCTATGACCTCGAAGCCTCTTCTAACATGTTTTTATGGTGTTTACAGTTCTACTCTTACTCGAGAGTTGAGACGAAATAACTAAAACATAACCTCAATGACAAAGATATTACACTTTTTACCAATTCACCAACCAACTAAAACAATCCATGCATATAACTTTTCCTTTTATCAGGGCCTTGTTGTTGCTCCGCTTTGGGATGAAGGAAACCACTCATAATTCATTTTTATTTTGATGGTGGTACGACTCATGCTCTTATTTGGTATGGTATTTTATCTTTTTTCTTTTCCATTTTTGGAAGCTTATTTAAAATTATTGTTCTGGTCGAGTCGCTGCTATTTAAGTCGTAAACTGTTGCCACTGTCACTTTTCTGTGGAACCACTGTCGTGTTGTGTCCCCGCTGCAACACGCAGGGTTATTGTTAAATTTGTTAACTTGATTATAATCAATAACCCGCCACACAACGCGCGCCTAAAAGCATAACTACCCGCAGCAACGCGCGGGCATTCCCACTAGTACTAATTAATTGGCTTATTATATATGTGTGACATTTATATTTTCTATATTAAAATAAAGCATATAAAACTTATATTATTAAACGGGTAGATTACGAGTAAATTGACTGTTAGAAATATGAAGTACCTAGAGGGGCCTAGGAACCGTTTAATAATTAAATTATAAAAATAAATTATATTTGAACCTACTCCGTTTTAATGAAACTTGGTTCAAAATGTAGATAAGATTATTCTCGTTCTAAAGACATATTTATTGCTTTATAAAACGTCATATTTTAGAAGTTATACGAGCCAAATAAGTGAAGCAGCTAAATTAATTATAATATATAAATTAATAAAAAAATAATAATAATTAAAGATTTACATTAAAAGAAAAAAAAGGATGTGTCCTCCATCTTTCAATAAAATAATAAAATAATTTGGTAAATGCATGTATGCATTCATATTAGTGTATGTCGAAGTAAAATGCAACAAAAGGACGTGTCAGTGTGCATGATTGTATACGTGCCTTTATAAGATTAGCTTCAACAATTCTGAGCTCCTATAAATAGGATCATCCTCAAACATTTGAAAATTGCTATTTTTCTGCACTGTCTTTGTCGCCTCTCTCTTCTTTACATACATATATATAATTTTTATTATTTCAGTAATTCACCCCATAATAATAATAAAACCTTGCCCCGTTTTAAGTGTTTTAACCTTTGATCACTGATACCCTGTCCGATTGATCTGGGACCCCCTAACGCATGTCAAGGCTCTGCCCGACTAAGTTCATTGGGGTTCTGTCTCGTGACGTAGGGATAAAGTTGAATTGGGTTACTATACTTAACACGAGTGCATTATATATTTTATTAAAGAGTTAAATGCTTGGTTGGTCCCTGTGGTTTACAAAAATTGCAGACTTGGTCCTAGTGGTTTACTAATTACACGCGTGGTCCCTAAACTTGTCAAAAATGCACTCGGTTGGTCCCCAGCCCTAACATCAGTTAAATTTCTCAGTTAACTATGTGTGAAATGACTATATTACCCTTCCACAATTAAAAACCTAAAACCAAGAATCTTCATCACCATCTCTGCTCTCTCTCTCTCTCTCTAAAAATCTCTCTAAAAATCCTTCAACATCTTCATCACCATCATCATCTTCATCACCATCTCTGCTCTCTCTCTCTCTCTAAAAATCCTTCAACATCTTCATCACCATCTCTGCTCTCTCTCTCTAAAAATCCTTCATCATCTTCATCACCATCTCCCTGAACTCTAACCCATCGGACCAAATTACCCACAAAAGATCACTTATTATTACCATGAATTCAAAAATCAAGAATTACAAACCCGTCAGACCTGCAACCTTATTCCACCTTCCCTGAACTCTAACCTCATTACGAATCTGATCTGCAACATCAAACCTGTCGGACCTGCAACCTCAAACCCCAATATGTATCAGATCTGCAAACTCAAACAAACCCCTTCCCTTCCCAATACGTATCAGATGTGCAACCTCAAACCCCACCCTTCCCAATACGTATCAGATCTGCAACCTCAAACCCCAATACGTATCAGACATGCAGCCAATACGTATCAGGTTGCGCGTGGTGTTTAAGCCCGTCGGACCTGCAACCTTATTCCACCTACAATTCCGAATCAGATCTCGTTTAAACCCGTCGGATCGGAGACCCGTCGCCCGGAAAGGCGGAGGCACGGGGAACTGTGAGAGGATGATTGTGGTGATGGTGGGTGTTCAGTGGTGGTGGTGTTTGGGAAGAGAGAGAGAGATCTGGTAGAGAGATGAGAGGGAGAAAGAGGGGCGGAGGTGACAGGGTGAGAAGATGATGGTTATGAAGATGATGATGGTGATGAAGATGATGATGGTTGTGGTGGGTTTATAAAGAGAGTTAATAAGCAGAGGGTATTTTGGTCATTTAACATGAACTTAACTGAGAAATTTAACTGATGTTAGGGCTGGGGACCAACCGAGTGCATTTTTGACAAGTTTAGGGACCACGCGTGTAATTAGTAAACCACTAGGGCCAAGTCTACAATTTTTGTAAACCACAGGGACCAACCAAGCATTTAACTCTTTATTAAATAGCTCAAGAGTTATACCCAAGATTATACCATGAGGCTTTATAGTTGAACCCAAAAGTTACAAAGTGAGTCCATTCTCTTTTCTCATAGTTTTGTCACCTTTTTGTGATACAATTATATTTAAAAATGCTTTCCAAAATCCTAAATGTTTACCAGTTATACTTACAGTGATTCAATTTTTATATTCTGTAATAACTGCCGGTATGGGAGGTTTTATACATTACTTGACCCTTGTTACTATTGGCCAAAAAGTTAGCCAATAGTAACATGACCACAATCACAGGGGGAATTGTGCTCCAGTAGCCATAGCCTATAACTAATATTATAGTAACATGTATGATTGAGACAAATCTAAATGGTGTGTATATAAAATAGAGTTTTATTAATCATTATTAAAATATATATTAAAGAAAATATATTTAATAAACCAAAATTACTACTCACATTATAAAATAATGTTTAGTCCATAAATGTATACCATAATAAAATAGTCAAATATAATATATTCTACTACACTAAGATTATATTTTTAATCTTAGTCACGTTAATATATTAAATAATAATATTATAATTATTTAATTAATATATTATATTTGATAAAGTTATAGCTATTAGTTTGACAGAAAATGATATATTTCATTTTCTGGGCTAATTGGTTTTGTGCCATAGAAAATAAATTTGAAAAAGTAATGTCATGGGACACTACTAAATTCAGAGTCACTAGTTGAGAGAATAATCAACAGTGATATGACCAGATTCACTAGTTGAGAGAATGATCAACAGTGATAGGACCAAAGTCACTAGTTGAGAGAACGGTCAATAGTGACATGACCAAAGACACTAGTTGAGAGAACGATCAACAGTGTTATGACCACATGCACTAGTTGAGAGAATGATCAACTGTGTTATGACCAAAGTCGCTAGTTGAAAGAATGATCAACAATGATATGACTATAGTCACTAGTTGAAAGAATGATCGACAGTGATTTGACCATCGTCACGGGAATCGCCTAGTGACCAATGCCTTTGAATAATAGTAATATATAATTACTTGATAAATTCACTATAAGACGAAAGTGAGCCAATGAGTGATATGACCACTGTCACATCGGAACTGCCACCATGTGATAAATACTGATTGAGTTTTGGGGTAAATATAAACAAACATAAAAACCCTGATTCTGTAAAGTATAACAATATATTTTTATAAAAATGGAATGAACTCGCCAGTATTTTTTACTGATAAAATGTTTTCAAAACGTGTTTCATGTAACTCGCTATAAAGATAATAGAAGCCAGCTATGGAGCACTGAAGGCTTAAATAAAGTGGCTATAAATACTTGAATAAAAGAAGAAATATATGTTTTATTTATTTGGGTTTATCCCTATAAAAACAATTGAATGGAATATGGGTTTTAGCCCATTTGTTTAATATTAAAAGTTTGGTGTTTTACAAACTCTGAAATTATTCCCTAACTACGATCATGATGAAAAATTTTCCATTGCGTAATTAATAAACACCGATACCATCTGGCTGGCTCGTGGCTCCCGCTCCTAGGGTGTGGTCGGGGCTGTGATAGCTTCTTTACCATTTGATACTTGTGCGGACAAAAGAGCTAAACATGCGTCAACGTCGTTCGGTAGAATTTCTTAATGACTAAGACTGCGAGATTCGCTACCACCCTGTAAAGCAAATGTGGTGACTGACGCACTCAGTCGAAAAGCTCATGTTAGAAGCATTCGTTGTTTTCAGATCGTAAACGATCTTCATAATCTTATTCGTGAAGCTTAATATTCATCCTTTAACAACGAACTTAAGTGTGGTGCTAACCACCAACTTGTAACGAGATCCAATGGAGTTCAATACTACCTCGATCGTGTTTGGGTGCCAAATCGTGGTGAACTTCGTGAAATCATAATGAAGGAGGTACACAAATCACGATACTCTATTCATCATGGTGCTGATAAGATGTACCACGATCTTCGTACATCCTATTGGTGGCCTTGCATGAAAAAAGATATTGCCACCTTTGTTTCCAAATGCCTCACTTGCTCAAAAGTCAAAGCTGAACATCAACGTCCTTCGGGTTTACTCAAACAACCAAAAATCCTAGATTGGAAATAGGATAGCATTGCTATGGACTTCATAACCAAACTCCCTCATACACCTTCTGTTCATGATAGCATTTGGGTAATCATTGACTGTCTAACCAAATCTACTCACTTCTTCCCCATTCGTGAAGATTTCAAAGTTGAGAAATTAGCTCGAATCTACACAAATGAAGTCATTTGTCATCATGGTATACCCATTGACATCATTTCTGACTGCCATGGTTGTTTCACTTCACGTCTTTGGCAAACATTTCAAACCGCTATGAGTACTCATCTTAATCTCAGTACGGCTTTTCATCCTCAAACGGATGGATAGACTGAACATACTATCCAAGCTCTAGAAGACAAGCTTCACTTTTGTGTTATTGACTTTGGTGGAAATTGGGATGTACATTTACCATTGATGGAATTCTCGTACAACAACAGCTACCACTCCAGTATACAAATGGCTCCTTTTGAAGCACTATATGGTCGCAAGTGCCGATCTCCTATTTGTTGGCACGAGATTGGAGACGCTCAAATCACTGGCCCTGAGCTCATACAAGAAACAACGGATAAGATTCTTCAAATCCGTGACAATCTCCTCAAGGCTAGAAGTAGACAAAAGAGTTACGCTGATAAACGCCGGGAACCTTTGGAGTTTAATGTTGGTGATTAAGTACTCCTCAAGGTATCTCCTTGGAAAGGAGTTATCCGTTTTGGTAAAAAGGGAAAGATTACTCCATGCTTTGTTTGTCCTTTCAAGATACTCGAAAGGATTGGCAAGGTGGCATATTGACTCAACTTACCTCAAGAACTCAGCAACGTTCATCCAACGTTCCATGTCTCGAATCTCAAAAAGTGCTTAGCTGACGAAGGACTTCAAGTTCCTATTGACGACCTACAAATCAACGAAACTCTCCATTTTGTGGAAAACCGGTCGAACTCATGGACCAAGGAACCAAACGTACAACTACGACGCAGTAGAATTCCTATAGTCAAGGTTCGATGGGAAGGAAAACGTGGTGTCAAAGTCACTTGGGAACTCGAAAGCGAGATGAAGACTAAGCATCCACATCTCTTCGTTCAGTCTTCCTCTTAAATAAATTTCGAGGACGAAATTTTCTAAAGTAGGGGAGACTGTAACGCTTCGCATTTCTCTACTTTCATCATTTAGAAATTATTGTTCTAATTCTATTTTGTTTTGGAAACTTGTACTTGTATTGTATTCTATTTTGTTTCACTTGTAATCCGAGACCATTGAACATAATGAAAATTCAAGTATTTTATTCACGATAATGGTTACATTTAAACTTGTTTGCATGTTCATACTCAAAATCAATGTTTTAAACACCATTATGCATGTTTTACTCTTGAACGATACACATTTATGCTCGCTACACGTAAAATCGGCTAAAACACGTGAAATAATCAAACTCAAACCTTCGAGAGGAAGGGAAGCTCCCTTCGCACGAAAGGACCCCTTTCAAGCGAAAGGGCCTGTCGCCCTAAACCTCCATTCGCTTGAAGACCCATCTTGTCCCAAACTCACCCTAAACCTTTAAAAAGGCACATTACTTCACTCATTTCACCCTCTCAGTCGCTCAGACACTCTCAAAACGCTCTGAAGTTCCTTCTCGCGATCAGAAGCTTTCAGTATTGATTTCCTTTCATTTTTCATTCATTTCCTTTACATTTTCTTGCATTTTATGTTTCATTTCTTTAATTTTCACAAAATCTAATGTTTGATTATATCTCACGGATGGTTTTCACGAGTTTGCTTGGGCAAACTGATGTTGAAACCTCACCACAAATGAGATTCAAACATTATAAACTTTGATTTAAACATGTTCTTACATTTCGTTTTACTTTCTGTTACGAACTTGGTGGAATCTGGTACCCACCAGACGCATAACTCAGTTCATAGTTGTGCGTTCGCGTTAGGGTTAATTTCCACCAAGAAATGATCTGTTTGGATAGATCAAACAAGTATTTTCGACAAAACTGGCACCTTTCGCACGAAAGGGGTTGTTTCACATGTTTCCGTTTTCGATTTTTACTTCTATTTGATTCCAATTCACCTGAACACTTTGCTAGTCACAAAGTAAGTTAACCCCCTCCAGCCTCCAATACTTGGTTCACACCTTCTATGTTGAGTTGGCACACCTGGTTTGTCCTTACTTGACTATTTGGTTATTTTACTTTCTGTTTTCATTTCGTATAACAATTACTATTACTGTGTTATGTTAAAACAGTTTACAATTAAATTTTACGCACGAATTCGCGTTTAAATAAACCAGTCGCACGAATGGACTTGTAGGTCCCTCTCGGAGGATCGAGAACAAACCTAAATCTTGTTATACTAACTCACTAGCGAGTGCGGAATCCAAGCTAGCAAGCAAACCGGGATGATGCAAGAACAAACACAAGAACACACAAGACTCAACGATTAACACCACTTGTATTAATGCGTATGAAAGGTTCCGGTTACAAGCACAATGTTTACAATCAGTTTGCAAACTCTCAAAGTGTGTGTGTGTGTGTTTTCAGCAGAATGCTCTCTATCTCTCGGGTGTGCATCCTATCTAAAACAACACACTGCATGGGTATTTATATACCCAGCTCAACATGTCTGGTCCGAAGGATCCGATAGATGGTCCGAAGGATCATCTATCGATGACAATGCTTTCGAAGGATCAGCAGGGACCTCGAAGGATGATCCTTCGAGGTCTATCAGACGAAGCATATCTTTCGAGCACCTCGAAGGATCAACAGTATCCTTCGAGGAGCTATCCTTCGATACAGACAAACAAACATATTACTAACTTATTGGCCAAGTCAAACTAGGAGGATAGTTGACTAGGTCAACTTACAGGACATTGTTTACATACAGACCGAATACAGACAAAGTACAGACACAAGTGCACCAACAAACTCCCCCTTGGCTGTAGCTTTGTCTTTATCTTCTATAGTTGCAGGCTCGTCTTGAACTTCGACGGTCTTTGGTCTTCGAGTTTCCAAAACTCTGATGTCCTTTCAAGTCTTCATTGTCGGAGGATCTTCAAAGTCTTCACGTCTTGAAAGCAAAGAGTGTATCAACAAACTACCCGTATCATGTAGGAAGTGTGTTGACAAACTCCCCCTTAACATAAGCTCCCCCTTGAGTTATGCTCGTGAAATACTTTATCTTTATGAAGTGAGATCCTTGTGGTGTTGATGATGGCCAGCGGCAACTCGATCATCTTCATCACTTGAGTGCCTTCACGTCGTGTCTTCATTCCGAAGCTTGTCATCGACCATGTTCTCCTTGCCTTTAGAATCTGCACATGCAAGAAATCTAAACGCGTAATGAGAACAACTGCTTGGAATATAGTTAACATAAACACATGACACACGGATGACCATGTCACAATCAAACACCGTCCGATAATTTGAAAGTCTAATAGATTTATCAATTTCAGATTTAACTTTCAAAACATGCAAATTTCGACCATTTATGAAGACTTAGTCAATTCGGTTTTCATTCAGGTTTCAGGCAACGAAGACTCGAGTTCCAACATCGTACGATCGAAAATAAAGTAGAAATAAAATCTTTTTGGCTTTTAAAAAGTTTATATTAAAACACACCTAAAATATTTTTGGTATTTTTGAAATTAAAAGACAACAATTTTAATATCCTTTGAGTGTTATCAAACGATATCACCGCTAATGTCGTGCTGATATGCACCAAACGACGAAACTGTTTTAAAAAAAAAGCACTAAAATTTAAGCAGTAAATAAATATATACAGACAATCTTTTTGCGAGTTTCGAGGGTAAGAGAATCATATCAGTGTACGGTCATGTCAAGACACTCTTGTTGTTCATTTAGATAACATTTAGATAAGCATCCTATAACAATTATCGGTATTGTTGTCCACTTAAGCTCAACTTATCAGATGTAATCATGATTAGGGGATACGTTAATGTATAATTTATACTTACCGACCGGTGTTCATCCACATCACGACACATTCCCGTATCAAGGTATGCACGAGGGTTCATCTTACCGGTGAGTATACCGATTATCATCTGTTTGACCGTATATGGTGTGAGATACTCACTTATTTTGATTTGAAAACAAGCCCTATGTGATATAATCACTTATTGATGAGGAACTTGATTTTCATATGCATGAGGGCACAGGTGCAAGTCCGTGAACAGGTCAGTACTTCCGTACAGCAGAGAGACGAACTTGACACCCGGATAAATGTGATATATTATCACTTATTTGATTTGGACATGTGATTGTTGATCACTTATTGAGGTCGAATGCAGTATGTATTATGTACACGTATGTATAGTATCATGGAAGATCTAGACTTGCGTCCCCGTTATTTTTCGGAAAAAGATACAACCATGATACCCAGATGATAAGTAGCATAAAGACCGAATATCTCAGAACCTCGGCAATCTCTCAAACGAAATTTCGGTACCAAGACCATATGCCAATGAATGGTTCCCACCCAGTCTTCAGTCGATTTAAGTTTATATCACCCTGCACACTTTAAAATGATTGTGAGCCTACCGATACATCTTATATAGAGCTGCTTATCGCTTTTTCATCTAAGGTTTAAAGAGGTTTAGACAGACCACTGATGTACTATCATTTTCTCTTTTACTCGCCAGGAAACTCATTTTTGATTTTCTATTGTTTTTGTGTTTTTTGAAATTTTTCGATGTTTTTGGATTTTTGGATTTTTGGTTTACTCCCCCTAAAATCAATAAACTAAGACAAATTTCAAAACACAAAGGTATTTACAAAAATGATTTTCCGATGTTGGTTTTACTCTTGCTTGACCTTAATGCCGTTTACCAATAATAAAAAGTCAAATCTTGATTTGTCAAAAGCTTTGGTAAATAAGTCGGCACGTTGGTCATCGGTGTGGACCTTAACAACATCGATTAATCTTTTCTCAAAGCAATCACGTATGAAGTGATATTTGATTTCGATGTGTTTGGTTTTTGAATGCTGCACAGGATTTCTAGTGATCTGTAAAGCAGCAGAGTTATCAACGTAAATAGGAGTAGTTAGGAATTCAAAACCGTAGTCCCGCAATTTTTGTTGGATCCACAAAACTTGGGAGCAACAACTTGAGGCAGCAATGTATTCAGCTTCGCATGTTGATGTTGCGACACACGTCTGCTTCTTGCATTGCCATGTGACTAGGCGATTTCCTAAAAACTGACATCCAGCCGTTGTGGATTTGCCGTCGATCTTACATCCGCCAAAATCAGAATCACTGAATGCGACCAATTCAAAGTTATTATCCCTAGGGTACCACAGACCGGTGTCTGGGTAAGCCTTCAAATAACGAAAGATCCTTTTTACAGCTGCAAGATGGGAGTCCTTTGGATTCACTTGATATCTGGCAAGCAGGCACGTTGGGTACATTATGTCTGGTCTTGATGCTGTGAGGTACATAAGAGATCCGATCATAGCGCGGTAATATGAAGGGCTAACAGTCTCTCCCTTCAAATCTGGAGTAATTCCGTGATTTACTGCCAATGGGGTACCAAAGGGCGTTGCATCAGACATCTGAAACCGGTTCAAGATGTCACCAATATATTTAGTCTGATGGATGAATATCCCAGACTCCGTTTGTTGCACTTGTAGGCCCAAGAAAAAGTTCATTTCCCCCAAAGCACTCATCTCGAATTTATCCTGCATTATGCGCTCGAAATTCCTGCACAAAACATCATTAGTAGAACCAAAAATAATATCGTCAACGTATACCTGTACCAGAAGAAGATCTCCATCTTGTTCTTTGATGAAGAGAGTACAGTCGATAAGACCCCGTCGAAAACCGTTCTCCAGCAGATAGTTTGATAAGGTTGCGTACCAAGCTCGCGGTGCTTGATGAAGACCATAGAGAGCTTTGTTGAGCAACCAAACCCGATCGGGATGGATAGGATCTTCAAAACCTGGAGGCTGTTCGACATATACCTCTTCTTCAACCACACCATGTAGAAATGCACTTTTCACGTCCATTTGGTAAACCTTGAATCCTTTGTAGGACGCATAGGCTAGAAAGATTCGAATTGCTTCGAGACGTGCCACTGGTGCATATACTTCGTTGTAGTCGATGCCTTCTATCTGACGAAAACCTTGAACGACTAAACGTGCTTTGTTTCGAATAACCACGCCACGATCGTCCTTCTTGCATTTGAAAACCCATCGAGTTCCAATCTTCTTGTAGTTTTCAGGCTTTTCAACAAGTTTCCAAACACCAAGCTTTTGAAATTGCACCAATTCTTCCTGCATAGCCTCAACCCATGAGCTGTCTTTCATTGCTTCTTTCCACGACTTTGGTTCTTCTTGTGACACGTAACACGCGAAGGACCAGTCATTCTGTTGACCAGATTCTCTTATAGCTGAATACAAACCAGCATTCCGGTTGTTTCTCAGCTGATTACGCGTCTGCACACCGCGATGGACATCTCCTATAATGTTCTGCTGGGGATGGGTATCATGAATCCTCATTTCAGGATTATCTGTCACATGAGCATTGATACCCAAATTGTTCAAATTAAGATCCACAACCAACTCTACACCAGGAATGTGTGTCGAGGTGGATGCATTTCCTTCAGCAGTGTCTACATTCTGCATATGAGGTGTATCAATAGAAGCACCTTGAGCAGGAGCAACTGGAGCTGAAGATCCTTCAGCTGCATCATGATATTCATCCTCTTCAGAAGACTCATTATAATCAGCAGCATCTTCATAAACCTCATTTTGAACTGTATTGTTAACAGATGAAGAACCTTGAGGATCAACAATAACAGGTCTAACCAATGGCGAGACAGCCGCATTATCACTTTCAATTAACATTCTTGCAGCTGCTGATTCTTCGTCAAAGGTTGGCAGATTGAAGGAGTTAAAGAGTCCATCATAATCGAACATCCACGGATCACCCGGAGCCCTAACAGGACTCGTATACCTTTGAACCCGCACCTCACTCCATAGCTCTACCTTTTTGGTAGCTAGATTCCAGACACGAAAGTTTGGAGTTTGGTATCCAAGAAAATAGCCTTCAATAGCCTTAGCACCAAATTTGCCATCTGGTTCAATCATGGTACAAGGACCACCAAAGGGTTCTAGGTAAGAAAGATCCGGTTTCCTTTTCTGAAGGAGTTCGAAACAAGTTTTGCCATGTCTCTTCACTGTAAGAACTCTGTTTAATGTGTAGCATGCAGTCGACACAGCCTCCCCCCAGAATTGAATAGGGAGTTCCGACTCAACTAACATTGTTCTAGCAGTTTCTATAATCGTACGATTCTTCCTCTCGGCGACACCATTTTGTTGTGGAGTATAACGAGAACTGTATTCATGAAGAATGCCTTTAGAAGTACAGAACTCATCCATAACTTGATTCTTGAATTCGGTTCCATTGTCGCTTCGGATTCTTTTCACTTTCAACGAATAGAGATTCTCCAACATAGGGAGAAGATCCTTGAGAATGCCAGGAGTTTCACTTTTGTGTGCCATAAAAGATACCCAAGAAAATCTAGAGTAGTCATCAGTAACTACCAGACAATATGCATCACCGAACATTGTCTTGTGCTTCATAGGTCCAAAGAGGTCCATATGAAGACGTTCGAGCGGCAAGCTAACAGTGTTGATTTTCTTCAAAGGATGGGATTTCTTCGTTTGCTTCCCCTTTTGGCACGAGACACAGATATCTTGTAAATGAAAACTTCTTACAGGCACACCATTCACAAGATTGTTTTTCACCAAATGGTTCATTTTTCTCAAGTGAATGTGTCCCATTCTTCTGTGCCATGAAATTGACTCCTTTTCTGTGGCTTTTGAGACAAAGCAAGTGACTTGTGCAGATGTTGTAATCGCCTGGCTCATATCGAGAATGTAAAGATCATTAACTCTCGGAGCCGATAAGAGAATCCATTCTTGTGGAATTTTGAATCCAGGTTTTAGCACATAGCAGCCGGCATCATCAAAATGCACGGTGAACTTCTTATCGCAGATTTGCGACACGCTCAGAAGATTATGATCAATTTGCTTCACGTAATTGATCTTGTCAAAACACACAATACCATTGGAGATACTTCCCTCTCCAGTGATATAACCACCTTTATCTCCCGCAAATGCGACATAGCCTCCTCTAATATTTCTCACATCGTACAGAAGCCGTAAGTCGCCAGTCATGTGCCTGGATGCTCCACTATCAACAATCCAATGACTGTTAATAGTTCCTCCTGGAACACCCTGCACATGTCAAGTAAAACATCAGTTGAGAATGGGGACCCAAGCCTTAGTGGTCTTGGGTCGTCCCTGAGCATCACGAAACGTGATATCAATCTCTTGATGGTTTTTAAGAACAACTGCTCCCCCTGAATTGTCACCCGCCTTAGGTAACCAAGGTTGTTTTTGTCTACCAGTTTTTGAAAATTATGGTTTTGCATGTTGTGACACACTTGGTTCCTTTTGAACTGTTTTAACTTCAGATTTTAAAGCTTTTTCAACAGTTTTCATGTTCTTACGTCGTTGTTTAGTTTCTTGTTCTTTAACAGTTCTTTTATCATTTTTAGGTGAAACTGATCGACGTTGGGGATGAATTGTTTCAGGTGGAGTTTTCTCAACAAATTTTTGCTTTGGAGCATTTGGACAGTTTCTGATGATATGCCCAATTTCTCCACATTTAAAACATGTTCTCCTTTCAACAAGCTTAGGAGAACTTGATCGACCACAAGAAGTCGAAGTCGTGGACCCTGAGGTACTAGCCTTTTCATCACACCCATTTGTATGTTGAGTGTAATTGTTATCACTGTTACGTTTTAAGATTGTGACTTGTTCTACAAAATCTGTGTTAGATTTGTTTTCAAAGGTTTCAATCTTATTAGTACCCTTGGATGACACGAACTTGACATCCTTTGCTTTCTTTTGAAATCGAGCTCCTTTTGTTTCAGACTTCATCTGAGAGACTTGATGTTTTTGAGCTCGTTTGACGGGTTGTTTACCATTAGAAGCAGTAGGTTGTTGAGTGATTGGAGATTTTTGATTCCTAAATTGTTTTCTAATCTCAGCCTTAGGAATTGGATCACATTGTGTTACCACAATTCCTGGAAGTGTTTTTCCCAAAAATTTGTTTGTTTTGTCTTCAAAGACTTTATCAATCAAAGATTGATTTACATTTTTAATTGGAAAAACGTTATCTGAGTAGATTTTATTATCTCCAACCAATGTATACAACACATTACTGCTTTTAACAGTAGACACAGACTTCTTTTCAATCTTGACAGGATCTATCACTTGTTTCTTGACTAATGAAACCTCAGGAGTATCGGGATCACACAGAATGTGATTCTCAAGTGGAACAACTACTCCTTTCATTTTGTCAAGTGATTTATCCTGTTCACCTACATTCACTTCTGATTCATCATCCGATGACTCATAGTCCTCGATAACTGGAGGACTTTGTTTCATGGATGTTGAAGCTCCTTGCTGCTTTGCACTGTCCGGTTTGAACCCTAGGCCAGTAGAAAATTCCTCAAAGTTCAGAGGCACACTGGGTTCATACCGTGGCATGTTTTCATCATTAGGCATCGTGTTGTAATTATGCCTCAAAGGGGGTGGGCATTTCTTGTATCCTATGCCCTTTTGATCTCCCTTTAGTTGTTGAACATCGATGATGTGATCAAGCACAAATCGGGAGTTAGAATAACTTTCCAATTTCTGTTTGATCGCGTCATGCTCACTTTTGGCAATGGCTAACTGCTTCTTGGTTTCCTCAACAAGATTTATGTATTCATTTATACTAATTTGTTTATGGTAAACCACTTTATTAACCTCGGACACATCTTTCTTTAATGTTTCTATTACAGATTTAAATTCTTTTTCATTTCGAGTTAAAGCCATGTTTGCCTCTTTGCATTTTGACAGTTCAATAACTAAATTTTGATTATGACTATGAAGCTTTTCCAATTCAAGCTTCATTTCAGCACATGATTCACAAACACTAGGAGCAGGAGGTTCAGAATTTACCTGACTCGAAGAGGCTGACAAATTTGCCATAAAGGCAGTTTGAAAAGAAAAATCTCCATCTTCAGAAAATAACTTTTCCATTTCCTTTGATGCAGTAGCAGCCCTCCTAATCAGAATTGATTTCTGACATTTCAGCTCATCAGCTTCATTTAATAACTCCTGAATATCAGAACCTGCTTCCTCCTTCACATCAGATTCAGACTCTGATTGATTATCCCCAGAAACAGAGCCTTCTTCATCAGAGCTCCCAGAATAACCAGAACTGTCATCACTTTCAGATGACTTTTGATTGATGATTTTTGCATAAAGAGCTGTTCCACTTCTTTGATCACTGTCACCAAACTGCACAGACCAGTCACATCCTTCATCACCTTGAACTGTCAAAGACCGATTGGGATTTGATGGTCCAGACTGGTTCTGATTGTTGTTGACTGCTACAATCCTCCTGTCTTGGTTTCTGAATGGGTTGTGATTGCCTTGTTTTGTTGGCCGAGTGCACTCACGCTTGAAGTGCCCTTTCTCGCCACAATTAAAGCACGTGACGGCATTAATATCAAACCCATACTTCGTATCTTTCTTTCCTTCCAACGAAGTCCTACCAGTACGAGCCATGAAGTCTTTGGCCCTTCTAACCGCACTAGCAAACGCCCACTTAATATCCATCAACTCCATTTCATCCTTGTCGATCTGTTGATAATCTTCATGTGTCATGTTGATGTTTCCAATCTGTCCCGCAACTAACCCGCAGTAGGCACTGACCATAGTATTGATCAATTCTACATGCTCCTTTGCAACTTCTATACTAACTTGGGAAAGATTTGAAGTGTCAACACGAACAGTGTTAGGGTTTGGAGGTTGAGAATTGCTTGTGAAACGAGCTTGCTGTTGTGGTTGAACTGGTGGCTGTGATGGAACTGGAATGTAAGATCTTGGATCAAAACCCGGAGCAAGATTGGTCTGAGAAAACGGAAGAGAACTTGTGTTGGACACGAAAGCAGTTTGCAGTTTAGGTTGCTGAGCTGCAGCGGATTTTGCTAGGATGTCGAAGCCTGGAAGATACATTTCTGTATTTTGAGGAACTGGAGCTCGCTTAGCTTTCCTGATTTCTTCCTCATTCTTATGTTCCAGTTTCTGAATGAACTCATAGATATTAACCGTGTCTAGAGTTCCAGTGTGCTTCAGCAACTCAATGAAAGAACTCCACTTTGGAGGTAAAGCATCAGCAAACTTGTTCACCATGTCTTGTTGAGTAGCAATAACCCCATAAGCACACATTTCACTGATCAGATGATAGAAACGTGTTGTCATATCATTTAGAGTCTCGTTTTCCAAAAACTGAAACGAGTCAAACTCTTTCTTCAACAAGTCATGACGAGACTTTCTCGTAGCTGCATTGCCTTCTCCTCGAGCAACCAAGGCATCCCACAATGTTTTCGTGTTCTTGCAATAGGAGAACTGATGATAAATATCTTTATTAAGCGCCTGTGTAAGTGTTGCGAAGGCCTTTTTCTCCAATTCATAAGATTTCTTGTCAGGTTCAAGCATGTTGGCATAACCTTCTGAAGTGGACGCAGCAACTTCAAGAGCAGCATTGAATGGATTGATGAAACACGTCCAAAGATCAGTGCTTTGCCCTTGAACATACGTGTGGAAGCGGTTTTTCCATGAAGGAAAATCGTTCATATGATTTAGCTTTGGAGGACGATTGTTGCTTCCCGTTTCGCTTTCACTGATCAAAAGGTTTTGAATACTTTGACTTTGATTGGATACCAAAGCCCATTGACTTGGACTGATTGATGGCGACGGAAACATACTCTTAGCCCAAGCATCAGCAGTAGTTAGTTCTTGACTAGATTGTGAGTTCAAACTCCAATCCCAAGGACTTGTACAACTCATCTTGATCAAATATTAATAAATAACCTACACAACCACAAACTGTTAAATGCAAACAGACAAGAATTGAAGGATATAGACCTGTTCGAAAGATCAAGACTGGTTCGAAGGATCAACAGTGATCGAAAGATTACTGTTGAGTTTCGAACAAAGTCTTCGAAAGATTCACAAATGACAGATCCTTATCTTTCGTACAGTTTTATCGAAAGATTCACAGTTCGAAAGATATTTATCTTTCGAATACTGATCTCGAAGGATTCACAATGAAAGATCCTTATCTTTCGAGATAAATCCTTATCTTTCGGACAACTAACTTTCGAAAAGATTCCAGAAACGAAGGATAAACCTTAGACTTCGAAAGACTGTTCGAAAGATGCTAATCTTTCGAGCTGTTTCTAAGTCGAAAGATATCTTTCGGAAGTTTCTGACACACTGACACAAAGTGACGGGTAGGTGGGAAAGGTGATGGGTTGGTGCACTACTTTCGGCAGAAGGTATGTGCAGACACAACTTTTCACCAACTTTGAAAAGTTTTCCCAAAATGGACAACACCTTATCCAGAACCTGTCACCGGAGATATGACCGGAATTTGGTCGGAAAATTCAAAGTTTCTCAAAAACAAATTTTCAAGTTACCCAACCCAACCTTGAACACTCCCGAAGGTTTAGAAACCGTTTTTCAGTTCAAAGATGCAAGAAAAACTACCAAAAACAGGTGCTAAAACAAGTGTCCAAACACACCAAGAACTCGAACAAACACCCGGTTTTAAACAAGGTAAAGAGCGAGGCTCTGATACCACTTGTAGGTCCCTCTCGGAGGATCGAGAACAAACCTAAATCTTGTTATACTAACTCACTAGCGAGTGCGGAATCCAAGCTAGCAAGCAAACCGGGATGATGCAAGAACAAACACAAGAACACACAAGACTCAACGATTAACACCACTTGTATTAATGCGTATGAAAGGTTCCGGTTACAAGCACAATGTTTACAATCAGTTTGCAAACTCTCAAAGTGTGTGTGTGTGTGTTTTCAGCAGAATGCTCTCTATCTCTCGGGTGTGCATCCTATCTAAAACAACACACTGCATGGGTATTTATATACCCAGCTCAACATGTCTGGTCCGAAGGATCCGATAGATGGTCCGAAGGATCATCTATCGATGACAATGCTTTCGAAGGATCAGCAGGGACCTCGAAGGATGATCCTTCGAGGTCTATCAGACGAAGCATATCTTTCGAGCACCTCGAAGGATCAACAGTATCCTTCGAGGAGCTATCCTTCGATACAGACAAACAAACATATTACTAACTTATTGGCCAAGTCAAACTAGGAGGATAGTTGACTAGGTCAACTTACAGGACATTGTTTACATACAGACCGAATACAGACAAAGTACAGACACAAGTGCACCAACAGGACTCCCATTCGCACGGAATTTAAGATTCCAAACGGTTCTAGCGGTTTGGAACCGGAACCGTCAGTTTTAATTGGAAGCGAACCGGAAAACATTTTCACAAAAATTAAAGAACTGGAACCGGAACATATTTATAAAAATATGGTTCAGATCTAACGGTTTCGGTTCAAAACCGAAAATTGCTCTGCCCTAATTTTTAATATTTTATTGTAGTTTTGTACACCTCTACACCGCCCATCGGGGAAGCCGACTCCTATTTAAGCAACCTCTGAGACTAAAGGGTATGGGGACCGGCTAGACCCGGCTAGGACCGACGCCGGTCCCCCACACCACCCCCCTGAGGGTCGGCTCGGCCCAAACGGCTCCCCACAGCCGAATGAGACGGGGCCCCACTTTGAATATTATATTTCCTTTTTCAATTTAAATACCCTCTCTCTCATCCTTTTTCAATTTAAATACCCTCTATCTCATCCATTTTCAATTTAAACACTTAGAAAATTATAAAATAATGAGGTGGGGTAGCCCCATCCTCCATCCCCCTCAAATGTAAAGGAGGCCCATCCCCCACGAGCCGCCTACGTGGCGGCTCATCCCCTCCAAGCCCATCCTCTCCATACCCTTTAGTATGAACGAAACAAACGGAATTTTGTGGAACTTGAAGTCGTTTAGCCTTTCGAATTTCTTCTTCATCCTTGTTCTCGAGCTTGTGGACAAGGTAGTTGTAGGGTAGATTGCTGCAATTTTGTTGTTTGTTCAATTTTTGACCTAAAGTACTTGATTTGTATATTATGAAACTATCAAAACTTATGTTTATGATGGTTTTTAAAATGTACTCGATGTTGTGAATGATTTTCATGTCTTTAAACTTATTTTTTAAGCCGGTTTAGTATATAAGTAATGTTATGAGCCTCCGGATAGTGATAGTGAAAGTATAAATTTTACCTTCGTGTTAGTGAAGGAAATGTATATGTAATCGAACTTAGGAACGAATGGGTATGCAAGATGGTAAGTATAAAATTCTATCTTAAGGAAAGTTGTGATTATGACAAGATGTATAGGATTATGTGAATACAAATGGTAAGCGCAAGAGCTTGTATGTATGTGTGCGTGTATGAATGTGTGTGTATATGTGTAGAGGTACATGTTTGAATGCACGTGGGAATTAGGAATGTGAGTTTGTATGAATGCGAGATGTTATCTATGTATGAATGAATGGTTTATTATGTTTAGTCATTGACGAATACTGATGAATTGTCTTGAGATTGGAATGTAATACATGTATGAGAACATTAGGTTCAAGAAGTGTTGAAGTCGAACTCGGAACAGAGATATCAAATGGATTAAGTTTATATTGCTGAATGTTATTCGAATTTTTAATTGTATGATAATAATGTTATATGATGTTGACGATGACGAATGGTTAAGTTGTGATGATGTCCTCAGGAACTACACGGATTTTCTCTATTATTAACGAAGTTATGCGGGCTCAGATCGAGTCAATGAGCAAGGATTGTACGGGAAGAACGGTCACCTAGCTTGGATTATGTAACATATGTAGTAATATTTTATTATTAATGTTGTTAATTGTTTTAGTAAATGATAAGCATTTTGTAACTGAGTCTTTACGTAAGCAATGTATAAAACAAAGAAAGAACTTTTAATGCTCGTTTTTCTGCTGCGTCATTAATAAGAATAAACGTAAGTTAGGGTCTTACAAGTTGGTATCAGAGCCCTGGTTTGAGAGAAATCAAGTAGAAGGAGGTAAGTACTTGAACTCAAACATGTGTGCTCTTGTGACAAGGAACCCGTACAATCAAAGACTCGATCAAGGCCTAAAGGTAAAAGCGAATGTAAGTATGTATTAAAGTATGTATATGAAGGAAACTAATAGTATGATATGTGTAAGGTGAGCATAACTATTGGATGGGATGATCCGCGAGTACGGTCTAGGATCGACACCAAGGTACGTAATAAGATAATTTGGACCCAGGTACGAAAATTTAATATGTAAATACATGTAATGGCAAAACCTATCAAGGAAAGGAAATTTTTAAATGAAAGATAAAAAATGGTATAGTAATGAAGTTTTGAAAATGTTACATGTGTCGAAACCTAATTCTATGTTGAGTTGGCACACCTGGGTTGTCCTTACTTGACTGTTTGGCTATTTTACTTTCCGTTTTCATTTCGTATAACAATTACTGTTACTGTGTTATGTTAAAACAATTAACAATTAAATTTTACGCACGAATTCGCATTTAAACAGACCAGTCGCGTGAATGGATTCCCATTCGCACGAAATTTAAGATCTCAAACGGTTCTAGCGGTTTGGAACCGGAACCGTCGGTTTTAATCGGAACCGAACCAGGAACCATTTTCAAAAAAAAAAAAAATAAAAAAAATAAAAAAAACAAGAATTGGAACCGAAACCTATTTATAAAAATACGGTTCGAATCTAACGGTTCCGGTTCTAACGGTTCGGAACCGTAAACTGGTCGGCCTTAATTTTTACTAGTTTATTGTAGTTTTGTACGCCTCTATACCGCCTCCACTGCCCATCGGGGAAGCCGCCTCCTATTTAAGCAACCTCTGAACGAAACAAACGGAACAAGACCCTGAAAATCCGTTTTGTAGTCAGAAATGGCTTTATCACTACTCCCAACGCCTACCCTAAAGCCACTGTCAACATCAACCACCACCAACGGTCGTCGATATACCTCTCATCTTCTCAATCACCGACACACTAACCCCCTGATTCGCCGTCCGCACCCATCGCCGCCGCCGTCATCTCACCTGAAAACACTTCCTCCATGTGAAGCCTTCGCCACCAATGGTGACACCGAAGATAAGTGGTACCGTGTTTCTCCAATCAAAGACCTCTACCCAGATTCGACAACACCTTTTGTTCTCCTCAATCGGGGCATCGTTATCTCGTTACTCAAACACGAAGGCGAATGGATTGCTTTCAACGAAGACTCTTCAATCGTGAGTAATTCACGCTTTTTATTTAATTTAGGGTTTGCGTTATTTAATGCTTACTGATGAAGGTATGTATCTACAGTGTCCTTATCGATGGGCCCCCCTTCTGGGCTGCAGCGGGTGTTCTCCGAGTCCCTCATCGGTTGGACGTGCTGTTCAACTGCGGAGAGTTTGTGCTATCAGGTTCCCAACATGGGTTTCTGAAGATGATGTGCTGTATGTTTGGAGTTCCACCAAGCTTCCAAGGTAACAATCATTTGGTATTATGCATTTATGATTTAGTGTTTGATTCATTTATTGATATGCGTTATTAATTACAGATTGCGATCTTTGTATATATAGAAAGTTTAAGATGCCTTATCTTTATTTAGATTATGTCACATTTATGGCAAGGTCATTGATTCTCTAGGGTTTACTGTATTCAATCAAAATGTATTATGTTTTTGTATTCATTTTAAAGTACTGTTAGTACTCTTGTTCAGTGTCAAATTAATGAGCTTGTAAGTAGATTTCAACGTTAATTTCCTCCTTCTTTTTCAAAATCCCAAGGTGCTTAAAAAGCCCAGCTAGAGGCATAGTATAACATACCATTTTTAGGGGCTTTCCAGTTGTATAGGATTGTTAATTAGGGCTAGTTTTAGGTTGATTCCAGCCTTATTTTAGGGTTTTCTTTTTACCATTTTTCGCCAAACCCTTAAGCAACACCTGAAAGCATGGCGCAACACATTTGGTGCGCTGGGCTGCGCCTTAGCACCTAAGGGGCTTTTGACAACATAGCTTCTTATTGTATGTATCAAATTTCGTAAAAAAAAAAAAGAAATTAACTCTGAACTACCCTTTAGGTAGGTTATATAAATTGACTCCAAGCAGTTATTCTTTCATTATTTGAATTCATTGCTATATTGAATTTACAGCGTCACGCCAACAGATATCACGCCAGAGGTCCCAGCCATTGATCATGTAAGCTCTTCTTTTCTTTCTCTTCATTTAATCACTTTTTTTTTTCTTGCATGTGCATCGTACTCCCAACAACAACAACAACAACCATACCCAGTATAATCCCACATATAGCGAAGCTATTGATAGGGTCTGGGGAGGGTAGGACGTAGGCACGCCTTACCTCTATCCCAAGGGATAGAGAGACTGCTTCCAGTGAGACCCCCGGCTCCAAAAACCATAACCAAGACATAAGCTTCTAAAAAACATATATAAGCATGCCACTACTACAAAAGATAGAAATAAAAATAATAATAAACGAATAAATAAGTAAGTGCTTGTTAGTAAAACTACGACACCGAGAAAAGGTGAAAACCTATATATATATATATATATATATATATATATATATATATATATATATATATATATATATATATATAAACTATATCACACCTCAATGAGAATCAAAATCACAACTGAGTTGGTTTGTTTCTCAATTCACGTGTTATTAATATTTTTCTTGTTTTACGGTGGTTCTTTTTTTTTCATCCTCTAATTGAGATTAATTGTAAGATCCATATCTTAACAAACTTGACTTCTTTAACATATATAGTTGTCAATAGCGGCTATAGCGCATTACATAGCGTATAATTCATATGTCGCTATATAGTATATAGCGATATATAGCAACATTTAAAGAAACAAAATTCTCATCTCAACTGCTAGATATCTCAGGACTTGTAACATGTATTTTCCTAGTCTCTACTGCTAGATAACATGTATTTTTATCACTAAACGTGAAATAGCAGGCGCTATTACGTCGCTATCGCTGCCTAGTATATAGTTAGCTTATGGCTATTGACATCTATGTTCTTCAATCACTCTTTCTTCTTCATCTGATATGTCAATAACGACCTGATTGAGTGACCTGATTGGAACACATTTGAAACTTGAGTGACCTAATTGGAACACTTTAAAAACTTGGAACACTTTTGTATTTTGTTTCATATTTTCATTGTAATTTGGTTGTTTGTGTAGAAAGAAGAGTTGCTGAATGAGAAATCAACTGATGATGGTCCAAAACCTTGCTGTCCTCATAAAGGGTCTTCTGAATATTCGTCTACTGTAAGATTCGAACATATTCGATTTCTTAGACTATTCTTCTTATTTCCTCTTTCTTTTTCGAATTTTCATTGTAATTTTTTTGTTGGTGCAGAAAGAAGAATTGCTGAATGAGGGATCAACTGATGATGGTCCAAAACCTTGCGGTCTTCGTAAAGGGAATTCTGAAAATTCGTCTGCTGTACGATTCGAACATATTCGATTTCTTAGACCATTCTTCCTTTACTCCTTTTCTATGTCGAATTCTCATTGTAATTTTTTTGTTCGTGCAGGAAGAGGTTTCTATGAACCAGAAATCAGCTATTAATGTTCCAAACCTTCTTGAGATCCCCTTTGTATTTGATTCTATGAATTCTGTTGGGTGTTTTATCATTATACTATTTTAATTTCTGTTTTATGACTTTGATATATGTCAGGTCAAAGGTTTTCAACAATTTTTTTACAGCAAAGACCTCAAAGGCCTCTTTGCAGATTTCTTGAAACAAGGTGTGATGAAAACAGGAACTGTATTGGTTGGTATATTTTTGGGATTTCTTGCTGAAAAGTTCAAAGTGAATCATACCTTGGGGCTTTTCCTGTTGTTTGCTGTGGAGCTGTATTTGTTCAAGGTTTTGATGGAGGCGCCAAAGAAGAACAAGGAAGCTAATTAGCAGTTTGGTTACAGTGAAGGTGATGCGGAAAGCTGTTGTTCCAAGCTTTGATGCTTCAAAATTGAGTTTGGGATTGATAAACTTCTTAGAATAAGCGATTGGATGAATTTTTATTCAATCAGTAAGCTCACTGATTGAAGTCTTTTTTTATTACTATGTTTGTGTTTGTGTTGTGAACTTTCAACCAGTTGAGACATGATCTTCTAATAATGGTTTTGATGAATCAATAATGGTTTCTCATGTGGCGTTTTTTGGTTCCCTGTTTGTTCGAGGGGAGGCTCAAACGGGTCAAGTTGTATAATCAACCCACAAACAATTAACACACACACACACTAACATATATATATATATATATATAGAGAGAGAGAGGGGGGGGCCAGTTAACGTACAATACGGCTTAACGTACATCACGTACGACAGATAATTACGCAAGTTCATTTGAAAATCACGCACGTTATAAACTAAAAAACCCAAATCACGCATGTTGAAAAACATTAATCACGCATGATGAAAACATTAATCACGCACGTTATATATGTAATCACGCAAGTTGTCGTACGTGATGACGTTAAGCCGTATTGTATTTTACACTTTTCCTATATATATATATATATATAGGCTAAAGCTAGGTAGAAAACCCTCCATTTTGAGAAAACCCTAGAAAACCTAACCTCCCGACATTTTTTTTTTTGAAAAAAATAACACATGTAATATACATGTTTTTAAGAGTTTTGGGCAAAAAAAAAAAAAAAAACAAAAAAGCGCCGAAGGAATGTTTAAAAAAATAAAATAAAACAAATTTCAGCAAGTTTCAGTCTTTTTTGCCTAACACATGTTAGTCACCCGAAGTTTGCTGAAATTTGTTTATTTTTTTTAAAAACATCCCTTCGGCGCTTTTATGTTTTTTTTTTTTTGGCCCAAAACTCTTAAAAACATGTATATTACATGTGTTATTTTTTTCAAAAAAAAAAATGTCGGGAGGTTGGGTAAAAATGTCGGGAGATTTGAGTTTCCAGAGTTTTTTAAAAACATAAGGGTTTTCTATATAGCCCTCCCCTATATATATATATATATATATATATCACCCCAAGTTGTGAGAACCACTCTCCACCAATCAAATAATGACAACTAAAAGAGTAATATAGTTATTTAATCAAAACCATCAAATCATCTCTCTCCTCATTAAAGTCTATAATAAAAGTAGAGTTAAATGCCCGGATAGTCCCTGTGGTTTGGCCTTTTTTCACCTTTAGTCCCTAACTTTCTAAAATTACCTCTATAGTCCCCAACTTTTCAATTTTCGTTCCCGGATAGTCCCTGACACAGATGAAGTTAGTTTTCTCAGTTAAGTAGGGGGTGAAATGACTAAAATGCCCTTAATAATTAATAAAAAAAACCTTAAGCCTTTTACCCACCCCACCCCCTCTCTCCTTTTCTTCCCTCTTTCCCCACTTCTGATCTACAGGACTAAATCACCATCACAACCTTCACACCTTCAGACCTCCACTCCGGCACCTGCTCCGACACTGTCGCCACCACTGCCTTCGTCCCTGCCATCATGACCACCATCACGACCTTCACACTTCCACACCACCACCACCTCCTAATCCCAACCGCCACCAGCACCTTCACACCTCCATTCTGGAACCTACTCCGACACTGCCACCACCTCCGTCGTCGTCGTCCCTGCCATCACGACCAAACCCTTCAAAGCAACAAGAAAATTTGCATTTGCAGGTCAAAAAAATGGCGAACAAATCTGTTGTTATGACGTCATCGGAAAGAGAAGTAGCCGCAATGGCTCAATTGAAGAAGAGCAATCGCGACAGAAGGGGTGAAGCCTGGCTGCTACATCAGCGTTGAAGACCGATTCACGGCGAGAGTAGAGTGTTTAGTTTAAATGGAAACACAACCATCTGTATATGTGCTTGGAAGAAATCGATCATGAATTAAGGCGCACGAATCCGACATATGGCCCCACCCCAACCCTTTAAGTTTCTTTCTTTGCACTTCATCCTCCTTCATTTACAACTTTCTTCAACAAATGGACGGTGGAACTCCGGTCGCCGGTGCTGGAGGTGGTGGGTCAATGTTGACCAAGTCTAAGAACAAAGGCAACAATCATAATATGTCAATTGAGGATTCTTCACTCTACCCAGTTGATGACAATAATGATGATGATGGTCTTGAATTGGGGTTGGGGTTGAGTATTGGTGGTGGTTTGAAGGCAAAAGAATGTTCTAGAATCTTGACTGGTCAATATATGCCTGATTTGAAGTATTCTTGTTCTTCTTCTTCATCATCTACTTCTGTTAACATCTCTGTTTCCTCCATTGTTGGTACCAAGAGAACTGCAGCTGTTCATTCTGTCTCTCCTCCAAATGCTACCAGGTACTACTCTCATAATTTTAATCTATCTTAAATTTTGTAAGATTTTCTGTTTGGGTATCATCAGAATGATATATTGATTTATGGGTATTTTGTTAATGGATCTGTTTGCATCCCAACATTAAAAATTATTTACCGAAGGGCATTTTAGTCATTTCACCCCCTACTTAACTGAGAAAATGATGTGTGTAAAATACAACATATAAATTACATTAAATGAGGCATAAAACTAACCCTTTTTTAGTACTAATGTTGGAAAAAGTGTACTTTTGTCTTCCTTTTGTATTTTCAGGATCAAATGAGCTTAAATGAACAAAAGGAACAAATATGCAGCAAAAACTAACGTAAATACAAGAAAAGGAATAAACGTGGCATGCCCGACCCCTCGACAGCATATTCCCAAGCAAAAACAAAGAAACAAAAGGCTGACCAGGGCCCCGTGCCCAGCGGACACGGGGGCGTGGCCAGGTGTATGTAGAAAAGACAAAGTTGTAGAAGTTTCTATTCCCAGCATGGGAGCGTGCCCAGCTCAACACGGGTCGTGGTCAAGGCTAAGATTCGCAGAATCATGCAAATCTTGATAGTACAGATACGCTTCTGCACACGGGGCCGTGCCCAGCGAACATGGGGGCGTGTGGAGCCTAATACAGACAATTGCACTTAATGAAGAAAGAGAAAAAGGATGGACACGGGGCCATGCCCAATGGACACGGGGCCGTGTCCGGGCTTCTATGCAGGCTATAAATAGGGGTGCTTGGTTCACTTCAAAGGCATCCCTTGGCACCTCTCTCATACTTCACCACCACTCCACCACCACTACAACCCACATCCACCACCATCATCCATCTTAGAGTGTGTGTAGTAGTCTCGGGATCCAAGATTGATATTAAGAGTTCTTGATAATCAAAGGTCATGTTTGCCTAAGTCTCTTACATCACTTGGTGAAGACAAGCATTTAATGTAATACTTTTGATTTTTAATCTTTTCGCACTTTTTATTTGGTTTTGTATTAATGACTTTAATAACTAGTTTCTTATGTTGAAGGTGAAACTTCCTTATCATTTGTCCGTGGTGTCTTGGCGTTATTTTACTGTCTATATAAAATAAAAGATTTTCACCATTCATATCTCTACGGTCTATATAGAGATATGTTGGCTACCTGGTCGGGGGTTAAGGAAATGGTTTGGTAATGTTCTTGCCTTCTTCAGTGTATAGATCCTGCAAGGACCTGGGTCAAGCTTACTAGGATCTCCTTCAATACCCACTGGTATTGGATGGCGGGGGTGCGAATAGCTTGATCCCCTCATATGTAAACTACTATTAATACATTAACACGGCTACTTGGGATTGTATCCATGCTGACTCAAACCACTTAGCCGAGGGTAACGTCACCTTCAAAGTAGGGGCCTACCATATTACGCATTAATAACTTAATTTATAATCTTCCAACATTCCGACCCTTTGGGATTGTATCCTTGCTGACTCAAACCACTGGGTTGAGGGTAACGTCACCTTCAAAAGAGGGGCCTACTATTATAACTAAGATAATCTCTTAAAAAGTGCAAAAGTGCGGAAATCATCAATGGTTACATTAATGATCCAAGTGATTCATCTTGTCTATCTATTTATATTATTTTATTTTTATTTTCAGCATTTCTAGTTTTATTTTTCATGTTTAAAACTTTTTCTAAAACTTTTGATTTGATTAGACATTGAGGATAAACCGGTACTAAAAGCTCTTGTGTCTTTGGACGACCTCGGTATCTTACCAACGCTATACTACGCTCACGATGGGTGCACTTGCCCATATGTGTGTTTAGTGTTAGTAGAATATCGTGTTTTATAAATTTAAAACTTGACTAAAGTGTAAAAAAGGGCTTAAAATATCAATAAAATTATATCATACCTAACGCACATCAAGTTTTTGGCGCCGTTGCCGGGGACACAAGGATTTTAAGAAAGTTAGGAATTAACAGCCTAATCGTTTTTCTTATTTTTTCTGTTTTTTTAGGATTTTTCTAAATTTTTCAGCTTCTCCAGAGCTCAGCACCGGGCCGTGCCCGCTGAACACGCCCCCGTGCCCAATCTTTGGTACTGCCAATCCTGTTTTAAGTCAAACAGTAGCTGAACACGGGGCCATCCCTACTGAACACGCCCCTGTGCCCAAGCTTAAGATACTGAAAACAGAACCGTAAGATCCCGACGGTTGGTAATTTTTGACACAAACATGAGTGATACTGATCATTTTTACTTTCGCTCCTCTTATGGTACGTGGTGTCAAATATGTGGCGGATCTCATGAAGATTTAAAATGTTATTTTTTAAATTACATTCCCCACTATATAGACCCATCGTTTTCCTGTAGCCTTAAGATGGGCGAAAGTAAAAACAATCCCTAACTCTCCCTCGAATGTTCTCAATCATCCCTTCTAGATGATATGATTCTCGAATAATTATTTCAAATGGAAGCACTAATTCTCCAATTGATAAAAGTAATTGAGATGGAAATAACTAATTCATCTCAAGACGACAATCAAGGAGATTATAACAACATCGTTGCTCCCGAAATCACCTCTAACTCTTGTGAGGACTTGAGCGATAGTCGTCCCTGTGTCGATTGTGCCGTGAAGGACTCCCCATCGGTTTCTGCCGATGCATACATAGACCTGAGCGATTCGACACATACCTTCTTTAACGAGAGCCCGGATAAGGGAAATAAAGGTTGGTCTTGCCCACCGGTATTTAGCTTAGGAATCACCCTTTCCGATAACCTCTTGCATTCTTGTCTAAAACTAGGGCAACTTAGGTCTCTCAGGCACTTCGGTGTTGTTCCGACCAGTAAGGAACCACCCGATCCGGATAAATTCCTTAAAATAAGGCATAACTTCATAAAAAACTCTAGCCACGGGGCCGTGGCCAGGTCAACACGCCCCCCTGTCCGCCTGAAGATTCCCGTCTGACTTTAGGTCAGAATACAAACAAAAAGTGTAAGAATCTTGTCTGCACACGGGGCCGTGTCCAGCGTGCTGTCGTTTTCTATAAATACAACAAGATTCCTACACTCTTGGACCCATTCCAAAGACAAAGATCTGGTGGGATCTTCACATATACCCTATAAGGTATATTCTAAAGAAGGTTCTCAACAACCATCTTGTCTTTTCTATTTTTGTCTATTGTCTTCTTCTTCATTTTCTCCTCACAACCTCCATTAAAACTTGAAATCTCCATGTTTTCAAGCTTTATTGTGATATTTGTTAGGTTTTTATGCAAGGAATCTTGTCAAAAATAAGTTTTACAACACTGTTTAAAGTTATTTCTGCTTAGAAATGCTTCAAAAGTCAGAAAAAAATAATTTAAAGCTCCAAGATTCTTTGTTTTAAAAACCTGCAGAAAGTGGCCACGGGGCCGTGCTCAGCGAGCACGGGGCCGTGGCCGGAGTACTGTTTCATTGAATTGAAATTTTTCAGTTTGGTTTCTTAGAATGTCAAGCCATAATAGCGGAACCTCTTCAGCACATTCAAGGAATAACCGCAGGGAACGAAGGCCTTCGATCGAAACAACCCTTGTGCGCTATGTGATGGCACTAAGAGAAGCTCTCGACAAAATGACATCCGTAGAAGAAGTCCTTATTGACCGTATCAACTATCTGACGGTGGGGCTAGAAAATAGCTTCCAAGAAATCAACCTTTTGCACCAAAGGTTGAATATTCTTGCAATGCCTCCTATAGAACCAATCTTTCCCCAAGAAGATTGGAACTTGGCACAAGAAGTCATTAACCCCACCAGATGGGATGACACCCCCGCGGAACCTCCTCTTGACAACTTACTAGAGGTTCCGGTGGAATTCACACCCCCTCAAAACGAAGACGCCAATGAGCCGCCTTCCTTCTCCCTTGGGAGATAGAAGAATGGCTTAGCGATGTGTGAGGGGCCCTTTCCGGAGAAGAAGTTCTTCAAGCCGTATTCAACCGAAAAAAAATATCTTTTCAAAAATTTTGCTCTTAAAATAATATTTTATAGGTTAAGACTTCTTTGAGGTTTGAGATTTCTTGTGTTTCATGACCTAATTATCCAGATTTAGTTTATGTTTTTATTTTCTAGGAAATTATGTAATTTACTCTTGAATGAATGACGGTTTCTAAGTATTAAATGGTGTTTGGATGATGTTGTAATGGTCAAAACACACTCGAAATGGTGGAGGTTACTAAGGGAAACTTGAACCCACACCCCATGCACAAAAACAGAGCCTCCCGACAATTTTTCTTCATTACAGTAAGTTCAGCACGGGGCCTATAAGGACCTACAAAAATGTCCCACAATACTCCGTAAGTGAAAACCTGGACCCCTAAAACCCTAATCCTTGTGAAAAATCAAGAAATTCAATTTTATTGATCTGTCGCGGGCCGCGTAAGACTCAAGGCAAGCTTACGCGGGGCGCGACAGCCAGGCAAGTTTCCGGATAAGCTTTTGCCACGTGTCAGACACGTGTCAATACCACCCTGATGACTTAGCAAACCCTACTGTTGCCTTTATGGCCTCGCGGGCCGCGAAGGAACCCCCTTCAAGCTTACGCGGGCCGCGAGAAACCTAAATTTTAGTTATAAATTGGACGAAGTTTGGGCATTTCAAACTGCTCAATTCTTTTCCTTCTCTTAGCTTCTATTATAGCAAAATAGTAGCTCGATATTATACCCTAAACCCTGAAACTCTGCCCGTTGTTAGGGTAATAACTCTAATCACTGGTACGATACTTTATCCGATCGATTGAAACCGATCCAATGGATGTTTAAGTGCTGCCAGTACTTGGCTATACTTTTTCATTCGTCGTGAGGGTTTTGATCTCGTGATTATCGTTAAAGTTGGATTGAGTTGATACACTAATACGAGTTCCATTAGAAATTAGAACTCATAATCAGGAAGCTGTTAAACTAGAATACTTAGCAATTAAGTAAACTTAATGATTAAGCAAAGTTAATAGTTAAGAAAACTTAGTGTTTAACTAAACTTAATGGTTATGTAAAACTTAACTTAGCAGTTAAGAAACTTAATAGCTAAGGAAAGTAACAGGAAAGGAAACTTAGCAGTAAGTTAATTAATCAGCTAAATACGTTATTTAATTAATCGGCTAAGTAAATTACTTAATTAAACCGTAAAGGAAAATTAATCACTAAGTAAGATTAATTAATCAGTTAAGTAAGATTAATTAAGTTAAGTATGGTTAATTAATCAGTTAAACAAGATTAATTAAGCTAAGCAAGATTAATCAAGCTAAGCAAGATTAATTAAGCTAAGCAAGATTAATCAAGCTAAGCAAGATTAATTAAGCTAAGCAAGATTAATTAATCAGTTAAGTAAGATTTATTAAACACCTAAATAGATATACATGAAAAATAGATATATATGGGGTAGGTATTATGTAAGGAAAGTTTTATCTAGGGAAGGTTTTATCTAGGGAAGGTTCAACTAAGGAAGATAACACATAGGGAAATTCTATATAGGGGTAAGACTTATCCCTTGCCTATAAATAGAAAGCTTAGGATTCATTTTCCTTTGCTCATTTCTTCTATTCTTCTCTCTATACGTTGGTGTTCTAACCAATAATCACCGATACGATATTCTGTCCGATCGATTCGGGAACCAACTAACGATTGCCAAAGTGCTATCTACACAAGACTATACTTTGTGAATTTCATTAAACGAATGACAAAGTGCTATCGATTCGGGGCGGACCTATTGTATGCCGTGGGTGGGCGGCCGCCCCTCTTAAAATTTATATTTTTAGTGTAATACGAGTGTAAAAATCCCAAGCGCACCCCTTGAAGTTTTGCAGTCACACCCCTTAAACTCGTTGAATCTTATTGAGTGTTGAAAGTGAGACAATAGTGAATATTAATAGCATTGCATTTTCCGGCCGGCGATGACTTGTAGTAGGTAAGTATAAAGTGTGAGGTGAAGAAGATGGTAAACTTGTAATGTATTTAAAGTATAATTTTTTTTAATCATTGTTTGGTGTACGGTGAGAAAAATAGAAGAGTGACAAGACATCTAAAGCTTATTTCCCATTCTAGCTTATTTTTATTAAATATTTACTTTACAATGATATTAATTATTTTTTCGTTTATTGTGAAACCATTTTTGTTTCATAAGCAGAGCGTCTCAATGAATTTAATTATTATATTTAATATCGTATTTTATTTAATTATAAAATGAAAACTCATAGAGACTATATATATGACCCGACCTGAATTTATTTGAATCGACCTGAACCGTATCGAGATAAAATATTATATAGTGTTAGACAAACAATCCTAAAAAATTCCACCCCCGTTAAAAACTTTCATATAAATGTATTGATAATAAAAATATATTAGTTATGGTCAGATTTTATAAAACGAAAACTCATAGAGAATATATACATATATATATATATATGACCCGATCCGACCCGAACTAATCTAAACCGTATCGAGATAAAATGTTATATAGTGTTAGACAAACAATCCTAAAAATTACGCACCCCATGAAATTTTTTCCTGGGTCCGCCACTGCCTCCTCCTTGATGCTTCTGATGTTCGCTTGCTTTCCGTTGAAGACCAGGTTATTACGTGCTTTCCAGATACACCATATTACAGTTTGTACAACCGTATACACCACATGTTTCCATTTGTTCGACCCTCTAGCGTGTACATGTATTCTCATTACATCATTCACCCCCAAACAAAAAAAGGCCAGGTAACCTACACCATGCTTCAACATAATCCCATAGTGACTGCACAAAAGTGCATGGTACAAAAAGATGCTCTGACGACTCATCCAAATCCCTACAAAACCTGCACATTTGAGACTCCAAATGGACATTTCTTCTTGCTAATTCTACTAGTGTTGCTATGCGATTAAAACGAAGCCGCCATAACAAAAAAAATTACCTTTGTAGGAACCTATTTATTCCATTCAAACTCTACTCCCAAATCTTCAAAATTTTCCTGCTAAAGTTTTTTCCGAAGGCTGTGTACCGAGAATACACCCGATGAATCCAAAGCCCACTCCCACCGATCCACCCCCATACCCGATATTGACCCTTGAACCGCAACTGATAGCTCATGCACTTCCCTGAGCTCATCAGCTGAAGCTGGTTGTCTCGTCCAGCAGAACTTCAAGATGACAACCCCGTCCACTACCTCACACCTGTCTTGAACCGTAGCTTTTTTCTTCCTCTCGAGACTAAAAAGACATGGAAAACAGTTCTGTAATGGGCTATCTTCCAGCCACATATCAGTCCTGAATGACACACCGTCACCCCTTCCAGGTGTCTCCCTAATCAAGCTGACCATATTTATATTTCCCATCCCATTTTCTAAGTGCAGCCTAGCAAGTTGTTTCCACGGTCTAGTTATAATACTTTTACATGGTATAAATTCCAGCTTCTTGAACTACTATGTATGCCCCGTATCACTTTTCTCCACAAGCTATCCACATCTACTTTGAATCGCCACCACCACTTCGCCATCATGGCTATGTTGGTTTCACTTAGTGACCAAAAACCCAACCCTCCCATATCCATAGGTGTCATGGCATTTCGCCATTTAACCCAATTTAATTTTGCATGTTCCGGCTCCGAACCCCAAAGGAAATCTTTTCGATTGCGCTCAAGATTCTTTATAACTTTCAATGGTGCCTTATAGAGGGAGAAGAAGTATGTTGGTAAGGCGTTTAACAACGATTTTATTAGTGTAATTCGCCCACCAAAAGAGATAGTGTTAGCTTTCCATATCGACAACCGGGTCCCAATTTTTAATGGCGAGATCTTGTCATTAAATGCAAGTTAGACGATCCACAATAAAGTATATTAAAAGCATTTAAAAACATGTCTAATCAGTTGCCACATCAGAAAAACACATATTCTTAATATCAAAAACTCACTGGATAAGGAAACCCAAAAACGTTGTCACATCACCATCACCTTTCACATCAAAAACCCCCTCCCGGCCCCACCATCTGCCATATACCCCATATTTTCTTCATTTTTCATGTTTGTGAGGAAATATGGATAGGAAAAATGAACCCAAAAAATGGAGTCCACAATAGGTAAAAATGAATGAGGTGGAAAAATCAAGAAAAATGAAGGCTAGAAATGCCTTATTGTGAATGTTCTTATGGCTTTTACTCGTTCTTGCTGATTGTGATTGATACTTCGCCGCCCCGTTCAAGTCACACGCCTTTGCCCACGTAGAGCATACCATGATGTTTAATGGCTCATGGTTCATTTAATCAAGTCCCATACTAAGGAATGTTTAAAAGTAAATAGAAAAATGCAATTTGCGTCTCTGTGGTATGTCCCAAACATCAACCTGGGCTCCTAAATTCATTTTTTGGTTTTTTGAGCCCCTGACCTTATGAATTCATAACACTTTGAGTCCCTGCCGTCAGTTTGACTGTTTGAGGCAGGGGTAAGACCGTCTTTTGGCATATATTAATAACACTTTGCATCCCTATGGTATTAGTGAAATATCAACCTGAGCCCCTAAATTCATTTTTTTGCTTTTTTCTTAAGAAATCTAATAATTCAAATTAACTATTTTATTTTTAAATAAATGCAATCTAATAATTAAATGTATACTATATATAACAAATTATTAAAGCCTAAATTGTATATTAAATGTAAACTTTTAATACATACAATACAGAGACAAAACGTCATACCAACTTCGTAGATTTGACGGAACTTACAGACTCGATAACAAAAGACCGTAACATACAATACAGAGACAAAACATCATACGACCACAAGCAATTGTGGATCTTTACTGACGGGTGCACTTCGGAATGTAGCAGATATGAATGAATATAACCCCAGTGTAGGTAATTACATATCTGCCACTGGGGTTATATTCATTCATATGAATGAATATAACCCAAGTGGTAGATATGTAATTAGCGAGCCATGGAATTTCAAGGAAAATCGAAGTTGTATTCATTCATATCAATCACTTCCTTATGTGCACCGCATCTTCTAGGAGGTTGCCAAGTGTTCTCGCCTTCGTAGTTGGTGTTTTGCGTATCTTTACATCTGCAGCCATTCTGTACATCGAATCAAACCAAAACCAAATAATTGTTATCATCGAATCAAACCAAAACCAAAGAACTGTTATAATCGAATCAAACCAAACCAAATAACTGTTATCATATAAACCAAAAATCAAAATGAGGAACACATTCAAATCACACATTCAAATCATTGAATCAAACCCAAAAGTACCCAAATAACACATTCAAATCATTGAATCAAAACCAAATAACAGTTCTCAAACACATTCCTCGAAACAAAAACCCACAAGAATCAAAACCAAAACACATTCAAAACCTCTGTTTTGATACCCAAGACAAAAACCCACAAGAATCAAACAAAACCAAAACACATTCAAAACCGTATATGAGTTATCTAACCCGTATGAAGATAACCCTCTGTTTTGATACCCTAGACAAAAACCCACAAGAAACAAACAAAACCAAACCCCTGTTTTGATATCCGAGACAAAAACCTACAAGAATCAAACAATATGAAAATGTGGATTGTTATCGATGAAGATGAAGATGATGAAGAATCTAACCTCTGTTTTACCTTGGATTGTTATCGATGGAGATGAAGATGATGAAGATGAAGCTGATGAAGATGATGAACGAAGATGATGAAGATGAAGATGATGATGATGATGATGATGATAATCGGAAGATGAAGATGATGATGATAATGGGTGTTGGGAGTTGGGATGTTAAGGGTTGAGAAGTGTGATGAAACTGATCTGATCATTCATATCTTCTATTAATTGTAGATGTTAAGGGTCAAGGGCAAAAAGGACTTTTCACAATTGTCAAACGGTCAAACTGACGGAACCCTGACGGCAGGGACTCAAACTGTTATAAATTCAGAAGGTCAGGGGCTCAAAAAATCAAAAAATGAATTTAGGGGCTCAGGTTGATGTTTGACACATACCACAGGGACGCAAATTGCATTTTTCTCAAAAGTAAATGATTTACAAGTTTTATTTTAAAAAACCAATGGTTATTGCATTTTAGCAAACCCAGATGAAAATTACCCCTACACAAATGGAGTGATAAAATTTTGTACATTGTTAGTAAAAAAATATACAAACAGAGTGATAAAAATTTGTACATTGTTAGTAAAAAATATAACAACTAAGGAAAAAAATAGATTTTGAAGAACAAAAATATAAAACACAAACTATTGTATAATATCGTCATTCTAAAAGGAGTAAATAACATGAAAGGTCCCTGTGGTTTATCTATATTATGAATTAGGTCCTCAAGTATGAGAAATTGCACATGTGGTCTAACACAAATGACACCTCGTAACATGAAAGGCCCCTCGCACTAACAAATGTTAATCTTTTTGTTAACCACTTAAAAAACCTAATTTCCTTGGACCAACTCTTTTTTAATTAAATTAATTTATGTATACGCAATATATAATCCCGTCTCTTTTAAATCAAACCACCACCCCCCACCAGCATCACGGAACCACCACCACCACACGTGGGAAATCAAGGTTGTCACCTTCATACCTCGCCACCATCACACCATCGCATGCCTAATCATTCGCCGCCTACACATCTCTCTTAAAACCACACCGACTAGTCTCTCTCTCTTTAAAACCTCTCTGGGGACCTCCACCCCACCCTTTTTGGCTCATCCTTTTGCATTTCCTTTATAGTCTCAATCTCACTTTGCTCCTTAAAGTTGCACTCTCAGAACTACAGCCGATTCGTACATTTGTCCATGAGTCTAGATCCGAGGAAAATGGGGGGGGGGGGGGGGAACGAGGATGCAAAAGGAAGTCAAAATCAGATTCATGCTTTACGTTTTCTTTTATCAGAAAAAGTTGGTCGATAATGCAAGGGTTGTCAATTTCTTGATTTAGCTAGGGAAGCAGGTCTCTAACCAAGGCCAGCCTAGGGGAGGCTCAAACGGGTCAAGTTGTATAATCAACCCACAAACAAGAGTAAATTACAAGTTTTGTCCTTTATGTTTGTCCCAAATTTCAGGCGCTGTCCTTTACCTTTAAAATTGATGAGTTTTGTCCTTAACGTTTCAAAATCCTACACGTTATGTCCTTTAGGGCAAACCCAATTAGAATTTCATGTTAAGTTATGTCATGTGCATTGCACACGAGGGTAGAACAGTCATTTCCCCTCCCCACTTGTGTTTCCCCCTTTTAAAACCCTAATAACACCCCCTATTCATCTTCGACCCCAATTCATCTTCATATCATTCATCTTCATCAACTCATCATTTATTCATTATAACAGCCTGCTGATTCATTCTAATTTCCAGATTCTTAGCAAAAACTGAATCCTTGATTCGTTATAAACTGTCTGTGGATCTGCGATAACCTACAATATCAGATGTTGATTCGTGATTGTAATAACTTCCTGATTCGTGATAGATTCAAGTGTGGATTCACGCTTGTGTATTGATCTGGGTTTGTTTCAAACTTTCAGTGTGTTCTAACAGTTTCAGCGAATGAATGAAGAATCAGTGTATGGACTTAGTAATTTTGCGGATGAATTTGTTCAGCGAAAGGACGTCTAATTCTACGAATAATCAGCTGCGAATAGATAATGCTTCAGTAGATGGACCTGTTATAACGGTTTAACGAATACCGTTCTGCGAATGAATAATCAAACTGAACTAAAACAAATGTGCAGATTCGTAAACTGGTTCGAATGATTGACCAGTTCTGTGAAGATTCGTAAATTGCTGATTTGTTCAACTTCTGCGGATCCCAGTATTCAGATCATCAGATACCCAACTTCTGTAAACTGATAAAACCTTTTCAATCGGATTCGTGAATAAATGCTGAGTTGGAACCTTGAACAACACTTAATTCTTTAGATTGTAACCTCCGGACACATTTTTAATCTGCAAATAATCAAATATGCGAAGATGAATGGTATGAAGATGAATTGGGGTTGAAGATGAACAGGGGGTGTTATTAGGGTTTTAAAAGGGGGAAACACAAGTGTGGAGGGGAAATGACTGTTCTACCCTTGTGTGCAATGCACATGACATAACTTAACAGAAAATTCTAACTGAGTTTGCCCTAAAGGACATAACGTGCAGGATTTTGAAACATTAAGGACAAAACTCATCAATTTTAAAGGTAAAGGACAGCGCCTGAAATTTGGGACAAACATAAAGGACAAAACTTGTAATTTACTCCACAAACAATTAACACACACACACTAACCTATATATATATATATATATATATATAGGATAAGGATCCGTTAGGAACCACCCTTTATTGCGAGAACCGCGAGAACCAATGTGAACACATGGCAAAATTGTAATTAAGTGGCATCTAATAAAAAAACACGCGCTCCTGTTCTGTATTTCCAGCCCCTGTTCAAGATCGTCTCTTACAATCTAGGGTTTCATTCGAGAGATTGTATACATTGACGATCGTCTCTCCAATTTCACGACGGAGATTGTACACATCGACGATCGTCTCTTAAAATCTAGGGTTTCATTCGAGAGATCGTCTCTTACACGCGATCCTGTTCTGTATTTCCAGCCACTGTTCACGTTCATACTGCAATAATATCGATTACAATATGAATTTTGGAGCAAAAATTTCAATTATACGATGAATTTTCGAATATCAGATGGTGAAATCGATATGACGAACGGTTTATGGTGTGTTGCTATCGATATGACGAAGACGAACTACAGATGTAATCGGGACGAATACGGGACGAAGACGAACTACTGAGAACTGTTGATGCCTGTGAACTGAGAATTGTTGATGCAATTCGAGTGTCAGACATGATTTTTGTATAAATACACCATCCTGCACATGTGCAACGGAAGACGAATATGTGAATGTTAAACAAAAAGGTTAGAAGCTATTGATTATTTAGTATTCTTTTTATTATTTTTTTAGTAATTAAATATGAGTTTATGCACAAATGAATCATTGTATTATTTTTTTTTGTTAATAATGTAATTGGGATGAAGACGAACTACTGAGAACTGGTGATGCCTGAGAATTGAGAATTGTTGATGCAATTCGAGTGTCGGACGTGATTTTTTGTATAAATACACCATCTTGCATATGTGCAGCACTTTACCATTACCCTATAAATACACCATCTTGCACGTGTGCAACACTTTACCATTACCATATACTTATACGAAGTGTTGTGTATTGAATATTCATACGGATCTATTCAGGTTCATTCGTATTTACAATCTGATTGGTTATATACGAATATGCAAGTTACATATTCACACGAATCCAGGTTTTCATTCACATATCTACATTTTGTTTGTTGCATTGAATCAGTTTGTGTCAGATCTACATCGGTTCGCAAGTGATTGTGTTACTGTGCTATCTGTTTGCACAATCACTGACCAAGATCAAGTACATTGTTACATAAGCACGAACCCAAATCTGTTAGAATCAGTTCATTTGCATTTTAGTTCATTCGCAGAAACAAAACTTTCATCTGCTGGAATCAATTCAGTCCATTCGATGGAATCAGTTTATTCGCAGAAATTGGTTTATTCACTGATCAAGTACATCCGCCGCATAGATTACACCATCCGCAGTATATATGTCCAGTCGCTGAACCTTCCATCTGCAGAAGTTAAATAAATCTGCAGATTTTAGCTATATCTGCAGAATTAACGGATCGAATTTAACGGGTCTGGATTAAATTGTTTATCCGTTGCATTAACGTTCATTCGCAGTATTGCTCGTCTGCTTATTAGGAATAAGTACATCCGTAGATAAGACTTCATCGGCTCAGATTTAAGTTCATTCGCTCAAAGTTAGGATTTTGTTTAAGCTGGTTCATTCACTGAAAAACAAGTATATTCGCTGCTGATTCATTCACTGAAAATCTGTCCATTCACAAAACTGTCCATTTGCTCAAACCCGATGTCCATCCGCTGAAGTATTATGCATCCGCTGAAAATTTGCTCATGCACATGTGCAGCACTTTACCATTACCCTATAACTACACCATATTGCACATGTGCATCACTTTACCATTACCCTATAAATACACCATCCTGTACATCTGCAACACTTTACCATTACCATATAGCCATCACCAATAATCTACATCCTGCACATGTCAACACGTTACCATTACCCTATCATCATCAACAATAATTTGTTCACAATATCAGTACATAATCATGCACATGTGCATCACGTCACCATTACCCTATAATCATCACCAATAATATGTTTATCATTTATACAACATTCTTACACATAACATTTACCTTATTAAATATCACTTTTTTACCATTTCATTATTCACTTTTTGACATTCTTTTTATATTCAGAAACATTCATACACAATGAAGCTGCTACCATTGCTATTAGAATTCCGGACAGATGAAACAGATTCTTGTTCCGATGATGCTAATGATACTGATGAAGATGATGATGATAATGATACTGATGAAGATACTTACGATTACTACGAAGACCCTACATACATAAATGTACATGAACAACCCCTTATACGTTCATCCAGACGTCATACTGCAACCAACCATCCTAAATTTGATTAAGTTCGTCGTCAAATATCGATCATTTTGTTTTTATTGTTTGTTTTACATTTAGTCTGAACTGTTCACATTCAAGTTGAAACACTCGTCTACGTTGAACTTGTTTACATTTAATTTGAAACGACTGTGTTCAATTTGATTATGTTGAATTATTGTTTACATTTAATTTAACCTGTTTACATTCAATTTGACCTACATGTTTACGTTGAACTACTCGATTAAACATCATTTAAACTATGTATTATGATATTATGATTACAAATTTCTGATGTTTATGATTGCATGGATGATGCTGTTTTATCACTCAATTATCAAACAAAATCGTATGTACTTTAATTCCCGAACACCTAACATGTATTATTATTCTAAAAAATGCAATTGTGCATATGACATACCACTTTAACATAAACTATACCAGTTCATTTCCATATACATTACCATCTGTGGATATATTACTAATATGCATACCAATTTCAAATTATGCACATGTGCATACAAAAACCTCTCCAACATACCAAATGTATAAACATATGTGGTATAAACATATTACACATATGTATACATTTTCAAATTATGCACATGTGCATTCAATAACCTTCATACAATACCAAACAACCTATTACATCATCATCTACATTACCATCCATGGATATACTACCAACGTGTATACCAATTTCAAATTATGCACATGTGCATCCAAAAACCTTCATACCATACCAAACACGTAAATAAATTACCAATGTGTATACATTTTTAAATTATGCACATGTGCATTCAATAACCCTCATACGATACCAAACAACATAGTACATCATCAACTGACCAATATAACTAAACCATCAACCACCATCTAAAATTAACCAAAACTATGCATATGTGCATACATCATCTTTTAAACACAAACTTGTTTGTATCACAATACCACTCAATATCACCGTCAATGCCAACAAAACAAAAACAAGAAATATTATTTCCACCAACCACCTACCTGCAACACTCCTAGTGATTACTCAAATACTCCTTTTTTATCTTCTTCCCATTTGTTCAACCTCCTCCAATACTCCTCCTGCTTTGTTGATTCTTCCTCTAACATTTTTCCTAGATTCTTCATCCGTCAGCCCGTGTATGGTATCCTTTGCCAAATTTATAACACGTGTCAACAAAAAAAAAACATAAACACACGTTATATAATTTTCATACATAATTTTGCACATGTACAGATTCAACTTTATATTAACACAACTTTACAACACATACCATCAACGTTGCTGTCCACCATATCGTCATTATTCTCATGCCTCCTCTTTAATGTTGATTTTTCAACCTTCTTTTTCTTGACTACATACATTTCACTATCATCTTTGCCCAATGTTTCATTATTCTTCCGCTTACTTGTCCTCTTTTGTATATATTTTCCTGTATCTACATCTGCATATTTACTTGCCTTCCTTGTATGTCTTTTCCTATATCTACATCTGCATATGGTATAAAATATGTGTTTAAATGAATGGCAACATCATTTAACATAAAAACTAAAAAATAATGAACATTTGCATCTCTACCCAATCGCATCAAATACACATGTGCATAATCTATGCATCACACCAAAATACAACTAAATACCTTATTCAATGTCACCTACATCAACATTAACTACCTTATTCACATGTTATTGCACACTATGCACATGTGCATATTGACTTATTATTACAATCAACGTTCATCGTTTACACTTTTGTCACCAAAAACACATAACAACATAGTTCGAATCACAAACATACTCTGAACCGGGAACAGGTTCATAAGTTGGTATGTCAACTTCAAGAACCACGTGACCCTCTGGATTGTTCTGCAACCATTCACCTTCATATCTGCAACCATCCCATAACATGCACATACACATCAACCTCAAGGATCAGTCAATCAAACACTCAAACACATTGTATTAAAATAACTTCCAATAAGACAATAAAACACACAATGTAACCGAACCAAACACTCAAACACATTGTATTAACACAACTTCTAATAAGATAATAAAACACACAACGTAACCGAACCTGACCAGCCATTGCTCAGCTTCATAGACACCTTTCCTATGAGCCAAATCATCCCAACCTGTACCTTCATACCTAATAACAATAACACAAATAAAACTCCTAAACTTAACTTCCACAAATGAATAACTTTCAACTTAGGCAGTGTTCGTTCTCACGCAATTGAATGTATTCTGAACGGAATGTTGGAATGGATTCTGAACGGAATGTTGGAATAAACTCCCAAGTGCATCATCGAATATTAATCAACATTTTTTACCTCTTTGTTTAACCGTTGCGTAATCATCTTCCATTGCATCCGACCATTTTTTGACCCTTCATCCCTTGATTTCAAAACGTAAGTTACTTTCTTTGAATTTTTTTTGTTATCGATCTACGATAATAAACAAAACAAAAAAATCATAGGATGAACAAACATACAATCTCAATGAATATGTGCATTAACATTAACTTTATCATTACTATATACACTATGCACTTGTGCATCAACATAAATTACATTGTTAACATATTCTGGCAAACTATGCACATGTGCATAACTATGCACATGTACAACAACATGAATGACCTTAACATATTCTGGCAAATTATGCACATGTGCCTAACTGCACGTTTGCATCCATATGACTGACCTAATTGAAATAATCTGGCAAAATATGCATGTGTATAACTATGCACATGTGCATTAACATGATTGAGCTTATCAACAGGTTTGCTTCGATAAAAAATAATATACAAAACAAAAGTTATTTTTTCGATTTTTTACCTCTTTGTTTAACTGTCGGTGATCATCTTCCATTGCATGTCGCATAAGCATCTTCCATTGCATCCGATATTTTTTAACCCTTCATCCATTAACTTCAAAACAAAAGTTACTTTCTTCGATTTTTTCCTATTGTTGATATACAATAATATACAAAAAAAATAATAAAATAATAAAAAATAAGATCAATAAACATAAATTATCAATAAATATGTGCATTAGCGTTAACTTTATCATCACCATATACACTATGCACATGTGCATAAACATAAACGACCTTGTTAACAACATATGCATCAACTTTATCATCACTACATTAACTATGCACATGTGCATCAACATAAACGACCTTGTTAACAATCTATGCATCAGCTTTATCATCACCATATTAATTATGCACATGTGCATAACTATGTGCACATGTGCATTAACATGACTGACAATATCAACAGGTAATGTTTGATTCAATAGAATAACCTAACCATTATCAACTCAAATTCTGTATTACCACCAAATATAATTAAAATTATTCAGTAACAAAACCTACATACAAAAAAAACACACATACCTACCACATTACAAGTCGGTGTATCACAACAATTACCTCGAATTCCTAAAACATCATATACATCAAACCATTTTCGCTAATGCAGGTATGAAACTACGATTTAATCGTCATATTAACATATAAAGGATCTGAATCGGCAATTAATCATCATGTTAACATATGAAAGTGCAAAAACAAACTGTATAAACTTACAAATTCACAGAACTGTGTAGCATCATGTTACGATGAATCCAGTTGATGTTTGTTCTTCAGTTTCTCCTTATTTGTGCCAGTCTCTCCTTATTTGTGCCGAAATCTTCAATGATTCTGTTATTATTTCCCCAATTTCGGATATATGATGAATATATGATGGATGATTCTTTTCTTATAGCCCTAATTTGAATATACGATGGATACATGATGAATTATATGATCGATACGACGAATTTTGGGGGATTTGGAGTGTGAATTATAAAATCGATATGACGAATTTTGGGGGATTTGGAGTGTGACGTGAATTGAGATGATGAATTGTGTAGAAACAGATGGATCTGGACAAGAAGTGAATAAAAAAGAGGATTTAATTGTTGTTTGAAGTCCATAAAAAGGAAGAGTGGCAGCTGATTTGAATTTTATTATGTATTTACAAAATTGCCCCTGTTCACATTGGTTCTCGCGGTTCTCGCAATAAAGGTGGTTCTCGCATGAACCCTACCCTATATATATATATATATATATATATATATATATATATAGAGAGAGAGAGAGAGAGAGAGGCCAGTTAACGTACAATACGGCTTAATGTATATCACATACGACAGATAATTACGCAAGTTCATTTGAAAATCACGCACGTTATAAACTAAAAAACCCAAATCACACATGTTGAAAAACATTAATCACGCATGATGAAAACCTTAATCACGCACGTTATATACATAATCACGCACGTTGTCGTACGTGATGTACGTTCAGCCGTATTGTATTTTACACTTTTCCTGTATATATATATGGAGAAGATCATGCGAGAACCACCTCTTACTGCGAGAACCGCGAGAACCAATGTGAACATAACAAAAAAATGCCTAAAAATAGCTAAAAATCACACAAATTTTTTTTTTAATTTTTTATAAAAAAATCGCTAGTTTTCAAAGCCAAAAAAAAAAATTAAATTTAAAAAAAAAAAAAAAATTTTGGCTTCGAAAAGTAGCGATTTTTTTATAAAAAATATTAAAAAATTCAAAAAAAAAAGTTTTAGATTTTTTTTTATTTTTTTAGATTTTTTTTAGATTTTTTTAGGTTTTTTGGGGGTTTAGTTTTTAGCATTTTAGCTTGAGGGGGGGGGGGGGTTTAGGTTATTGGGGGGGTGGGGGAGGGGGGTTTAGGTTTTGGGGGGGGGGGGTTAGGTTTTTATTTTTTTGGGGGGGGGGGTGGGGGTTAGGGTTTTTTTAGATTTTATTAGCTATTTTAGGTTGTGTTCACATTGGTTCTCGCGGTTCTCACAATAAAGATGGTTCTCGCATGAGCTCATCCCTATATATATATAGGGTAAGGTTCATGCGAGAACCACCTTTATTGTGAGAACTGCGAGAACCAATGTGAACACAACCTAAAATAGCCAAAAAAAACCTAACCCCCCCCCCAAGCTAAATGCTAAAAACTAAAACCCCCAAAAAACCTTAAAAAATCAAAAACACACACAAAAAAATTTAATATTTTTTAAGTTAAAATCGCTACTTTTAGTAGCCAAAAAAAAAATTTTTTTTTTGGCTACTAAAAGTAGCGATTTTTTATAAAAAAATATTAAAAAAAATTGTGTGTTTTTTAGCTATTTTTAGGTATTTTTTGTTGTGTTCACATTGGTTCTAGCAATAAAGGATGGTTCCTAACGGATCTTTGTCCTATATATATATATATATATAGAGAGAGAGAGAGAGAGAGAGAGAGAGAGAGAGATGAAGGTTAACGTACATTACGGCTTAACGTATATCACGTACGACAGGTAATTACGCACGTTCATTTTAAAATCACGCACGTTATATTTAAAAAAATCCAAAATCACGCATGTTGAAACAAAATAATCGCGCATATTGAAAACATTAATCACGCATGTTATAGAACAAATCACACACGTTGTCGTACGTGAAGTACGTTAAGCCGTAATGTACGACATACTTTTTCTATATATATAGGGTAGGGATCCCTAGGAGAAGTCCACCCTATTTGAGAAACTTGAAAAACATTCTGGACCACACATTTCCCTCAGCTTTTCGTAATATACACATATGTATAATTTAAAAATTGACTATATACATATATGTATATTGTCAAATCTTGAATTATACACATATGTATATAATCAAATTTAAACTATACATATGTGTATATAACAAGAAGCTTAGGGAAAATGTGTGGTCCAGAATGCTTCTCAAGTTTCTTAATTAGCCTAGTGCTTCTCACACGATCCTAATCCTATATATATATATATATATATAAAATGTTAGGATTTAGGGTAAAATGACCAAAATACCCTCGTGTGGGGATCACTTGGTTAGATTTAGCCATTAAAATTAAATGAGTTAGGGCCAAAGAACATTACGTGGAAGGGTTTGTATAGAGTACTTTTTGTAATTTTTGAAGGTAAAGAATATACTTTGCAATCTAGTGTAAACGTTAATGATATACAGAGAACTCAGGGGGTGTCGTCATGACCAATCTCCCACGTGAAAATAAGGCTATTCTTCTATGGAAAGAGATTTATGATAATAACTGAGATCGCAAGTGGGAGATTTAAGTAGTTGAGTGAGTATTACAACATTTCCTTAGCGTATACCTAATTAGTCTTATGCTGAATTAAGTTTTCCTAGAAGGATGTTTCTAACAATGACACAGAATCTGAGTTTTGTGTTTGGTATTATGCATTTATGATTTAGTGTTTGATTCATTTATTGATATGCGTTATTAATTACAGATTGCGATCTTTGATTATACATATAGAAAGTTTAAGATGCCTAATCTTTATTTAGATTATGTCACATTTATGGCAAGGTCATTCATTCTCTAGGGTTTACTGTATTCAATCAAAATGTATTATGTTTTTGTTCTCATTTTAAAGTACTGTTAGTATTGTTGTTCAGTGTCAAATTAATGAGCTTGTAAGTAAATTTCAACGTTAATTTCGTTCTTCTTTGTCAAAATCCCAAAAAAGCCCGGCTAGAGGCATAGTATAACATACCATTTTTACTTTAGGGGCTTTCCAGTTATATAGGATTGTTTAGGGCTAGTTTTAGGTTGATTCCAGCCTTATTTTAGGGTTTTCTTTTTACAAATATTTTTGGCCGAACCCTTAAGCAACACCTGAAAGCATGGCGCAACACATTTGGTGCGCTGGGCTGCGCCTTAGCACCTTGGGGGCTTTTGACAACATAGCTTCTTATTGTATATATCAAATTTCGTAAAAAAAGAAATTAACTCTGAACCACCCTTTACGTAGGTTATATAAATTGACTCCAAGCAGTTGAATTCATTGCTATATTGAACTTACAGCGTCACCCCGACAGATATCATGCCAGAGGTCCCAGCCATTGATCATGTAAGCTCTTCTTTTCTTTCTCTTCATTTAATCACTTTTTTTTTCTTGCATGTGCATGGTACTCCCATTGAGAATCAAAATCACAAATGAGTTGGGGTTCTTTCTCAATTCACGTGTTATTAATATTTTTCTTGTTTTATGGTGGTTCTTTTTTTTTCGTCCTCTAATTGAGATCAATTGTAAGATCCATATCTTAACAAACTTGACTTCTTCAACATATATAGTTGTCTATAACGGCTATAGCGCATTACATAGCGTATAATTCATATGTCGCTATATAGTATATAGCGATATATAGCAACATTTAAAGAAACAAAATTATCATCTCAACTGCTAGATATCTCAGGACTTGTAACATGTATTTTCCTAGTCTCTATTGCTAGATAACATGTATTTTTATTACTAAGTCTGCCCGTAGTGGGGCGTTTTTTTTAAAAAAAATTCAAAAAAAACGCCGGAAAACGCCCACTCCTCCACTACACCCGGCGTTTCCGGGCGTTTTTTTTTTGAAAAAAATTGAGTCCGGCGTGTTAATTAAAACGCTGAAATTGTGTTGGGGGGCGAGTTTCGACCGTTGCCAAACGGTCAAATGTATATTTTTTTTAATTCAAAATTTTACCCATTATATATATATCAACCCTTTTTCTCCATTTTTTTATAAAAACCTCCTACTTTCTTCTATTTTTTTTATAAAAATCACCCACTTTCTCCTATTTTTTATACAATCATGCATCCATTCCGACACCCTTTTGGTGACCCCGCAAGACCCACGAACCCGAACACAACCCAACCGCAAAACCCGTATAACCTTCAAGACATGGACCCGAGCTTTTTACCGTACGCGGCTTACTTGACCGGCGCCACTCCGTTTGTTCCTCCCACCTTCGGCTATGGTCAAGCCGGCGGGTCGCAACCGTCACAACAACAACCCGAATCCGAACCCGATGTCGATGTCGTGCCGGAGACGCAACCCGAACCGGTGCAAGACAAATCGAAACGCGGCAGAAGGTCGCAAGAAGAAGGAAAAGGACGAACCTCGACGTACAAAAAATACCATTAAATGGACGAAGGACGAGGAATTCACGTTGACTCGGGCGTGGCTCGACATTTCGGAGGATGAAGATACCGGTTACTCTTGTTTTTTTTTTCTGTTTTTTTATTCTGTTTTTTTTTTCTGTTTTTTTATTTTCTGTTTTTTTATTTTCTGTTTTTTATTTCTGTTTTTTTATTTTCTGTTTTTTTATTTTCTGTTATTTTTTTTTCTGTTTTTTTTTTTAATTTCAAGTAGTTTAAATTTTATTCTTAACATACAACTTATATTGGTATTTTTTTTTTTAATTTGTAGCAAACTTTCAAACGGGTCCCGTTTTTTGGGATAGGGTTCGTGCACTCCTTTTTAGCTCGTGGGGTCAAGGCGAACATCGGGACAAAGATTCCATTTCTAGCAAATGGACCGACATCAACAAGAAGTCTCACGCGTTCCAAGAAGTTTACCAACGTAACTACGATAATCGCCCGAGCGGTGAAAGTGACGTCGGGGTTTTAACGAGGACTTTGGAGGAGTTCGATAGGACGAAATGCCCTTTCACGTACTATAAGTGTTGGGAGCTACTACGAAAAAGTCCAAAGTGGGCGCTAGTTAATCCAATGATGTCTAGTAGTAGACGTCGAGCTAAAAGGTCAAAAACATCATCCTCCGTTGACCCTTCAACTCCGACATCGGATGCCCGCAACGTCGATTTAAATGAGGTGGTGGACGTTGAGGAGGAACTTCAAGAAGAGTTGAACCGACCGCCCGGTAGAAGAAAGGATAAGCGAACCGGGAAAAAAACCGTCGAGTCGTCTTCCGATCTCGAGTTAAAGGATGATTTCGAGGAGATGAACCGTCGTCTCCAAGACATTCGCGACCTCGGCCACAAACGTTGGGAGATTATGAAAGACCGAGTGGCCGAAACCAAAAAGTTTAACGAGTTGCAAGAGGCGAGGCAAATGGAAAATGACATTGAGTTTTTGTCCAAACCGATCGACCACCTCCAAGGCGACGCGTTGATCCTGGCGCAAATGCGTCGCCAAAAAATTCGAGAAAAATATGGACTCTAGATCATCTTTTTTTTTTTTAACTTTATTTTTTTTTCTGTTTTTTTTTTCGGTTTTTTAATTTTCTGTTTTTTTTTCGGTTTTTTTTTTTCAAGTAGTGTAATTTTTATTTTAAATTAATGAAGATTTTTATGTTTTAAATTAAAAAAAAAAATTTGTCAAATGATTGCATGGGCGTTATTGGAATAATGCCCCACTACACCTCTTTTGCTATAATGCCCAAGTGTGACTAGGATGCCACGTGTCGGATAATGCCCCATGGTGGGGCCATTATTTTTTTTCACCACTACGGGTGGTCTAAACGTGAAATAGCAGGCGCTATTACGTCGCTTTCGCTGCCTAGCATATAGGTAGCTTATCGCTATTGACATCTATGTTCTTCAATCATTCTTCCTTCTTCATCTGTTATGTCAATTTTGTTCATTGCAATTTGCAACTCATGTTCCCAAATGTTTGTTGTAAAATCAGTGGTAAGACCTAAACATATTCGATATTTTAAACCGCTCTTCCTTTTGTATTTTGTTTCATATTTTCATTGTAATTTGCTTGTTTGTGTAGAAAGAAGAGTTGCAGAATGAGAGATCAACTGATGACTGTCCAAAACCTTGCTGTCCAGTGTCCTCATAAAGGGTCTTCTGAATGTTCGTCTACTGTAAGATTCGAACATATTCGATTTCTTAGACCATTCTTCTTATTTCCTCTTTCTTTTTCGAATTTTCATTGTAATTTTTTTGTTCGTGCAGGATGCTAATTAGTAGTTCGGTTACAGTGAAGGTGATGCGGAAAGCTGTTGTTCCAAGCCTTTATGCTTCAAAATTGAGTTTGGGATTGATAAACTTCTTAGAATAAGCGATTGGATGAATTTTTATTCAATCAGTAAGCTCACTGATTGAAGTTCTTTTTTTATTACTGTGTTTGTGTTTGTTGTGATCTTTCAACCAGTTGAAACATGATCTTCTAATAATGGTTTTGATGAATCAATAATGGTTTCAACCAGTTGAGACATGATCTTCTAATAATGGTTTTAATGACTTTATAATTAAAAAAAATGAATCAATAATGGTTTCTCATGTGGCGTTATTTTGGTTCCCTGTCTATTCGAGGGGAGGGTCAAACGGGTCAAGTTGTATAATCAACCCACAAACAATTAACACACACTAACATGTATGTATATATATATATATACATGTTAGTGTGTGTTAATTGTTTGTGGGTTGATTATACAACTTAACCCGTTTGACCAATGTCAGGATTTAGGGTAAAATGGCCAAAATACCCTCATGTGGGGTTCACTTGGTTAGATTTAATCATTAAAATTAAATGAGTTAGGGCCAAAGAACGTTACGTGGAAGGGTTTGTAAATATAGAGTACTTTTTGTAATTTTTAAAGGTAAAGAATATACTTTTGAATCTAGTGTAAACGTTAAGGATATACAGAGAACTTAGGGGGTGTCGTCATGACCAATCTCCCACAAGAAAATAAGGCTATTCTATGGAAAGAGATTTATGATAATAACTGAGATCGCCAAGTGGGAGATTTAAGTAGTTGAGTGAGTATTACAACATTTCCTTAGCGTATACCTAATTAGTCTTATGCTGAATTAAGTTTTCCAAGAAGGATGTTTCTAATAATGACACAGAATCTGAGTTTTGTGTTTGGGTATTGAAGAGGTATGGTCCCAAATCAGTGCACACATGGCATAGGGACCACACTACTTTTCCAACATGGCATCCACATCATCCGTGCGCATCCAGAAGCAGAAGCTTCTGGAAGAAGTCGTTGGTGACAAAGAAGATCTTTTCCAGACAAAAAGGACGACACGTGGCACCAATGGATGGACGCCAGCCATCATTGCAAGATCTCTGGAGCCTTCTCTTTTTTCAGCTGCTCCGCACCCTCCCGAGCAGCTTTCACCATTGTCTCAGCTTCAGCCCGTAGGCGAACAGTTTCTTCCTCCTTGTGACCCAGGCCTTCAAGTCTTCCATAATTGCATTCGCAATTATAGAACTTCCAACAAGCATGGAAAAAAGCTGGTTTATCCGATTCCCACGAGGCAAACCACGGCCCGAAGAGTCTCATAAGGGGTACCCAAACCCCCCAAGATCTCCCTGCAAGCTGAGGGATTATTGGAAATATCATCCCCTTGCATAACAGTCCAAGGATATCGCAACCCCCGTCCCCCTATACAAATACAGGAACGGGCGGCCGCGGCCAGTTTCGGTGGTATCTGGTATTGTCTAATTTGGCAGCGGAATTTTCATCAGGACCGTAGTTAGGAAATATTTGATCAGAGTAAAATACCACATTTTCATAATATTGAACACATGGGACAAAACCCAAGTTTGCAGTACAAACATTTTCATAGGAATAAATCCTATTTTTATTTAATAAAAACATCTATTTTATTTTTGGTAACTTTATTGCCATTTTTCCAAGCCTTCAGTGCTGTCCAGCTGGCTTCTATTTGGCTTTCACATTTTGTTAACTGAAACTCGTTTAAAAACATTGTGTCAGTGGGAAATACTGGTGAGTGAATCCCAGTTCAATCAAATTTTAATAAAACCATTGTACAGTATTGAGGGCAGTCTCGCAATTATATTTGTTTCCAAGTCATATCAATTACCACCCAAGGTACTGTCAAACCCGACTTGTGGAAAAGTTACTCCTCGTAAGGCAGTAACTAATTTTGTATACAAAACCCCAACATGCCGACGATAATTGTATCCATACAAATACTCAATAACTGCTTAATATATAATTAATCATGTGAGGTTTTGTAAAAACAGTTTACAAAAAGGAGATTACTCACATTGCTGTCTTAGATTTTCTGTAAGGATTTCCGGGGAATAATCTATAAATTACACAAATGCATGCGTGTTAGTATAATAACCCATTTTAACATTAGTAATACCCTCCCCAAGACGGCATTCCAACGACTACGTCGGGCAGAACCACGACAGCCGTTACGGAACCCTAGATCAATCGGGCAAAGTATCTAATACGTATCCAGGGGTTATGATACTTACAACGGAGCAGAACTTCGTTATTTAGGGGGGTATTATGCCCGAGTATGGTTCCTACTACTTGAAAATTGAGAGAAAGAAAAGAAATTTGAGCGAATTCAACTGAAGGCCCGAGCTCCAGCTTTATAGGGGCTGAGTTCGGGTTTCTCGCGGCCCGCGTAAAACAAGACCAGGGCCTACGCGGCCCACGTAGTAGGTCGGGTAGGGTTTAGGTGATCCGGGTCATCAGCTAGCTTCGACGTGTGTTTGGCCACGTGGCGGCCCAGGGTTTCGCCAATTTTCACCTTGTCGCGGCCCGCGTAAGGGTTAAGCGAAGGCTTACGTGGCCCGCCTGAAACCCAATTTCTTTGTTTTTTAATTATTTTTAATGACATAACGTATTTTGGGCTCAGTTTTCACATACGGGGTGTATTTTAAGACATATAGGGGTATTTAAAATATTTTTTAGGGTGTCGGAAAATTTATGAGGGTGTCGGTTTTTCTTTAGGGTTGTTATAAAGGAGGGCGATGGTAATCCAAACCCCGGTCTACCGCATAGGAACGGTAATAAAACTCTAATTCAGTCTCGCCAGGCTGAATGGACGGTTGATTTTCAACCCTCGTGCCCACGGCAGTTGAACCGGATGGCTTCTTAGTAACGGGGGATTCTGGCTTCTCAACAGCAGGAGACTTCGGTTTCTCGCCCCCCTGAACTTCAGTATCATGCGGGTCAATTAAGTTGTCGGACGAATCCAACGTATCAGCAATGGTTTGACCCGCGGCCTTCTTCGCGGTATCCTCCGCATGAGCAGATGGCAGAGTAACCACTTCAATAGAAGGGCTTCTTCTACCCTCCTTCTGGACTTCCACGTCCACCGCCACGTCTTGCGGGGGAAAAGGAGGAGTGTCAAAAAAGGAAACAGTTTCCTCACGTGGTTCTACAACAAAACAGAACATACATCACTTACATCTGGGATAGCAACACTTGTATAAACATATTATCAACTTACCAGTTGTAACCGCAGGTTTTAGCTGCGAGATAGCAGCTGTCCGAGTTCTTCTCAACTTCGGACCTTTCTGCCCACTGGCAGCGAAGGCATCTCCCTTCCTTTTCTTATCATCAATGGGTTTAGAACCCGCAGATGACCCACCCGCAGCCGCACCACCACCTGGAACACCCAAACCCTCAAGGGTGTCAGACACTACCACGTAAACGTTGTAGCTGCGTAAACGAGTACGAGAGATACCTGCCACCTCCGGCACCAAAGGAGGAACAACAACCGGCTCATGCGTTTTCTTCGATTTGCAAAACCGCTTATCACCATGCTTCTCCATGTGCTATTTGGGAACGCCAGTTGCATTAGGGTCACCCAAGGCCCCCAGATCTCCTGCGTTTAGTTCATCATGAAACACTTAGCAGAGATAGATGGTTTACAAAACAGTAAAGAAAGTACAAACTACGATACCTTTGCCTTGCGGCAACACCACCTCCAGTGCGACCTGCTCAGGCACCCGGAAATTACCACGAATGGTGTGGTTGAACCCTTCCTCACCATCCTGACAGGCCACCACCACAACCTTGCCCTTGAAATCCGGGCAAAACATTCTCCAAAGTGGAGCGTCTTCTGACAAACACATTTATGAAAACTCAGTAATAAAAACAAGGAAGTAAAAAACTGCACAGGGAAAAAGGACACTTACCACCATTTTTTTCCCGCACCACGGGCCTTGCCATCCTGTTCATCCTCCCTAACATCATCCACAGCACCCACAACTGCGTATTATCCAACTTCACCCAACCAATGATCCGCAGGTCTGAGAACCAACCCACTGTGTCCGCTCTGGGGACGCTAATGTTCTCCGTTATGATCGTGTCCGTCACATTTCTAAACTGCAACTTTGCAGTGATGGAAGCAGCTTTAATGAAGAAGAATTTTGTCTTCCACTTCTTCAGACCCTTTGGAGGAACCATCACTTAGGGGTGCCGTCTCCTTGACGAAAAGAGTAAAACCCCATAGACACCGACAACTGATAAAACCGCCAGAAATCTCCGACGGTGGGTTCTATACCGAAAGTACGAAACGTGTACTCGAAGTTTCGAACTCGGATCATCCCAAAAGGACTGAGTTGAGAAATGTGGAGTTTATACCACTCCAAGACGTTAACAACAAACACAGTCAATGGCAACCAGAGATTACAAACTCCGAAAAAGTCAGACCACATGGTGATATATCCCGCCGGAGCATCGCCGGCGGTGTCACCCTCTTGTGGATAGATAGCCCCATTCTCCGGGAGCATCTGAATATCCCTCATAAGAACATCGAATGAAGATTTTGACCATCTAAGAACCGGCAAATTCTCCCCAGGAGCATTACCTTCAGCTTCCTCCTCCGCCGCCACCGGCGACGAGGGTTCAGGGTTTTCACCCGGAGTAGAATGTGGATTCGATGGTTCAGCCATTTAAAAAAAAAGAAGAAGAAGGAAACTCTAAGACTGAGTTCAGAAATTTGGAGGAAACCTCACCGGAAAAACAAAGAGTTGATCGGAGATGACGAAGGTTTTCACTTTCTCTCACAGGAAAATTTTTTTGAATTTTCGAAGAAGTGAGGGGAAACCCCAAACGGTTTCCCCTTTTATACCCATCGCAATAAATGCATTACAGTAATCGAAACGTCGTGCACGAAAAGAACGAATTATGCATCGCCACGTGTACAGCGGCGGTTCCGCTGACAGTTACCACGCGCGTGTGGGGGCCCACGCGCCTGACAAAAGAGACTTTTACACTCCTGCTACAGTGCATTTATTACCTTGAGCAGTGCAAACGTCCTTTCGTTTCAGCACATGTCAGATAAATCCCACCAACTTCTACCAACTCACATGTGCGGTCTACAACGTCTACAAAAAGCGACAAGTGAAGATAACTCTCATTTACGCGGCATGCGGTTTTTTATGATTTCTCAAACCATAACCTAGACCGCATGTCGTTTTTTACATACCCCTCAAAAAATAGAAAAATATGTATTTACACTATGTAAAGGGGAATAACCAACACCTTCATATATCCACTGCCACACGTGGAATATGCGGAGATGACACACACGAGCCCGCACAGGTGTGTCAGATACTCAGAACCAGCGTTGTTCTTTGGACTGCGAAAACCGCTTCTCAGGAACACGCAAATCGCATTCCCTTAAAGCTTCTTCAAGCTTCAAATCCCTCGTGTCCAGTTCACAACCACATAGGGAACGCAAACAGCTTCTCCATAGGGAAAAGGAAAAGTATGATGAGCGACCGCACATCAGCAACCCTGACTCCTGATCCTTCAAGAGCTACATCAAAGCGTAACACTCTTTTAAAGCGAGTCCTCTGTTACAAACCGCAGACACTCATGAGTCGCTGCGGCGAAACGTAACTACGCGAGCGGTAGCTACGGAAGAGCCACGACTAAGTCATCACACGGATGAGCGAAGCTACTTCCAGAAAAACCGCTTTCAAACTAAGCGTGAAGGAAAGTGGCTACAGAACGAATGTGGACGAGTTTCACCCAGATTCCTAACTATCCAAGGTGATCTCCTTAAGCAACAAGCCAAGCAACAGTGGTAACAAGTATGCGTATGACTTTGTTTGCCCACCTATGGACCGCATAGAATAAACAATGGTGAGCACTACCATACCTATGACCATGTTTATTTGCCCATAGTTCAACTGAACTATTCACATTGTTCGACCAAACACGGCCAACAATGACACAAATCCCTGTAAATTATGTGTCTGTTGCGTCATAAGGTCAAATTGTGCATCATTTAGTGTTGTTTGTGTCTTTTAGGGTCGTTTTTGAGTCTTTTGAGTCATGTTTGAGTCGTTTTTAGTGTCATTGTGCGCGTCTTTTGCATCGCTTGTTTACTAAACCGCTTCGCTCGTACTCAATCTCCATTCGGGCGAGGTTGGGTTTGTAATTCAAGGTGGTTGCGATGTGGTCACTTGTTTCGAACAACGGCCGCGAATGAAATGCAATACGGCTGTCGTTTGAATTTATATATTATTATATTATTATTTAAGAAAAATAGAAAAAAATAAAAAAAAAATCATTAAAAAAATCAGAAAAATTCTTAAAAACTAAAAAAAAATAAAAAAACTCAAAAATACCAAAAATAGTTTGTGTTTACTAACTGTTCACCTATTTTGCGCGTTTATTGAATTGTTTGAACAGGATGTCAGGTGAAGGATCGTCTTCGGGTACGAAGCGCAAGAGGTGCGGAGCTGCTCAGGAGCAGCCAGCAGCTGATGCACCACTTAGAAAGGTTACGTATAGGGATGAGGGGACCCCACATGGACAGAGTGCGAGGCTGTGGGATAGCCCATTGCTGCGGTTTGCTCTAGGGACGGCTGAGTATATGAAGTTCGATGTGATAAAGAAGCTGAAATTACTGGATTTTAGGAGGATCGACTGGGATTTGGTAAGACAGCTAGGGCAGGTGGATTGGTTAGAGCAGTTATTGGGACCGAAGTTCAGGATGGCGCTGGATTGCGATGCTCTGCAGGATTATGAGCTGGCATTAGAGTTTCACTCTACGTTTCAGTACAGACATTATGGGGGGTTTGATGAGCCGGATGTAGTTTTGTTTAAGGGAAAAAGATCTTCAACATGACACTACCACAGTTCGCAGAGGCGACTGGGTTATACACACGACAGGAGGTTGAGTCGGACAAGTTTAAGGGTTTGTTGAGGCAGGTTGTGAAGCAGAAGGAGGATTTTTGTGTGCTGAAGGAGGACTTGGAGAGGTTTTGGGCGACTATCGCCAATACACCATTTTCTAACAATATGGTGGCATCGGACATTCGAGATCCGCTCTATAGGTTTGTACACAAGATCTTGGCGGTGACATTGATTGGTAGGCACGAGGGAGATAATAAGGTGAACCATCATAGCCTGTTCTGTCTTATGTGTATGGTTGAGCGGAGGCCAGCCAATCTGGCGAGTATACTGGCATGGTCGTTTGTGAGGCCGAAGAAAGGAGGAGGGAAGGCCAGATTGTTTGGAGGGCCTTATATTACTATGTTAGCTGAGAGGTTGAAGGTGTTTGTTGATTATCCTGCTGAGAGGATGCACACTGGTGCGGCTCCGTCATTGATGGGATTGATTAGTTTCCAGAAGGCTGGCATTATTACTTTTGATGAGCTGCCAGCCTGGTCAGCAGTACTACTGGAGATACCGTTGCCACCTCCAGGATCAGAGGCTGACATCGCGAGACAGGCCACGATCCCTACTCGCTATCAGGTTCCTCGCACTAGACGGGAGTTGCCAGCTCATGTTTACCCCATTAGAGAGCCGAGGCCGGATCCGTTGACTCTGGAGAGTTTGTATGATAGGGTGGAGCAGGTTAGGCAGGAGATGAGGGATGTTAGGCAGGAGGTGCGGGATGGTATTCAGGTTCTTTTTGATCATTTACAGTTACCACCACCATCATCTTGGCAGCCATTGGAGGAGGAGCCTGCTGATGAGGAGCACCGCTCAGATGAGGAGTAGATGCTAGTTTGAGGATATGCAGCAGTGTTTGTGGAGCTTATATCTTTTGTTTTTATTTATGTTGTTTTTATCATATCCTGGTCTGTATTTATATTTTAAACAGGTTGGTAGGGTTTTGGGGGTTGGTTGATACTTGGATGTGATTTGTGACACTGATTTTGATGGTATATATTATGCTTGCTTGGTATGTTGGATTGTTAGGTCGTTGTTGTTGCCGCTTCCGTTCACGTCTCCGAGTTAGTACAGTTTGCCGAGCGCGTTTGGATTGGAGGGCATATGTGGTATCGACTGACACACTGACAGTCTCACATATTTATTCAGCTAAGTCGTTCCACTTGTGTACTTGTATATTTATTTATTTGTTTATTTTGATTTTTAGGTTTTAGGAGTCGTGTTTTCATCCTTGCATTAGGGACAATGCAACATTTAAGTGTGGGGATGGGACACTTGTGTCTAGTAGTTAGTCGAGTCATAAAAAAAGTCGGGAAAAAAATATAAATTTTTTTTTTAAAAAAAATGTCTTTTGAAATAAGAAGTTTGCAAAATAAAAGCGGAAAATGATAGAAAAGTCAGGTTTTTGTTCGGGTTCAAATAATAATATGATGAGATAATATAATCGTGTTTGTGTCTAGTTTGGGATGTGCGGGTAGGCTCGATTCGGTTCTGGGTTCCTTTGATCTTGAAATTACCTAATTGTCGGTCTACTAGTGGGTTCTCATCTAGGGAGAGTGGGGAAATTGAAACTGCCAATAATAGTATAAGGGATGCCGTTATAAGCTAAGATCGTTAGAGTTTTTGGTTATTATCTCGTTGAGAAAGAAAAGCAAAAAAAATGGAAAAAAAAAGCTAGAAACTAAATGAAAGTAGCCATTTCTATGTAGTCTGTGGTTGGGGATAGCGACTCTAAAGCCGAATTACCGCTAGGGTGTGTGAAATTGACCTTGCAAAATAAAAAAAAATAAAAAAAGTACCGAAGCCTAAGTAATCCGAGTTGGGGATAGCGACTCTACAGCCGGAATGCCTCTGGGTTAGGGAATGCAACGTCTACGCTCGTAAAAGAAAAAAAAATGAGAAAAAGTAGATTTGATTTTAAACTCTCTTGATCTTGGTATAAGGCAGTTAGGAAATAACCCAGTGGTGGTTCCTTTTGTCCTATAAGCTTGAGGGGGGATTAGGTGGACTTGCAATTCTTAGCGTGAGACCCTAGGTAGATTGACCGAACTTAAACTAAAATTGCATGATAAGGGCTTGGAACCGGGTTGGGTTTAAGAGGATCATTATACTTGCAATCGCGGCTAACACGAGTTTCGATTTTAATAAATTAACATAAGCTTTGTCTCGAACGACTATCTCGACTATGATTCCGCTTTGCACAATTCTTTTTCGAGGACGAAAAAAAGGTTAAGTGTGGGGATATTTGATGTATTGTAAAATACATCTTTATTCGCGTCCGTTTTAGTTTTTTATTCGTTCGTTTTAGTTCCATTTTAGCGTAGAATGTACAAACTATTGGTTTATTTGTGTTTTCCAGGTTTTTGTAGCTGAAACTAAGATATGACAAAGTGAAAGTGTCGGATCGATGATCGGGAGTTCGGGAGTTGAAAGATGTGAAAAAACTACTTCTGGAGAGTTCAGGCGGGGCGCGTCAACTTACAGGAACTCTTACGCGCCCAGCCACAGCTTAAGATATGATTTCAGAATGAAGCCTCAATTCCACCTACGTAAACTTATCCTTATAGTTTATGCGGGCCGCGTAAAAGCTATATTCACGCACCGACTTCAGCAGTTAACGGCTAGTAGGGTTTGAAGCATTATATATTCATCATGATCGTGAACAGCAAGGATTATTACGAATTTTGGAGTTTGAAGGCACCATTGAAGGCTGTTTGGAGATCTTTGAAGCATTCGGATCGCTTGGAATCGTCGGGTAACATTCGGGAGCGTTCGAGAGTGAAGTTTACGGGTTTTATCTCCTATATTCTTCATTTTTTATTTGTTCTTTATTGTTGCAAGATGAATTCAGAATACATATTGATTTTGATTATGTTTTTGATCATGTTTAGCGGCTAAAACTCTTTTAACTACCTAGGCGTGACAATGGTTTAAATAAAGTTTGGATTTTTATTCGGTTTTTGATGTGGTTTATGGATTTTCTTGTATTGTAAAGGCTATGGAATTTTTAACTTGGTGTATATGCATGCTTCATATTTGTTTTATCGATGTTTATTGCTTCGTATAATCCTTGGTGACGGTCTTTATCACATAATAGGGTTGTGCTAGGGTTCTTGATTTAGGTGAGTGTCTATATCACATAATAAATCTTTAACTCTTTAAGGTGAAATTACGTAACTAACCTTAGAAGTAATATTCAGTAATTTAATAAAATCAAGTGTTTTGCTAATCTTGTCGCTGTGAGGCTCGAGGTTATTAATAGGTCTCGGTTTGGTTTATAGCTAGGTCTAAGAAATTGGTCTAGTCCTTAAACATTCTCTTGTCTATTAAACCAAGATTAAAACCCATAGTTGCCTTAGACTTTCGCGCTGTGAGGTAGATCGTCTTATTTAGGCACTTTCAAGAAGTTAGAGGAATGTGAGGAAATCTAAAAACCGGTAATCATAACAGCCTAGGTAGTGCCACAAATATCACCTTGAGAGGGATTGAGGGGCTTAGTTGGTATCTTAATAGGTTTTGCATTTAAAGATCCCGGTTCCATACCACAAAACTATCGAATAGAAATCCATACCGAGTTAAACTTGCGTCTAGCCTAGGTAGTCTTCATCGCCACTGGTCAAAGCCTTCATTCGAGTTCTTGTCTAGTTACTTAGCATTATTTTAATATTTTATTTAGGACTTTTAGAAACCCCCCTCAATCAACAAATTTAGTAAGTCGTGTCAGTCATAATCTAGATAGAGTCTTAGCGTAATCTTTAGAGTCTCGTGGGTTCGATACTCGGACTTACTTTAGCTATTCTACATTGATCGGTACACTTGCCGGTTGTGTGGTTTTAGTTTTAGATTGAGTGTAAGTTTATAAATTTAAAGCTTAGAGTGTCTAGATTTAGGGTAATTTTAGTTGTTTTTATTAAAACATTTTTAGCACATCAAGTTTTTGAATTAATTTACACTTTTACCCCCTCCCGGCACCTTGCTCGCCCTCGAGCAATCCAAGTGCCGAGAAATCATCAACGAAAACCCAATGTGGAGGCAATGGAAACGGCGCGTAAATTTTTGTGAAAAACCTTCTTTTAAAGTGAAAAATGCGCCTCGTATCCCCACACTTGAATTTTATGATGCCCAAAACAATCGCCCGCAAAATCCCATTCAAACACACCAAACCAAATCCAAACCAGTCGCCTGTTTTAAAAACTAACCAATATAAAATTTATTCTTCGATCAAAACCACCCCCCCCCCTTTTCTATCACTATCCCATCGCACGCCACTCAAATCAAACAAACAAACCCCCCTCCCCTATTATGAATCATATGTCCGAAAACAAATCAAACCAATCCAACCCGATCCGCCCGCAACTTCCTAAAAACAGACCTGCATATGACCAAATGACACAAGACCTGACCCGAGACAAGGACTGCAGACATCATACGAAACAAAGACACCAATCAGACCAAACAGACCTGACCATCAGACGACACACCACTGATATAAAAACTACTGAATACGGACTCGACAAAAACAAAACAAACCCAACATAAGGACTACTGACTCGACACAATTAACCTGACTCTAAAAACACAGACTCACAGCAGACACAAGACCGACTCGACTGACTCGTAATGAACGACTCGAAACAAAATACGAAAACAAAACTGCGGACACTAACAGAACACTCAGAAAGTATTGGCAGAAAACATACCTCGTAATCGACGACTCGAAATCAAGTGAAACAGGGCACACTCAGCTGTGGAGGCGGTGGTCGATGTGGTGGTCCGTACCGGCAGAAATGGTGATGGTGTGGGTCGGTGCAGGTGAAGTAGGTGGTGGTAAATGGTGGTGGCAGGCGATGATATGTGGTCAGTGGTGATCGGTTGAATCGGGGACTGGTGGCAATGGAGGATAGTGGTGGTGGGTGAATCGGTGGTAAAGGGGTGGTGATTGAAGGATGGTGGCAAGGGCGGTGATAGGGGTGGAGATTGGTTTAAAATCGCCGGTGAAGAAAAGGAATTTGAGTTAGGGTTTAAATTTGATTCGAATTAGGGATTAATCAAACTGTTGCCGATACGACAAGCCCACGCGGCCAGCGTAAGGTGTTAGTTTAGTGTAGGCGGGCCGCGTCGTGCTGATGTTTTTAAAATCCTTTTAATCCCAAGTGGGCCGCGACAACTTAAACAATGGGTTTATGCGGGCCGCCTGGACAGTATATGGCAGCAAAGGTTTTGACAGCAACAGCAGTTCAGCTTAAAAATTGATTTCTATTATTACCATTTTACCCCCAGCCCATATTTTGTCGATTTTTAATGTTAAACGTACCTGGGAAGCTGCTCGTTTGTCGATTTCGCCCACGTGGAGGTGATGGAACCTGCAAAAATACTCACGACACACAAAAAAAGCAAAAATACGAAAAACTACGAAAAAGACGCAAAAACACACAAACCACTAAACTAACGACGCGACACGAACAACGACTCAAAGTACAAACTCTACACTTGAGTTTTCACTCAAGAAACTACGCGGCGGTGCTAGGCAGATCCGAAAGAGGAACGGTTTCCTCTTCGGCGGTGTCGATGGGACCTCCTAAGTAGTGTTCCAACCGATGTCCGTTAACTTTCCACGAATTCGACTTATCTTCATCAAACAACTCCACGGTACCGTACGGGAAAACCTCCTTCACGACATACGGCCCGGACCATCTCGACTTCAATTTTCCGGCAATCAATTTCAATCTTGAATTAAATAAAAGCACTTGATCACCCACTCGAAATTCTTTCAACTTCCGTAACCTTCTATCATGCAAAGCTTTCGACTTTTCCTTGATGCTCCACGAACGATCATACGCGGCGTCACGAAGCGCCTCCAACTCATGAATTTGGAAAAATCGTTTCCTAGCGGCCTCGGTCAAATCTAAATTCACCGTTTTGAGCGCCCAAAGAGCCCGATGCTCTAGCTCGACCGGTAAATGGCACGCTTTCCCATAAATGATCATAAACGGCGTCGTACCTAGTGGCGTCTTATAGGCGGTGCGGAATGCCCATAATGCATCGTCCAACTTGTCGGACCAATCTTTTCTACTCTTCCCTACCATTTTCTCTAAAATTCTCTTCACTCCTCGATTCGCGTTCTCCACTTGCCCGCTCGTTTGCGGATGATACGCGGTAGACAAGCAGTGTGTAACTCCATAACGGAATTACAAAAATGAGTACCGCGATCACTAATAATTGCCTTAGGAGTACCAAATCGCGTGAATAACTTCTTCAAAAACCTCACCACCACTCGTGAATCATTCGTCGGCAAAGCTTGAGCTTCCACCCATTTCGAGACATAGTCAATCGCAACGAGGATGTACCGATTCCCACTCGAAGATGGAAACGGTCCCATGAAATCAATGCCCCAAACATCGAAGACTTCCAAAACTTGAATAGGATTCTGGGGCATCTCATCCTTGGATGAGATGTTGCCGATCCATTGGCAACGATCACACTTTCTCACAAACTCGACCGCATCATTCACTACCGTCGGCCAATAAAATCCACAATCGAAGACCTTTTGCGTAGTCACATGCGGACCATGATGTCCTCCTGTCAAACCCTCATGAACATGTCGAATGATGTCCCAACCATCCTCTCTACTCACACACCTCCTCAAAACTCGATCACCTCCTATCCTGAAGAGGTAAGGCTCGTCCCATATATACTTCCGAGCATCATTCAAAAGCTTTCTCCTCTGCTAGCGATTTATACCATCCATCACGAATCCTTCAGCCAAATAATTGGCTATATCGCTAAACCACGGTAAATCCTCGGTCCCTGCCATAACAAAATCAATAGACTCATGAGGGAATGTGTCTCCTATCGCCTCCTCACGAATCTCCTCTCTCCTTGGATCCTCTAAGCGAGACAAGTGGTCTGCTGCCACATTCTCTGCCCCTTTCTTATCCTTAATTTCAATATCGAACTCGGAAAGAAGCAGAATCCATCGTATAAGGCGCGGCTTCGTGTCCTTCTTCTGAAACAAGTAACGCAGAGCGGAATGGTCAGTAAACACAACGGTTTTCGAAAGAACAAGTGTCACGACCCCAGCCCCAGTTTTACCCGGTCTTGAGCCACAGGAGAGGAACCCGTGGTATCTAATTGATGCGACAGCGGAAGATTTTAACAGGATCTTTTAAAAACTCAAATGCCCAATTATTTTATTTCATAATTCGGGATATACCCCGCAACTTACAATAGAGGAATTTTACAAGTAAATTCCCTGATTTATTTAAAACATGTTTATTCATTTTAACTGAGCCACCTCTTCAAGCTTGTTAGTGCTCCGTAGCACGTTCCCTTGATTTATAGCAGGTCGCCTGAAACATGTTGTAAAAATATTTTGTCAGCGGGGAAATACTGGTGAGTTATTCAAGTTTGTGAAATGACACATTAGTTATCAATTACAGCATAAGAGCGATTACAATGGCTTCTATCTTATTTTTATCTGGCGCCTTGTCACCCGTGTGACGATGGTCATACCACTATTGGGTCCTTCCCCAAGTAGTGACGTTTATCACGGTGAGGATTTATTAGCCTAACCCGTGAGAAATTAGTAATGTGCACAATACCCCACTAGCCAGTGATTAAGATAACCACAACTTAATCCCTCTAATTATAACATTTGAAAATGGAGTATTGTAAAATACTTTTGATAAAAAGAAAATAACTCACATTGCAGATTTAACGGGCAGAGTTTAAGCCTATGGATTAGCCTTGTAACCTAATTTAATAACATGCACACAAACTAGGTTAGTAACTAATACTACATTTACGATAACTCACGAGATTGAAACCCTCACAACGAATGACAAAGTGCGATACTTAAACATCCATCAAATTCACGATGAATGACAAAGCATAACCCTAATTTGGGCAGCACTTAAACATCCATTGGATTGATTTCTATCGATCGGACATTAAATCGTAGCAGCGATCAAGTTATTACCCTGTATTGCGGCAGAATTTGGGCTTATGTGTGTGTTTGGTAGTAAACAGACAATATCTCGAAGTGTAAAATGAATTTTAACGTTGTTTAAGTGCTAAAATGCAAGTCCCAAACCCCACTATTTATACTGAAAATTTGACCCCCTCGCGTGACGCGAGGGGTCACCTTGGGGGCGTCGCATGGCGCGAGGGGTCACCTTCTACCATAGGGTAGCCCCGTGTGTTTGTAGCTTATGTGAGTCAGCGGTTTGTCAAATTTCGATTTTGACAGCAAATTATGTGGATAATCGTAACTAGGGAATACCCCCCCTGAGTTTTAGGGGCCCTGATCCTGATTCTGTTTGTTCTGAAAATTTTAGGGTTTGTGCAGAATCACTTGGGTGTCTTAATTAGGGTTTCCTATTGAATAAAATAATAAAATAATGAATAGGACTTTTAATGAGAGTTGTTACATCCTCCCCACCTTAATAAGAATCTCGTCCTCGAGATTCACTGGAATAAGTGAGGATACTTTCGCTTCATTTCCGATTCCAGTTCCCAAGTGTATTCGAATCCTCTCTTTGAATCCCACTTGACTTTAACTAGCACTAGTCGTTTGTGCTTGAGAAACTTGATCTTTCGGTCCTCTATTTGTAATGGCTTCTCAACAAATTTTAACTTATCATATACCTCTATGTCTTGAAGAGGCACTACCAGAGATTCGTCAGATAGGCATTTCTTGAGATTTGATACATGAAATACGTCATGTACTCCAGCTAACTCTTCTGGTAGTTGTAAACGATAAGCAACTGGTCCTATACGTTGGATTACTGGAAATGGTCCTACGTACCTTGGACTTAGCTTTCCTTTCTTACCAAATCGAACTACTCCTTTCCAAGGTGAAACTTTCAATAGTACTTTGTCTCCAACTTGAAATTCTAACGGCTTGCACCGATTGTCTGCATAACTCTTCTGGCGATCTCGAGTCGTCTTGAGTCTTTCCTTGATTTGAGTGATCTTGTCAATAGTTTCTTGAACAATCTCCGGACCTGATAACTGACTCTCTCCTATTTCTGCCAAACAAACTGGAGTTCTGCACTTTCATCCGTACAGTGCTTCAAATGGGGCAGCTTCAATGCTTGAAGGATAACTATTGTTATAGGAGAATTCGATTAAGGGTAAATGGTTGTCCCAATTTCCCCCAAAATCTATCACACATGCCCTAAGCATGTCTTCCAGAGTTTGGATCGTCCTTTCACTTTGTCCGTCTGTTTGAGGATGATATGCCATGCTTAAATTCAGTCGGGTTCCCATTGCTTCTTGGAAACTTTTCCAGAAATGGGAAGTGAAACGACTATCCCTATCCGATATAATGGAGAGTGGAACTCCACGTAAGGATACTATTTCATCTACATACAACTTTGCCAATCTTTCCATGCTAAAGGTTTCTTTCATTGGTAGAAAATGAGCTGATTTGGTTAATCGATCCACAATTACCCAAATCGCATCATTACTTTTTCTGGTTTTAGGCAACTCAGTAACAAAATCCATTGTTATGAATTCCCATTTCCATACAGGCATTTCTAATTGTTGTAGTAGACCTGAAGGTTTCTGGTGTTCTGCCTTAACTTGTGAACAAGTAAGACACTTAGAAACATATCGAGCTATGTCCTTTTTCATTCCTATCCACCAGAAGTTATTTCTTAAATCTTGATACATTTTAGTGTTTCCATGGTGCATGGTATACCTTGATTTATGGGCTTCTTCTAAAATCTTATTTCTTAATTCTCCCTGCTTAGGTACCCAAATCCTTCTTTTGTGGAATCTCCAAATCCCATCAGCTCCTTGTTCTAATTCTTTTATTCGTCCTTTCATTCCTTCAGCATCATCCTTGATTGCTGTTTCTTGAAAATGCTTTAGTTGTTCCATTAAATCTAACTGTAGATTTAATCTAAGAGCACGAATTCGTCGTTGTTTCTCATGGTACTTACGACTTAAGGCGTCAGCAACTACATTTGCTTTTCCTTCGTGATATTGAATATTACAATCGTAATCACTTAGGATTTCCATCCATCTTCTTTGCCTCATGTTTAATTCTTTTTGCCCAAATATATATCTTAAACTCTTATGATCTGTATAGACAGTAAATTTACTTCCATACAGATAATGTCTCCAAATTTTAAGGGCAAAAATTATAGCTCCTAATTCTAAGTCATGAGTCGTATAGTTTTCCTCGTGCTTTTTCAATTGCCTTGAAGCATACACAATTACCTTCTTGCGTTGCATTAACACACATCCTAATCCTAGTTTTGAAGCATCACAGTAAACTTCAAAATCTTCAGTCCCTTCTGGTAAAGCTAGGATTGGGGCATTTGTTAACTTTTGCTTTAGAATCCTAAAAGCTTCTTCTTGCTTAGGTCCCCATTCAAACTTAACTGCTTTACAGGTTAGCTTTGTTAATGGTACAGCTATCTTGGAAAAATCCTTAATAAACCATCTATAATATCCGGCTAAACCTATAAAACTTCTAATTTCCATTGCTGATTGCGGAACCTTCCATTTGGTAATTGCCTCTATCTTAAAGGGATCTACGTGAATACCTTCGTGATTCACCAGGTGACCTAAAAATTGCACTTCCTGTAACCAAAATTCACATTTTGAGAATTTGGCATAAAGCTTTTCTTTTCTTAACAAAGTTAAGAGTGCATGCAGGTGCTTACAATGCTCGTCCTGAATTTTGGAATAAATAAGTATATCATTGATGAAAACAATTACAAATTTATCCAAGTACGGTTTACAGATTATATTCATCATATCCATGAATGCGGCAGGTGCATTCGTTAGTCCAAAGGGCATGACTGTAAACTCGTAATGACCATACCTAGTTCTTGTCACACCCCTTTCTGCGGTGGAAGCACAAGGTGTGATCATGAAAGGTTCTCATTGCATACGAAAGGTAAACATACTACATGTTCATAAAAATAACTTCAAATGTCATTACCATTACATAACGGAAAACATAGTTAAGAGTTTACATCATGAAACGACACATTGTTTGAAAGTTTACAACTTATTTAAGACAAACATAAACGACATCCACGAGCATGAGTAAGACCGCGCGCACACCCACCTTTAATTACCTGAAATACATGTGAGTTTTGAAAAAAAAAAACGTCAACATAATGTTGGTGTGAATTAATGCAGTTTTGTATTGAACGTTTGTATACTTTGTACGAAAAACATGGTATGTATTTTGTTTAAATCACGTATTCATGTATAAATCAAGTATTTCTATATGTATCAAGTGTTAATGGGTTGCAAAGCCATTAACATGTGACACGACATAGGAAGTCACCAAACCATAGGCATTTTTCTGTAGTCGATTCACGACTGAGACACAAAAACACTACTTGGTTCTAGTTGTCACCAAGAGTGGGGCTGCCCTGAAACCCATTAGATCTAACCTTTTGTTCTGTGGTCTAAGTATGTACACGATTAATGGTGCTTATGGTACCCTATTCGTGACACGGTTTCTCGTATCAATTCTTGGCACTAGTTTTCACCAAGACTACTTCTCGTTTTAGTACACATCATACCATTTTATAAATATTGAAGTATTGTAACATGTATTTCACCCCCGTCGTTATAAAACTGAAAACAGTTAAAAGAAAAGGGGGAGCATGAACTCACAACTTTGTGTTCCTTGCGTCGTAAACTTCACCGGATTTGCTTATAGTGCGTCGTGACCTAAACGTGTTTTATTATCGTTAGTCACTAGACTTGTATCGTACAAGCACAAGTCACTGTCTTTTGTATATGTGTTGTTGTGTTAAAAATATTTTATATTTTTAACTAAGTATCTTACTTATATTATTTTCTCAAAAATTAATATAAGTATCTTGTGTTTTGCACTTTGCACCCGAATTATGTATTTTGTCCAAGTAATATATTTTCATAAATATATCTCCTTGTATTTGTCTAAGTATGTTGTATGTGTATTTTTGTGTTTTTACTTCTCATGAGTATTTAGTGTATTTTCAAGTCCTAATACACTATCAAGTATAATGCATACTACATACACTTAGCACAAAATTTGGTGATCAAATAATATATATATTTTTCTCAAAAATATACATATTTAATATAAATTTCAATCTTGAAGAAATCATCATTTCATATCACTAAAAATTAGGGAAACCTTGGTAATATTTTTAGATACATTTTTAGGGAATAAGTTTCTCAAAACTTATATTTTTCTAAGTGTCAAAATTTATAGAAATTTTGACAGAGTTTCCCCTAAAAATGGAGGTTTCCCATATTTTCAAAACATGTGTTTATTTTCTTTTAATTCATCAACAACAAATTTTTCAACAACAATCCATACTAATTTCTCTATTTCATGAACTTGAGAATTTACAAAAATGTGTAGTGACTTACTAGCACATTTAGTAAGTCTTGTTACCCTTAAAATATGATTAGTTTCTTAAAAACTTTATTTTTAAAGAGTTTGTATTTTCACAACTCCTAGTCATGGTTTCCAAAAATATTTCTTCGTGAAATTTTCTTGTTATACAAGTGTTTATACACTTGTTTACTTGCTAAAAATGTGTTTATTTCATGTAATATCCAAATTTTAACAAAACTAATACTTTTCACTTGGTTCTTTCGAAAAACCACTCATAGATCTTTAGATCTACAAGTTTACAACTCATTTTTCCAAGAAATCACTTATTTATTCAACTTCAAAGTTCATGTGTGGATGATTCCATCATCCACAACATCTTTAATCTTCACATCTTGCTAGTTCATGTCTCTAAACATGATCTAGCAAGTCTATGTGATGGATCATCTCATTTTTACTAACAAATAACATTCAACAATCATCCCAACATAGAAACAACATGATTCTATCATCAACATAGCACTACTTCAACATTTTATCCATTCTTTATCCTTTATGTTTAAGACTTATTCATGTTCTTTAGAGTTTCTTAACATTTTATCATTCAATCAACTATTAACCACCAAAAACAAGAACAAGTTGAAGATTTAAAGCACTTACTACTAGCACAAGGCTAGGGGAGTTCAAGAGGGTAATTGAAGTGGATAAAAGCAAATGAAGAAGGTCCTTCAAGATCCGCTTGCACCGAGCTTCGTTAGTGACCTTCTTACACCACCAAAACACCTTGGATTGCTAGGAAGTGGATTGAAACAGATGGAGGTGTGTGTGTGTGTTGGTGCCGTGAGCAAAGGAAGGAGGAAGGGGAAGAATGTGGTGAAATGTGAAGTGAAGATCATGATCTTATGGCTTGTCTTTTTATCCTCCAACAAAAGTTTATCCCATGGTTTTTATGTTTTAAAACTACATAACAAGATTTAATAAACTATGAAAGAAATCAAGGGTGTGTACCCCCTTGTCTAGAACCGGTCATGGGGGGGTGTGTTAGCTTGATTCCAATGGGAAGTTACAAGTTCTAGTTTCATTTCAAGTGTTAAATCTAGTGTTAAGTGTGTTATTAACTATATAGTGTGTTAGGGTGTTCGGGGACCCTAACTAGCTCAGAAAAATAAAAACAATGCTTCAAGCATTATTTTGGTGTTCCGGGTATTGTCCGGTTGTTCGGTTAGATACCGATTCGTTAAAGTGCTAAATTGCACCGTTTAGTGTCTTTTAAGTATCCTTTTGTAGCACTTTCAATTCCCGACACTTAGGGAAGTATTCTGGATGATAAAACGACATTTCTGCATGATATTTATATGTCTAAAAGCTGATTAGAGGTGAATTTATTAAAATTCTGCACTTAAAGTGCATTTCGGGTGCTTTTTAGTGCGTATTTTAGCTTCCGTAAGGTATATATGTAAACCCTTGTATGTATTCTGGGGTTTTAATGTATTCTTGTTGTTGGACCTACACCTAGGCCTCAATTTTAATGTCTGACTGCTTTTCGCAGTTCTGTTGACACAGTGTGTCTTACCGGTGAGTTTACTAGTATTTCTGACGCAACGCTCTCGTTTATGCATAAAGCAATATTTTGTAGTATAAAACGTGCATGAATTCACTTGTTTAGCATGTAATCAGTCAATGTTGACATTTAAGCACATAATTGCAGTCATTAAATAATAATTAAAGTGTACGGAAATTACCGGTTTGGTGCCAGTTGTCATAGTTCTGAAAGCAGTTTTAGGTATGTCTTTGTTGGGATTGAACCCTATCAGAGGAACAGATAATTAAAGCCAAAACTGGATCAGAGCAGTGGATCCAGAATAAGCAGATGTTTACATACAAGTCTCTCCCCTTGAAAGTGGTTTCAACATCTGCTGACCTCCTATCTGCTGATCTTGCAAACTGCTGACCTACAACTGCTGCTCAAGTAAAGAACTGATGCAAGACTAAAGCCCTGCTGGTTCAATCTACTGCCTTGAGTCAAGCACTGCTGATCCGAACAAGTACTGCTGGGTTCACAGCAGTGGAAGGTTGCAGCAGCTGATCTATAGTCTGTTTTGTATTGTAATGTAATAGCAGTAGTTAACATAGCAGTGTTTGTATAGATCAGAGGTTAGAGTTTGTTAGGAGGTTAGATGTCACTTTCATGGTGACGTCAGCTAAGATGCTCAGTGTTTTGCAAGTGCCTATAAATAGTTCAGTACTTTGTACTATTCTATTAGCTCTTTTGCATCATCGTCTTCTTTGCACGAACAAACAACTGAGCTCTGGCTGAGGGGGAGTTTGCATTCATTCATCAATCATTGTAATCGTTATTGAAATAAATTCAATCTTCCGATTCATTGTGAAAAGATGTTTGATCAAAGTATTACTCTCGTTTGATTGTATGCAAAGTTTGTTTTCATCATAATTCCGCTGCACACTCATCCATTTTCATCTTAATTACAAACACAAAACACAATCAGAAACAAACTCAGATCCAACAATTGGTATCAGAGCTTGGACAGTCAAATTTGATTTAACAATCATTTTGACGTAAATAGTTCAGCTCATAACAGTTGATACTGATCGTTTGTTCGTTTATTGAAAAACAGAGCAAGGATTAATCACCATTAAAGTTGATTTCTCAGTGTCTGTAAAACAACAAGAATGACGTCACAATCTCAGGATGATAAAAACAACATCGGCTCGCTTTTTAAACCACCTATCCTAAAAAGAAATGAGTACAACATCTGGCAGAGGAGGATGGGTCACATCCTCGCTCAACAAAGCACAGGTTGTTGGAGGTCTGCCATCTATGGTCCCCATGTTCCCACAGTGCCAAGCGCTGAAGATGCTAAAAAGTTCGTTCCAAAACCAGTTGAAAATTATACCGAAACCGACTATCAAAAGTTCGAACTAGATGCTAAAGCGTTTAGCATCATAGCATCAGCGCTGCCCAATGAAATATATGCTAGACTGTTACACTATAACAGTGCCAAAGAGTTATGGGACGCACTTAAGGAACAGTTTGGGGGGACCGAAGAAGTCATAGAAAACAATAGGGAAATCCTGAACCAACAGTACGAAACATTTTGTTACGTTAAAGGTGAATCACTAACGCAACAATTTGAGCATTTCAGTTGTCTCATCAGTGAACTGAGGCTTGTTAACACCACTTTTACAAACTCAACTCAAAATAGCAGGTTCCTCAGGTCACTACCAGAAAAATGGGACACCATAGCTTTTGTCACCAGAAACTCACCTGAGTTCAAGGATCTGACCTTGACCCAACTTCACGGTCGACTCCTGACCTACGAAAGGGAGTTGAACCAGAAAAGGAGGTTGCAAGAGTCAGGAAAAGTTACTGATGATTACACTTTCGGTAACACTGCTCTTCTGGGTCAAGAAGAATCTGGGAGCAGTGGTAAGGATCAGGGTTATGATCACTTCATTGACATAACTGCTGGTGCAAATTTTAACAACCCTGATCCTCACTCTGCTAGTTATGCATTCACTGCAAACGAAAACCAGATGTCAGACAATTTAAGCTTTGAACTCAATGATTTACAACATTTTGATCCCACTGACTTAGAAGAGATGGATATCCTGCACCAGTTGGCTTTGCTAAGTGTTAGAACTAGCAAATTCTATAAAAGAACAGGGAGAAAATTCCCAGGACTTCATGGGAATTTGAGGGTTGGTTTGGATAAATCGAAAATCAAGTGTTACAAGTGCAATAGGTTAGGGCACTTTGCTAGGGAATGCAGGAGTCAAAACAATGGACCAATAGTTACTCATCCTAGCTCTAACCCTAGACCACAAAGTCAAAACACTGTGCACTATACTCAATACACCCCTGCAGCTCAAGTGAACACTGCTCACTATGCTGCTGCCCCTGTGCCTGTGCATTATGTCCAAACTACTGTCCCACAAATTCAGTATGTTCAAACCCCTGCTCCACAGGTACAAGTGCAACCTGTTGCACCTCAAACCACTGCTCCAGCAGCAGTACAACCAGATCAACAAAGTTTCTTCACTCAAGGGTTTGTTGACTGGAGCAGTATGCCTGAAGACCTTAGTGATGAAAATTTTGCACTCTATGCTTCTAATGATTCTTCTCATAATGAATTTTGTTTGATGGCATTAGAGTTAATACATGAGGGGGTTGAAGCTGAAAAGGAACAGCTGAGTATTGAAACAGTGGATGAGGTGACTGAAGCAGTGGTTACTGCTGTGGCTGGTGAACTACTGTTGGGAGAAAGTTCAGGTACCCTGATTGAACCACTGACAGACCCATGGTCCGAAGAGAACAAGGAAGAAAAGAAAGAAGAAAAAGCAGGTGAGAAAGAAGAAAGAGCTGAAGATGAAGAAAATCCTCAATGTGATTGTGCAATGATGGCTGCTGCCAAGGTATCACCTCAAGTTCTTGAAAAACGGTGTTCTGACAATTGCATTATTGCTTTTGCTAACATCAAAGAGGTGAACGAAAACCTTCGGGATAAAATCTTAACTGATGAAGTCAAATTTGAAAGATCTTTAAAAGAACTTAAAAACAAATTGGCTGAAAAAGAAAAGGAGATTAGCAGCATGAAAGAAGAGCAGAGCATAACCAAAACCCAACTCCAAACTATGGTAGAAAAATACCAAGTTTGCAAAAAGGAGTTAGAGTCCACCCAGATCACATGTGAGAGATGGGTGGAATCATGCAAAGGGTATGAGGTTATGCTTGAAAAATAGATAAAAAGCAATGTAAAATTTGGGGTTGGTTATAGAAAACATGATGATGAAAACACTGCTTTTGGAAAATCTGTTCAAACCACTAATGTAACCACTGGTTTCATCCCCACAAACAAGAATGGCCAAGAAGTGAAAATCACTGACAAACTTGGTAACAAAATCACACTTGACAGACCAATGGGATCCTCTACTTTTGAGGAGCTTGAAGATTATCAGTTTAAACCAAAATGGTCTGATGAGTGTGATATTCTTGAAAATTTCAAGCCAAAGGACTTTGCATCAACTGATGGTGTTAAAGCTCCAAAAGCTAAAGTCATACCTCTCAAGGACATCCCAGCAGTGGTTAAAACCTCTGCTGCAAAGGAGTCTGAAAAGAGAAAGAAGAAAGAAAAAATTGATAACTTGTTTTGTGAATTCTGTGAGAAAAGGAATCATCTAACAAAAGACTGTTTCCACTTAAAAGCTTATGATTTAAACAGAACAAGTGTCATTGTTTCAGCAGAAAGTTGCATTGTTTGTGGTAAAACAAACCACAAAACTCAAGCATGTGTGTATCTCAAAAACTTTGATGTGAAAAAGAACGAGTACATGGCTAAAACATCCTTGAGTCCATCATCATCATCATCATCTGTCAAATTCACCAAGATACAACCACTGTTTGTGCCAGTTCAAACAGCTGTCACAAAACAGCTGAACCAAACATCTGTCAAAAGAGATATTCAGGTTACTGATGCACCCCCTGCTAATCAATTCAGAAAAGGCAAGAAAAAACAGTCTTACCAAAGGATTCCACACGTTTATGAGGCCTACAAAAGGCCCTCTAAACCCAGAGTGAACATGCATCCTTTTGGTTACCAGCAGGTGATTGGTCAGGATCCACAACAGTGGTTAGAGAAACACTGTCCTAAAACAGTCCAAACCCCTGACCTAACCACTGTCCATCATTCTGCATCCATCCCAGACACTGTTGAGACCCCATCCAAAGCCCTGCTGGTTTTGGAGACCCTAATGAACTAATCCTTTTACTTCATGTGCAGGGAGCTTCTGCATGCTTTGATAGTCTTTGGTATGTGGATAGTGGAGGCTCCAGGCACATGACAGGATGTAAAGCCCTCCTCAAAGACTTTAAAATCCATGGAGGGGGTGATATATCCTTTGAGAATAATAGTAAAGGGAAAGTTCTGGGGTCTGGTACAGTGCAGTCTGGAAATATAAAATTTGAAAATGTCAATCTAATAGACAATCTAAAATTCAACCTTCTGAGTGTATCACAAATGAGTGACAAAGGGTTTGGGTCATTCTTCACAAAAGATTGTTGTAGGATTGTTGGACCAGAAATGGTCAAAAAGATTGAAGCAATAATCAACACTGGTCAAACTAAACTTGTTGCTCAAAGAAGTGGCAATGTTTATGTTGTTGACATGTCAAAAGAGTGTCCCAGAGCTGATGCATGTCTGTTCTCAGCTGCCTCTAACAAAGAGACAGAACTTTGGCACAGAAGGCTGGGACACACAAATCTTAAGACAATCACTGAAATTTCAAAAAATGGTTTGGTGAGAGGCCTACCACAAAAATTGTTTTCATGTCCTGAACATTGCATGTCCTGTTTAAAAGGAAAACATCATAAAAGTTCTTTTAAGTCCATTAAAGAGTCCAAAACAACCCAGTGTTTGCAGATGCTACACATGGATTTGTTTGGCCCAGTTCAAGTCATGAGCCTCAAGAAGAAAAGATATTGTTTGGTTATCGTTGATGACTTTTCTAGGTTTACATGGACTTTCTTTTTACACTCAAAAGATGAGACTGCAGGCATTTTGCAAGACTTTGTGACACAGGTTGAAAAGCAATTTGACCTTCCAGTGAAAAGCTTCAGGAGTGACAATGACACAGAATTTAAAAATAAGGAGTTGGATGCCTTCTGTGTGAAGAAAGGAATTGTAAGGCAGTACAACATTCCTAGAACACCAGAGCAAAATGGGGTTGTTGAAAGAAAGAACAGAACTTTGATTGAGGCTGCCAGAACTATGCTTGCAGATTCAGGTTTGCCATTAACTTTCTGGGCAGAGGCAGTAAACATTACTTGCTATGTCCAGAACAGAGTTTTAATAAACCCCAGGCACAAAAAGACTGCTTATGAAATTCTGTATAAAATCAAACCACTGATCTCATATTTCAAAGTGTTTGGCTGCCCATGCTTTATTTTGAACTTAAAAGATTCTATTTCTAAATTTGCAGCCAAAATTGATTGTGGTTATCATCTGGGATACTCAACCACTGCCAAGGCCTACAAAGTGTTCAATACACGGACCAAGGCAGTGGAGGAGACTTTGAATGTAAAGTTCAATGAACTTTCATCAATGAAAATCCCAGCAAATCCTGCAGATCTGTTTGATCTTGAAAAATTTACTTTTGAAAATACTGCTGTCAAGACTAACAGTGCAGGTCCATCAGAGGATACAACACCAGACTATGGGTATGAAATCATCATCCCTCAAAGGTCTGCCATAAAGGGAAAAGCACCAGCTGTTCAAAACAGTTGTCAAAGCTCAACCACTGCTACCTCAACAGTTGTTGACCAAAGTAGCCCATCCACCACTGCTTCCACATCCTCAAACACTGCTGACAAAAGTCCTCAAACAGTGGATAAAAGTCAGCAGTTGTCCACTTCATTACCTCCTATTCCACCACCTTTTGAAGCCACTGCTGGGTCATCAAAGTCACCAGCAGTGGTTAGCTCAGATGATACACATTTGCAGCCTTCACCCACAAATGCCATCATACCATACCAAGGAGATTTAATCCTCTTGAGATCTCATCCACCTGATCAAATCATTGGCAACATAAATGAAGGGGTGCTCACAAGAAGCCAAACCCAAAACATTTGTCTTTTTGCTGGCTTTCTATCACTTCATCAGCCAGTCAAGTACCAAGAGGCACTGAAAGACAACAGCTGGGTAGAAGCCATGCAAGAGGAGCTCCAACAGTTCAAAAGACAACAAGTATGGGAGCTTGTACCACTGCCAGAAGAGGTCAGTCCCATTGGCACAAAGTGGGTCTTCAAGAACAAAACTGATGAAAGGGGCATTGTTGTCAAGAATAAAGCCAGGCTTGTGGTTCAAGGTTACAGACAGGAAGAGGGGATTGATTATGATGAAACATTCGCCCCTGTTGCAAGATTGGAAGCCATTAGACTGTTCCTGGCCTTTGTTGTCAACCACAATATGAAGGTGTTTCAAATGGATATCAAAAGTGCTTTCCTCTATGGTACAATTCAAGAAGAGGTGTATATTTGTCAACCTCCAGGCTTTGAGGATCCATTTTATCCAGATCATGTCTACAGGCTAAACAAAGCCTTGTATGGCCTGAAACAAGCACCAAGGGCCTGGTATGAAACTCTTTCCAACTTCCTACTCTCAAATGGTTTCAAAAGAGGTACCATTGATAAAACACTGTTTCTAAAATGGAAAGGGAAGGATTTAATGATTGTCCAAATTTATGTGGATGACATTATTTTTGGAAGCACATGTAACAAAATGTGTGAAGAGTTTAGGGAACTCATGACAGCTGAGTTTGAAATGAGTGCAATGGGTGAGCTGCAATGCTTTCTTGGTCTCCAAGTACAGCAAATGCAAAATGGAACTTTCATTCATCAAAGTAAATATGCTAAAGAACTTTTGACCAAATTTGATATGAATGATTGTAAACCATGCAGCACACCCATGGCAACAAATAAGCTGGTCATGTCTGATGAAAAAGATGAGCTGATTGACCAAACACTTTATAGAAGCATGATTGGGTCTTTATTGTACCTAACTGCATCTAGACCAGACATCATGTTTGCAACATGTGTCTGTGCAAGAAGTCAATCAGCTCCCAGAAAATCAAATCTCATTGCTGTAAAAAGGATCTTCAGATACATAAAAGGTGCTCCCACACTTGGTATCTGGTATCCAGCTAATGGGAACATCAAGCTTTCAGGTTTTTCAGACAGTGACTTTGCTGGATGTCACACCACAAGGAAGTCCACATCAGGAGGGTGCCAGTTTCTAGGTGATTGCTTGGTTTCTTGGCAAAGCAAAAAGCAAGCAGTAGTTTCAACATCCACTGCTGAAGCTGAATACATTGCTGCTGCAAGCTGTACAACCCAACTCCTGTGGCTTCAAAATCAGTTACTGGATTTTGGTATCACTACCTTAAAGACACCACTCATGTTGGACAGCCAGTCAGCAGAAAATATCATCAAAAATCCAGTTTCCCATTCAACCACCAAACACATCGACATCAGACATCACTTTGTGAGGGATTGCTATGAAAAAGGTTTGATTTCTCTGCATCATGTCCCAACTAAAGACCAGCTGGCAGATGTGCTCACAAAAGCACTTGATACAGCCACTTTTGAAAGCTTGGTCTCTAGGATTGGGATGCTGAACATGGAATAACAAGCAACATCTTGTTTTTCTATGAATAAAAGCAACAAAATGTTTTCAGAAAATCAAAAATCCATCCTTAAAAATAGCTAAAAATGAAATTTTCATTGAAATCCTTAAAAGTCTGCCATAACCACTGTTTGTTCAAAAGTCTGCTCTGCTTCAAAGTCTCTCCACTGCTGAAAGTCAACCCATGTTCTCTCATTCCTTTGATAAACTCTGTTGTTCAAAAGCAGTGTCTTATCCACTGATATGCTATCCACTGATAGTGAAAATCATCCACTGCTTTACTACCACTGCCTTCATCAGTCACTTTCATAAAAGTACTGTCCTTCACTTTCACCAGGGGTTGTCACGTGGGCAGTACATAGTGGTCAGACCTTTTGTAACGGCTGCCACGTCAGCATTCAGTTTCTTCCCTATAAAAATTCCCCACTCACCACCAAACAGGGTTTTACTGTCGAATTGGATTCTTAAAAATTCTCTTCTCAAAACAGTTTTTCTTCAAATTCATTCACAAATTTCTTCGATAATCATCTTCAAAATGACAAAATCGAAGCCATCAACAAAACCCTCATCCAAATCCACATCGAAAACAGCCTCTCAAAAGGCAATCTCCACTGAAATCCCACATAAACCATCTCACAATCTCCTGGGTCTTCTCACAAAGCCAGGAACCACCAAAGTTTTCGATTCCATCATTGACATCATGGCAAAATCAAAGTATAAAACTTTGTTCACCGCCGATGCACCAATCTATTTGGCGACCCAAAGAGAGTTCTGGAAGAATGCAACCCTTGAAAAACAAGGAGACACTGCAACCACCATCCACTCTTCTATAAAGGGTAAAGCTGTCCAAATCACACCACAATCCATCTCAGAGGTCTTTCAACTCGGTGATCAGGAAGGTAAAATTTCTTTCACTAAAAACGAGTTACAAACTGACTTCATTGAAAGAGGGTATGAAGCCACAATGATGAAGAAACTTACCTTACAAAAAGGTTATTTTACTTCTGCAATCAGATTTTTATTTCATACCCTCCTACTATGTGTTTCAAATAAAACCACTTCTTTCAATGAAATTCCTTTAAAGATTCAAAATCTGGGATATGCAATTCTTCAAAACGAAAATTTTAACTATTCCAGGGAAATTTTTAAAGATTTGGTTAATAATGTTAAAACAAAATCATTTTTACTGTTTCCAAGGTTTTTAAGTTACTATTTTGAAAAGAAATTCAGTAAGGATGATTTAACTGTAATAAATCAAGGTGATTCTACTCAAATAAACAGTTTAACAACTGAAACTTTTTCAAGAATGTTAGCACCTTGTAAAACATAAGCAGAGGTGCCTGAGCAGAATTTAGCAGCTACCACTGCTCCTCAGGTATCTGCTGCTGAGCCCACTACTCAAGGTGATCAAAGTGGCAGCACAACTGCTTTGAAACCCACACCTACAATCACCAAAAAGCCAAAAAGAAAAACTCAAAAACCCCCAAAACCCATCAAAAAGGCAACTCTGGAGGATGAGATACCAGTGCTACTGCCTGTGACAACACAAATGTCATAAGAAACCGCTGCTGCTACTTCCTTACAACAGTTGGTACAAATATCTCAACCCATGACCAAAACTCCTCCTGCTTCTTCACAAAAAGATCAGGTTGTACACATTGGGACACCACATCATGATGCTCTGGAAACACTCGTTTCCATCATCCACAGCTCAATTCCCGGAGCAAATCCTCTTTCTTCACCAAACATCACATCCACAATTCCCCCCACCAACTAAACTGCTGTTGGATGCAATTGATTTGAACCAGGCACTCACCAGTCCTTCTCAATCACCTATCAATGAGAATATACCTCAACAACTGACTGGGTCTGATGTATCAATCTTTTCTAACCCACCAACACAACCTGAGGAGGTTAGACCCCTTGAGTTACACGTAACTCTTGGTGGTAGTCCAAGTGAAGCAGCCACTACAACTGTTGAACCCATTGGTTTATAGTTGGACAGTGGTTACATTAATAAGACTTCCTTGGAGGCAATTCCTTACATAGCACCTCTGCCAACCACCAGTGGATTTATTTATCCTACTGGCAACATAAAAAGGTTGTCAAGTGTTGAAGGAAGAAGACCCCAGTACGAAGAAAAAGGGGCATCAGTGGTTAGTGTTTGGAGTACACTTCCTACCTCAACCACTGATAAAACCACTGTTAGTGGGAAATCAGATGATCCCATTAAATTGGGTGATGATTTAAAATATCAGGATTTGACGGAACGAATTGAAAAGTTGGATACATCTATTGCAGATCTTAAAAACATGCTACAGCAGGTGTTGAAAACTCAAAAGATGCAATCCACTGCTGTTCCACCTCAAGCACCTGCTCCACAACAGGCATCTGCTACAAATGAGCTCTAGAATCTATTCCAACCTTTTCTCCATCAACAAGCACAACTAGCAGATCAGCAACATGAAAAACATGTTCAACAACTGAGAAATGTAATGGAGTAAAGGTTCAAGAACACCCAGGCTGATCTAAAGGCTCTAAAAACTCAGATCCTGCATACCACTGGCACTGCTCCTCCAACAGTACTTTTCATTGATCAACTCCCAGAAGATAATGCCAAAAAGGGGAAGAAAATTCAGGAGTGGAAGAAGAAGGGAATAGATGATGGTCTTTTCATTGAACCAGAAAAGGATGCCATGACCAGAAATATCCCTTTGCCAGATGGTAGCAAGAAAATTGATGTGACCACAAATGCACTAGCAGAAGCAGTTGCAAGCGTCAAAAGGGATAGAGAGGCCAAAAAGAAAGCCAGGGTAGATTATCCAGATCAGGGTACTTCAGGGTCAAAAGATGATGAAAATCTTGTTGATGAAAAGAAGAAGCCTACAAGAAGAGTAAGGCTACCCAAATCCATTCCAACCAGACGTTCAAAGTCTGTTCCAAAACCACCACCTAAAAGAGCTGTTGTAACTCCTGTTGTACCCACTACTGTGGGTACTTCAGTGGTTTCAACATCTGCTCCCACTTCAACACACACCACTTCAACACACACTGCCTTATCACCATCACCACCAAAAACAAAATCACCTCTGGCCAAAAAGCAGAAGACAACAGTTGTTATAACATCTGTTGTAAAGACGACAGTGGTTGGAACACCAGTTGTTTCAACAACTGTTAGTCAATCACAAACCACTGCCACTACATTCACCACCACTGTTCCATCCAAAACATCATCAGCCCCTCCTCAAACAAAGAGGAGAAGGCTAATTCTCAAAGATGATGACACTTCACCACCACAAACATCTTCAAAATCTTTAGCTCTTGTCACAATACCAAAACCTGTTCCTCTCTCTTCAGTTCAAATGTACAAGCCCTTACCTCCTGCAGGTGTTCAATTTCCTCTTGAACTAGCTGCTGTTAGAGAAGAAATAACATCTTTTTACTATGAGGATGACCCTGCCAAAAGGAGTTTGCCATCAATAAAAGGATATCCCTGGCCTAAAAATGTTGATGAATATTTGAAAATCAAGGCCAAGCAAGCAGAGGATATCTCAAAAAGAAACACACAAGGTAAATCTGACAAAGAAATTTCAAGAAACTATCAATATCTGCTCACACAGGTCAGATCCCTAGAACAATTTGCAAAAAAATGTCAGTCAACAAATTTCAGAAAGAGCAGCTGAAACTTTGAAGAAAGACTACATTGAAAGCATCATGGCACACAAGAAGTACAAAGGAGAGAGATACATGTACAAAGAGTGGACTGTTCCTGAGCTTGAAGATGAAGCTGCAAGAATTCAAGACATGATAAAAAGGAAGGTCACTCACACTCCTCCTGACTGGGCAAAGTTTAGAAAGAATGTACCTGACAAACAGGTAGAACTAAAAAGAATGAAAGAGGAACTGGTTGCTGCTGAATATGGAAACAAAAGACAAATTCCTAGATGGAAAGAAGATGTGGTCAGGGCCACCTACAAAAGGTTGGAGGAACTAAGAAAGAAAGATCCAAATGTTCCTCAAAAGCCTGACTATCCTGAAGCAGAGGTTTCAAAAAGACCATCAAAGCTGTAAATCAGGAGAGCCACTGCTCCAACTGGTGTTGCCATCTATAAAAGAAGGACACACAAACAGTTAGGAGGTGAAACCATCCAAGAGTTGATAAAAGGAGATGACCTTGTAAAAGAAGGCATAAAGAAAATGATCATAGAAACTCTTGGTTTGGATCAAACTGCAAGTACTGCTCAGCCAGTTATGAATAGGCCAACCTCACCAAATACCTCTGCAAATAAACATCTCCCAAGAAACCCACCAGGCTCAAAAATACAAAAGTGGGAAACTGACAAACAGACCTGCGTATTGACTTTGCTCAGGTCTGGTGGAGAAGTGGAGAAAATATCAAGGGAACAAGCTCTTGGCCTGAGTCTTGAAGATTTGCAGGATCTCCTTGATCTTCCACTTAGCAGGGATGATGAAGACACGGATGCCCTAGACTTTGAACTACAATTTAAAGGTCAGATAAGGGAACTGTTGATGAGGCAATAAATGTCCACAATAATGAGGGGTTTTAGCATTATCTGTTCCAGGGGGAGATTGTTGGGATTGAACCCTATTAGAGGAACAGATAATTAAAGCCAAAACTGGATCAGAGCAGTGGATCCAGAATAAGCAGATGTTTACATACAAGTCTCTCCCCTTGAAAGTGGTTTCAACATCTGCTGACCTCCTATCTACTGATCTTGCAAACTGCTGACCTACAACTGCTGCTCAAGTAAAGAAATGATGCAAGACTAAAGCCCTGCTGATTCAATCTACTGCCTTGAGTCAAGCACTGCTGATCCGGACAAGTACTGCTGGGTTCACAACAGTGGAAGGTTGCAGCAGCTGATCTATAGTCTGTTTTGTATTGTAATGTAATAGCAGTAGTTAACATAGCAGTGTTTGTATAGATCAGAGGTTAGAGTTTGTTAGGAGGTTAGATGTCACTTTCATGGTGACGTCAGCTAAGATGCTCAGTGGTTTGCAAGTGCCTATAAATAGTTCAGTACTTTGTACTGTTCTATTAGCTCTTTTGCATCATCGTATTCTTTGCACGAACAAACAACTGAGCTCTGGCTGAGGGGGAGTTTGCATTCATTCATCAATCATTGTAATCGTTATTGAAATAAATTCAATCTTCCGATTCATTGTGAAAAGATGGTTGATCAAAGTATTACTCTCGTTTGATTGTATGCAAAGTTTGTTTTCATCATAATTCCGCTGCACACTCATCCATTTTCATCTTAATTACAAACACAAAATACAATCAGAAACAAACTCAGATCCAACAGTCTTCTTCTTGTACCTTCAATTGATGATATCCGGAGCGTAAATCGATCTTAGAAAAATATCTAGCTCCTTGAAGTTGATCAAAAAGATCATCAATCCTAGGTAATGGGTATCGATTTTTAATTGTAACCTTATTTAATTCTCTATAATCAATACACATTCTCATCGAACCATCCTTCTTTTTTACAAACAACACTGCTGCTTCCCAAGGGGATGAACTAGGTTGTATGAAACCTTTACTTAGTAATTCATCTAACTGCTTTTTCAATTCTAGCATTTTGGTGGGTGTTAACCGATAAGGTGCTTTGGCTATCGGTGTAGTTCCAGGAATTAGATGAATTCTAAATTCGACTTCCCTATCAGGTGGTAATCCAGGTAGTTCTTCTGAGAATACATCGGGATATTCCGATACTACTGGAATTTCTTTAAGCTCTTTACTTTTCGTAGTAATGATTACTGAAATCATATACATCATTTCTTGTTTTCTGGAATAACTAGCCAATTTCATTACTGAAATGAATTTCAGGGGCTTTCGTGGCTTATCTCCTGTAATCACCACTAATTCTCCTGTGGCCGTATGAATTTCTATGGAATTCTTATCACAAAGAATTCGAGCATGGTTGGCTACTAACCAATCCATTCCTAATACGACATCGAATTCGGCTAATTTCATTGGTAACAGGTTTGCAGAAAATTTATGACCTGAGAGTTCTATTTCTACATTTTGCAAAACCTTATCTATTTTAACTGAATTCCCATCTGTCGTTTCGACTGTAAAAATTTGCCTAAGGTTGGTCAAACGAAAATTAAGAGCTTGGCAGAATGAAGTATTGATAAAACTTTGGTTTGCACCAGAGTCAAATAATACTTTTGCGTAAACGTCGTGAACTAGAAACGTACCAGCTATAACATCAGGAATTAGCTCTGCTTCCTGAGTAGTTAGTTGAAAGGCTCTTACGTTCTTCTTAGTGGCTCCTTCTGCAGTTTTGGCTTTGTTTCAGCTGGGTTAACCAATTTCGGGCATTCTGGTCTGAAATGTCCTGCTTCTCCACAGTTGTAGCAGACTATTGCTTTCTTCTTCCTGCAGTCTTCTTCTTGGTGCCCTGGAATCTTGCAAAAATTGCAATATCCCTTAAAGTGCTAAATTATTTTGATGAAAGCAGTTTTAGGTATGTCTTCTTCTTGTACCTTCAATTGATGATATCCGGAGCGTAAATCGATCATAGAAAAATATCTAGCTCCTTAAAGTTGATCAAAAAGATCATCAATCCTAGGTAATGGGTATCGATTTTTAATTGTAACCTTATTTAATTCTCTATAATCAATACACATTCTCATCGAACCATCCTTCTTTTTTACAAACAACACTGGTGCTTCCCAAGGGGATGAACTAGGTTGTATGAAACCTTTACTTAGTAATTCATCTAACTGCTTTTTCAATTCTAGCATTTCTAGCATTATTTTGGTGTTCCGGGTATTGTCCGGTTGTTCGGTTAGATACGGATTCGTTAAAGTGCTAAATTGCACAGTTTAGTGTCTTTTAAGTATCCTTTTGTAGCACTTTCAATTCCCGACACTTTGGGAAGTATTCTGGATGATAAAACGACATTTCTGCATGATATTTATATGTCTAAAAGCTGATTATGGCTGAATTTATTAAAATTCTGCACTTAAAGTGCGTTTCGGGTGCTTTTTAGTGCGTATTTTAGCTTCCGTAAGGTATATATGTAAACCCTTGTATGTATTCTGGGGTTTTAATGTATTCTTGTTGTTGGACCTACACCTAGGCCTCAATTCTAATGTCTGACTGCTTTCCGCAGTTCTGTTGACACAGTGTGTCTTACCGGTGAGTTTACTAGTATTTCTGATGCAACGCTCTCGTTTATGCATAAAGCAATATTTTGTAGTATAAAACGTGCATGAATTCACTTGTTTAGCATGTAATCAGTCAATGTTGACATTTAAGAACATAATTGCAGTCATTTAATAATAATTAAAGTGTACGGAAATTACCGGTTTGGTGCCAGTTGTCACAGTCTCCCCCCGTTAAAAGAATTTCGTCCCGAAATTCAGGCTGAACTAACTCTCGCAGGAGTCTTCTGGAATAGGTGGGGATACTTTTCTTTGAACTGGTCTTCACGTTCCCATGTGTACTCGGGTCCGTGCTTAGAGTTCCAACGTACTTTGACAAGTTTAACAGTGCTCCTCCTGGTCTTGTTGACTTTCCAGTCGGTAACCTCAACGGGTTGTTCTGTAAATCAGAGGGCGTCATCAATATGTACTTCATCCACAGGGATGATCACGTTTTCTTGTGTTGGACTCTTCTTGAGGTTGGATACATGGAACGTATCATGTACTCCATTAAGTTATTTCGGTAACTCCAACTTGTATGCCACGGTACCAATTCTTTGCAAAATTCTAAACGGTCCGATGTATCGGGGATTCAGCTTTCCACGTTTTCCAAATCTTACTACGCCCTTCCAAGGTGAGACCTTTAACAGCACTTTCTCTCCCACCTCAAATTCTAGTGGTTTCCGTTTTTTATCAGCGTAACTCTTTTGTTGATCTCGAGCCGCCTTGATGCGCTCTCGGATCTGTATGATTTTGTCGGTTGTCTCTTGCACAAGTTCAGGACCAACCATACGCTTATCTCCAGCGTCTGCCCCACATAAGGGCGATCGGCACTTGCGGCCATACAGAGCTTCGAACGGTGCGGCTTTTATGCTCGTATGATAACTGTTATTGTAGGAAAACTCAACTAAAGGTAGATGAGTATCCCAGCTGCCGCCTAGGTCCATGACACATGCGCGAAGCATATCTTCTAACGTTTGTATAATTCGTTCGCTCTGGCCGTCTGTTTGCGGATGGAAGGTCGTGCTTAGATCTAATTGAGATCCAAAGGCTTCCTGAAAGGATTGCCAAATTCTTGAGACAAAGCGGCCATCTCTGTCTGAAATAATTGAGATAGGCGCTCCATGACGTGCCACAATTTCCCTTAAGTATATCTCTGCAAGCTTTCCAGTGCTATCCTTCTCTCGGATCGGTAGGAAATGCGCAGATTTCGTTAATCGATCAACTATTACCCATATCATATCGTGTCCTCTCGGGGTCCTGGGTAGTTTCGTTATGAAGTCCATTGAGATTTGCTTCTATTTCCACATGGGTATCTCTGGTTGTTGTAACAGGCCGGACGGTTTCTGATATTAAGCGTTAACCTTAGCACAGGTTAGGCATTTTCCAACATAAACAGCAACGTCGCTCTTGAGTCTCGACCACCAATAGTATTCTTTTAAGTCTTGATACATTTTGTCCGATCCTGGATGGATCGAGTATCTTGATTTATGTGCTTCATCAAGGATGACTTCTCGAATACCCCCGTAGAGCGGAACCCAAATACGCTTCTTAAAGTATAAGGCTCCCTCTTCATTTGGCACCATATAATTCAACATACCTCGTAGGTATTCAGCTTTATGGTTTTCCATCTTAAGGGCTTCTTGTTGTGCATCACGAATGCGTGCGGTGAGGTTCGTTTGAATAATCATTTCCAACGCTCGAACCCTTAGGGTCTTAACCCTTTCTTTCCGGCTTAACGCATCTGCTACAACGTTTGCCTTTCCAGGATGGTACTTAATCTCACAGTCATAATCGTTTAGCAGTTCGACCCATCGTCGTTGGCGCATGTTTAGCTCCTTCTGGTCAAATATGTGTTGTAGACTTTTGTGATCTGTGAACATTGTACATCGAGTACCATACAGATAGTGTCGCCGGATTTTCAAGGCGAATACCACTGCTCCCAGCTCCAGGTCGTGAGTGGTGTAGTTTCTTTCATGTACCTTCAACTGTCTTGAAGCATAAGCGATGACTTTCTGGCGTTGCATAAGCATGCAACCCAAACCTTGTCGTGAAGCATCGCAGTATATCACGAAGTCTTCAGTGCCTTCGGGTAATGATAGTATCGGTGCATCGCATAGCTTGTTTTTAAGTAGCTGGAAGGCTTCTTCCTGCTTGTCACCCCAGTCGTATTTCTTGTCTTTCTGCGTAAGGGTGGTTAGCGGTTGAGCTATCTTGGAGAAATTCTCGATGAATCGCCGATAATAGCCCGCTAGGCCCAAGAATTGTCGAACTTCAGTTGGGGTTTTAGGGGCTTCCCAATTCTTTATTGCTTCGATCTTGGATGGGTCCACATGAATGCCCTTTTCGTTTACAACATGACCAAGAAATTGTACTTCGCGAATCCAGAATTCGCATTTCGAGAACTTTGCATAAAGTTTCTCTTTCTTCAGTAGTTCCAGAATAGTTCTGAGATGTTGCTCATGTTCTTCTTTCGTTCGCGAGTAAATCAGGATATCATTGATAAATACAATCACGAATTTATCAAGATATGGTTTGCATACGCGGTTCATCAGATCCATAAATACCGCTGGTGCGTTCGTCAGTCCGAATGGCATCACAAGAAACTCATAGTGCCCATAACGCGATCAGAATGCAGTCTTTGGTATGCTTTCTTCTTGTATCATTAACTGATGGTATCCAGATCGAAGGTCGATCTTGGAATAGTAGCTTGATCCTTGCAACTGATCAAATAAGTCATCAATCCTCGGTAGTGGATACCGATTCTTGATCGTGAGCTTGTTCAGTTCTCTGTAATCGATACACATCCGCAGTGTTCCATCCTTCTTTTTCACGAATAATACTGGAGCTCCCCAGGGTGAGAAGCTTGGCCTTATGAATCCTTTATCCAACAACTCCTCGAGTTGTGTAGATAATTCTTGCATTTCGGATGGTGCAAGTCGATAGGGAGCCTTGGCTACAGGAGCGGCTCCTGGAACCAAGTCTATACGGAATTCGACTTGTCGTTGCGGAGGTAGTCCTTGCAGATCTTCGGGAAAAACATCAGGAAATTCCTTCACCACAGGAATGTCTTTAAGTTTCGGCTCCTCAGCCTTCTTATCTACAACGTGTGCTAGGAAGGTAGCACATCCTTTCCTTAAGCACTTATGTGCCTTCATGCAACTGATGATTCGAAGAGGCGCGTCTCGCTTTTCTCCATGCACGACGAGAGTTTCACCATTCGCTAAAGGGATGCGAATGATTTTCTCATGACAAATAACCTCAGCTTTGTTCTTGGACAACCAGCCCATTCCGACTACTACATCAAAGCTACCCAATTGAATAGGTAAGAGGTCGATGTTAAATCTTCGTTCACCAAGCTCTAATGTGCAGTCTCTAACAACTTCGCCCGATTCAACGAGTTTACCACTGGCTAGTTCTATGGAATAAGGAATTTCTAATCTACTAGATTCTATTCCAAGCATGCGTTTAAATTCCACAGACATGAAGCTATAATCAGCGCTAGTGTCAAATAATATGGATGCAAAGTGATTGTTAAGGAGGAACGTACCGTTGACCACATTAGGGTCCTCGCGTGCGTCCCTTGCTCCAATTACAAATGCTCGAGCCTGAGCATTGTTTCCTTTTGGGCAGTCTTTCATGAAATGTTCATTGCTTCAACAACTGAAGCATCCTTGGTTTCACCCAGCTTCATTTCCAACTCGGTTACCATTGCCATTTCCATTTCCCCCATTGTTTCCAGCACCGTGGCGGTTTCTACTCCCGTTCCTGTTTCCCTTACTCCAACAGTCTTCAGTGCGGTGACCCAGTTTTCCACACTTGTCACACTTTGAAATGCGACAAACTCCCTCGTGATGACGCTTGCATCGATTGCATTTGGGCAACGTGCCCAGGTATCCCTTAGCTGGAGCGTCATTCATGACTGCAAGAGTTTTCGCCTCCTGAGGCAGGTTGTGGTCACGCTTCTTGTTGGAACCCTTGTTGTTACGAATTGCTTGATTCAGGGTTACATGCTTCCTTTTCTTGTCCCCAGACGACTCAGCATGCGTTTCAGACTTTTCTGTTGGGTTCAGGGATAGCTTCTTCATACGAACACAATCTTCAGTAAGGCTGACAGCTAGAGTTACAGCCTCAGTGATAGTTTGGGGTTTGGCTGAAGTCACCATGCCGCGAAACTCTGGGGCCAGTCCCCAAATGTAGCGTTCGACACGCTTAAATTCGGGAGTCACCATGTAGGGAAGCACTCTAGATAGATCGTGGAACCTTCGAGTATAACCATTAATGTCAGCACCTTCCATGGTCAAGTGCCAGAACTCCGTTTCCAGTCTTTGGAGTTCAGCACGAGAGCAATACTTCTCTCTCATTCTTTCCTTCAGTTCATCCCAAGTTAGGCCATAAGCGGCATCATCGCCCAAGGTTTGGACTTGCAAGTTCCACCAAGTCAGAGCTTCATCGACAAACAACCCAGTAGCAAAAGTGACTTGCTGATCCACGGTACACTTGCTCATGCGGATAGTAGCTTCAGTCTTCTCCGGTCAGCGTACAAATGCTACTGCACCTCCTGTGCCGTCGTAGTTCATCGGCTTGCAGTCGAGGAACTGCTTGAAAGTGCAACCTAGAATTGATTCAACCAATTCACATGTGAGCAATCGAAGAAATAATGAAACAAAGACCGTTCATAAATTTCTCCATGCTTAGCAAATCGTCTTAAGGTTACCTTGAGCTGCGTTTCCTCCAGATGAATCTCCATTCCCATTACGTCTAGCGTTGCTTGGCCTGCCACTGTCTTGAGTTCGGTTTGCCTCGTATTGGGCGATAGCAGCGGAGATCCTTTCTTCCAGTAGAGCGTTCAGCTCTTCAGCAGTTCTTGGCAGTGGGGGAGGAGGAGGTTGATCACGAGCGTTCACAGCTTTCCTGGGTGCCATGTTCTGACGGAACATAACACAACAGGGTTAGACATTTGTTTGATATCGTCATACTAGACAGTAGTAGTATATATATTCACAGGTATATACCACATAAGTGACATCAAACAATTATTACTCTAGCAGAGTACTTAGTAGGCTTGCACTGAGGGAATCTACACGTGACAAAACTTGCTGTGGTTTCTGTGCACTGAATTCCATAATTATATATGCATCCATAATTACGTAACTCCTTGCACAGTCCGCACAGTTCATTTCATCCTCGTATCTCTTCCTTCAGATGGGCCATCGCTTTTAGATAAAGTCATGTATACTTGTGACATTCTACTTCTAGTATATGCTAATTATCACACATAATTGCAAGTAATTTCTCAGTTAAACACAAGTGCTACTTCTGTGCACCCTAAGTCTCGTAGTGTCTTTTCTAGACTCTTGTAAACAGTTTTAGGAAGTGGATGTCGCGGGACGTTTTATGCAATGAAAAACCTTTTTGAAAAATTGTTTTCGTGATAGGATCCTAGAGATTGTAGACTAGACTCGGAAAGGAATCCTGGTTCACTACAATCGCAGCTCTGATACCAATCTGTCACACCTCTTTCTGCGGCGGAAGCACGAGGTGTGATCATGAAAGGTTCTCATTGCATACGAAAGGTAAACATACTACATGCTCATAAAAATAACTTCAAATGTCATTACCATTACATAACAGAAAACATAGTTAAGAGTTTACATCACGAAACGACACATTGTTTGAAAGTTTACAACTTATTTAAGACAAACATAAACGACATCCACGAGCATGAGTAAGACCGCGTCCACATCCACCTTTAGTTACCTGAAATACATGTGAGTTTTGAAAAAAAAACGTCAACATAATGTTGGTGTGAATTCATGCAGTTTTGTATTGAACGTTTGTATACTTTGTACGAAAAACATGGTATGTATTTTGTTTAAATCACGTATTCATGTATAAATCAAGAATTTCTATATGTATCAAGTGTTAATGGGTTGCAAAGCCATTAACATGTGATACGACATAGGAAGTCACCAAACCATAGGCATTTTTCTGTAGTCGATTCACGACTGAGACACAAAAACACTACTTGGTTCTAGTTGTCACCAACAGTGGGGCTGCCCTAAAACCCATTAGATCTAACCTTTTGTTTTGCGGTCTAAGTATGTACACGATTAATGGTGCTTATGGTACCCTATTCGTGACACGGTTTCTCGTATCAATTCTTGGCACTAGTTTTCACCAAGAGTACTTCTCGTTTTAGTACACATCATACCATTTTATAAATATTGAAGTATTGTAACATGTATTTCACCCCCGTCGTTATAAAACTGAAAACAGTTAAAAGAAAAGGGGGAGCATGAACTCACAACTTTGCGTTCCTTGCGTCGTAAACTTCACCGGATTTGCTTATAGTGCGTCGTGACCTAAACGTGTTTTATTATCGTTAGTCACTAGACTTGTATCGTACAAGCACAAGTCACTGTCTTTTGTATATGTGTTGTTGTGTTAAAAATATTTTATATTTTTAACTAAGTATCTTACTTATATTATTTTCTCAAAAATTAATATAAGTATCTTGTGTTTTGCACTTTGCACCCGAATTATGTATTTTGTCCAAGTAATATATTTTCATAAATATATCTCCTTGTATTTGTCTAAGTATGTTGTATGTGTATTTTTGTGTTTTTACTTCTCATGAGTATTTAGTGTATTTTCAAGTCCTAATACACTATCAAGTATAATACATACTACATAAACTTAGCACAAAATTTGGTGATCAAATAATATATATATATTTCTCAAAAATATACATATTTAATATAAATTTCAATCTTGAAGAAATCATCATTTCTTATCACCAAAAATTAGGGAAACCTTGGTAATATTTTTAGATACATTTTTAGGGAATAAGTTTCTCAAAACTTATATTTTTCTAAGTGTCAAAATTTATAGAAATTTTGACAGAGTTTCCCCTAAAAATGGAGGTTTCCCAGGTTTTCAAAACATGTGTTTATTTTCTTTTAATTCATCAACAACAAATTTTTCAACAACAATCAACAACAATACATACTAATTTCTCTATTTCATGAACTTGAGAATTTACAAAAATATGTAGTGACTTACTAGCACATTTAGTAAGTCTTGTTACCCTTAAAAATATGATTAGTTTCTTAAAAACCTTATTTTTAAAGAGTTTGTATTTTCACAACCCCTAGTCATGATTTCCAAAAATATTTCTTCGTGAAATTTTCTTGTTACACAAGTGTTTATACACATGTTTACTTGCTAAAAATGTGTTTATTTCATGTAATATCTAAATTTTAACAAAACTAATACTTTTCACTTAGTTCTTTCAAAAAACCACTCATAGATCTTTAGATCTACAAGTTTACAACTCATTTTTCCAAGAAATCACTTATTTGTTCAAGTTCAAAGTTCATGTGTGAATGATTCCATCATCCACAACATCTTTAATTTTCACATCTTGCTAGTTCATGTCTCTAAACATGATCTAGCAAGTCTATGTGATGGATCATCTCATTTTTACTAACAAATAACATTCAACAATCATCCCAACATAGAAACAACATGATTCAGTCATCAACATAGCACTACTTCAACATTTTATCCATTCTTTATCCTTTATGTTTAAGACTTGTTCATGTTCTTTAGAGTTTCTTAACATTTTATCATTCAATCAACTATTAACCACCAAAAACAAGAACAAGATGAAGATTTAAAGCACTTACTACTAGCACAAGGCTAGGGGAGTTCAAGAGGGTAATTGAAGTGGATAAAAGCAAATGAAGAAGGTCCTTCAAGATCCGGTTGCACCGAGCTTCGTTAGTGACCTTCTTACACCACCAAAACACCTTGGATTGCTAGGAAGTGGATTGAAAAAGATGGAGGTGTGTGTGTGTGTTGGTGCCGTGAGCAAAGGAAGGAGGAAGGGGAAGTGTAGGTCCCGGTTTTGACTCCGTTTCGATTGCGAACCAAACGTGTGACGTGCGGAATCCATACACGAACGTGACCGAACACACGAGAACGTAATATAACTGTGATTCTATTGATGAATATGATAACGTACAGCACCTGAATCACGTACACCGAGCTTTCTCTCTCTAGACTCTCTCTCTAGATCTCAAGCTCTCCAAAGTGCCAAATGTAGCAAAAGTGTCAAAAGTCACTAACTCTAACCCTAACTCTACTATTTATATGCCAAGGCTTTAATGAGAAAACTCATTAATTACAATATTGCCACCTTGCCTTTCTTAACTAGATGTTACAATATAAGGCTTGAATTAAAGTGTTTTAGCTACGATTTGAGATGACAGAGGCGATAGACATACTGCACTAACAGACTCCCCCTTGGATATTGCCGCAGTCAATCTCAAACATTTAGTCAGAATCCTGGTGACTTCGTAGCGTCTGTTCTTTCTCTCTCCAGCTTGAACAGAATCCCGGTGGATCTGTCTTCAGCTCCAGCTCCCCCTTTCGGTAAACTCTTCAGGCTCCCCCTTTTGTCAAGCTTCCGTGCTTTGGGATCGACACCTGGCTTTTCGGTTACAAGCTCTTCTGGGAAAGATACCTGGCTTCTTTCACCCTTCCTCTTGCGTTGAGCTCGTCTTCAGACTCCCCCTTAGACTCAGCTGTCGGGATCGTAGTCTGGTACAACATCTGCCATTCTCAAACATTTATAAGTAAAAATGTTTTAAACTTTCAGGATTGAAAACCCTGGCTCTCTCAGCATAAGCTAAAACATTTCAACAGTGAAAGTGTTTTCGATTGTCCAGGAATCGTAAACTGACTCTTTTAAACTTTCTAAATCAAGATCCTGGCTCTAAGATATAATAATATGAATATATCCAGGATTACTTGAATCTCTCCCCCTATCAACAATCCTTAAGGATTTGACAGTTTTATCAAACAAAATCGGAAACTGGCTCTTTTACAGATTTTAACAATATAAGAATCCAAATCCCTCACAGATAATCATCCAAGTCCAAATTAATGACCTTGGAGATATCACAAACTGTTTTTGATTTTTTATTTTAAAAATTTCAAGTTTCAAATTAATGAACTTGTTTTATTTTCAGAAACACGATCAGCATACTTAGATTTTGAAACTCAGTTCTCAGACATCGGTTGTCGAAAATAAAGCAGAATCAAAAATCTTTTTGTATTTTTCTGAAATATAAAGCAGTAAAGAAATATGTACAAACATATTTACACACAATATTTTTGTTTGAGTTTGCGTCAGAGAATCATATCAATTTATGACAAATCACAAGTACCGTTGAGCTTAGTTACACATTAAGAATTAAACAATTCACTTAGATTGTCGATATACTGATCCACTTAAATTTTCACACAAACTTCAACTGATTCAGGATACGGATTAGATGTATTAAGAACTTAAACTCATTCATGTGTCCCACTTCTTGAATATACTCTCGTATCCAGATCCCAATATTCAGTCTTACAGGTGAGTATATGTCACGGCCCACGACCCGGTTTGACCCGTTTCAGGAGCCGCGGGACAGAAATCCCATGGTATTTATTTAACAGCGGAAGTTTTCTTCAGGATCTTTTAAAAACTGAAATATTTCCCGATTATTTTATTTCACAACTCGGGATAAAACCAGGTAATTTACAATCATAAAATTTCACGAAGAAATCTTTTATTTTACAAAACATGTTTCTTTATTTTATACTGAGCCACTTCCTTAAGCTTGTAGTGCTTCGCGGCACTTTTCCTGGATCACAACAGATCACCTGAAACATGTTTGAAAAAGGTTTTGTCAGCGGGAAATACTGAGTGAATCATTCTATTTACTAAAACGACTCGTTTGTTATAATTTACAGTATTAATAGCGATTACAATGTTTCTAATATCAAACCAACTACCCACGGTATTTGTCACTCGACCGGATCTGTGACTATGGTCATATCCCCCATTGGCTGCCCCAATGGTGACGATTATCAAGTAATGTATACAAAACCCCACATACCGGCTGTAACTTGGTGATTACAAAGACTTAATCCCCGTAATTATAACTTTGAAAATAACATGCTTTTGAAATCAAATTTGATAAAAAAGAGAATGACTCACATTGCAGATTTAATTGAGCAGAGCTTAGCCTACTGATTAGCCTTTTAACCTAAATTAATAACAAGCACACAATTCGGTTAGTAACTTAATACAGCATTTACGATAACTCACGAGATTAACACCTTCACAACGAATGACAAAGTGCGATACTTAAACATCCATCGATTTAACGACGAATGACAAAGCATAAACCCTAATGTGGGCAGCACTTAAACATCCATTGGATAGTTTAATCGATCGGACATTGAATCGTATCAGCGATCGAGTTATTACCCTGTATTGTGGCAGCACTCCGTGTTATGTGTGTGTTTTGTTGTAATCTACGTATATCTCAGCGTATATTTGTAATTTGATCGTCGAACGAACAACAGAATGCAAGTGCCAGGACCTTCTATTTATACCCAAAATTGGCACCTCCCGCTAGTCGCGAAAGAATCCGCGGTACTTGCCGCGTGTCGCCTGGGATGTCAAAGTAGGGTAGGCCTGCTTCGTCACCTATCTAGCCCTGATGAGTCGACGTTGCATGAAAATTCTATTTCGACAGCATTTTATAAGGATAATCGTTAATAGGGTTTTACCCCCCTTGAGTTTTAGGGGTCCTGATCCTAATTCCAATTATTCTGAAAATTTTAGGGTTTATGCAGAATCACTTGGGTTTCTTAATTAGGGTTTCCTATTGAATAAAATAATATAGTAAATAAGACTTTTGATGAGAGTTGTTACATTCTCCCAACCTTAATAAAAATCTCGTCCTCGAGATTTACTAGAATAAGTGAGGATACTCTCGCTTCATTTCCGATTCCAGCTCCCAAGTGTATTCAGCTCCTCTCTTTGAATCCCATTTAACTTTGACTAGCACTAGTCGTTTGTGCTTGAGAAACTTCACTTTTCTGTCTTCTATCTGAAGAGGTTTCTCAATAAATTTTAACTTTTCGTTTACCTCTATATCTTGGAGAGGTACTACAAGAGATTCGTCTGCTAGACATTTCTTGAGATTGGATACATGAAATACATCATGTACTCCAGCTAACTCTTCTGGTAGTTGTGAACGATAAGCAACTGGTCCTATACGTTGGATTACTAGAAATGGTCCTACGTATCTGGGACTTAGCTTTCCTTTCTTACCGAATCTAACAACTCCTTTCCAAGGGGAAACTTTCAACAGTACTCTGTCTGCAACTTGGAATTCTAACGGCTTGCATCTATTGTCTGCATAACTCTTCTGGCGATCTCGAGTCGTCTTCAGCCTTTCCTTGATTTGAGTAATCTTATCAGTATTTTCTTGCACTATCTCAGGACCTGACAATTGACTTTCTCCTATTTCTGCCCAACAAACTCGAGTTCTGGACTTTCTTCCATACAGTGCTTCGAATGGGGCAGTTTCAATACTTGAATGATAACTATTGTTATAGGAGAATTCAATTAATGGTAAGTGATCGTCCCAATTCCCACCAAAATCTATTACACATGCTCGGAGCATGTCTTCTAGAGTTTGGATTGTCCTTTCACTTTGCCCGTCTGTTTGGGGATGATATGCAGTGCTGAAGTTTAGTCGAGTTCCCATAGTTTCTTGGAAACTTTTCCAGAAATGAGAAGTGAAACGACTATCCCTATCTGATACAATGGAGAGTGGAACTCCATGTAGAGATACGACTTCATCTACATACAACTTTGCCAATCTTTCCATGCTAAAGGTTTCTTTCATAGGTAGAAAGTGAGCTGATTTGGTTAATCGATCCACAATTACCCAAATCGCGTCATTACCTTTTCTGGTTTTGGGTAATTTAGTAACAAAATCCATTGTTATGAGTTCCCATTTCCAAACTGGCATCTCTAATTGTTGTAGTAGACCTGAAGGTTTCTGATGTTCTGCCTTAACTTGTTAACAAGTAAGACACTTAGAAACATATCTAGCTATATCCTTTTTCATGCCTATCCACCAGAAATTCTTTCTTAAATCTTGGTACATTTTATTGTTTCTTGGATGCATAGTATACCTAGATTTATGGGCTTCTTCTAGAATCTTATTTCTTAATTCTCCTTGCTTAGGTACCCAAATTCTGCTTTTGTGGAATCTCCAAAGTCCATCAGCTCCTTATTCTAATTCTTTTATTCGTCCTTTCATTCCTTCAGCAACATCCTCTATTGTTGTTTCTTGAACATTCTTCAATTGCTCCATTAAATCTAATTGTAAATTTAATCTGAGAGCACGAACTCGTCTTTGGTTCTCATGATTCTTACGACTTAAGGCATCTGCAACTACATTTGCCTTTCCTTCATGATATTGAATATCACAGTCGTAGTCACTTAAGATTTCCATCCATATTCTTTGCCTCATATTTAACTCTTTTTGCCCAAATATATACCTTAAACTTTTATGATCTGTATAGACAGTAAATTTACTTCCATACTGATAATGTCTCCAGATTTTCAGGGCAAAGATTACGGCTCCTAATTCTAAGTCATGAGTCGTATAGTTTTCTTCGTGCTTTTTCAATTGTCTTGAAGCATACGCAATTACCTTCTTGCGTTGCATCAGCACACATCCAAATCCTAATTTTGAAGCATCACAATATACTTCAAAATCTTCAGTTCCTTCTGGTAAGGCTAAGATTGGAGCATTGGTTAATTTATGTTTCAAGATTCTAAAGGCTTCTTCTTGTTTAGGTCCCCATTCAAACTTCACGGCTTTACAGGTTAGCTTAGTTAATGGTACAGTTATTTTGGAAAAATCCTTAATAAACCGTCTATAATACCCAGCTAAACCTATAAAACTTCTAATTTCCATTGCTGTTTGTGGAACCTTCCAATTGGTAATTGCCTCTATCTTAGCAGGATCTACATGAATCCCTTCGTGATTTACCATGTGTCCTAAAAATTGCACTTCTTGCAACCAAAATTCACACTTCGAGAATTTGGCGTACAGCTTTTCTTTTCTTAACAAAGTTAAGAGTGCATGCAAATGCTGACAATGTTCTTCCTGACTTTTTGAATAAATAAGTATATCGTCTATAAAAACAATTACAAATTTATCCAAATACGGTTTACAGATCCTATTCATCATGTCCATGAATGCGGCAGGTGCATTCGTTAACCCGAAGGGCATGACTGTAAACTCGTAATGACCATACCTAGTTCTAAAAGCAGTCTTAGGTATGTCTTCTTCTTGTACCTTCAACTGATGATATCCGGAGCGTAAATCTATCTTAGAAAAATATCTAGCTCCTTGAAGTTGATCGAAAAGATCATCAATCCTAGGTAATGGGTATCGATTCTTAATTGTAACCTTATTCAATTCTCTATAATCAATACACATTCTCATTGACCCATCCTTTTTCTTTACAAACAACACTGGTGCTCCCCACGAGGATGAACTAGGTTGTATGAAACCTTTACTTAGTAATTCATCTAATTGCTTTTTCAATTCTAACATTTCTGTAGGTGCTAACCGATAAGGTGCCTTGGCTACCGGTGTAGTTCCTGGAATTAGATGAATTCTAAATTCTACTTCCCTATCTGGTGGTAATCCAGGTAAATCTTCTGGGAATACATCTGAATATTCTGAGACTACTGGTATATCCTTAAGTTCTTTACCCTTAGTGCTAATGATTACTGAAATCATATATACTATTCCTTGCTTTCGTTCATAACTAGCAACTTTCATTACTGATATGAACTTCATGGGCTTACGTGGTTTATCTCCTGTAATCATAATGACTTCTCCGGTGGGTGCCTGAATTTCTATAGAATTCTTATCACAAAGAATTCGAGCACGATTGGTTACTAACCAATCCATTCCTAACACAACATCAAATTCAGCTAATTTCATAGGTAATAGGTTCGCAGAGAATTTATGACCTGAAAGTTCTATTTCTACATTTTGCAAAACCTTATCTATTTTAACTGAATTCCCATCAGCCGTTTCTACTGTAAAAATCTGCCTAATGTTGGTTAAGGGTAAGTTAAGAGCTTGACAGAATGAAGTATTAATAAAACTTTGGTTTGCACCAGAGTCAAATAATACTTTTGCGTACACGTTGTGAACTAAGAACGTACCAGCTATCACATCTGGAATCATCTCGGCTTCCTGAGTAGTTAACTGAAAGGCTCAAACATTCTTCTTAGTAGCTCCGTCAGCTGTCTTGGCTTTGTTGTCTGCTGATTTGACCAATTTAGGACATTCTGTTTTAAAATGCCCTGCTTCTCCACAATTAAAGCAAATTATGGTTTTCTTTCTGCTGTTTTCTTCACGATGTCCTATAGTTTTGCAAAAATTGCAGGTGATATCGCATCTTCCATAATGTTTCTTTTTGCATTTCCTGCAGAATGACGGAGTTAGAGATTGCCCTGTTCCTCTTCTCTTAAAACTGTTATTATTACCCGTACGAAATCCTTGGGTAATTTTCTGAGCTAGTTCCTTCTTTCTGTTTTCATCTTACGTGCGTACCAGTTCGTCAGTTAGGGTATTGGCTAATTCCACAGCATCGTCAATCGTACGAGGTCTCGCAGCTTTAACGATGTTACGGATTTCTCTAATCAATCCCCAAATATAACGAGAAATGAGTACCGGTTCTGGCGAAACCAGTGTTGGTACCACTCTAGCATATTCAAAGAATGTCGAAGTATAACCGCGACAATCTACACCCATCATTCGATGGTTTAAGAACTTATTCGCCATTTGATCTCTTTCATATTTGGGACAGAATTTTCTTTCTACAAGACTCTTAAATTCTTCCCAGTTCATGGCATAGGCCATCATTCTTCCTTTTGATTGTAACACCGTGTTCCACCATTCAAGCGCCCCTTCTTTGAAAAGATTTGACGCATACATGACCTTGTCGTCCGGAGCACATTTACTTATGGCAATTACAGCCTCGGTTTTCTCTAACCAACGCAGTGCCGCAGTCGCTCCTTCATTGCCTGCAAATTCAGTGGGTTTACAAGCAAGAAATTCTTTATAAGTGCAACCAGGTGTTGCAGCTTTCATTTTCTTAGGGAGCAGAGCTTGCCGTGGTTCATTATCATGATTAACATGATCATTGCCTCCGTTTACGCTATTACTGAAGTTATCTTCAGAAATACGTTTGCTAGGAACGATTTGTTGCGGTTCTATTGGATTTTTAACAGCAGCAACGATTGCTGGAATAGCGTTGGCTATCCCTTGAGCAACGATATTTTCTATATCCTGCCTAGTCATATATTGATCCCCTGGTTGTTGCTCAGATTGATTAACCTCATTTACTGGTTCGTTATTGGCGTTTTCCATCTGATAATATATTTAATTTTTATTAGTATCAAATAAATAACATTTATACACAAAATAATCATATTAATTTCGCAATACACATATAGTCAAAACTATTGATTTCTCGATTTCCATTTATATTTCATAGTATGCATCAATACACCCTATTTACAAAGTTTTATTTTTAAGTTATTTCACAAGATTATTACTATTACACAACCACGGTTTCACTAACCCACTATCTCTCGTCGTTTATCTTCCTAAAAACGAAGCTCCATTTCATCATATTTCCAGGCAATTTGTCCCCTATCTCCCGGATTCTATTTCCCGCATCCATTAATTCTTCGCCAAAATGGCGGAGTTCTGCTAAATTCTCGTTACTCATGGGTGGATTTGGTAATGGTTCTGGGTCGAACTGAGGGAGAAAGGAATAAGGACTGTTGATAATGTTTTGGAATTGCCAATCATTTGTCCACCATTCATCCATTCCTAAAGGTTGGGTATGGATTATTGGTTCTGGGATTGCTGGTTCTAAATTCATTGGTAGTTGAGATTCAATAGGCTGGGCAAAAACATTTCTATTGACAGGCTGAGTAGTATCACAGCTTGCCAATATAAAATCCAGCTCTTCCTGCAATGTCATTTCCTGATTTTGCTTAGAGCTTTCTCCCATTTCTATTTGGGTTTGGTTAGATCCTCCTCCAGTCTCCATTTCTATTTGCTTGGAAGATTCTTCAAACTGTATTCCCATTTGCCTAGACTCTTCCCCGACTTCAATCCCTTTCCCTTTGTCTAATGGATTAGCTATTTTGGGAATCTTTCTAGGGACAGGTTTCCTTCTATGCACACGCCTCTATCCTACAAATCTCCTCCTCTTCTTGGGCTTGGGTTTCTCCGAGGCGGAGCATTGAACTCAATAGGCTCTTCTATGTCTGGTATATACCTATTGAAATCTCTTGAAACCTCTATTTTTACCGGATAGAGATTTAAATTCTGAAGAGCGTCAGACAAGTCACTCATGCTGTTTAGCAAAATACACACAATTAAAAATCATAACAAAATTTTATAGAATACCTTTAAATATTATTCCAGACTGAGTAACTATAAAACAACTGAAAATTAAAACACACTAGGTTTTATTTATAAATTTATTTATTTACTGAATAAGGTTTCTGAACTGTAGATGATAAAGGTGCTAAGACTTGTGTCAAATTATTTAAAAATTTGCATTAACTGCTACAGTAGCTAGCATATAAAGATCTGCCCATTTCTCATCTAACTTGTCCTCCCAAGGTGTTTTACTGGTTAATTCCTGGGTTTCTTGTTTAATCTTCTTTTCTCGGGATTTCCTTATTTTCTCTTTACTTTTCCTAATAATCAGACTTCTTTTACTAGGAGAAAGTGGTTCCTCGTATTGGGCTTTTCGAACAAATATTCCTTCCTCAGGAACAGCAGGGAGTTTTGAGGATTTTGTTTGAGATGAACTTCCCTTCTCATTGGATGACTTATCTAGTTTAAGATAGATGTTTGACAACTTTTGCTTACCCATATTGTAACTAACAAATAGTCAGTTAATAAAACACATAATCACATAATGGAAATCAGGAAAATTAAGTATTTTTAAATACTTAATAGGCTTAAATCAGTGGCTCTGATACCACCTTTTTCTGTCATGGCCCACGACCCGGTTTGACCCGTTTCAGGAGCCGCGGGACAGAAATCCCGTGGTATTTATTTAACAGCGGAAGTTTTCTTCAGGATCTTTTTAAAACTGAAATATTTCCCGATTATTTTATTTCACAACTCGGGATAAAACCCGGTAATTTACAATCATAAAATTTCACGAAGAAATCTTTTATTGTACAAAACATGTTTCTGTATTTTATACTGAGCCACTTCCTTAAGCTTGTAGTGCTTCGCGGCACTTTTCCTGGATCACAACAGATCACCTGAAACATGTTTGAAAAAGGTTTTGTCAGCGGGAAATACTCAGTGAATCTTTCTATTTACTAAAACGACTCGTTTGTTATAATTTACAGTATTAAAAGCGATTACAATGTTTCTGATATCAAACCAACTACCCACGGTATTTGTCACTCGACCGGATCTGTGACTATGGTCATATCCCCCATTGGCTGCCCCAATGGTGACGATTATCAAGTAATGTATACAAAACCCCACATACCGGCTGTAACTTGGTGATTACAAAGACTTAATCCCCGTAATTATAACTTTGAAAATAACATGCTTTTGAAATCAAATTTGATAAAAAGAGAATGACTCACATTGCAGATTTAATTGAGCAGAGCTTAGCCTACTGATTAGCCTTTTAACCTAAATTAACAACAAGCACACAATTCGGTTAGTAACTTAATATAGCATTTACGATAACTCACGAGATTAACACCTTCACAACGAATGACAAAGTGCGATACTTAAACATCCATCGATTTAACGACGAATGACAAAGCATAAACCCTAATGTGGGCAGCACTTAAACATACATTGGATAGTTTAATCGATCGGACATTGAATCGTATCAGCGATCGAGTTATTACCCTGTATTGTGGCAGCACTCCGTGTTATGTGTGTGTTTTGTAGTAATCTACGTATATCTCAGCGTATATTTGTAATTTGATCGTCGAACGAACAACAGAATGCAAGTGCCAGGCCCTTCTATTCATACCCAAAATTGGCACCTCCTGCTAGTCGCGGAAGAATCCGCGGTACTTGCCGCGTGTCGCCTGGGATGTCAAAGTAGGGTAGGCCTGCTTCGTCACCTATCTAGCCCTGATGAGTCGACGTTGCATGAAAATTCTATTTCGACAGCATTTTATAAGGATAATCGTTAATAGGGTTTTACCCCCCTTGAGTTTTAGGGGTCCTGATCCTAATTCCAATTATTCTGAAAATTTTAGGGTTTATGCAGAATCACTTGGGTTTCTTAATTAGGGTTTCCTATTGAATAAAATAATATAATAAATAAGACTTTTGATGAGAGTTGTTACAGTATACCTAGATGATATCTATAAGGGGAATAAATTATAGTACGAAACCGTGAGAGCTCAGGTCAGAACTTCCGTTCAGCAGAGAGATGACGGCTCGACTTTTGGTGTGTCCCCTTTAGAGGATCTTTTGTTTACAACAGCAATGACTATCAATTTTATTGTTTCGTCAATTTGCTGAGGGCGGCGCTATATTTCAAGCAAGCAAAAAGTATTCTCCGGGGACTAGGCCATTGCTTCCGCAAAATCAGAAGTCCCGGGATAATACCCCAGATATCACTAACCATAAAGACCTAGTATCTCAGAAAGAGGGGTCCTTCAAACGAGATTTCAGGGGTTACCTATATATCCAAGTAGTGTTCCCCACGAAATAAGCAAGTTTGAATTTAGGTTTATATCCCGAAAAAGTTTACTAAATGTATAAAAATCTACCGACACATCATCAGTGAGACTGTTTAACGCTATATAATCATTACATTTCTTTAGCATACTGTAACTGTCTACTGATGTACTATCATTTCCTCTTTTTACACAAAAACTCAATTTTCATTTTTAATGTTTTTGTCTTTTTGCCAATAGGTTTTTATCATGTTTTTGTCATTTTCAAATTTTTAAATGTTTTTGGATTTTCTAACAATATTACTCCCCCTAAAATTCAAAACCATTTAAAGAAAATTTGATAACCGATGTAGATAGCTTTGTTTCGCCATCCATTTTCTGCTTCTCATGCACTGTTTTGCAGAAAAATATAACATACCCCCATGATTTACAACACATTGATATTTACAGTTTGAAAACCGTTTTTCAATCTTGTGAAATTAATCATGTTTGTTCAGCCGTGAGGGTTTCGGCGTATTCACTCAGAACTCCCCCTTACAACAAACTATTTTCTCATAATGATTTCAAAACACTTAAGTTTGTGTTAATCAGAATGGTTTTTCCGGAAAAATTAGTTTGTTTACCCATCACTTGTAGGTTCGGGGTCATCACATCACCTTGTTCTCTTTTAACCATTTTGAAAATCTAACATTATTAGGTCAAACACCACTATCACTTGTAGAAAATCAAGTACAACTTATTGTCCTTGATTAACCACTTGTAAGACGAAATATCACAGTTACCATCCTGTGAATTTCTCAAGAAAAATGCCGATACCTGCTTCACACTTACCAACCTGAAAGCTCCGGCAAGTCAGATTTTTCTATTTGAAAAGTTTCACCCAAGACTGACTGTCCTTGGGTGTATTTTGAGCTTTTCTCTTTTCTTCATAAAATTCTTTTACTCCTTTTTCCTTACCATCAGCCATCTTACTAAAAATATGTTTCACATTGCTATTAAACATTTTTTCAGCATCAACACCTTTTGATTTTAGGTTTGCATCTCGTAATGGTGGAAATTTCTCATCATTCATTAAAGGAATTGTTTCTTCCTTTTTTACCTCAACTTGTGGCTCATCTGATTTTGTGGAATCAGATTCAATGCCTGAACTTGGCTTGTCTGACTTGGATGAGCCAGATTCATCGCCAATAACTTTCTTTTTCTTCTTGTTTGTCCTCAGATTTGCATCTGAAGAATTCAATTTTCTTGACTTTGTCGTCGAGTGAATCGATTCATCAGAACTTTTATTCGAACCAACCAGTGAACCCGAAGACAAAATCTTCTCCAAATACTCTCTTGCCTTCTTCCTCTTTTTCCTCAGTCTGTCTTTTTGCCCCTGCGAAAGCTTCACTTTCTGTTCTAAAACCTTTTGTTCTTTGGGCTTGACATTGACTGGTTTCTTTATCGTTCTCTGAGATTCAACCCATGATCTCCCCATCGATCTCCTTGGGCAATCTCTGGCAATATGTCCTCTGATATGGCAATTATAGCATCTTCGTGTTTCAAAATTCCAATTCTGGCAGTTAACAGCAATGTGTCCTCTCACACCACAGGTGTAGCACACTCTGTTATCGTACCATCCACTTCTGTCAGTCCAAACCTTCAGATCATAGCATTGTTTGGCTTGGTGATAATCATTTCTACTCTTCAATGCTGGATTTGTCTTTTGAGCACTGTGGTCAAACCTGCACCACTTATTACCTTCATTTTGTGAGTTTTCATTTACAAATTTTTGTGATTTTTTATAATGATTGGATGACTGAACTGATGAGCTTTTATTTTCATTTTTAAAAATTTTTGAATTTTTAACTTTTTGTTTCTGTTCTACACTCTTCTTAACAGGTTTTTGCTTAGAACATTCACCTGTTTCAGTAGATTGCAAAACATTATTTTTAAATTTTTCTTGTAAATCTAAAAATATTTTTCTTTTCTTTTCTTTTTCTTTTTCATCATCAGCTTTGTCATCACAATCTTCAATTTTGACTTTGTCAAAATTTGTGACATTGTCACTTATTGGAACAGAATTGATCGGTTTTGGACAAACATATGATGTAGAAGTCACAAAACTTTTCAATTTATTTTCTAACTCAGCAATTTTATTTCTATTACATTCGGCTTCTTTTTCAAGTCGAATGATATTCTCAAGATGAGAATTTATTGCTTCTTGTTTTTCCAAATTATTTTTACCAAAAATTGATTTTTCATTTTCTAAAATTTTTATTTGATTTTTCAAATCATTTTCTAATTTTTTAAAATTTTTGTTTCTAATGACAAACTCTCAACATTCTTCAAAAGTTTGTCATTTTCAGATTTTAATTTTTCGCAGTTCAAGCGCAACTCCAGAATCTGTTCATTTTCAGCTTTCTTCTCAGCTTTCAAAGCTTTGTTTTCCAATGTCAAATTCTCTACGTCTTTCAAGAATTTCACATTGTCTGCTCCAGATTCATCACATTTTGAGCATTTTTCATTCATCTTTCCAGCATCAGCTTCTTTCTTTGTTTCCATCTTGAATGTTCCTGCACAAAAAAATTTAACAAAATCAAGAGGATTTGCATATTCATCAATAAAACAACCTCTCTTAATATCATATTTCATGACATTTTTTGCAGCAAGACACACAGAGACTCTTTTTCTCATTTCAATGATCACATCCAAATTTATCTTTTCTAAGTCCCTTTTCATTTCATTCATCAACTCTTCTTTTCTTTTTTCTTTATCAAACTTATGTGAACTAAGCTTATTGATGAATTCTCTAAAATGAAGCTTTGAGAAACTAGCATCCCTTTTTAGTTCACTCAAAAATTCATCCCATTCTAAAGGTAATGCATCAGCAAATTTTGAAATTTTTTCAGCATTTGAAACCCTTATCTCATATTTATCTAACTTATCAATCAACTCATCAAATCGTTTATCCAACTTCTCCAATGATTCATGTTTCATGCACAAGAAATTTTCAAATCTTTCAATCCAAACATCCTTCTTGTCCTTCTAATTTCTCTTATCAGTCCAAGATTCAGAAGTCCAAACATTTAAATTTTCAAGATTCTTGTTTTCCTGTTCATCAAACATTTTAATCACAATTTCTTTGTTAAGTGACATGATTAATTTTTTTTATTTAAGTTCAAAGTCCACAAAATTTCACCTTGTAAATCACCTCGAATCACCTGCAAAACAAACAATCAAACAATCAGTTTAAAAACGAAGTGAATATGTGAAAGTATGTGACGTGGCACAAAAAGACAAAACTGTTGTCCGATCGGGTGAGTTGTCCGAACGGATTACTTGTTAACTTCTTTGACCTCTTTTGAATATCAAAGCAAAATCATGTGCAAACTGACACAAATAAATGTCACATGCAAACAATGAACGATATACTGACAATTAGCACATGCAATGTAATCAATGAATGGCCGACTATAATGTTCACATGTAAACTGTCAACATGAAATCAAATTTAGAATTGATGGCTGACAACTATTTATTCAATGTAAATCCTATAGGACCTCTTCAATTATTTAGATAATATCAAGACTATGGCAGACAACCGCTTCAATTAGTCAACATTCACATACAATCATTAAATGGAACGTGAGTCGGATAAGATGTTGTGACACGGATTGCTATCTGTGCGGACAAGTGTCCGTGCAGATAGGTCAACTAATAGTCAAAGTCTTTTTTTTGAATTTAAGGAGGTGCTGAGACCCGGATTACTGTCCGCACGAGTGGCAGTCAAAGTCAACCATTTAAATGTAATGCAATGGAAAGATTGGTTGTCCGGATGAAGATCCGTGCGGATAATGGTGATCCGTCCGGATGAAGATCCGTGCGGATAGTGTTGATCCGTCCGGATGAAGATCCGTGCGGATAAGGTAATCCGTGCGGGTGGGGTGTGGCTGAAGGTAATCCGTCCGGATGAAGATCCGTGTGGGGTGATCCGTACGGATGTGATGATCCGTCCGAATGATATGTGGCCCGAACTGATTGTGACGAACAGTTCAGCAAACTTGACCACAAAAACTCAGATTTCTCTCAAACGGCATGGAATTTTGACCTGAAAATTTGTAGGGTTATAGATCAGATAATTTCGCATAACGTATCAAAAAATTAGCGAATTTGGACCGTAAAAACCCTGTCAATTTTGCAAAATTCAGAGAAAAACGTGAAGAACATGAGAGTTAAGAGAAATTTGACAAATCTGGATGAATTTCGCCCTGAATCTGATCAAATCTTGAACGATTCTGTGTGTTTGATCTTCGCAACCGAGCTCCTGCTCTGATACCGCTTGTAGGTCCCGGTTTTGACTCCGTTTCGATTGCGAACCGAACGTGTGACGTGCGGAATCCGTACACGAACGTGACCGAACACATGAGAACGTAATATAACTGTGATTCTATTGATGAATATGATAACGTACAGCACCTGAATCACGTACACCGAGCTTTCTCTCTCTAGACTCTCTCTCTAGATCTCAAGCTCTCCAAAGTGCCAAATGTAGCAAAAGTGTCAAAAGTCACTAACTCTAACCCTAACTCTACTATTTATAGGCCAAGGCTTTAATGAGAAAACTCATTAATTACAATATTGCCACCTTGCCTTTCTTAACTAGATGTTACAATATAAGGCTAGAATTAAAGTGTTTTAGCTACGATTTGAGATGACGGAGGAGATAGACATACTGCACTAACAGGAAGAATGTGGTGAAATGTGAAGTGAATATCATGATCTTATGGCTTGTCTTTTTATCCTCCAACAAAAGTTTATCCCATGGTTTTTATGTTTTAAAAGTACACAACAAGATTTAATAAACTATGAAAGAAATCAAGGGTGTGTACCCCCTTGTCTAGAACCGGTCATGGGGGGGTGTTAGTTTAATTCCAATGGGAAGTTACAAGTTCTAGTTTCATTTCAAGTGTTAAATCTAGTGTTAAGTGGGTTATTAACTATATAGTGTGTTAGGGTGTTCGGGGACCCTAACTAGCTCAGAAAAATAAAAACAATGCTTCTAGCATTATTTTGGTGTTCCGGGTATTGTCCGGTTAGATACCGATTCGTTAAAGTGCTAAATTGCACCGTTTAGTGTCTTTTAAGTATCCTTTTGTAGCAATTTCAATTCCCGACACTTAGGGAAGTATTCTGGATGATAAAACGACATTTCTGCATGATATTTATATGTCTAAAAGCTGATTAGAGCTGAATTTATTAAAATTCTACACTTAAAGTGCGTTTCGGGTGCTTTTTAGTGCGTATTTTAGCTTCCGTAAGGTATATATGTAAACCCTTGTATGTATTCTGGGGTTTTAATGTATTCTTGTTGTTGGACCTACACCTAGGCCTCAATTCTAATGTCTGGCTGCTTTTCATAGTTCTGTTGACACAGTGTGTCTTACCGGTGAGTTTACTAGTATTTCTGACGCAACGCTCTCGTTTATGCATAAAGCAATATTTTGTAGTATAAAACGTGCATGAATTCACTTGTTTAGCATGTAATCAGTCAATGTTGACATTTAAGCACATAATTGCAGTCATTAAATAATAATTAAAGTGTACGGAAATTACCGGTTTGGTGCCAGTTGTCACAGTTCTGAAAGCAGTTTTAGGTATGTCTTCTTCTTGTACCTTCAATTGATGATATCCGGAGCGTAAATCGATCTTAGAAAAATTATCTAGCTCCTTGAAGTTGATCAAAAAGATCATCAATCCTAGGTAATGGGTATCGATTTTTAATTGTAACCTTATTTAATTCTCTATAATCAATACACATTCTCATCGAACCTTCCTTCTTTTTTACAAACAACACTGCTGCTTCCCAAGGGGATGAACTAGGTTGTATGAAACCTTTACTTAGTAATTCATCTAACTGCTTTTTCAATTCTAGCATTTTGGTGGGTGCTAACCGATAAGGTGCTTTGGCTATCGGTGTAGTTCCAGGAATTAGATGAATTCTAAATTCGACTTCCCTATCAGGTGGTAATCCAGGTAGTTCTTCTGGGAATACATCGGGATATTCCGATACTACTAGAATTTCTTTAAGCTCTTTACTTTTCGTAGTAATGATTACTGAAATCATATACATCATTTCTTGTTTTCTGGAATAACTAGCCAATTTCATTACTGAAATGAATTTCAGTGGCTTTCGTGGCTTATCTCCTGTAATCACCACTAATTCTCCTGTGGCCATATGAATTTCTATGGAATTCTTATCACAAAGAATTCGAGCATGGTTGGCTACTAACCAATCCATTCCTAATACGACATCGAATTTGGCTAATTTCATTGGTAACAGGTTTGCAGAAAATTTATGACCTGAGAGTTCTATTTCTACATTTTGCAAAACCTTATCTATTTTAACTGAATTCCCATCTGTCGTTTCGACTGTAAAAATTTGCCTAAGGTTGGTCAAAGGAAAATTAAGAGCTTGGCAGAATGAAGTTTTGATAAAACTTTGGTTTGCACCAGAGTCAAATAATACTTTTGCGTAAACGTCGTGAACTAGAAACGTACCAGCTATAACATCAGGAATTAGCTCTGCTTCCAGAGTAGTTAGTTGAAAGGCTCTTATGTTCTTCTTAGTGGCTCCTTCTGCAGTTTTGGCTTTGTTGTCAGCTGGGTTAACCAATTTCGGGCATTCTGGTTTGAAATGTCCTGCTTCTCCACAGTTGTAGCAGACTATTGCTTTCTTCTTCCTGCAGTCTTCTTCTTGGTGCCCTGGAATCTTGCAAAAATTGCAATATCCCTTGCATCTTCCAAAATGCTTCCTTTTGCAAGAATTGCAAAATGGACCAGTGGAAGATTGCCCAGTTCCCTTTCTTTTGAAATTACTTCTGTTACCCATACGGAATCCCTGGGTAAGCTTTTGGGCTACTTCCTTTTTCCAGGTTTCTTCTCTCGTCCGTACTAGTTCGTCAGTCAGTGTGTTAGCTAAATCCACCGCATCATCAATCGTGCGAGGTTTCGCAGCCTTGACGATATTATGGATTTCACCAATCAATCCCCAAATATAGCGGGAAATAAGTACTGGTACTGGTGAAGCCAGGGTTGGTACTACTCTCGCATATTCGAAGAATGTCGAAGTGTACCCTCGACAGTTTACATCCACCATTCGATGTGTCAGGAACTTATTTTTCATTTGTTCCTTTTCATACTCGGGACAGAATTTTCTTTCTACAAGACTCTTAAATTCTTCCCAGTTCATAGCATACGCCACCATCCTTCCTTTGGCTTGTAACACCGTGTTCCACCATTCTAGTTCCCCTTCTTTAAAAAGATTCGACGCATACATGACCTGGTCTTCTTTAGCACATTTACTTATGGAAATTACTGCCTCGGTTTTCTCTAACCAACGCAGTGCCGCAGTCGCCCCTTCATTGCCTGCAAATTCAGCTGGTTTACAAGCAAGAAATTCTTTGTAAGTGCAACCAGGCGTTGCAGCTTTCATTTTCTTAGGGAGCGGAACCTGCCGTGGATCATTATCGTGATTAGTATGATTACCACCTCCGTTTACGCTATTACTGAAGTTATCTTCAGAAGTACGTTTGCTAGGAATGATTTGTTGAGGTTCAACAAGTTTCTGGGCAGCAGTAAGAATTGCTGGAATAGCATTGGCTATTCCTTGAGCAACGATATTTTCTATATCTTGCTTAGTCATAAAGTGATCCTCCTGGTGTTGCTCAGATTGGTTAACCTCGTTAACTGGTTCATTATTAGCGTTTTCCATCTGATAATTAATATATATAAATTATTAGCATAAAATAATTAATAGCAATACACAAATAATCACACAATTTCATAACACATGGATAGCCAAAATTATCGATTTCTCGATTCCCATTTTTTATATTATAGTATGCATCAATACACACCATTTATCTTACAAAGTTTTATTTGTAGTTATTTTACAAGATTATATTTTACTATTATTATTATACAATCACAGTTTCACAACCCCATTATCCCTCGTCAGTTGGTACTTCAGTAACGACGTTCCCTTTCGTCGTACTTCCAGGAGATCTGTTCTCCTACCTCCCGAATCCTATTTCCTGCATCCACTAGCTCCTCGCCAAAGTGGCGGAGTTCAGCCAAGTTTTCATTGCACATTGGCGGGTTTGGTATCGGTTCCGGGTCGAACTGAGGGAGAAAGGTATAAGGATTGTTAAGGAGGTTTTGAAACTGCCAATCATTAGTCCACCACTCGTCCATTCCTAAAGGTTGGGTGTGGATTATAGGTTCTGGGATTGCTAGTTCCAAGTTTATTGGAAGTTGATTTTCGGCAGGATAAGGGTAGAGATTATTATTAATAGGCCTAACGATATCACAGCTTGCCAATGCACGATCCAATTCCTCCTGAAATGGTAACTCCTCAATTTGTCTGGAGCTTTCCCCAATTTCCATCTTTGTTTGCCTAGAACCTTCCCCAATCTCCATTTCTGTCTGCCTAGAACTTTCCCCGACTTCAATTCCCTTTCCTTTATCTATAGGATTTTCTATTTTGGGAATCTTCCTAGTTGCGGGTTTCCTCCTGCGCACACGCCTCCATCCTACAAATCTTCTCCTTTTCTTAGGCTTGGGTTTCTCCGGAGGTGGAGCATTGAATTCCATAGGTTCTTCTATATCGGGTATATAACCAGTAAAATCTCTGGAAACCTCTATTTTCACCGGATAGAGATTAAGATTCTGAAGGGCTTCAGATAAGTCATTCATGCTGTTTTGCATATATGCAAAATACACACAAAATGCTCAGTTAAAATTTTATAACAAGATTTCATAGATAATCTTTAAACATTATTGCATACCGTGTGACTGATTTAATACAAAGGATAACTGACAATTAAAACACACTAGGGTTTACTGTAAACTTATTTATCTACTGGATAAAGTTTCTGGCTTGTAGGTGATAAGGGTGCTAAGACTTGAATCAGGGGTATTTAAAGATTTGCATTTACTGCTACAGTGGCTAGCATATAGAGATCTGCCCATTTTTCATCTAATTTGTCTTCCCATGGTGGGTTACTGCCTAGTTCCTGGGTTTTCTGATTAACTCTCTTTTCATTTGGTTGTGATTTCTTTATTTTCTCCTGACTTTTCCTAATAATCAAACTTCTTTTATTAGGAGAAAGTGGTTCCTCATATTGTGCCTTTCGAACAAATATTCCTTCATCAGTATCTGTTGGGTATTTTGAGGATGAAGTTCCTTTTTCTTTTGGTGAAGTATCTAATTTATAGTAGATATCCGAAAGTCTTTGTTTACCCATACTGTAAACAAATATTCAAATAATAAAACATATATTCACAAAATAGCAATCAGTAAAATTAAGTATTTTCTAAATACTTAATTGGCTTAAATCAGTGGCTTGATCAGTGTGGCTCTGATACCACCTTTTCCTGTCACGACCCCTGCCCCGGTTTTACCCGGTCTTGAGCCGCAGGACAGGAACCCGTGGTATCTAATTGATGCGACAGCGGAAGATTTTAACAGGATCTTTTAAAAACTCAAATGCCCAATTATTTTATTTCATAATTCGGGATATACCCCGCAATTTACAATAGAGGAATTTTACAAGTAAATTCCCTGATTTATTTAAAACATGTTTATTCATTTTAACTGAGGCACCTCTTCAAGCTTGTTAGTGCTCCGTAGCGCGTTCCCTTGATTTATAGCAGGTCGCCTGAAACATGTTTTAAAAATATTTTGTCAGCGGGGAAATACTGGTGAGTTATTCAAGTTTGTGAAATGACACATTAGTTATCAATTACAGCATAAGAGCAATTACAATGGCTTCTATCTTATTTTTATCTGGCGCCTTGTCACCCGTGTGACGATGGTCATACCACTATTGGGTCCTTCCCCAAGTAGTGACGTTTATCACGGTGAGGATTTATTAGCCTAACCCGTGAGAAATTAGTAATGTGCACAATACCCCACTAGCCAGTGATTAAGATAATCACGACTTAATCCCTGTAATTATAACATTTGAAAATGGAGTATTATAAAATACTTTTGATAAAAGAAAATAACTCACATTGCAGATTTAACGGGCAGAGTTTAAGCCTATGGATTAGCCTTGTAACCTAATTTAATAACATGCACACAAACTAGGTTAGTAACTAATACTACATTTACGATAACTCACGAGATTAAAACCCTCACAACGAATGACAAAGTGCGATACTTAAACATCCATCGAATTCATGATGAATGACAAAGCATAACCCTAATTTGGGCAGCACTTAAACATCCATTGGATTGATTTCTATTGATCGGACATTAAATCGTAGCAGCGATCAAGTTATTACCCTGTATTGCGGCAGAATTTAGGCTTATGTGTGTGTTTGGTAGTAAACAGACTATATCTCGAAGTGTAAAACGAATTTTAACATCGTTCAAGTGCCAAAATGCAAGTCCCAAACCCCACTATTTATATTGAAAATTTGACCCCCTCGCGTGACGCGAGGGGTCACCTTGGGGGCGTCGCGTGGCGCGAGGGGTCACCCTCTACCATAGGGTAGCCCTGTGTGTTTGTAGCTTATGTGAGTCAGCGGTTTGTCAAATTTTGATTTTGACAGCAAATTATGTGGATAATCGTAACTAGGGAATACCTCCCCCCCTGAGTTTTAGGGGCCCTGATCCTGATTCTGTTTGTTCTGAAAATTTTAGGGTTTGTGCAGAATCACTTGGGTGTCTTAATTAGGGTTTCCTATTGAATAAAATAATAAAATAATGAATAGGACTTTTAATGAGAGTTGTTACAACAAGATACGAACGGAACTTGTCGAATGCAATGACGACTGCTAACAGCTCCTTCTCCGTTGTGGTGTAATTCTCTTAGGCATCATTCAAAGTTTTACTCGCGTAGTAAATCGGGTGAAAATGGTTCTCCGTCTCTGCCCTAACACCGCACCGACTGCGTAATCGCTCGCATCGCACATGAGCTCGAATGCTAAGCTCCAGTCAGGTGACACGAGAATCGGTGCACTCACCAACTTCTCCTTCAAAAAATCAAACGCTCTAAGGCACTCCTCGTCAAAGACAAAAGGAATGTCCTTCTCCAACAATCGCTTCATAGGGCGTGTAATTTTAGAAAAATCCTTGATGAAGCGCCTATAAAATCCCGCATGACCGAGAAAACTACGAACCGACTTGACACTAGTCGGCGGAGGAAGCTGGCTGATCATATCTATCTTCGCTCTATCAACCTCAATGCCAGCTCGCGAAATCTTGTGCCCTAGCACAATACCCTCAGTCACCATGAAGTGACACTTCTCCCAGTTCAGCATCAGCTGCGTTTCCACGCACCTCTTCAACATCTTCTCGAGATTCATCAAACACTGATCGAAAGAACTACCGTATACTGAGAAATCGTCCATAAACACCTCCATCGAACTCTCTACCATATCCTGAAAAATCGTGATCATACAACGCTGGAATGTAGCTGGAGCGTTACATAAACCAAACGGCATGCGTCGGTACGCGTACGTGCCATATGGACATGTAAAAGTGGTCTTTTCCTGATCCTCTGGTGCGATAGGGATCTGGAAATACCCTGAAAACCCGTCGAGAAAGCAATAGAACTGCTGACCCGCGAGACGCTCAAGCATCTGATCAATGAATAGGAGCGGAAAATGATCCTTACGAGTGGTGTCATTTAACTTTCGATAGTCAATGCACACACGCCAACCCGTAACAGTACAAGACGGAATAAGCTCATTCTTTGCATTCAGAACAATTGTCATCCCTCCTTTCTTCGGGACGACCTGCGTAGGACTCACCCAAGCTGAAACACGTCTCGACACAGGATATGAATGAATTTAGAAAGTAAACAGAATGACACGGCCCGCTATCATCATCACGACCTCCAAGATGCTGCATCGCTCTATCAATCTCGAATGTGACAATCTCGTCACCCGCTCGAAGAGAAATCTTACCGTCAAAGACGTCGATGATCGCCTTTGCGGTCCTAAGGAATGGACGGCCCAGAATAATAGGAACTCTCTCATCAGCCTCCATATCAAGCACAACGAAATCCACAGGAAATACGAACTTATCCACTTTAACCAAAAAATTCTCCACTATCCCACGAGGATACTTGACTGATCGGCCAGCCAAGGACAACGACATACGCGTGGGCGTCAACTCTCCTAAACCAAGATTCTCGTACAATGAAAACGACATCAGATTAATGCTGGCCCCTAAATCGGCTAGGGCGTGAGCGGGGGTAACGGCTCCCCCAAAGAGACATGGAATGGTGAAAGTACCAGGATCGGTGAATTTCTCTGGTAGCTTATTCAAGACTACCGCGGAACAACCTCCTGTCAATGGAATATTCAAAAGCTCACCAATTCTCTCCTTACGCTTCAAAAGATCTTTGAGAAATTTAGCATACTTAGGCATAGACTGAAGTGCCTCGATAAACGGAAGATTGATTTTTAACTGCTTGAATATATCGAGGAATTGACCGTATTCCTAAGCATATTTCTGTTGCTTAAGGCGGGCGGGAATGATCAATCACTGGTACCGGCCGAACCTTCGTCGGCTGCTTCTCCACTTTCTTCTCTACTGGCGACTCCTCGGCATGTGCGGTACTTGCTGGGTCTAGCCTCATGTGCACCTTGCTTGGAGTCTCCATCTCGATCTCCTCATCAACTTCATCCTCTTTCTCTTCCTCGACACTCTCCCTCACTACTTCTCCCAAACTCTTTCCACTGCGGGTCGTAATAGCTTTTGCTGAATGATTCGCGGGATTCGTGAAGGTATTTCCCGAAAACTAACCCGGTGGATGCTCCTGCAACTGTTTAGCAATTCCACCTACGGTTCTTTGAAGATCAAGAAGTGTGGATTGCTGGCTTTTGAGCTGAAGTTTGTGACTTTTATTAATCTGCTCCTGATTTTTAGCGAAATCTGTGAGGGATTTCTGCGTCGCCTGATTCTGCGTCATCATCTGCGTGTTTTGTGTCATCATCTGAGCGAACATCTCCTCCATCCTACTCAAACTCCCCTCGAAAGCCTTGCCACTGCCTTGACTCTCTTGATTCGACCCCCCACTAGCGAACTGACCTCCTAAGCCACTAAACTGACCACTCTGACCTGAACCACTACTCGTGTAAAGACCGGGCCCTCTACTCTGAAACTGACCAGACGGATACCCAGGAGGGTTACCAGACGAACGATACCTACTATTGTTACCACTACTGCGTCAGTTGGAGTTGTAATTGGAATTATTGAACGGATTCGTAGGACCCCTACACTGACCGGATATGTACTCAACCTGCTCGAGTGTAAGTGTGGGACAATCTATTGTATCATGGCCTCCTCTACATACCTCACACCTATCAACTTTCTTATTGATCTCTTCCAACTCTTGTTTCATCCCCTCTATAACAGCAGCTACCGATGGATCCAAGCTAACTTGGTTTACCCCTCGACCAGCCGAGGAGGTACGCACAGGAATGGAAGTCCTGCTGATAGTGCTGTAATCCATATCAGAGTGGGCAAAACTCTCAAACAAATCGTTACACTCATTCACTGTCTTTTTACCCATAAGCTGCCCTCCTGCTGAAGTATCGAAACGAGCTCTAATCTCAGGAGTAAGACCATTGTAGAAGTTTTCAACTAACGCCCAGTCAGACAAACCATGCTGAGAACAACGGGAGATCAATGTCTGAAAACGCTCCCAAGCTAAGTGGTATGGCTCATCAGGCTCCATGCGGAAGGAGTGAATCTGGTCACGAAGGCGAGATGCCTTGGCTGGGGGAAAGTACTTGGCTAAGAAAGCATCACGAAGACCTGCCCAAGTAGTGAAAGTGCCTGCTGGCTGAGAATCGAACCAGACGGCTGCGCGTCCAGCGAGTGAGAATGGAAAGACCTGAAGGTATCGAGCATCAAGGTTCACCCCCTCGATGGAGAAGGTGCTGCAAAGGCGAGTGATGCGATTGATGTGAGCGGGCGCATCCTTGTCGTCTCGACCATGAAACTGGCAAGAATTGGTGATGGTTGTTATGATGTAAGAAGGAATCTGCCAAGACCTATCATTCGCGATGTTCGGAAGGGTGATGGGTGAAGTAGCGCCGGTGAAACCGGTGGTAGCCTGCTGGTAAACGGTGTGGTTCGCCATAGCGGGTGGAGGACTAGGTGTACGAGAACGGGAGGGTGGTGGGGAAACGTGGGGTGATGATTTCTGAGTGAAGTCGGGATGTGGTGGTGAAAAAGAAGAGCTAGAAGAACTTACCTCGGGTGCAACGGATGAAGTAGATGACTTGACTGTAAGCGGAAGCGGCGGCGGTCCCTGCGAGCGCGTATGGGGCATCCACTGCAAAAACCGAAAACAACCAAGTAAGAAGACTCTAACAACGACTCAATAAACTAGAAAAGACACAAAAACAAATATTTTTTTTTTGATTTTTTTTATTTTTAAATAACTAGACTCCTATGACTCAACGAACAAACAAATAGCACGTAATATGTCAAGTAAGTCCAAACAAAGTAATTAACGCAATCGCCAAAGAGTCCCCGTCAACGGCGCCAAAAACTTGATGTGCTAAAAATGGTTTAATAAAAACAACTAAAATTACCCTAAATCTAGACACTCTAAGCTTTAAATTTATAAACTTAGACTCAATCTAAAACTAAAACCACACAACCGGCAAGTGTACCGATCAATGTAGAATAGCTAAAGTAAGTCCGAGTATCGAACCCAAGAGACTCTAAAGATTACGCTAAGACTCTATCTAGATTATGACTGACACGACTTACTAAATTTATTGACTGAGGGGGGTTTCTAAAAGTCCTAAATAAAATACTAAAATAATGCTAAGTAACTAGACACGAACTCGAACGAAGGCTTTGACCAGTGGCGATGAAGACTACCTAGGCTAGACGCAAGTTTAACTCGGTATGGATTTCTATTCGATAGTTTTGTGGTATGGAACCGGGATCTTTAAATGCTAAACCTATTAAGATACCAACTAAGCCCCTCAATCCCTCTCAAGGTGATTCTTGTGGCACTACCTAGGCTGTTATGATTACCAGTTTTTAGATTTCCTCACAGTCCTCTAACTTCTTGAAAGTGCCTAAATAAGACGATCTACCTCACAGCGCGAAAGTCTAAGGCAACTATGGGTTTTAATCTTGGTTTAATAGACAAGAGAATGTTTAAGGACTAGACCAATTTCTTAGACCTAGCTATAAACCAAACCGAGACCTATTAATAACCTCGAGCCTCACAGCGACAAGATTAGCAGAACACTTGATTTTATTAAATTACCGAATATTACTTCTAAGGTTAGTTACGTAATTTCACCTTAAAGAGTTAAAGATTTATTATGTGATCTAGACACTCACCTAAATCAAGAACCCTAGCACAACCCTATTATGTGATAAAGACCGTCACCAAGGATTATACGAAGCAATAAACAGCGATAAAACAAATATCAAGCATGCATATACACCAAGTTAAAAATTCCATAGCCTTTACAATACAGGAAAATCCATAAACCACATCAAAAACCGAATAAAAATCCAAACTTTATTTAAACCATTGTCACGCCTAGGTAGTTAAAAGAGTTTTAGCTGCTAAACATGATCAAAAACATAATCAAAATCAATATGTATTCTGAATTCATCTTGCAACATTAAAGAAGAAACAAAAAATGGAGAATATAGGAGATAAAACCCGTAAACTTCACTCTCGAACGCTCCCGAATGTTACCCGACGATTCCAAGCGATCCGAATGCTTCAAAGATCTCCAAACAGCCTTCAATGGTGCCTTCAAACTCCAAAATTCGTAATAATCCTTGCTGTTCACGATCATGATGAATATATAATGCTTCAACCCCTACTAGCCGTTAACTGCTGAAGTCGGTGCGTGAATATAGCGTTTACGCGGCCCGCGTAAACTATAAGGATAAGTTTACGCAGGTGGAATTGAGGCTTCATTCTGAAATCATATCTTAAGCTGAGGCTGGGCGCGTAAGAGTTCCTGTAAGTTGACGCGCCCCGCCTGAACTCTCCAGAAGCAGTTTTTTCACATCTTTCAACTCCCAAACTCCCGATCATCGATCCGACACTTTCACTTTGTCATATCTTACTCGTTTCTTGCACTTTCAGCTACAAAAACTTGGAAAACACAAATAAATCAATTGTATGTACATTCTATGCTAAAATAGAACTAAAACGAACGAATAAGCAACTAAAACGGACGCGAATAAAGATGTATTTTACAATACATCAATCCCCCACATTGTTCGACCAAACATGGCCAACAATATAAGGGAACAAGGTAACCGCAAAGAACGTGCGGTTACTTGAGAGCTAAACTGGAAGAACACGAATACCCCACAAAATAGGGACCATCGTTCCATGTCCAGTTGATAAACATAAAGCGATACCAAGGCACTTACAGCATTGCATCGGCGACCATAGAGGTTACAACTAGAGTTGCGGACATTGACATCTTCAGTCACTGTCTCAAAGGTTGGTTCGGCACACCAACAGGTGGCAACCAACCCTGATGACATCAGAAAAAGGTAGACCATACTACCAGATCAAACTTCTCGGTTGAGAATTCCACATCAGACGGAACTTACTCACCGGTACGGAAGAGACGTCACACGACTCTACCAGATCCCCAGCTTGATTTACTTGAAGCAGGAGCCATCGGTCTGGCCTAGAATCTTCTCTAACTTATACAGTACCTACTCGACCTCATAGTCCAGTATTCCTCCCACATGCAACTTGCATGAGGAAACAACACTAGACTGGGGGGACTTGAAGGGGTATGGTCCCAGATCTCGCACCGACATGGACGCGAGTGACCACAACCCTTATCGAAAACCCCCACCGGTAAAAACTTATCAATGTCCGAGCAGGCACGCGCGAACACGGCTGTCGAATCCAATCGGTTAAGGGATGAGAAGAGTACCTTGTGTATGAAAATGGGTGTACACGTAGCGATGCGGCTTAGCACCACATCCTATGAACATTTTCATCACGACAAAGGATCTGGACAACAGCAACAGTCACCACAAGTGGCGATGCGGCTTGGCACCGCATCCCGCACATGTCTTAGCCAGAGCAAGAACGCGGAAACGATAGCAGTTACCGCGAGCAGCGATGCGGCGCGGCACCGCATCCTACCCACGAGGCAAGTGGGACTGATGCCACAGAGCAAGTGGCACCAATGACAGTCGCCTGTCAGCCCATACGTAAGCAACAGACTGACACCGTAGTAGGACGTGGCTTCACCTCCACAACCGACAAGCCTGACACACCTGCATAAGGGTGGCGCGTTGTCAGTCTAGCCACTCAATTACCCTCCTTCACTCCTCGGCTATAAATACCCATCCCGGACCAGGTTTGAGGTATCGCTTATCTCTCTCTCACTACTACTGCTATCACACACTTTGCTGCTCAAGCAAATTACTGATTCTCACGTCGGAGAGTGGTAACAAGGAGCACCCCCCACCCCTTTCTCCTTGTTATGAGTCATGGTGTGTTTCCCTTATGCAGGAGACAGATCAGCGGACGATCCAGCCACTGATCCTCGGAAAGAAGGGATTAACCCTACTTGATGAGACCAGTGAATTAACCACTCTTGGTTAACCACTGTTTCATCACCTGCGCTGACCAATCAGGTCGCGCGCGGGACCATACTCCTATTTTACTAATCTGGCATCTTTCTCAACCTCGCGTTGGCTAATCAGATGAAACCTAGGTCGCGTGCGAGGTCCAAGCAAAAACAAGCCCAGATTTCACACTTAGCTTCCTGGATAAAGGCCATCACTTCCTGAACCTTGCGCCCGCTATGTGGGACTTGCCCATGGGTCGCGCAGAGGACAGAAACGCAGGTCATCTTAGGACAAGTACTAAAGGTACGAATGGCAGAGTAGTGGACCAACGAGCGTCCAACAGGCTGTATTCGATCGTGCTCCATGATTAGCAATCGTACAGGAGATAAGAGAGTACACAAGGACGCATGCGTTGCACCAATCAACGTGCGCCGACATCTGCTCCACAATCTCCACTCAGCCACTGATGGTAGAGAGACAACAAGGACAACGGTCAGGACACGTGGATCCATTCAGCGTGTGCCAACTCTGTCCTCACCCAAAAGCAATAACGGTTGCTGCAGAGGGGACAAGAAGGATATTCCTTGTTGTCGACTCCAGGCCTAAGGCCCATCAATCCATCTCCTTCTTCACAACTCCGGCTATAAATAGGTGTCTTCACTTACAGGTTTATTTATTTAGTTCTTTGCTCTCTGACTACTAATCACACACTTAATTCCTCAAAACGCATACTTATTCTCACGCTGGAGAGTTGTTAAGAGGAGAACTCCCTATTCCCCTCCTCTTAACGAGCTTAACGGGGTGTTTAGTGTTTTGCAAGAAGATTCCGATCACAGCTTGAAGAAGATAAAGAAGATTAACCTTATTTGTTGAGGCACATACCACATGCTAATCACCAGATTAGTTTGGTGTTTCTTCAGAGCCATTTCATAGGTTTGTTTAGTTTACTTACTAATAACAATTTTGCAGGCAGCTGTGGGCTAAAGTTTCTGCTCTTGAACCTGAGATCGTCATTGCAATGCGAGACCTTGAATATGAAAAACGCAGGCTAAAAGCCGCCCGTGAAAATAATAATGCTTGAGTAAGAATTATGAATTTCGATTACACTTAATACAGGTTAGCTTACTGAATTTTTGAACTTTTTTTAGTTTCATACTAGCATGTATTGATTTAAGTTATGCACAAAGCTAAGAATATGATTTTTATGGCTTAAGAAATTTTGATTCTCTCTTACTTCATCGATCCCATGAAAATATCAGCTATTTATGGGACAATAGCTTATGGGAAATGTTTGATTACTGGGTAATTTATTAGATGTGGAGCAACAAACAAGATAAGTGAGCCTTGCATTTAGAGATGATCTGTTTACCTGTTTAATGGGTTAATATTTTTTTTAATCTCAAACGAGGCAACTAAAAGAAAGTGTTGGCCACTTACCTTTGTCTTTTTCACTTGAGTAGAAACATAATCCTTGATTCATCTCACAACAGTTTGGACAATCCGAAATCAACAACCTCTGTGTTAAAATGATCATCTAGCCAAATATTATTTAATTTCGTGTCCCTGTGTATATTTTCATTTCATTTACCTCTGTCTATATTTGCATATTTAATGTCACAAACACCTAGACTTGAAGTCCTTGAGGGGGATAGTGCCTCAGAATCTATCAAAATATCAAATCTCAACACTGTCACTGAGTTGTAAGTGACAATAGCAAATCCAACCAATTGTTTTTTTTTTTTTTTAACTAAACTGGCAGATTTGTTTAATTTCAGGTGTATGTCAACTATGTCAAGAAATAACCTAAGTGGACCGGTTCGAAATCTGTTATGAATGAACTCGCTCTTTTATATGTAAGTTGGTTCAATTTATAGTTGGTATTTTCATTTCCCACGTTCTAACATCACATACCTAATCACTTGCAGGGACATGAGCAACAATAGTTTTGTTAACCGATATCCATACATGGTTTACACATCTGTTATTGAACACAATATATTGATTCTTCTATATAATTTGTCTACATCGATGACTAATAGACGTGACAATTTTAAACCATTTACTTATGAACTGGTCGGTTGTGCTTTGTCTCACATCCAACCTTAAAGATTGGCTAAAAGTAGTATTATTAGATATATATTAAATTAGGGGTTAAGTTATTCTACAAAGGCTTCTAATTGTAAGAAGTGTAAGAAGGCTTTATAGAGTGACAAGTGCCCAACAACCTAAAACCTAAACTCACTACACCACCATCCGAAACCTAAACACCCACCCCCACCCCACCACCACCCAAAAACCTAAACCCCCCCCCCCCCCCCCCCAAAAAAAAAAAAAAAAAAAACCTAAAAAAACTTAACCCCACCCCCCAAAAACCTAAACTCCCACCCCCACCCAAAAACCTAAACCCCCCCCCCCCCCCCCCTCCGGAAAAAAAAATTTGGGTGGGTGATGGTGGGGGTGGGGGGTTTAGGTTTTTGGGTGGTGGTGGGTGTTTAGGTTTTTTTTTGTAATGGGTTTATTTTTAGGAGCCTTAGTACACTTTTTTATTTTTAGGAGCTTTTGTATTTGATCCTAAGTCATTAAATTAGATGGGAAGTGAATAGTGATTTTACTCTTTTGCATAAAATATTATATTTTTAACATATTGTCAAATATAAAGATTTCATGTCACCAAACTGCCACTCTATTCTGTCTTTTTTGCATGTCTGAATCTTCAAATTGCGCGCCTAATGCACGAGGGGCACAGGCTGATCAGGAAAGCACCTCAGGGCCTTGAGTCGTCGCCCATGCACTCGTATACATGAAGCTCTTGCCTCACGCATTGCGCCTCTTCTTTCAAGACCCGAACGCCGCGGAGTGCTTCACGTTTCTCTTTTAAACCAAGGTATGAATTTTGTTGAGAGGACTAAATTTTTAGGTGTTTCTTAATCTGGATTCAGCTACTTGATTCGCCATTTAAATACGAGTCAAAGCAATCGGGTCAAGTTGACCCGTCATCTCTTTCTTATGTTTTAGAGACCATCTCTTGCTGTTTGTATTAAAGATGTGTTAAGTTGAAAGTTTTTCACATTTTTTCCATGTGGTTTCTTATTTTCGTAATTGATATTTTGAAATTGTGCGGTGGTTGGGAAGTTTGGATTGTTCACACCCTGATGTTGTTGCTTATGTACAAGAAGTAGGTTCAAACCGGTAAGTAATTTTATTCTGAATTTAAATGGGTCAAATATAGAAGCTTAGACAAAAATGAAATGGGTCCATGAGTTGTAACAGGTTAAATGGTTCAAAAGTTGAGCTAACATGTGTACAACTGGATGTGCTGTGTAGATTTTGGTTGGGAGTCAATTGTTGAGCAAAAGCATCCAATAAAAGGGATTGCAGAACTATTTGGAAAAGATACACAAAAATGTGCATAACTCGGTTGTTAAAACGGGCAACAGGCAGGTTCATTGGAGATGGACAATTATGCCCTCTTGGTATATGAGATCAAAGGAGGATTAAGCAGGTTCTTGATCATTGCCTCATTGGTCATATATCAAAATGTGCGATTTGACATTATCAGTTAACATATGGTTCAAAACTCAAGTTTTATACAATGTATGAAATTGGCAGTTCATTTGTCACGATAACAACATATGCATACCATTACTTTTTTTTTACATTTTGGTAAGTTTTAGTTTTATTAATTTGAAAATTTTGGACCGGCACACATAGCTATTTTCGTGTACAGCAATTAAAATGACACCATTTCATATTTTAGTAATCAATTTTTTTCTATATTTTTATGGTTGTAACCTATTAATGATCCTTTTCCTTTTATAAATTAAAGAATGACGCTTTTGTTGTCATGTTTAATTTTTGTGTACACTTAATATAGGTTAGTTTTGTTTGTCATGATGTTCTTATAATTTTGTATAATCTTACTCTATTTTATTTCTTTGTGTTCATATGTTCATTCATGTTGTTACTATATTATACATCAATGTAACCCCGGCCACCAACCGGGTATTAAACTAGTTGAAATGGTTTTTAAGGGCTTTTGTGATTGCGATCTTTTATTTTTTAGAAAGTTTAAGATGCCTAATCTTATTTAGATTATGTCACATTTATGGCAAGGTCATTGATTACCAACGGTTTTTTACAAGTTATCCTATTCAAACAAAGTGTATTATATATTTTTTAATTCATTTCATCCTATTCAAACAAAGTGTAGTATATATTTTTTATTCATTTCAAAGTGTGACACTCTGTTTCAATGTTAAATGAACTTGTAAGTAAACAACAATGTTTCCTTCTTCTCTGTCAAAAGCCCAAGGTGCATCGGCCTAGCCCGGAGCCTAGGCAGACACATAGTATAAAGCAACATTTTTAGGGGTTTTTGACATGTTTTAGGCATGTTCTGGGATAATTTAGGTTGATATCGTGCTTATATACGTTGATTCTAGCATTATTTAAGGGTTTCTTTTTACCATTTTGGCCGGATTTTGGCCAAACCCTTAAGCAACACCTCAACGCCTGAAAGCTCACCTTTCGGGGCGCAACACATTTGGTGCGTTGGGCTGCGCCTGAGCACCTTGGGGCTTATGACAACATCGCTTCTTATTGTATATATCAAATTTTGTAAAAAAAAAAAGATACCCTGAACTACCATTTAGGTTATATAAATTGACTCGTAGCAGTTATTCTTTTTTATTTGAATTCATCGTTATATTGAATATCTGCCTTTTGATGGAGAATTAGTTGCATAGGGATCAGGCCCATATTTAAGAGATTTGGTGGATGCTTTATCCGCATTGGAATATCTCTAAGATATTTGTTGTATTTACATTATAATTATTATGGGTGTAACCGACCCGTAATGGCCAAATTGGGTCATTCCTCCACATGTTCCCCCAGTCCGATGTTATTGTTAAAAATAATGATACCGGACTAGAATAAATCAAAAAATGGAAAAAGGGTTATCTTTACTAAAGTAATGATGCGAGACTGAAAAAGTGTACTGCAAATTGTCTTGTCAAAGCGTTATTTGGCTTCTAGAATGATGCTTTCAGGAACGATGTTTAGCCTAATTAAAGGGTTGTCAATGCTAATGGCGTTCAACCCATTGAAGGGTTGATGTTGATGTGACGACGATCCTTGCCACGTGTAGCATTTGTGCTCTGTAAACACTGTACGATGTAGAACAATATCAATTATCAATGAAATGATGTGTTTTGGTCTCAATATTTGTGTATTTGTGTTTGACAATTTCACGTTTCAATCTTTGTTCGATTTCAAGCTTTTAATCGCTTTCTGGAAAGTTATACGCGAACTATTACGTAAACGTAATCAATTTAAGCGACAAACACTCCGGAATAGTGACAAATGCTTAACATACCTTAAATATCCTTTACATAACTTAGAAATAAGTTTTGAAGGGTTTGATGTGTCAAAAACAAGTTTATTCGATCGCAGGAACTATTTGCGACAAACTGCAAAAGTCTGCCAATTCATATAACACCGTACACTCTGGAACAAGATCATAAGCTAAAAATACCTTAAATAACCTTTGCATAGCTTAGAAATAAGTTTTGAGAGGTTCGGTATGCAAAAATACGCTTATTTGATCACAGGGACTAAAAGCGTCAAAACTGCGAAAGTATGCCTTTACGTACATATCTTGCGTTCTGACCATATCCAGACATCCAAAAATTTTTGTAATTATTAAATACTGTATCTTAGTGATAGGAATGCAAAAATGCCATTCGTCTCGCAATTTGGGTCGTTTTCGCGCCCGTTACGGTTTCCGTCGTAATTAACTGAAAAGCGTAACCGTACAGCCAAACGAGCTGACATTCGTGACATTTTTTAGCATAATTAAAGTTAAATATACTTTAACTTCATCATGGAGCTTGAAAATGGGCTTGACGGGTGTTAGAAGTGCCAAAACGCGACAAAACAAAGTTCAGGGACTAAACTGTCAACATTTGAAAGTTGCTGACAGCAAGGGTCCGTACGGACCGTATCCATAGACCTCTTATGGTCCGTAAAGTTATGCCAGCACAGCAGAATTGTGGCAACTTCTTGTTTACTCTCTTGGACACCAAGCAATTCGATTTTTGCCACTTCTCACCTGCAAATGACACCTGTTGGACCACCCTAGAATCATGCCAACACACGGGACACTTGGAATGATCTTGTGGCACTTAAATTCCTATAAATAGCAAGGGGTTTCTTCATTGTTCCTTGCTCATTTGCTCTTTCTTCTCATATCTGCTCTAAGTGGAGGCAATCACATTGTTGAGGGCCACCTACCTGAGCATTCTTAGTCTTCTTTCCAAGCATTAGACTCTTGTAAGTGTTCCTTCATGCTTGTTTAGTTATTTTAAGCAAGAAAGTCAAACAGTGTTTGACTTTTAGCTTTGACCATGATTTGGCCAATACAAAGTTCGTTTGAACTTTGCAACGTGAGCGTGATCTCGATGGTTATAGTCCCTTGTGACTATACCTACTGATTACCATGTTGATTAGTCGAAGTGACGAGTCAAAGTTTCAGTCAAAATGCATGATTATGTGCATTTTGCGATGAAACTATTTTCGGGTATCAAAACACTTTGTTTTGATATCAAATCAGTTTTCTAACTTAGTTAAACATGTTTTAACATGTTTAACTCGTCACTTTTAGTTTAGTGCTTGTATAGGGTCGTAAGTCAAGCGGTCTAAACAACCGCTTAGACTTTCGAACCCGACCCATTTGGTCGATCATTAAGATCCGACCAAACATATTTTGTGACCATAGTTGTATAGGGAATAACCTTCCGAGGTTATACCTTATGGTCACTTAGTTTAATTAGTTGTATGATAGGTAGTTTATATGCCTTAGGAAAATGACCAAAATGCCCTTTTCATGCATAATTTGAATTTAAGCCTATGTAACATAAATTTTTAACATTTAAACTGATTATGCAACATTATTAAACATGTTAGGGCATATAATACGTGTCATAGGACTAGTTAGGCTATACGAATGCGCTTTTGAGCAAATGACGCGTTAAAGTAGCATAAACTATCTTAACGGGTCATAACGGGTCATAAGCACTTAGGATAGGTTTCAATTCAGAATGGGGGCTTTGTTAAACTATATCATATGAGTTCCAACACTCATTTGGTTTACAAGACCTCATTCTACCCGATCTCCTGATTTAGGTGTCGATTTATTAACATAGTGATCCAATATTAGGTACCACTTGATTCCTTGATTGCCGAGCTTTGTTAGTTCACTTAATCAAGGATACTTTGCAATTTAATGTGAGTACATAGTTCCCCTATTTTACTGCTTTCATTTGTTTTGGGGTGATTCATATATGCTAAACGATTTTCGAGTTTCAATACAAATGTTATGGTTTATATTAAACACAACGATTTCAATAATGTGAACGAACTTGTTGGGACGTTGGTCGAAAGACAATCGAATGACATTCATTAACTATGATCAAGCCGACCAGTAGTATGTTATGGTACCATAGGATCTGACAAATCCCGTTATCGGACTATCACCATGGTCATGGGGGTAATGTGGGTAACGACAGAACCTGGTGAATTTTAACTAACCCTTTGGTGGTTTGTTAATACGATTGAACGATGGATGAGTCACACAGGTTTGAATGTGTTCAATGAGACGACCAAAAGTTAGTTTTTCACAATTAAAACATGAACGATTTGAACAGTTCGAAATCCGATAAAGGGCTTTTTATGAATGTTCATTATGATAAGTAGTCGATTAGGAGAACTGCTATGTCATAAAACATGAACGATTTGAACGATTTAAACGATTTGAACAATTGGAACGATTTGAACGATATGAATGAATTGAACGATTGGTTTTGATAACACGAACGATTGAGAACAAGTACAATGGAACGATTGGTTTTTTTGTATGTGAATAGATAACGGGACGGGTGTAATGTGATAAAAGCATGGTAGATACGCCGCTGGTACTTTGAAAGTGTGGTGCCGGATATGCACGGTGATGCGGGTCGTTCATGATTTTTAGCTGTTGTGCCAGATATGCACAGTGATGCGACCAGTCGCACGTCCGTGCAATCCCGTCATGTTTCGATAATTAAGACCGCACCACCACTGATCTCGGTGACGCATGACCATGCATCCATTCGCACGCCCGTGCGAAACGCCCAGATCAGTTTGACAGAATCTTCATAACTGTGTGTTCGGCTGAGCATGAAGAGGAGGAGCAGAATCAGCCACCACCCACACCACCACACCAGCAGTTCCAGCAGCACCAAGACTGGCCACCCGGCATCCCATCTTATCCTGATTTGTACCAGCAATTTCAACAAATGCAGCTAAACCAGGAGCAGCTGTGAGTCAACCAGGATCAGATGCGGACAAATCAGGATTTTATGCGTCAAGATATGCATGCTGGATTTTCATACATCTTTGGGGTGCTTCAGAAAGCCTACCCCAATTACTTCGCGACCCCCCGCAGTTCCCATTCGGGAACACTGGTGATTTTGGCGGGGCAGGCCCATCCGGCACAGGAGGTGGTGCTGACGGTGATGATGAGTAGCTGCTGGTGGTAGTAGCATTTTAGTAGTTTATTTTCGGGTGTTCATTTTGGTTTTTATTTCATACACCCGCGTTTATGTATTATGTTTTTTTCAGACATTTTCATTTATTTCTTTCAGTATTATGTACGGATATTTAGTATTTCTACTATTATTTAGTGTATGGTTTGAGTTGCAACTGATTTGTTCCGCGTGCTATATTCTGTTTTGCTTTGCTTTGCCTTGTGACATACTTGCAGATTTTGGCTATCAAGTCTTGGACCGGAGCACATCACAGATACAGCTTTGGAAGTCTCGTTTCATCAGAATCATCATCAGGGGAGTATTATTCTCCTTTATCTCTATATTTCGGGTTTCGCATTGGGGACAATGCGAAGTTCAAGTGTGGGGAGGGGTTTAACTTTGTTGACTTTGTTTGTCCTAAAAAATTAGAAAAATCAGAAAATTCAATCAAAAATATCTGTATTTTGTATATATTTTTAGCAAATAAACCGGTTGGTTGTGTTTTAGAAAACTTCGGACATGATAAAAGCTCGACAAGCGAAATAATTTTTGAAAAATATAACCGGAAAGCGTGACAAACAAAGAAGGACTTGCATGAGAATTTTCACACTTTTACCCATTCCTTCCGATTATGTGAGCATATTTGAGCCGTAAAATTGTTATATGATTGTTCATTTCGGAGTAGGAGTGAGCTGGATGTCATGTGTAATTTAGAACTTGTCACTAGCATGCTTGTTAAGACCATGAACTTGCGGAATTGTGTAGAAGTGATAGAGGCACCTAGAATACCCCTTTGTGTTAGCCTTGTTCTTTGTGTTGTGTTTCCCGTAAACCTTGCATTACCCTTTAGGATTAACCATGTCGAGCCTTCCCGTTTACCTTTGTTTACCCAACATAATCGCCCACTTAGCCAAATTTAGTCTTTTTATGTTTTAAACCTTTTAGTGTTGAAACTCGGTCAAAATAATCGTTTAACTAGCGCTTGTTATAGTTTATTATTCATTGTATAAATCCATTAGTTATTAGTTTGCAAAAAAAAAAAACAATGTGTTCCAAAAATTTGGAATCGAGTTGAGAAACTTTGGTTATCGTATTATGTTGAAATTATTTTAGTAGCTCATCAAAACAAATGAGTGTTGGTTTATTTTTATCTTTTATTAGTTGTATTGTTTATTTCCTTAGATGTTGTATTTTGATCGTAATTAGCATCTAACTACTTCGGATTTTTAACCATTTAGCCACTTTATACCCAAATTCCACACCTTTAGCCATTGCCCCGTTACAACCATGTAAAGTCCTCTTGATTTATGCAATTTTCTTATGTCAGTTGGTTGAGATTTGATTCCTAAGCAAGCCTATGATTATGTTTGTTTCATTCCTTGGCATTGAGTGTTTCACTTTCACACATGTACATATAAATAACCAAGTGTTGAGTGAATTATTGTGAGAGGTGTAAGCTTATGCATAATCGAAATTTTGTAGGCATGTTATGCTTATTTGGATATTGCTATGTTTCTAAAAGAAAAAGGAAATTGTTTTAACTCATTTGGTTTCTTCTTTTGATTGTTGCATTGCTTGATAATCTTTTATGCTTTTGGATCTTTTGCTAACTTATGGATTGCTTATCGCTTATTTTGTTGCCAACGGGATTCTTGTTGAATTATTGCATGAGAGTTTGCTTCAGGACAAGCAAAGTTCAAGTGTAGGGATGTTTGATATGTCAATAAATATACATATTATTAATACATATTATCCCCCATTTTATATATTTTTGGTTACAAATTCGTTGGAATTGACACTTAATTGTGTTTTATTTGAATATTGTAGTTTTGGAAAGCTTTTTAGTGATTCGTTGCGAAAAACTCAAGAAAAAATGAAGTTTGTGGAAATTTTGCCCAGACACAGCTGTGTTGGTTATCTGAGTACGATGTCACATAGCTGTGTCAGCCTTGGCCACACACCCTGATCTCAGCAACAAACAGCAATGGTCCACACAGTTGTGTCACTTAACGACACAACTGTGTGTGGCGCCAGATCTGATATAACCTAATGTTTAGCTCCCATTTCATTTTGTCCAACTTTGGGGGGCCAAACCCTAGTTCTCCAAGTCCCAAAGAAACTCTGGATATTTTGGGAGCTCTTTAGGCGATTTTCAGGCTCCTGAGGCATTAGCTTTCACACGGATTCAAGCCACATTGTGCCGATTAGCTCCATTATCTTCCGGATTCTTAATCTAGTGCTTGTTTATGGTTTGGTTTTCTAATATTTCTATAATTTTGTAAATGTTTCAAGCATTTAGATTAATGTCTTATGTATTATTGTAAGCCTTTGGGCAAAAACAACAATCCCTTGCTTAATTATAACCATTAGTATGTTAATTTTGTTTGTAATGACACTTGGAAGTATTTTCTATGTTAATCTTTTATGATTAGTTTGCAACCTTGTTATTTTTGTTGATTTCTTGATTATAAGTAATTATGTTGGATGATTAGTATTTGGTTAGTTGAGATAGTTGAAAAATGAAGCTTAATTAATCATGTATTAGTAGACTTTAAACTTGGTTAACTAGTTTAGCTTGGTTAAAATGTGTACACCATGACACTAGAAATGGTTAGTGGTTTAATAAAATGTAATTATTATTAATCAAGAAAGCTTTCCGTCACGTAAGGACCTTAACGGGTTAAATGGTGTTGTTATGAATTCTTGCCATGAATTGTTAGCTTGGTTAGTAGTTTAGGCCAAATTTGCTATCTTGGTGAATTTATATGCAAGATTTGTAAAATGAACTCGGTTGTGATTTAATCTAGTTTATGCTTGTCTCGGTGGTTGCATTGTGTTTATCGGTGTCACTTTCCTTGATTAAGTGAGGTTAGAAAACTCCTAACGGATGACTAACTTATTTTTAAGAGATTTTCATAGACATTTATCAATTGCACGTTAAAGAAAAATTTTAGGTGGTTAAAGTGTGTTTATCGTTTTAGCTTTCCGAATGATTGTCATGCTAGGATTCCCGAAAGGGATACTAATTGTCTTGAAAATGGAGAATTGATCGAATGTTTCTAGTGACAAAACTTACTTAGTTGATATGCTTTGGTTGTGTATTAAGCAAGGCTATTTATCTATTTTCATATTTGAAGTCTATTATGTTTTTATAAATATTTGTTTATGCTTACTTTAGTTTTTATAAAATCAAACAACTTATCTTTCTTCCGTTAATTTAATGACAAAGGTCTAGTATCATTCCTCCGCCACTTCCTTGGATCGATACTTGGTTCTTACCGATACTTTACTACATATATAACGGGGTACACTTGCCTCTTTCGTGTGTGTTTTGATGTTGAAGTATAAATCACTTTTATAAATTTAAAACCGAATCGTGTGTAATTTCATTATAAAAAATATGTATATACGCGCACACGTCATACTTCTTATATATAAATGCTTTTATCATATTACAGTCTTTGGCGTTATTTAGTTCACTTGAACGATTGATTTCAAATGATGACACGCAACGACGTTTACTAAATGATATAAACCATACGAGTTTTACTACAAGAACGATTTACAATTTGGTTTACAAAAGCAAATGTTTTGGGTCAAGATTCATGGCAACGAGGTTTTATAAACTATAACCAACTTGTTTTAAGTTAGTTAATCATATTGTAATACAAAACACATTTCAAAACACGGTTTTCAATTATCGACTCTTGTAGTCGTACGAGGTATTGCAACATGTATACAAGCCATGAATCTGACATACTCACAAAAACCTATGTACTCGCCGGCATTTTATGCTGACTTTATTTTCACATATGTTTCAGGTGCTGTTGTTTGATGATGTTGATGATGATTATGATGCATGCTCACATAGGAATGGACGAGGCCTTAATGACTTAATAACTATGAAAGACAATATGTTGTGTTTTCCTTTTTAAATACCAAGACAATGTAATAACTAATTAAATAAAACGAAACTTTAATCCATGTGTTGTGAAACAATGATTCTGTTACGACACTCCCCGACGTTTCCGCCGCGGTTTTGTTGTTTTAACGCGGTCGGGGTGTGACACCATGTGTCTGTGTCACCGGGATCTTCGTTGTCGTAATGTGCAACCGTTGGTGGCCATATATGCATATGTGGATGTTGTACCACCTCAGGAAAATGCATTGGTGGTTACACCAGTCACTCTTGATGACCCAGTTATGGAAATCAACATTTGTAGTCGGAGAGGATGATGTGCAATACACCCCTGCAGAAGTGCTTGCTATGCTCAGTGATCCCGGAAGGGTGTTTAGAATGTTATTTATGTTTCCCACAATGTTTTTTTATAACAATGGGACAAGTACTTAGTCTTTTATCAGTGGTTATGTGCATCTATTAACAAGATACCCACTGGAATAGTAGTGGTTGAATACATCTATTACCAAGATGCCCACTTTTTGTGTTGTATTTTTGTATGTGTAGATATTTGTATTAACTACGTTACACTTAGTATTATCGTGTTACGCTTTACCGTATTGTGAAGTTTAAATGCGATGGTGAGTTGCATTGTTAGTGTTTACATGAACACTTTTTGATATAAGAAAGTGTTTTATAATGCGCGTAGCGTTAATGAACACTTGAATAATAGAGTGTTTTCTACGTGCTTGGCGTGAATGAACACTCATTGAGATAATAAAATGCTTTAGACGCATTAGGCGTGAATGGTTGGCGTGTGGAGTACTTATAATAGATAGCATGTTAATTTAAATTACCTTGTGCGAATAATCCTTGTTGACTATGGCGTGGGGGTTTTCTGTTATCCATGTTGCCAATTGGCGTGGAGAATGCATATCCGAATAAGTATTTTTTTTCTATCGCATAGCGTGTGGAATACTTATTTGAATAAGTATCTTGACTACGAAGCATATATCATACCATGCGCTATAGTTGTAGACCAAATGATGTGGGAAGTAGCCAGATAACAGTGTAACGCATAGTCGAAGAACGATACCGCGGTCGTACCCGCCCAGTGACCCAGCCTATAGCAGAACCCGCAAACGGTCAGCGACCTCTACTCTTGTAAAGGGTTTGATATCTTTGAGCAAGGATACTTGGTGTGTCAACCCCTATGATATATATACGTAGTGGATTTCAATTTAACGTGCATTCCAAGAGTAAATGATCACTTCAAGTCATGGTGGTACCTTTATTATCACTTTTTGTTTAGTGGGAAATTCCAACAGGTACTCTTTTAATACATGAAAGAATTGTCAGGTCATTTTTAAAGGCAAATATATAACTCATGGAGTATCTCGTCAAGTTATCAAGTTATGTGAGAGCACCTAAGTATAATAAACCACCCAATGAATAAAGTGAAACATGTATGTATATGTTGGATAGCTAAGTAATCAAGGATTATATTCATACTATATTTAGGGATGAGATTAAGAACCAGTCACCCGTGAGTCTTGTGCATAGATGTCTGACATAAAGCATTTGTGCCATTAGGATGTTTTACTGTTATTTTGAACTCAGAAACGTCTATAAAATCAATTAAACAATTTTCATCTTTAATCATATGTTGGTTTGCACCTGAATCAATAATCCAAACCATATTCAGTTCACACTTGGACTTACTATTAAAACAGAACACAGGTTTAAAGAACAAACTAGCACAAAACAGACTACCTGAAACATTACAATTCTGAGGAGATCGACTAGGCTTATCTCCTAACAAACTAAGAAGTCTTGTTATTTGATCACTAGTCAGAGAATTAACAGAATTATTAGATGACTCAACAGAACTACTATTACTTGCAACTGCTTTCTTGCCTTGATTGTTTTTTGGAGGTTTCATCCAAGATGGATAACCAAAAATTTCAAAACATTTATCCACAGAATGACCTATTTTATTACGGTGAGAACATTTCAGATTCTGATTTGAAACCTTATTAGTTTTCTTAAACTCAGTAGGTTGAGTTACTTTAGAAACAAAAGCCATAGTCTGTCCTTTTTTAGCACCATTGCTAGAATTTCTATGGGATTATTCCCTATAAACAATAGAAAATGTCTCCTTTACAGTAGGCAAAGTTTCTTTCATAAATAAATTTGTTCTAACACTTTGATATACCCTATCAAGACCCATTAAAAATTGTATTAGTTTAATCATATGATTAAAATTATTAAAATCCTTTGTAGCATCACAAGAACAAGTAGGCAGTTGCAAGATTTGATCTAATTGTCTCCACATAACATTCAATTTATGATAATAGTCAGAAACCCTTAAACCATTTTGAGTGAAACTATTAATTTTCTGATATAAATCAAACACAACAGACCCATCTATTTTGTTATAAGTTTCTTTTAAGGCTATCCACACATCACTAGCAAGTTTAGAAAAAACTTGACCCATATACAATTCCTCACTAATAGAATTTAATATCTAAGTAAGCACTATAGAATTGCATTTGTCCCATTGTCTGGCTAATATATCATTATTCTCATATTTTATACACTTTTTATCTATAAAACCCCATTTATTTTTAACCTCTAGAGCTAATTGCATTGCATTAGACCAAACAATGTAGTTTTTAGATCCTTTCAGTTTCACAGACACAGTTGTCAAATTACTAGAGTCAAAAGGATGCAAGTACAAAGGATTACTAGCATCCAGCTTACTTACCAAAGTCTCAGGAGGTGGATCACTAGGACCAGATCCACCTTCGGATGTAACCACACCATCAACCATATTTGATCAGTAACAATCCAACTCACAAACAATTACTTCCAAAAGAAACAAACAATACACACCAAGCTAACACAAGATAAAGGGTCAGATCTGTGACACCCCAGGAAAACCTGGAAACAACACAACACAACTAGCTTCCTCAGTAACCATATGCTAAATTTCGGGACGAAATTTCTTTCAAGTTGGGGATAATGTGACAACTCGAGTTTCCAAGATTCCATCTTCGCATTAATTGCACGTTAATTGTTTAAGTTGTTTGTTTACACGACTTGTTTGTTTCGCAACTGTACACGTTTGTAATATGTTAAATCGTATTGTGATTGATATATTATATATTTAATGTGATTAAGGTGTTTGGTGATATAACATGTAACATGTTTGAAAACTTAAACTATTTAAACCTTGAATGGGTTCGACGAAACCCAAGGGTTTCGCCATTAATGACTACGAAGAAACAGGAGTGTTTTGGCCACCTTCATCTCGACGAAACACAGTGTTTCGCCGGCCGGGTCTCTCAGAAGCCCAGTTAAGGCCCAACTGTGTTTCGCATACATATATATTTACGTAATTTATACAGAGATTTCTTTTAGCAAACCCTAGAGTCTCTTTTCCTACCCTCTGTGCGACGGCAACCATCATCTCTCGTCATCATCCCTCTCGAATCCTTGCTAGTTTGCCTTGTAACCGGTTAGTGCATAGATATTAATTAACTGATTCAATTTCCTGTCATATTTGATTTGCATGATGCCAGGATAGAGTGATTTGATTGTTATTATCTAATGACCTTTGCCTAGGGTTGTATGGGTAGATGGTTATGATCGTCTGTTTGTTGAGATTCAATTGTTTGATGAGTATGATACTCGTAAATTGCGGATTTGATGATCTGTATGTGATAGTATAATGATGAATTAGTTACTAGATAGGGTTCGAAGATTCTATCGCCAATCATTTAGACTAGATCTGAAACTTATGATTGTAATGGTTTATATCTACTGTCTATGATCAATTTGATGTTGTATTGAAGCTATAGATAATACTGTTTGTATCAACAATATGATAACATGTAATCTGTGATTAGGCTAGATGTTGATGATCAACTGTTAAGGTAATTAGGGTTCCCGTAGATGTGACGTAACTGAATTGCATCCTGGACGAAACGCTAATCACGACGAAATAGGCACGACGAAACAGGGGAGTTTCGCCGAGGGTAATCACGACAAAACAGGGGAGTTTCATCGAAGGGGTTCACGACTAAACAAGTGTGTTTCATCGAATTATTAAACACGCACAGTAACTCAGTTAAGTCTGTTAAGGATTAACTAGGTTAGTCATGTACTGTTAAATGTAAAGCATGGTTGCATGAGCCTGTATAACTGATAAATGTTATGTGTTAGTTGTTACTTGCATGTACGTGATGATCTTGACCGTTAGTCGAAACTTGTAAATGTCTACTGATTGTGTGTATGTGCAAACCATAGGCTTGGACTGATTAATTGTAAAACGAGTAGTTAAGCATACCGAGCAAACCAAGGTGAGTTCACACTTCTAAGGCATGGGATTCCCGGTGGGTTGGGAATGGGATTGAATAACTACGACAGAACTTGTACATTTACCACTACTAGACTACTTACCACCGTCCTCGGATTGGGAAGGACGCCAGCGCTAAACCTACGTACTCGCTACGTACCATTGTCCTCTGATTGGGAAGGGCACTTACGTAAAACCTACGTAATCTCATACTTACTACTGTCCTCGGATTGGGAAGGACGCCAGCGCTAAACCTACGTACTCGCTACGTACCATTGTCCTCGGATTAGGAAGGGCACTTACGTAAAACCTACGTAATCTCATACTTACCACGGTCCTCGGATTGGGAAGGACACCTATAGATACAACTAGTCTAGTAATATACAACATGGGAAGCCCCCACTACTATGGATATGTTTGGGAAACAAGGATACTGGATAATACATGGTTATGAAACAAACTTACGATTTCTGAAACGAACTCAATAACTGAACAATCAACTGTGAACTCGCTCAACTCTGTTGTTGACTCGTTGTTACATGCCTTGCAGGTCGTTAGGTACTCATGGAGCTTGCACAGGGAGGAGCGGTCGTTGTGGGACATGGACAGTGTGTGCCATGTTAAAAACATTATATCATTTCGAACTTAATACTTATGTTGGGTTATTACATTTATGATTCTGCTAAACACTTAACGATGTTTTGTTTTGAACACCTTTCGTATTGCTGGGTTGAATTTTATTTATTACTTACAATGTTCAATATGATTGGTGGTTTGATCCAGGTCAGTCACGCCTCCAAGCGGTGATACTCCGCGTGTGGATTTTGGGGGTGTGACAGATTGGTATCAGAGCCATTGGTTATAGTGAACTTGGTTTTAAAAAGGGGAAAACTTTTGGATAAAACCAGACTATAACCAGAACAGTGCTCAACGATCCACAACGACGCTTCGCTCCACGTGCAAGACTCGACATCATAGGTGATGTGATTCATGTTTATATTGCCTACTTGCTAGTTACATAGAACTTTGCTCAAGATATGCTTAGATAAACGTAGCAACTATTGATTGAAAACACATGTGTGCTTACTCTCTTCTGTCATCGCACTTTTGCAAACCCTTCTCACTCATGTTCCCTTTGATATGAAGATCATGAGTGGACGTATAAACATGACTCAAGCCCAGCTGACGGCTTTAATCAACGAACAAGTTACTACAGCACTCGCAGCCACTCAGGCAGGAGGTATAACCTGCCATAGCAACTTACTCTAGGATCTTTAGATCCTACTCACGTAAACCAACACTTGTGCTTAACATTGTTTCTTCTTACACACACGACAGGTCAACATGCTCAGCCTTCTGCATGTACCTTCAAAACTTTTATGGACTGTCGACCTACTACTTTCAGTGACACTGAAGGAGCGGTAGGCCTCCTCCACTGGTTTGAGAAGCTCGAATCGGTCTTCGAGATGTGTGAATGCCCTGAAGATCGTAGGGTGAAGTATGCTACTGGAACACTTGAGGGCATTGCGTTAACTTGGTGGAAAGCGCAAGTTTAAATGTTAGGGTTGGCAGTTGCTAACGCCACCCCATGGAACAATTTTAAGGAACTGATAAAGGAAGAATACTGCAGTCGTGATGACATCCACAAGTTGGAGGTCGAGTTCTTCAACCTAAAGATGACAGGGTCAGAAATCGAAGCGTATACGAAAAGGTCGAATGAGCTGGCAATATTGTGTCCTACTATGGTAGATCCTCCTATCAAGCGCATCGAGCTGTACCTTAAAGGTTTGGTGCCAGAAATTCAAAGTCACGTGACCTCAGCCAATCTTGGCACCATTCAGCAAATCATCAAGTTGGCTCATCGTCTCACTAATCAGGCGGTGGAGCAGGACAGGTTACCAAAGCGTATTAGTGCTACTACCACTACATCTGATGCCCCCAACGACAACAAGCGTAAATGGGATGGGATCTCAAGAAAGGCTCTGTCCAGTCATAGGCTCAACAACGAAAGACAGGCGACTTCAAGAGTCCCGGTCAGCAAACTTCAGGGGGTCAAGATCAGGGTCAGGGTGGATACAGGGGAAATCACCCAAAGTGCAACAAATGCAACAGACACCACAGTGGTCAATGCAACAAGGGACGTTGTCAGAGGTATCTCAAGATGGGTCATGAAGCCAAGGATTACAGGAGCTCACGGCCTGCAAATCAGAATCGTCAGCAGCAACAGCAAGCACCGCAGAATCAGCAACAGCAACAGGGCAACAGGGGATGCTTTCAGTGTGGTGCTGAAGGTCACTTCAAGAGACACTGCCCATAGTTAAATCAGAATCAGAACCACAACCAAGGAAATGGGAACAATAATGGGGGTAACAACGGGGGAAACAATGGAAACAATGGCGCCCGGGGCCGTGCGTTCGTGATTGGTCAGGGTGATGCAAGGAATGATCCCAATGTCGTGATGGGTAAGTTTCTACTGGATAACTTTTATGTTAATGTTTTATTTGATTCGGGTGCCGATACCAGTTATGTGTCTCTAAAAGTTAGTCAAATGCTTAAACGTACCCCAACACTTTTGAACACCAAGCACATTGTAGAGCTAGCAAACGGTAAAAGTCTTGAAGCCACACACATAGTTAGGGGTTGTAATCTTATCTTAGCTGGTCAAACCTTTTCTATCGACCTCATTCCTATCGTTTTGGGTAGTTTCGACATTGTTATTGGTATGGATTGGTTATTGCAACATCAAGCAGAGATCCTGTGCAAGGAAAAGGTTGTCCGCATTCCTCGTTCAGATGGATAACCTTTAGTGCTTCATGGCGACAAGAGTGGTGACGTGGTGGGCATAATTTCTTTTCTTAAGGCCCAGAAGTGTTTGCGAAAGGGCCACACTGCTATCCTAGCCCTCGTTTCTGATCCATCCTCGAAAGAAAAGAAGATTGAAGATATTCCGATTGTACGTAACTTTCCTGAGGTATTCCCTGAGGAATTACCTGGTCTTCCGCCTCACCGTCAGGTTGAATTTCAAATCGAGCTAGCTCCTGGAGCAGCGCCCATAGCTCGTGCACCTTATCGTCTAGCTCCATCTGAACTGGAAGAACTATCTGCACAGTTACAAGAACTCTTGGAGAAGGGTTTCATACGTCCTAGCTCTTCGCCTTGGGGAGCTCCAGTATTATTTGTGAAGAAGAAAGACGGTACCTTCCGTATGTGCATAGATTACCGTGAACTCAACAAGGTGACCGTGAAAAATCGCTATCCTCTTCCACGCAATGATGACCTATTCGACCAGTTGCAAGGGTCGAGCTTCTATTCAAAGATTGATCTGAGATTAGCTTACCATCAACTGAGAGTCCGGGACAAGGACATCTCCAAAACAACATTCAGAACTCGCTACGGCCACTATGAGTTTCTGGTCATGCCATTCGGGTTGACAAACGCACCTGCGGTTTTCATGGATCTTATGAACCGAGTGTGCAAACCATACCTAGATAAGTTCGTTATCGTATTTATTGATGACATTCTGATCTACTCTAAGAGTCAGGAGGAGCACGAGCAACATTTGCGACTTATCTTGGAACTTCTTCGAACAGAGCAACTTTATGCTAAGTTTTCCAAATGCGACTTCTGGCTTCGGGAAGTCCATTTCTTAGGCCACGTAGTAAACGGGAATGGGATTCACGTTGATCTACTATAAGAGTCAGGAGGAGCACGAGCAACATTTGCGACTTATCTTGGAACTTCTTCGAACAGAGCAACTTTATGCTAAGTTTTCCAAATGCGACTTCTGGCTTTGGGAAGTCCATTTCTTACGCCACGTAGTAAACGGGAATGGGATTCACATTGATCCATCAAAAGTTGACTCGATCAAGAACTGGCCTGCACCGCGTACACCAATAGAAATCCGCCAATTCTTGGGTTTGGCGGGCTACTACCGAAGGTTCATCAAGGATTTCTCCAAGATTGCGCAACCTCTCACTTCACTAACTCAGAAAGGTGTCACCTATCGTTGGGGTAATACACAAGAATCTGCATTTCAGCACTTAAAAGACAGACTTTGTAGCGCACCGATTCTTTCATTGCCTGAAGGCACAGACGATTTTGTGGCTTATTGCGACGCGTCAATTCAGGGTCTTGGTTGCGTGTTGATGCAATGTGACAAGGTCATAGCCTACGCATCACGCCAACTTAAAGTTCATGAAAGAAATTATACCACACACGATTTGGAGCTGGGAGCTATTATTTTCGCACTTAAGATATGGAGACATTACCTATACGGTACCAAGTGCACCATCTACACAGATCACAGGAGTCTCGAGCATATCTTCAAGCAAAAGGAGTTGAACATGCGACAACGTCAATGGGTCGAGCTATTGAATGATTACGAATATGCCATCAAGTACCATCCGGGCAAAGCCAATGTTGTGGCCGACACCCTCAGTCGAAAGGATACTACACCTAAGCGTGTGCGAGCATTACAACTCACCAATCAATCTAGTCTTCCTTCCCAGATACGAGATGCACAGGCAGAAGCACTGAAACCAGAAAACGTCAGGGCCGAAGCCCTACGCGGCTCAAGGCAACGGTTAGAACAAAAGGAAGACGACGCCTACTACGTAACAGGACGCATCTGGGTCCCACTCTATGGCAATTTACGAGAACTTGTAATGGATGAAGCACATAAGTCTCGTTACTCGGTACATCCTGGTTCGGATAAGATGTACCACGATCTCAGAACTACGTATTGGTGGCCTAGCATGAAAGCCCACATAGCAACTTATGTTAGCAAATGTTTGACTTGTGCGAGAGTCAAGACTGAATATCAGAAACCATCGGGCCTACTCCAACAACCAGAAATACCACAATGGAAATGGGAGCAAATTTCCATGGATTTCGTTACTGGCCTGCCTAGATCTCAACGTGGGAATGATACTATTTGGGTGATCGTGGATCAACTCACAAAGTCTGCACACTTTTTGGCTATCAAAGAAATGGATAAGTTCTCCACCTTAGCAGATGTTTACCTTAAGAAAGTTGTCTCGAGGCACGGGGTGCCAACCTCTATTATTTCCGATCGTGATGCACGTTTTACTTCAGAACTGTGGCAAGCGATGCACAAATCTTTTGGCTCTCGATTAGACATGAGCACAGCTTATCACCTGCAAACGGATGGGCAGTCTGAACGCAGCATCCAAACTCAAGAAGACATGCTTCGTGCATGTGTAATCGATTTCGGCAACGGCTGGGAAAAACACCTCCCTTTGGTGGAGTTTTTGTATAACAACAGTTACCACACCAGCATTCAAGTCGCTCCATTTGAGGCATTGTACGGACGTAAATGCCGATCACCTCTTTGTTGGGCAGAAGTTGGTGATAGCCAGATCACGGGTCCAGAACTTGTAGTAGACACAACGGAAAGGATTGCACAGATACGACAACGAATGGCGGCAGCTCGTGACCGTCAGAAAAGCTACGCTGATAAGCGCAGGAAACCACTCGAGTTCCAGGTTGGGGATCGAGTTCTACTTAAAGTCTCACCTTGGAAGGGTGTGGTTCGCTTTGGAAAAAGGGGTAAACTCAATCCGCGTTACGTTGGACCGTTCGAAATCATCGAGAAAATAGGCAAGGTGGCCTACAAACTGAACCTACCAACAGAACTCAGTGGGACACGTGTCAAATTTGAAGAAGTGTCTGTCAGATGAGACCCTCATAGTTCCTTTTAAGGAGCTCACTATAGACGACCAGTTGCGATTCGTCGAGGAACCAGTAGAGATTACTGACCGAGATGTGAAAGTTCTCAAGCACACCAGAATACCTCTTGTTCGAGTTGGTTGGAACTCCCGTCGTGGCCCAGAGTTCACTTGGGAACGAGAAGATCAAATAAAACTCAATTATCCCCAGTTATTCGGAAACAGTGCAACCACTACTGAGACTGAAGCTACTGCGGAATTTCGGGACGAAATTCCAAACCAACGGGGGGATGATGTGACACCCCAGGAAAACCAGGAAACAACACAACACAACTAGCTTCCTCAGTAACTGCATGCTAAATTTCGGGATGAAATTTCTTTCAAGTTGGGGATAATGTGACAACTCGAGTTTCCAAGATTCCATCTTCACATTAATTGCACGTTAATTGTTTAAGTTGTTTGTTTACACGACTTGTTTGTTTCGCAACTGTACACATTTGTAATATGTTAAATCGTATTGTGATTGATATGTTATATGTTTAATGTGATTAAGGTGTTTGGTGATATAACATGTAACCTGTTTGAAAACTTAAACTATTTAAACCTTGAATGGGTTCGACGAAACCCAAGGGTTTCGCCATTAACGACTACGACGAAACAGGAGTGTTTCGCCACCTTCATCTCGATGAAACACAGTGTTCCACCGGCCCGGGTCTGTCAGAAGCCCAGTTAAGGCACAACTGTGTTTCGCATACATATATATTTACGTAATTTGCACGGAGATTTCTTTTAGCAAACCCTAGAGTCTCTTTTCCAACCCTCTGTGCGACGGCAACCATCATCTCTCGTCATCATCCCTCTCGAATCCTTGCTAGTTCGCCTTGTAACCGGTTAGTGCATAGATATTAATTAACTGATTCAATTTCCTGTCATATTTGATTTGCATGATGCCAGGATAGAGTGATTTGATTGTTATTATCTAATGACCTTTGCCTAGGGTTGTATGGGTAGATGGTTATGATCGTCTGTTTGTTGAAATTCAATTGTTTGATGAGTATGATACTTGTAAATTGTGGATTTGATGATCTGTATGTGATAATGTAATGATGAATTAGTTACTAGATAGGGTTCGAAGATTCTGTCGCCAATCATTTGGACTAGATCTGATACTTATGATTATAATGGTTTATGTCCACTGTCTATGATCAATTTGATGTTGTATTAAAGCTATAGATAATATTGTTTGTATCAACAATATGATAACATGTAATATGTGATTAGGCTAGATGTTGATGATCAACTGTTAAGGTAATTAGGGTTCCCGTAGATGTGACGTAACTGAATTGCATCCTGGACGAAACGCCAATCACGACGAAACAGGCACGACAAAACAGGGGAGTTTCACCGAGGGTAATCACGACGAAACAGGGGAGTTTCATCGAAGGGGTTCACGATGAAACAAGTGTGTTTCGTCGAGTTATTAAACACGCATAGTAACTCAGTTAAGTCTGTTAAGGATTAACTAGGTTAGTCATGTACTGTTAAATGTAAAGCATGGTTGCATGAGCCTGTATAACTGATAAATGTTATGTGTTAGTTGTTACTTGCATGTACGTTATGATCTTGACTGTTAGTCGAAACTTGTAAATGTCTACTGATTGTGTGTATGTGCAAACCATAGGCTTGGACTGATTAATTGGAAAACGAGTAGTTAAGCATACCGAGCAAACTGTAACACCTCAAAAAATTCACGTCCTATAATGTATTGACACGTGTCATAAGCTTGAACGTGTAAAAGAATACTCTGGAAGGACTAAAGTTGACAATCATGGAAAGAATATGAAAATACGTGTTCTAAATGTCAACAGTGAATAAATATATTGTACATTAACCCTACATGATGCTCATACCTTAAAATGAATAAATCATGGATCATACGAAGCTAAAAGTGAGAGATTACAAACTACAGGGGTTAAATGTGTCAACATGTTTAAGTTATACCTCTGAGTGACCTTTTAACAAACCCGAAGCTTTGTAACGGTTAATTATGCTCACTAGAATGCGCGATATAAATTTCGTAAAGTTTCGTTATCGTATGAGAAAGTTATGATCAAATTCGTATGCGAGGGGTTAAAGCGTCAACGTTGAAAGTTAGGACCTTTCGGGTAAAAATAAAGTTAACCGAGGACTTAACAAAGTGGGTAAATGTCTTAAAGCCCTTATATGTCAATTTAGAGGGTTCAAAGTGCAAGAAAATAAGTTAATTGACCTTTCGGAGGACCAAGAGCCAAGGATGCAAACTGAAAAAGAGACTTTTGGCCCTGATGACATGCTTGCGCACCTCAACAACCACACTCTTGCGGTGCGCAAGGCATGCCCAGATACAGCAAGTTGGTTGTTGGCTGTTTTAAACATTGCAACTGATCTTTAAACGATTTTCCTCATCTTGCTTGGCCCCTAAACAACCCCTAAACACTAGGGACACTTGTTAATAAGTTGTGGTCAGTGGTAGACTTACTTGTCAACATTTTATGGTGATTAAATCACTATAAAAGGGCATGAAGTTGCAACCATTTGATCATTCATCTCTTGTGCAATTCTGGAGCCTTTGGGAGCTTAAGAGCAGACACAAGACCTTCCTAATCAAGCATAGGACTCAGTAAGTTTACTAATCCTTTCTTAGTTAAGTTTTAGCTTAGTTTTAGTTTAAAAGTCAAACCGTCGTAATTAACGGTTGACTTTAAGATTAATCACTAATGGTCCAGTGATTAGTCGACTTAAAAGTAGTTATCAATTGGTAATTATGTGGGTAATAAACCCTTAAAAGGGTTCCCCCTGATTCCCACTCTAACTAGGTCAAATATCGGGTCAAACTTGTGAATAAAAAGTCAACAGGATACTTAGTTTCTAATTTATGCATGATTAGCAATGTAGAACACATACAACCTGTTTGATCATTAATATAACTTGGTAATTAGTGTAAGAACATGTCTAAACATGTTCAACCCGACAATTTCCTGTTTAGACCCGGTTCGGAACCGAAAGTCGCAAAGCTTTGACTTTTGCTTTGACTTCAGTTCTGACCCATTTTGGTATGATTTAGAAATACCTAAGAGCTTCATTTGGACCAGGTTACATGCTAGTATAACCCTCTGTGATTATACACCATGGTTCAATAGTTAATCGATTAATACGCATGATTCCGTTAATTGCCCATATGTTGACCATTATGCCCTTTTCACCTTAAAATGTGATTTTTAAAAATGTAAAAGAGTAGAAACCTTATTTACTGATATATAAACTTGTATACAAAGTTTGACATCAGTTTGAGGTGTAGATTGAGAGTTATGCTCATTAGCGTAATTAAGAAGCTTTATGTTAATAAAACAGCGTAATTAGCGTATAGCCTAGTTAAGCCTACTTTTTGAAATCAAAATTATTACCCACTGATGTAATATATTATTTTGGGATTTTTGAAGATTTTTAATTAATTTTAGGCTGAGCATAACTAATAGTCGTAGGCTTAATCCGGTAATTGTCGGTTTTGCCCTTACGGGCCATAAAATGAGTTTTACATATCTAACCGACTCCAAACCTTTTGCTACTGATATTAAATGATAAATAAATTATTTTAAGCCTTCTGGAATAATAAAAATATCAGCTTTATATATAGAACCCGGAAACGGCTTCTAATCGCCTTATTAAACGTTTTTAGCACATAGTATGTACTAAGACTATTTTTAAACATACAAGGGTGATACCTACTGATATTTTAGGTAAATTATAATATTTTAACAGTAAGCAAAAGTTGTTAAACTCAGACTTCAGTTTTGAGCTTTACGGCTTATGTGAAATTACCAAAATGCCCCTACGGTGCATAGTTTGGTTATATTTGATAAATTTCACATATATACTTTATCCTACTGTTATAACTTAGTAAACTAAGTATTTTTGCTGATTATATCAGACCTGTAACTCAGGTTAATACTTAAACTCTTTTATAATCTTTTAAATGACCAAACTACCCCTACGGGGCATAGTTTGTGTTTAAATACGTTTCGGGCATAATGAAAGACATCTTACTGATGTCACAACATAATTGGGGCATATTAACTTAGGAAACCTGTAAATGGCTCTCATTATTACCCGTTACGCTTATTACGCGTTCGGTTCGGTTTATGTAACTAGTTTACATAAACTAGCCTAAACGGGTCAAACCTTATCGGTTTTATCTCAAAATCCAGAGTGTGTATGAAATACCCATATTAAGCAAGTCTCCGAACTTGTCGGGTCTAAAACACATTCTATCCGGTCTTCGCTTAATAGTGCGTACGAACCGTATCATTGAAACTAACCGGTCTAAGCTAAGGCTTAATTAAGGACCCGTTAGAAATCTAATAGGTTATTATAAACCTTCGTTCCAGATTAGGATCCCAGTAAAAGTACTTGCATTTGCTGTAATTGATTGATACTTTGCTCAGGTAAATACTCTTAACTTATTTTCCCTATACGGGCTTGGGATACGGTACTATAAAAGTACCGCTTGGTCGGGTATGTAGTCATTTAAATCGAATTGTGATTAATGTATTTACATAACCCGTTTTATTCTGTATTATTTGATGTATGGCCCTTGGGGGTTAAATGACCATGTCCCGAATATCCTTGGCATCATTTTACGAAATGGCCACGACCTAAGCACGGGGTGTAGGCGTACACCTGACAGATGCATTATGTAAAAACTGGTAATACACTAAAGGAATCAACCTTGTGGGCACTATACATGTGGCGTGTCAGTTAACTTAAACAGGCTCTTCTAACCGGTGCTAATGGACGGCAAATAAGTAAAACTGTATACAAGATTATATACAAATAATTGTCCCAAGTTATAAAAGATATTTTGCCGAAGTGCAATCAAATCAATTTTCAAACTCTTTTCAAAATGAGTCAGTTGAGTTGTATTTACCAGTGTAAACTGACGTATTTTCCAAAAAGGCTAAGTGCAGGTGCTAGACGAAATAGGCTGGCTACTCCAGGCATCGTTACTCAAGTCTCGCAAGCTCTAGATGTCAAAGTCTGTTGAACAGTTTTCTTTTTATATTGATCCGCCTGTGGATCCTTTTACTTTCCGTTGTAATACTTGGATATTACTTTACATTCGGATTGTAATATATATTTACCTTTTGCTTCCGCTGTGCATTTATATAATTGTGTTGTTTGACTATTATGTTGCCAACCACGTCACGATACTCCCCACCGGGCCCACCGGTCAAACGTGTGGAAATCGGGGTGTGACAGGTTGGTATCAGAGCCAACATTGAGTGAATTAAACACTAGCTTTTTGGTGTTTAATCTAAATGACACAGTAGCACATTCCTTGACCTTCTGAGTCTAGACTTAACATAGGAATATTCTCAATCCTAATCTGGAAATTTTTGCTTCCAAATTTTTATATATACGTCGCCAAGCGAAGAAGCTGTAATAGAAATTCTCCACATCTGGAGCCCTGAAATGCTGAGCTTCGTACCGCGGCTAGAATGAAACGAGCATCCAAGGAGAGTACGTTCAGAAATAAAATGAAGAAGAAACTTCTCTTGCTGAAGATCGTTTCCTTAATAAGTCCTTATAAGGACATATTTATCTTTTAGTCCCTTCGAGGACAACATTATTCCTTTCAAGTCCCGTTTAGGGCAACCTTGAACTTTTTAATTTTATAGTGGAATGACTAAATATTCATCCTAATCAGGAAATATTAAATAAATGGAAAATAGCATTCCTTTTATAAGATCTACCATTATAATAAAATGGCAAAATCTAAAAGGACAAGACCTAGCCTCGTGTCATATTAAGACCCGGCCAAGATGGCAGTTCCTCAATTTAGATTCAGATCCTTATTAACATTTCAATTTAGAAATTGTTCTGCGTTAGTTATTAAAAAGAATCTTAAAGGTAAAACCTAGCCTAAATGTCAATGCTGACATGGCCAAGATGGTAAAACCTAGCCTAAATGTCAATGCAGACATGGCCAAGATGGTAAAACCTTGTCTAAATGTCATTGCAGACATGGCCAAGACGGTAAAACCTATCCAAATAATTCCTAACCCAACTAAATGATCTCTGAATCATGGGTTAAATCATCAGTTAAGATGATCATATTTTACCACACGTGGTAATATAACGCCTACGGGCCTTGCTCATTTCTACATGAGCCAAAAGACGGTGGTAGCGATGACTCCCTGTCTGAAAAAGGTAATGAACCTTGATTCAAACCTTAATGCCTCGATTCTCTGAAATCATGGCTTATAAATTAAACTTGTCTACGCGACTAGGCCATTTGTGCTATTATTAAAACCTTAATGCCCCGATTCTCTGAAATCATGGCTTATAAATTAAACTTGTCTACGCGACTAGGCCATTTGTGCTATTATTAACTTATAAATTAGGATTTATGATAAAAATCCTGAATAAAATGAATATCCTTCCTTCCCTGCCAGTATGCATTTTAAAAAGAATCTTAAAGGTGAAACCTAGCCTACGCGGCCAAGATGGTGAAACCTACTCAAGGGATTCAGATCCTTGTTAACACCTAAGAACGTGTTAGCACTCCAGACAAATGTGATTTGATAAAATCACAACAGTCATCCCGATATTGGAAATTTTTTTAAATTCCTAATTTGCCTTATGATCTAGAAATCATGGCTTATATCATCTTATAAAATGATCATATTATAAACATCTGTGAGTGATGAAGTGCCTACGGGCTAAATTTGTTGTCCGATAAGACAACGACAGTGGTGGTCTTTGACCCTGTCTAAAGATGTTGGAATACGTCCAAGCATAATAGTCGGTAGGTTCCTTACGATCTCGACTAATATCATCTGAAAAGATGATCATACCATAAATATTCCTTAGGAGGGAAATGCCTACGGGCTATAATTAACGTCCTCCGAGACTAATGACAGTGGTAGCTTACAACTCCCTATCAAGAAAAGATGTTTTGCCTACGGGCTATAATAAATTGTCCATCTGAGACATTGACATTGTGATCTTTATGATTCCTTGTCTAAGGTGGTGAGCTATGCTCAAGCCAAATAGTCAATATGATTAATGCAATCCTGACTTATATCATCTAAAATGATGAATCCATTATAAACATTCATTAGTGATGTTTCGCCTACGAGCCATATTATATTGTCCATTTGTGACACAAACATTATGATTTCTATGACTCCCTGTCCAAAGGTGAAGAACTATGTTCAAGCCTTAAAACTCCTGATCTAATAAGATTGCAGCCTATGAATTGATGTCCTTGTGACAAATCCACAAGTTATATTTCAAGTCACCCATAAAAAGCCTCCGTGCTATAATTCATCGTTCGTGACAAGTTAACATATTAGATGTTAACATCCCTGGTGACAGGCCTTAGTGCCATATCCTATAACGTCCTAGAGACAAGGCCATTTGTGCCGTATCTAAATGTCATTACAACAAGGCCTTCGCGCCATATAATTACTTATGTCCTTCATGACTGGACTTTATGCCATATTTTTCTACGTCCCTCGCAACAGGCTTCTATGCCATATATGTATATATATATATATATATATATATATATATATATATATAACCAAAGTCATGTAAGGCTAGCCTTTGAGCTATTTATAATCGTCCTAGTGACAAAGACAGTTGTGACATTATGGTCCCCTGTCAAGCAAGTATTGGTCTCGCTCCAAACCTTGAATGCCATTAATAGACCTTTAGTAAACCATAAGCTTAGCAAACTTTTGATTACATACATAAGAACTTCAGATATTAAAAATAAGGTATAATTTACCAATGGAATCTTTAATGACCCTCACTCCCATCCTCGGAGAAAATCCTTTCATAAGAATCTGGAGTACCCTTCCCCAAAAAGAGTACGACAATATATATTACTTTATTTTATTATTTTCCTCATCGTTTTCTATCGCCTGCGAATGCCAAACTATGTTTGATAAAAGTGCCATATGAGGGTTGGCGTATCCTAGTGTGTCCCATAGATTGCTTCCATGCCTGATCAGTATGGAGGTTTAATGCATGGAACCCCTGAGATATCCCAATGGTCATATTGTACTAAAGTCGACTAGTAGTATTCAAAGAAGATATCTAGAAAATAGAATTGTCCAAATAAATGTTTCCTGGTAAAGGAACCTGTGGATTCATAACATAAAAGTGTCACTCATTTGGCACGAGCAAGGATGGATGAACTGGAGCCTGAGATTGGGAAAAATCTCTGTAACCTCCTTGTATCTTGATTATCTTCTCCAAAGACTACCCTGTTTACCTCTCGAGAGGCAAGTAGAGTTAAGATTAACATCCCGCTTTGGGCTAGAGTGTTGTAAAAACTCCATGTTGATTATGGAATAATCAAAACCCTGACTAAGTAAGTTTTAAGACATAGGATCATATAGCCTAACTCAATATCCTGAGAATTCGTTCCAAATTAGGAGCCCAGTAAAAGTACTTGCATTTGCTGTAATTGATTGATACTTTGCTCAGGTAAATACTCTTAACTTATTTTCCCTATACGGGCTTGGGATACGGTACCATAAAAGTACCGCTTGGTCGGGTATGTAGTCTTTTAAATCGAATTGTGATTAATGTATTTACATAACTCGCTTTATTCTGTATTATTTGATGTATGGCCCTTGGGGGTTAAATGACCATGTCCCGGATATCATTGGCATCATTTTACGAAATGGCCACGACCTAAGCACGGGGTGTAGGCGTACACCTGACAGATGCATTATGTAAAAACTGGTAATACACTAAAGGAATCAACCTTGTGGGCACTATACATGTGGTGTGTCAGTTAACTTAAACAGGCTCTTCTAACCGGTGCTAATGGACGGCAAATAAGTAAAACTGTATACAAGATTATATACAAATAATTGTCCCAAATTATAAAAGATATTTTGCCGAAGTGCAATCAAATCAATTTTCAAACTCTTTTCAAAATGAGTCAGTTGAGTTGTATTTACCAGTGTAAACTGACGTATTTTCCAAAAAGGCTAAGTGCAGGTGCTAGACGAAATAGGCTGGCTACTCCAGGCATCGTTACTCAAGTCTCGCAAGCTCTAGATGTCAAAGTCTGTTGAACAGTTTTCTTTTTATATTGATCCGCCTGTGGATCCTTTTACTTTCCGTTGTAATACTTGGATATTACTTTACATTCGGATTGTAATATATATTTACCTTTTGCTTCCGCTGTGCATTTATATAATTGTGTTGTTTGACTATTATGTTGCCAACCACGTCACGATACTCCCCACCGGGCCCACCGGTCAAATGTGTGGAAATCGGGGTATGACACAAACCAAGGTGAGTTCACACTTCTAAGGCATGGGATTCCCGGTGGGTTGGGAATGGGATTGAATAACTACGACAGAACTTGTACATTTACCACTACTAGACTACTTACCACCGTCCTCGGATTGGGAAGGACGCCAGCGCTAAACCTACGTACTCGCTACGTACCATTGTCCTCGGATTGGGAAGGGCACTTACGTAAAACCTACGTAATCTCATACTTACTACTGTCCTCGGATTGGGAAGGACGCCAGCGCTAAACCTACGTACTCGCTATGTACCATTGTCCTTGGATTGGGAAGGGCACTTACGTAAAACCTACGTAATCTCATACTTACCACAGTCCTCGGATTGGGAAGGACACCTATATATACAACTAGTCTAGTAATATACAACATGGGAAGCCCCCACTACTATGGATATGTTTGGGAAACAAGGATACTGGATAATACATGGTTATGAAACAAACTTACGATTTCTGAAACGAACTCAATAACTGAACAATCAACTGTGAACTCGCTCAACTTTGTTGTTGACTCGTTGTTACATGCCTTGCAGGTCGTTAGGTACTCATGGAGCTTGCACAGGGAGGAGCGGTCGTTGTGGGATATGGACAGTGTGTGCCATGTTAAAAACATTATTTCATTTCGAACTTAATACTTATGTTGGGTTATTACATTTATGCTTCCGCTAAACACTTACCGATGTTTTGTTTTGAACACCTTTCGTATTGCTGGGTTGAATTTTATTTATTACTTACAATCTTCAATATGATTGGTGGCTTGATCCTGGTCAGTCACGCCTCCAAGCGGTGATACTCCGCGTGTGGATTTTGGGGGTGTGACAAGATCAGTGGTTCATCACTCAAGGTGCCACCACAAACCGTGTCAAGGAAGCCTCCTAGATCTAACAAAGCAAAACACACAGGAAAACCAACCAAACAACAACACAAATAATGCAATACAACTATACAAACAATATCAACAACACTGGTAATGCAATACAACTATACAAACAATATCACAGATAAGCAACAAAGATGATGCAACAGGTGATGGCCCGCCCTGTGTCCCAACAACAACCGGCCTAACAAGTCCAACACCAAGACTTATGACTAATGCAGATGAACAAAAAAAAAAAAAGAACTCAGGAAAGGAAAGATATGACCTGAAGCGTATAACTCTAAGCAAAATCAGGCTAGTAGCCTTCACTTAGGGCTACAAGACTCTGATAGAAGACCAGCAACAACAAGATCTATTGGTTTGCCCTGTAATCTTCTTGGATTACAGAGACCAACTAGATCAACACAACGCCTCTTTCGATTATCCTAAGAACACAAACCCTAGGATTAGGGTTTTCTTCTTTCACCGTGCTCGTAAACCAAGGAGACCAAGATAACCAGATCTGAACACAATCAGACCTAACTGGCCACCAGAGCACCTTAGATCTTCACTTATCAACCCATATCTACTCATATATGATATGACCAAACCCCAAACAACCTCCAACGGAAGAACAGAGGACACCGAGAGCCACTATGGCTCTGATACCATGTCAAAGACACTGGTATCACAAACAATCAACGCAGAATACCCAACCCTAAGTTTATTAACCCAAGAGACACTCTTGAACAAGATTGTAATCTTACAAAGATAATAGACGAATCTACCAAACAACTCTCAACACTCAGAGATTATCAAAACGATAATCTCTTACGAACTACACCAGGTCTAACCTATAAACTATGATTCAGAAGAAATCAAAGCTATAATGGAAATCCTAATTCGCCTTTATGAGAGAGAGAGGGGGGGGGAAGACACAAAGAAAATATATGTAATAATTTATAGAATACTATAGACCCATTCTTTTATAGTATCCATTCAGCATAATCCGGGTTGTTGCAACAACCCGGTCCTTCTAACTGCTCTGCCCCAAGCTGACCTTTAATCTTTAACGCCATCCACAGCTTCAAGCCCAAGTCCAGTAGGCAGCAGCCAAGTCCTTTTAACTCTCCAAGCCCAGGTTCCAATAATATAAAAAATATAAACACAACATATTAAACGCATTATTTGGTATTAAACTGAAAGTATAAATAATTCAAATGTAACTTTTAACATTTGTTGTCTTTAGAGAGGGACTTCTGCGATGAAAATTCGTCTCCTGATTTAAAATCAGGGGTGAGACCTAAACATATTCAATTCCTTATATCATTCTACCTTTTGTATTTTATTTCATATTTTAACTGTCCCTGGAGTGGATGACAGTTAGTTTTCTCCGTTAAGTGGATGTGAAATGACAAATTTACCTTCATCTTCTCCACTCTATAAAAACAAAACAACCTCACCCCAACCCCACCCACCCCCACCTTTCTCTCTGTTTCCCCCCACCATTAACCACCACCCACCTCCCACCTCCCACCTTCACCGCCTTCTCTCTTTCTCTCATTTCTCTCTGTTTCTCTCATCCAGTAATAGGTAATAGGCGGTGGAACCACAAGTGAATTAGACCAATAACCACATTAGTATGCTCGAGACATTTGATAATTGCCTAAAAAGTTCAAATCTAAATCAATCATATGTATCAGAACTCCAAAATGCAACAGCCAAAACCAATTATTATAACAAAATTCGACAGAGCACCTACAGTAATGAAGGATAAACTAGAAGGCAGCCCATCCAAGAGGTTGAGACGTCATGTTTCTTTCATTGCTCTCTAATCCACCGAACCGCAGAGTCTTGTTCAAGTTGATGACGGGTGAGTTTAGCGGAGATCTGGCGGCTACTGACCTGTTCAGGTGGCTGTTGGTTGTTCCAACAGGCGTAGGTGATTTGTACAAAGCCATCGAGTCTGAGTTTATCAGTCTTTCTCTCTATTTACAACAGAGAGAAAAATAATAGAAAGAGAAAAGGAGGTGAAGGTGGTTAAAGGTGGGAGGTAGGTGGTGGTTGGTGGTTAATGGTGGGGGAAACAGAGAGAAAGGTGGGGGTGGGTGGGGTGGGGTTGTTTTGTTTTTATAGAGTGGAGAAGATGAAGGGTAAATTTGTCATTTCACATTTCACATTCACTTAACGGAGAAAACTAACCGTCATCCACTACAGGGACTATCCGAGTAACAAACTGTCTAACCACGGGGAGCGCCGGTGTAATTTTCAAAAGTTGGGGACTATAGGTGTTATTTTGCAAAACCACAGGGACTATCCATGCATTTTACCCTTTTACTTTTATTGTTTTTACTTAAAGGTAAAGAAAATAAAAAAAAAAAACTAAAAGATAGATGAGCAAATTGCCAAAATCGTCCATGAGTTTACAATACATTTTAACTAGGTTTATGATTTGAAAGGAAATGGCAATTAAATTAAAAAGTCAAATATCCATATACAAAAAGTAATTTTGAATGTAACATACAAATCAGCCCAAACCTCAGGGACCATTTTGACATTTTACTCTTTTTTAAAGCAATTATAGTGAGATTTGGAGATTTTAGGCGTCTTTTAGCATTGTAACTAAACCAAAGGTCCAAAACATTGATTACGTATTTGACTGTTATGGGTGCTCTAACTAACTACTAATTTAACTAAAACTCAAATTAAATTTTGAGTTAAATGCCCGGATAGTCCCTGTGGTTTGCCCTTTTTTCACCTTTAGTCCCTAACTTTCTAAAATTACAACTATAGTCCCCAACTTTTACAATTTCGTTCCCGGATAGTCCCTAGGCCTAACATCAGTTACTTTTCTCAGTTAAAAGGGTGTGAAATGACAAAAATACCCTTACTAAAATGCCCTTTTACCGACCTACCCACCCCTCTCCCGTTTTCTTCTCTCTTTCTGGTTCTGCTCTACACAACCAAACCACCATCACCACCTTCACACCTCCACACCATCACCCCCAGCAATCATCATATCAGCTTCACCTACTACTGATTTTTTGAAGTTTGAATTATTAGATGGAGCCGACAGAGAAGCAGCCACCTTCCAGCTTGTCTTCAAGCTACCGGTCGTTTATTGTTCAGAACCTAGAATCCCTTAATCGGCATCATCGAATCGGTAAGTTGAATAGGAGACGAATATGTGCGTGTTTTCATGGCTGGGTGATTCTCTCCGACCATCTTCCTGATAGCGTTTTATTGTGTCTTTGGAACCCACTCATCCCCAAGTTGATTCGCCTCCCACCTTTTCTTGATAAAGAAAAAGATCCTAAGGATTATTTTTTGTCATCTCCTCCTGATTCTCCAGGTTCGGTTTTCATATTCACAATACCCAAAGATCCTACCATTGTTTTTTGCCAGCTAGACGGTGAAAAATGGGATTAGAATTAGAATGGACTGAAATGTCATATGCCAAACAAATCAGCAGCATAGGCGGCGGTATAGGTGGTTACTTCCTACATGACCTAACTTGTTGCAATGGTGAAAGAAGATGAGAATTTCCTGTTTCTGCAAAATTGGATTTTGATTTGTTTGTTTTGTGTTTGTTCTTGATTTGGGTTTTAGAGAGAGAGAGAGAGAGGGGGGAGGAAGAAGATGAGGGTAGGCATCTTTATTTTTTATTTTTTGTATTGTTCAGGGGCAATCGTCATTTCACACCCTCTTAACTGATAAAACTAACTGATGTTAGGCACATGGACTATCCGGGAACAAAAATTGAAAAGTTGAAGAGTATAGTTGTAATTTTAGAAAGTTAGGGACTACAGGTGAAAATGGACAAACCACAGGGACTATCTAGGCATTTAACTCTTAAATTTTATATTCTTAACTTTTCCCCACAATGTTACAAGCCTTCAAACAAATTTTCATTTTCATTTTCAGTAAATACAAAACCAATATAGGGGAATAGTGTCAGGCACCTGCCTGACACTCCCTCCATTGACTCGAGCAACTTACGATTTTATACCCGCTTTAAAATTACGATTTTGTCATTAGTTCAAAATTATGTTTTTGCCCCCGGTTCAAAATAAAATTATGCTTTTGCCCCTAGCTAAAATTTCAATTTTGCCCTCGGTTCAAATTTACGATTTTTCCCCGTTTGAATTTACAGTTTTGCCATTAGTTTTGTTTTTCTCCCTCCCAGTCAAATTACGATTTTGCCCTCAACTTAAATTTACATTTTCTCCATTTTTTTGGTTTTCCCTGTCAAATTACAATTTTGCCCACAGTGTAAAATTACAGTCATGCCATTGTTTTATTTTTAGTTTTTTTTTTTTTTGAGAAAACTGTGTAGTCGAACAACTTACGATTTTATCCCCGCTTTAAAATTACGATTTTGTCATCAGTTCAAAATTATGTTTTTGCCCCCGGTTCAAAATAAAATTTTGCTTTTGCCCCTAGCTAAAATTTCAATTTTTCCCTTGGTTCAAAATTACGATTTTGCCCTGTTTGAATTCACAGTTTTGTCATTAGTTTTGTTTTTTCCCTCCCAGCCAAATTACGATTTTGCCCTCAACGTAAATTTACATTTTATCCATTGTTTTTGTTTGTTTTCCCTATAAAATTACGATTTTTCCCATAGTGTAAAATTACAGTCATGCCATTGTTTTAGTTTTTTTTTTAAGAAAACTGTGTAGTGTTTTTTTTAATTGGTTGACTCGGTGTAATTTTTATTCGTGCCAGGTGGCTGCCTGATACACGCTCATTTGTCCTGAAAAATTACAATTTTGCCCCCAGTTTAAAATTACAGTTTTTCAATCTTTTTTTTAAAGCAAAAGTATTGAAGGGGTATGGTCCCAAATCTCGCGTCTGCATGACCACGAATGACCATTACCCTTATCAAAAACCCCCACCAGCAATAACTTACCTGTGTCCGTGCGGGCACGCGCGAACACAGTGGTCCAATCTGTCCAGTGATGAGAAGACTTACCTTAAGTACGGAAATAAATGTTACGCATATCGATGCGGCCCGGCACCGCATCCTATGAACATTTTCGTCACGACAAGGGATCTGAACAACAGTAACAGTCAATAAGCGGTGATGCGGCATGGCACCGCATCCCGCATACATCTCGGATAGAACAGATAACGCGGGAACGACATCGGTTACCGCAAGCAGCGATGCGGCACCGCATCCTGCCCACAAGGCAAATGGGTCTGACACTCAGTGCAAGTGGCACTGAGAACAGTCGCCTACTAGCCCACGTATGTGCAACAGTCTGACACCACAGTAGGACGTGGCATCCTCACCGTAACTGATAGGTCTGACACCCCTGTGCGATGTCAGACTAGCTACTCAACTACCCTCCTTCACTCCTCGGCTATAAATACCCATCCCAAACCAGGTTTGAGGTATCACTTCTCTACTCTCTCACTACTACTACTATCACACTTTGCTTCCCGAGCAAACTACTGATTCTCACGCCGGAGAGTGGTAACAAGGAGCACCCCCCACCCCATCCTCCTTGTTACGAGTCACGGCTTGTTTCCTTGTGCAGGGAACCAACCAACGGACAATCCAGCCAAGGATCCTCGGAAAGAAGGGATTAACCCTACTTGACGAGACCAGTGAGTTAACCCCACCAGGTTAACCATTGTTTCATCAAGTATGATAATGTTTTATTTTAATTTGTTGACTCAATGTAATTTTTTAAGAGTGTTATGAGCAGTATGTATAATTAACAGAAACATAGACGTACATGTTATGAGAGTGAAATGTTCGGCAAAGTCCTTGTTTCAGGCGGGCAAAATGTAAAAATTGACCATCTTGGTGAAGCCCAAAATAATTCATTATCCATTTATCCCTCGAGCGAATCTTTCAAGCCCTGCATGAGGCAGACTGCTAGTGGTCATCTGTAGTCCATTATTCAGCCCAAGAAAACAGTACGGCCCAACACTCATACCAATATAACCTTGCCATTAGGTTACAATGATAAAGAACCCCCTGAGATAGAGCGGCAGCACTGACGACAGCAAGTCAGCAAGGATAGATCCAGACTAAAATACCATTGTCACAGGTATATTTATCTTAAACTTTGTTGTTTAATTATTGTTTCAGTTGCTATAAAATATGTGTTGATGGATAATTAGATATTAACAAGTTATCTATTGATATGATTTATATTTTTGACATTTTCTACCAATCAGTCATATGTTTAAACAAAATATTGTTACATTCTTGTATGATTTAGTGGTGTACCATATAAGGGTGAGCATTCTTGTGTGATTGTTGGCGTGATCTTAGTTTTGGTATTAACTTTGTTTATTGACTCTGTGATGACTAATGATTATCAAATTGTATTTAAAATAACAAATTGTGATACAAAATGACATCCTTATGGCGATAATGACAAGTTATGTTTCCATGAGGTTGACTATCCTTTTCTTTATTAACTTAAAATGTTTTTACTCTTGACTGTCTTTTCGCGAAAACTAAGGTTTTTTATTTCCAACTATGAAAAAATGAGGATGATTAAGATGAATATTTAGTTTTTTAACTTTTGATTGTTTGCTTAATTTCAATATTAGTTTAGGTCAATGCTAACACTTAATTTCAATATTAATTTATAAAGGTAATATTAATGTTGCATAACCTATAATCAACCGTCCATTTGCACCCTTCCTTCCTCCTCATAAGCCATACCTTTGTCTCCACTCTACATAACAACCATTGTACATTCATCGATGGAAGATGTATAGTGATGTTGTATTTGTGTTAAAGTTTTTTTTCTATGCTCACACTTTCTTGCAGTTAAAATGTTTGGGTTGATCTTCCAACGTGTGAATTTACGCCATGGAAGATGGAAGAGCTCTCTTTGTTTATACAGATTTTCTTCAGTTCAGAAACTTGTAAAAGGCATCATCAACTTAGATTGTCTAACGCTCATTGTTGGAATTGGTGGTCTCGGAATTATGGAAGGTAAACTTATCCTATCCTTTTATCCAGTTTGTTTCACCTTATGATCCATGTTCAATATGACATTTATATCATTAAAACACAACATTACATTGTTAGATCTATAAAATATATTATTATAAAAAGTACAAACTTTTAACATTGTTAGTAGACACTAATTTTTTAGCAAGTGAATTTTGAATTTTCTCATTACAAATTTGATTGCCATTTTTATAATTACTGTTATTGAATGTTCATTCAGAAAGAGGATTCAATGAATGACTGAATGAGAAATCAACTGATGTCTTGTTAAGTTCCTCATTGTAAGTTACTTTAATTAATTTTAATTTGATGAATTAAAATTGGTGTTTTATTTGTATATTATCTAATTTTGGTATAATGAGATTGATGTCAGGTCAAAGTTGGAGAACTATTTAGTCGCTCGGTTCCGTGGGTTATATTGGTTTATCAACAAATATAGAAAACAACCTTGTGTTTCTGGTCATTGTGCCTTCGATTTGTAGTGAAGGTTTATATGTTAACCTATAATCAAGTTTGAATAGGAGCAATATTAGTTTATATAGTTGAGATTTATTTTATATATAGTTGTAGTAGAAGCAACTAGTGAGCATCCTAGCGCAATGTGGCGGGATTTCAGTTTTGGTCGGTATCCGTTTGGTTTGTTCAGTCATCGTTTGATTTGGTACTTGATCTGGTTTATGATATCAAATTGGAGTATAAGCCCATTTTCAATAAAATTTATATTGGAATACAATTGTGTATTAGCTATTTTCATAAAGTTGAACACAACATACCATAGAAAAATCAAATTTAATGGGTTAAAGACGTATCGTAACGTAGACTATGTTTCAACTTTATAAAACATTATATGTGAAAAACAAACAAAAAATAAACATGAAAATGTAATATAGATAACTAGTAAATTTCCCTGCGTGTCGTAAGGTATCCTACCCCTTTGCTAAATGTTATTATATTTGAAAATCTAATTTCAGGGGTGTTGTAGGTATCATACCCCTTTGCTAAATGTAATATAGATAACTAGTGAATTTCCATGCGCATTGCGTCGGCGCTGAAATGTTGAAATATAACGTAACTCGAATTTATACTGTCAAATAAAAATTTGACCCGACTCGTTTCCGAACAAATTTACGTCAAAATATAGATAGCAAGGATTGATCCGGACCATTGTCACAGGTATATTTATGTTAAACTTTGTTGTTTAATTATTGTTTCAGTTGCTATAAAATATATGTTGATGGATAATTAGATATTAACAAGTTATCTATTGATATGATTTAAATGTTTAACATTTTCTACCAATCTGTCATATGTTAAAAAAAAATATTGTTACATTCTTGTATGATTTAATGGTGTACCATATAGGGGTGAGCATTCTTGTGTGATTTGTTGGTGTGACCTTAGTTTTGGTGTTAACTTTGTTCATTGACTCTGTGATGACTAATGATTATCAAATTAACCTATATTAATTTATAAGTTACTTATGACTTTCACTGTTCAATTTTGTATAACCCTTCAAGCTATATGTACTCATCTTACTTGCACAGTTGCACCACATAACTCTTTGTTTCCACTTGCTTCCTTTTGTCAACCAGGGGCGGATCTACGTGAGGGTCAGGAGTAGCCCGGAATACCCCTCAACTTTTTTGGCGAAGTGTAATCTTCTTTTAAATCATTGTTTTTAGTATCCAGGATACCCTTGAGCAAATATAAGGATACCCCTGAGTGTAGGTGAAGATGATATGAATTCTGGTTGATGGGAACGAAAATTTCCGGCCAACAAAAAGTTGCAGCGACTGAACAGTTTATATGGTGGAGAAGATGAAGTTATTAATTAAGAATGAACATTGGAGTCTTAAATGAAAAAGTAAAAGCAAAGTCAGAGGTTATATCAATAGTCAAACTTCAATAGATATTTATTCATTTACTATATTTTATTTGTTTTATTATTGTAAACATTATCTGTTGGTTTTAATCTTTTCAAAAAAAAAATCTGTTGGTTTTAATATATTGTGATTTATTTATTTATCATTTTATTATATCAGACCTACTTTATTATTAATAAACCTTCGGTTCTTTTTTAGTAGGAAGATATTTTTCTTTCAAACTTAATATTATTTATAATATTTTAAATAACGTTAAGTGCAGAATTTTTAGTTTATACAGTTTAAGAAAAAAGTTTTAAGAACATAAGAAAAAAATAGAGTTTATACTCAAATAAACAAACAAGCTAATGTCATTTGAATTGGTGTTTACAAAGAAGCCAATTAACACTACAAAAAACACAGCTTTAGCTGTGACGTAAGTCGCCTCGAAAATCGTCGCTATAGGCATTAGCAGAGGCATGTTTGCCGGTAATGAGGTCATCGCTAATGAACATAATGTCGTCGTTAATACGCATGTCGCTGCTATTGGTTATGCAGGTGAGTTTGCCTGAACGTTCGCCGGAGATAGATTTCTAGATTATACCTTATTTAATGCTGCCGCTATCGTTTTTTTTAATACTGTATGAATGCGCGGTAAAAAAAATTTGGGATACCCCTAAGTTAATGGGCTATTTCCGCCACTGTTGTCAACACCCTCAACCAAAGAAAACCCACTCCCTTTATCTTCGCCAGATCTAAAATGAAGCTCTACACCAGGCAACCACAACTTGGTGCATGTGATCTCAAAGAATATATTTTTTTACTTATTTTTGGTTGCTATAACGAGTCAGTACTTGATCGATGTCATAATGAGTAGGGATGAGCATGGTACCCATTTGGTACCGATACCGAAAAATGGGAAAAGTGGGTACCGGTACCGAATATACCGGTACGGTACCTTCCCTATTGGACCAGTTCATTTTTAATTTAATTTTATTCCCAGTTTAAAATTATGTTTTCGTCCTTTGTTTAAAATTATGTTTTTGCCCCCAGTTCAAAATAAAATTATAATTTTGCCCTTAGCTTAAAATTACGCTTTTGCCCTTGGTTCAAAAACTCACTTTTAATTTTGTTCCCAGTTTAAAATTATGGTTTCGTCCTCCGTTTAAAATTACGTTTTTGCCCCCAGTTCAAAATTTGCCTGGCACTTCCCTATTGGACCAGCCCATTTTTAATTTAATTTTATTCCCAGTTTAAAATTACGCTTTCACCCTTTGTTTAAAATTACGTTTTTGCCCCCAGCTTAAAATAAAATTATAGTTTTGCCGCTAGCTTAAAATTACGCTTTTGCCCTAAGTTCAAAAACTCACTTTTAATTTTGTTCCCAGTTTAAAATTACGGTTTCGCCCTCCGTTTAAAATTACGTTTTTGCCCCCAGCTCAAAAAAATGTTGTTTTTTCCTCTAGCTCAAAATTACGATTCTGCCCTCAGCTCAAAATTACGCTTTTGCCCATAGTTCAAAATGAAATTATGTTTTCCCCCTAGCTCAAAATTATGATTTTGCTCTTAGTTTAAAATTATGATTTCGCCTCCAGTTCAAAATATAATTACGATTTTGCCCTCTGTACAGACATACATGTTATGAGAGAGAAATATTCGGCTTATTGCCTCGCAACGCGAGCGGGGCAAAAACTAGTTATATATTAATAATCGAAGTTAATGAACAGTAACCAAGTCAACAGTTGGGCCACCGACTTTTTCTTTTAAGTTATAGGATAATTTGTAACTAATGGGAGGGATGGGAGAGAAACCATGGATAGATGTTCAACCCCGGAGGAAGGGAAAGCCGGGTAACGACTTTCTTTGTTTCTAATTTGCCGGGTGGGGTGTCACGGACGCTTCTGTGGACGGCCTTCATGCCTCATGGGAAAGTGAAAGATGTGTATGTCGCAAAAAAACGGGATAAGTGGGGAAACTATTTTGGGTTCGTTCGGCTTGAGGACGTCAGGAATGTGGAGGAGATATTGCCGGGAATGAACACAGTGAAAATATATGAAGCAAAGTTGAATGTCACTGTGGCCAAATTTGCTAAAAACCACGAGGCGTTTGACCATGGAAAGGAGATAGGGATGCATCAGGCACATCAGGGTGTAAACCAGAACAAGGACAAGACACGGGTGGCTTACGTGCCAAAAATGGTGCAGACGGGCAAAACCTTCAGTGATATCGTAGCCGATGCTCAAACGCAGCCGGTATCATCAAACAAGGTTCTTGAACTGGAAGACAAGATGGCCTTGTTCCCAGACCATTGTATGATGAGGTCAGTGATTGGTGAAGCTAAAGACGTTAGAAATATCGGGCGCGTCAGGGAAATGTTGAACGAGTTAGGGAATATGGATTGTGCAGTGTGTTACATTGGGGGATTGAAGATTATGGTGACTTTCAAAGACAAGGGGTCGGCGGTAAGATTCATAGAAAGTAAAACATGGACCCATGTCTTGGAGTCGGCAGTGCTATGGCATGGCCAAGTATTCGAGTTCAATCGGGTGGCATGGATAAGAATAATGGGGGTACCTATCCAATACAGAGAGGAGAAAGTGTTCGATAAGATAAGTGAACGGTTTGGTAGAGTGGTATGGAACTCAGAATTCTCGTGGGCATCGTCTGATAATTCTTATGGGTTATGTGGGGTGCTAACTACATCTGGCAAAAGAATTGATGGTCAGGTGGAGGTGGCGTGGGGAGGATCTAAGCACGTGGTGTGGGTTATGGAAGAGAACAACGGGAGGTTCCAATCAATGGTGGAAGAAATGTCGGAGGTGGGCCAGGAGAACCCGGTTAGTTCATCGGAATCGGTGGCCGGTAAAGATGATGAACTTGAGGAAGGGGAATTCCGACGAGGTGTGCAGAGGGAGCCGGTGGGGGAAGATGGAACAATGCCAGTGACCGTTGATACTCCAATAGCTACTGAATCGTCACCTATGGAACACTGCATGCATGGGAACTCACCACACAATCACCCTAGTGGGGGCAGGGGGGACACAATGATGGCGGCACAGGAATCCAGGAGGGGTTCACATGAAGATGAGGTACCAGAAGGTGTGGTGGGCCCTAACTCTCAATATTTGGGCTTTGGAAAGGAGAATGGTTTTAATGTAACACCCGTCCAATTTATACCATTTAAAATACAATATTGTTTGACTAACACGACTTTCATTACAAAAATTGATAAATAACATCAAGCTTAGCCATCTTATGACTAAGTTAAAACATTATAAAAGTTGTTTAAACAAGTGTCTACAACCCATACACAAAAGTACTAAAGGTTTAAAAACGTTGCGGAAGCTTCAAAATGTAGTGTTCGGTTCTTCATCCTATGCTTGATCGCCATCCGTAAGTTTCCCAACATGACCTAATGTCAAAACCACATCAAAAGTTAGTTTTGACAATAATATAACATGTATAATCGAATTCTAGGATCAAAACAATTGAAAACAAATGAAAAATTCGAATTCAGCTCGCTCGCGCCCCGCGAGAGGTTCTACGCGGGCCGCGAGCATCTCCCGCGAGTCGCGGAGTGATTCGGGTGGTCTTCCGCGTGGCGCGGGGGGTCACGTTTTCCAGCAGCTCCAGTTTTGTGAGCTGCATTTGCTGCCAGCTCCGGAAAAACCAGTTTTTAACTTCGTTTGGCCATATCTTCTTTTGACTCGTAAGTCCGTTTTAAGTGATTTTTCTTCCTATATGTCTGTAAATTCATTACCGACATAACTATTATAAATTTGATATCCAATATTTAATTTACGGACCGAAAGACCATATGTCACAATGTAATTATTCGACCCATTCAAATCTTACACATTTTACAATCATTTGACTAATGAATCTATGGCGCCTTATGCCCAACATCCGGGGCTTAATATCACCCGCATTTCTTACTAACTTCTTGGTTTAATGCCTTTGTGATTATTATCGCCATTGTCGACTACTAGAACGTTTAAAACTACAATTTTTTTCACACTAATAGATCAATTGGCTCATCTTGTGGAACCATCCACCTATGATGACTACCAATTAGGTTCGTTTACTATACTAAGTCCATCAAATTCACATTCCAACCATAATCGATATAAATTCTATCAATAACGCATAGTTTATCCATATTCCAACGAATGTAACGGATCAAGTTACATACCTTAGCGTACGCCCTTCAACCGCGAATCACCACCGGCTTGTCCACTCGACGTTCCGGTATCCTTTCCTATAGAGTTCAATTCAAGACATGTTTAGAACTCTCTTTAAACCTCACTTCGCATAATATACCGAAACATCATAATTATGCGTTAAAGCTTTAAATTTCTATTTTAAGCCTTCTTTGAGGCATTTTCACAAACACCTTAAAGGCAGATTTTTCACAAGATTATATGACAAGTTTCTAGCTTATCATTTAGCCCTAATTTCACTTCAATCAACATTTTACATGATTGTTAGCTTCTAGATTTCTGAAATCACTTCCAAATTGTCAAATTACACAAAATTAACACCCAATATCCTAGTATTCATCAATTTACTCATAACCCATTAATCACATACAATGGTGTTCATGGATTCACCAAAATTTCCTATGATTTCAACTTCTATTGGTCTAGGGTTTGTTCCTAGACATTATAGTTGTTCCTTAATCATCATAACATATACATGCAACCCTAAATTCAGATTTTTCCTAATTTCATGAGAATTTCAAGTTAAGAATTTTCACTAAAATTTACATACCTTGTAATCCTCTTGCGATGAGGATCACGATTCTAAGCTCGGATTTTTGTTTGGACCAGATTTGCTCCTCCAATTTGAGAGTTTTAGTAGAATTCTAGGTTTTTTTGAAGGTGGGTGTCGCCCCCTTGTTGTTCTGATCGACCAGACCCCCAAAATGGGGTGTTTGGTTTGTGTTTTATTTGTTTAATATAATTCAAGTTTTAATTTTAACAACCTAAACCCCTCCACAATGATCAACATGTAAATTGGTTGCTTTTTAACCTACTATAGATTATTTCTAGACTATTAACTAACTAGGTTAAAATTCCTAGTTAGTAAATTCTTGTTTATTTATACTTTATAATTCTAATATAAAGTTTTTTATATTTTTCGGGGTGTTACAAGTCCACCCCCCTTAAAAGGGGTTTCGTCCCCGAAACCGTAGTACGTACCAAATAGTGTAGGGTAGAGCCGACGCATCTCTTCCTCGGTCTCCCACGTGGTGTCCGAGCCTTTTCTATGCTCCCATTTGACCTTGACTTGATCGATTTGTCTATTTCGTAAGTGTTTGACTTTTCGATCTAAAATCTCCAACGGTCTCACAGCGTAATTCAGACAATTATCCACTTCGATATCATCATAATGGATATAGGCAGTTTCGTCCGCTAGGCACTTTCGTAATTGTGACACGTGAAACGTGCCATGAATCCCACTTAGTTCCTCCGGTAGCTCAAGGCGGTAAGCTACCTTGCCAACTATCCCGATAATTTTGAATGGCCCAATAAACCTCGGACTTAGTTTCCCCCTTTTTCTGAATCTAATAACGCCCTTCCATGGGGAAACCGTTAACATGACCATGTCACCAACTTGGAATTCGATTGGCCTCTTCCTTTTATCAGCATACGCCTTTTGCCTGTCTTGAGCTGCTTTCAAGTGTGCCCGAACTTTTTCAATCTTTTCATTCGTGGATCGTACTATATCTTGGTGGGCGAGTTCACGTGGACCCACTTCACCCCAACATACCGGGGTTCGACACTTCCTACCATAAAGCATTTCGTACGGTGCCATCTTAATACTAGATTGGTAACTGTTGTTATACGAAAACTCGACTAACGGTAGGTGAACATCCCAACTGCCTCCAAAGTCAATTATACATGCCCGTAGCATGTCCCCCAATGTTTGTATCGTTCTTTCACTTTGTCCATCCGTTTGAGGATGATACGCAGTACTAATGAACAATTTGGTTCCCATTTGCTCTTGGAAATCTCGCCAGAAATTCGAAGTAAACCGGGTATCCCTATCAGACACGATGGACACCGGCACCCCATGACGTGCTATTATTTCATTGGTGTAAACTTCTGACATCTTTTCTGACGTATAAGTCTCACGAATCGGAATGAAGTGAGCACTTTTCGTCAATCTATCCACCACTACCCATATGGCATCGAAACCACGATTCGTCTTAGGCAACTTGGTTAATAGGTCCATTGTAATATGTTCCCACTTCCAAACCGGAATTTCTAAAGGTTGGAGTTTGCCATATGGTTTCTGGTGCTCCGCTTTGACTTGTAAACATGTGAGGCATTTTTCCACATATTTCGCCACATCCCTCTTCATTCCGGGCCACCAATAATTTTGTTTCAAATCATTGTACATCTTGGTCGCACCCGGATGAATTGAATAACGGGATTTATGAGCTTCATTAAGTAGAAGCGCCTTCACTCCACAAGTATGTGGGACCCATATCCTTCCGGATCGAGTCTTCAACCTGTTATTCCCAACCGACAAATCTTTCAACTGACCGATTATTCTTTCTTTCTTCCAATTTTCTTCTTTCATTGCTTCTAATTGCGCCTCTCGAATACGTTCAAGTATACCCGAGGTCACCACGAGTTGCATCGATCTTACTCGTATCGGGACATAATCCGCTTTTCTGCTCAAAGCATCCGCCACCGCATTAGCCTTTCCGGGGTGATAATGTATTTCACAATCGTAGTCTTTCACCGTTTCCAGCCATCGCCTTTGTCGCATATTTAACTCCTTCTGATCGAAGAAGTATTTCAAGCTCTTGTGGTCGGTGAATATGGTGCACTTTACCCCATACAAGTAGTGCCTCCATATTTTTAATGCAAATACCACCGCAGCCAACTCGAGATCGTGCGTGGGATATTTCTTCTCGTGTATCTTCAATTGTCTCGAGGCATAGGCTATTACCTTGCCCCGTTGCATCAACACGCAACCGAGTCCCGATAGTGAAGCATCCGAATAAACCACCATGTCTTTGACTCCGTCCGGCAATGTCAGTACCAGAGCTTGAGTTAACTTTTCTTTTAGCGTTTGAAACGCTTTTTCTTGATCGACACCCCAAATAAACTTTTCTTTCTTTTGGGTTAGCTTTGTTAGCGGTGACGCAATCTTGGAGAAATCTTGAATGAATCTCCTATAGTATCCCGCAAGCCCCAAAAAGCTTCTAATTTCTGAAGGGTTCTTCGGGGGATTCCATTTTGACACAGCCTCTATCTTCGACGGATCCACCAAAACTCCGTCAGCACTTATGACATGGCCAAGAAATTGTACATCTCGTAACCAAAAGGCACATTTAGAGAATTTTGCATATAACTTCTCTCGTCTAAGTGTCTCTAACACTTCTTGTAAGTGGTGTGCGTGTTCAGCTTCACTTTTCGAATACACCAAGATATCATCGATAAACACGATGACCGACTTATCCAACATTGGCTTGCAAACCCGGTTCATGAGGTCCATGAAAGCCGCAGGTGCGTTTGTTAGCCCAAATGACATCACGAGGAATTCGTAATGTCCGTATCTCGTGCGGAAAGCCGTCTTCGGCACATCTTCTTCTTTGACCTTTAGTTGGTGATACCCCGTTCTAAGGTCAATTTTTGAAAACCAGTTCGCACCTTATAGTTGGTCGAATAAATCATCTATCCTCGGGAGCGGGTATCGGTTCTTTACCATGAGTTTGTTTAACTCCCGGTAATCGATACACATGCGCATGCTCCCGTCTTTCTTTCTCACGAACAACACCGGTGCGCCCCAAGGAGACACACTCGGCCTTATGAATCCCTTGTCAAGCAGGTCTTGGATTTGGGACATCAACTCTTGTAATTCCGACGGTGCAAGTCGATACGGGGCTTTTGCTACGGGTTTCGCGCCCGGAATCAATTCGATCCCAAACTCTATTTCCCGTTCAGGCGGTATCCCCGGTAAATCTTCCGGAAAAACATCTTCATAATCTCGTACTACCGGTACATCTCCAATCTTTCGTGATTCTTTTTCGGGCTCATTAGCGTATATCATGAATGCCTTGCATCCTCGCTTCATAAGCTTGTGAGCTTTCAACATTGAGCATACTATGGGGTTGCCTCCTTTTTCGCCATAAATGATGACGTGTTTCCCGCTCGGAGATGTTAGTTTTATCTCTTTACGAAAACACACGACCTTTGCATGGTGTTGAGATAGCCAATCCATCCCAACGACTACTTGAAATTCTCCCATTGACATCGGGATTAGGTTTATCAAATATTCTTCATCATCAATGCTCAGTTTACAGTTTTTACATACATCACAAACCATAAAGCTCTTGTTATTACCTATCTCTACTTCTAAGGGCACAGGTAATTTTGTTAGAACAAATGAAGGATGTCGAATAAATCCATATGAAACAAAGGATTTATTCGCACCCGTATCAAATAACACGCGTGCAGGAATCGAATTTACAGCAAATATACCTGAGACCACGTCAGGTTCAACCTTTGCTTCTGCGGCGATTAGTTGAAAAGTTCTTGCCTTTGCTTTTGGGGCTTCACCTTTCGGGTCCTGCCCATCCTTCTTTCCAACCAGTTCCGGGCATTCCGACTTTTTGTGACCCGTTCGATAACAATTGTAACAAACCGTCAGTTTCTCTGGGCACGATATAGCCATATCTCCCGTTTTTTTGCATATGGGACAAGGCTTATCCTTGTAACGGCATTCGCCTTTATGACCCTTTCCGCAGATTCTGCAACTTGGCGACCCGCCTTTCGTATCAAATTTCTTTGCGGTTTCGTTTGTTCGTGCCTTCTTAGCAGGGCTTGGGTTTACATCTTGTGCTTTCCGTTCACCCCTTTCAATGCTCTTTTTCAGTTCGATCTCCCTTTCCCGAGCAGCATTTATGATCTCGGTAAGGGTCTCGTATTTGGAAGGGGTGATAAATTCCCTATACTCAGCACTCAACATGTTATGGTAGTAGTATATCTTTTGTTCTTCATTCGTCACTAGATCATCGCAAAACTTCATCTTATCCATAAATGTTGCCGTAATCTTGTCTATGGTCTCACTCTTGTGCCTAAGTTGCATGAACTCCTCCTTGATTTTATTCATAACCGCCTTGGGGCTATGATGCTTAAGAAATGGCGTCTTAAATTCTTCCCAAGTCATGACCTTAGCAGCTTCAATACCGATCTCTCTCTTTTTGTTATCCCACCAATCTTTCGCTTGACTCCTTAGTTGACCCGTACCATAGGCTACGTAGTCATCTTCGTCACAATGGGTCCTCTCGAATACCCCTTCGATATCACTTAGCCATCGTTGGCGTCAACCTCCCCATTATATATTGGTGGTTTACAGGCCATGAATTCCTTGTATGAACAAGGCTTTCGTCCTCCATGCTTTTCCTTTGCTAAATTTGAATCATCTTCCAATTTCTTGATTCTCTCTTCTACTATTGATAAAACAGTGTTTTGAATTTTATCAATAAAGCCCGACAAGCTGTTTTCGATCGCCTTTCCAACCTCTTCGGCAATCACTTCCCTCATTTGTTCGGTGACTCTTGGCACCGCATCATCATTACCTCCATCTGCCATCTCTATTTCTGAAATGTTTACATAGGTTGTTAAACATTCCATTTATAACACATGTTTTACTTGTTTTGATTTAATCAAGTTCATAACTTGATTTAATCAAGTTCATAACTTGATTTAATCAAGTTCATAACTTGATTTAATCATTCTTGTTTTGATTCAATCAAGTTCATAACTTGATTTAATCGTTCTTGTTTTGATTCAATCAAGTTCATAACTTGATTTAATCGTTCTTGTTTTGATTCAATCAAGTTCATAACTTGATTTAATCGTTCTTGTTTCATGCATTTCTTGTATTTGAGTGAGCTTACACACTCTTTTCATGCATATTTGTTCGTTTCTCACTCTTTACATAGTACATAATTTATTAACAAATAAGTTAATTCTTACCGGACGATCGATCAAGCTTGAACCGAACACTTTGTCGACAACCTTAAGCTCTGATTACCAACTTGTAACACCCGTCTAATTTATACCATTTAAAATATAGTATTGTTTGACTAACATGACTTTCATTACAAAAATTGATAAATAACATCAAGCTTAGCCATCTTATGACTAAGTTAAAACATTTTAAAAGTTGTTTAAACAAGTGTCTACAACCCATACACAAAAGTACTAAAGGTTTAAAAACGTTGCGGAAGCTTCAAAATGTAGTGTTCGGTTCTTCATCCTATGCTTGATCGCCATCCGTAAGTTTCCCAACATGACCTAATGTCAAAACCACATCAAAAGTTAGTTTTGACAATAATATAACATGTATAATCGAATTCTAGGATCAAAACAATTGAAAACAAATGAAAAATTCGAATTCAGCTCGCTCGCGCCCCGCGAGAGGTTCTACGCGGGCCGCGAGCATCTCCCGCGAGTCGCGGAGTGATTCGGGTGGTCTTCCGCGTGGCGCGGGGGGTCACGTTTTCCAGCAGCTCCAGTTTTGTGAGCTGCATTTGCTGCCAGCTCCGGAAAAACCAGTTTTTAACTTCGTTTGGCCATATCTTTTGACTCGTAAGTCCGTTTTAAGTGATTTTTCTTCCTTTATGTCTGTAAATTCATTACCGACATAACTATTATAAATTTGATATCCAATATTTAATTTACGGACCGAAAGACCATATGTCACAATGTAATTATTCGACCCATTCAAATCTTACACATTTTACAATCATTTGACTAATGAATCTATGGCGCCTTATGCCCAACATCCGGGGCTTAATATCACCCGCATTTCTTACTAACTTCTTGGTTTAATGCCTTTGTGATTATTATCACCATTGTCGACTACTAGAACGTTTAAAACTACAATTTTTTTCACACTAATAGATCAATTGGCTCATCTTGTGGAACCATCCACCTATGATGACTACCAATTAGGTTCGTTTACTATACTAAGTCCATCAAATTCACATTCCAACCATAATCGATATAAATTCTATCAATAACGCATAGTTTATCCATATTCCAACGAATGTAACGGATCAAGTTACATACCTTAGCGTACGCCCTTCAACCGCGAATCACCACCGGCTTGTCCACTCGACGTTCCGGTATCCTTTCCTATAGAGTTCAATTCAAGACATGTTTAGAACTCTCTTTAAACCTCACTCCGCATAATATACCGAAACATCATAATTATGCGTTAAAGCTTTAAATTTCTATTTTATGCCTTCGTTGAGGCATTTTCACAAACACCTTAAAGGCAGATTTTTCACAAGATTATATGACAAGTTTCTAGCTTATCATTTAGCCCTAATTTCACTTCAATCAACATTTTACATGATTGTTAGCTTCTAGATTTCTGAAATCACTTCCAAATTGTCAAATTACACAAAATTAACACCCAATATCCTAGTATTCATCAATTTACTCATAACCCATTAATCACATACAATGGTGTTCATGGATTCACCAAAATTTCCTATGATTTCAACTTCTATTGGTCTAGGGTTTGTTCCTAGACACTATAGTTGTTCCTTAATCATCATAACATATACATGCAACCCTAAATTCAGATTTTTCCCAATTTCATGAGAATTTCAAGTTAAGAATTTTCACTAAAATTTACATACCTTGTAATCCTCTTGCGATGAGGATCACGATTCTAAGCTCGGATTTTTGTTTGGACCAGATTTGCTCCTCCAATTTGAGAGTTTTAGTATAATTCTAGGTTTTTTTGAAGGTGGGTGTCGCCCCCTTGTTGTTCTGATCGACCAGACCCCCAAAATGGGGTGTTTGGTTTGTGTTTTATTTGTTTAATATAATTCAAGTTTCAATTTTAACAACCTAAACCCCTCCACTATGATCAACATGTAAATTGGTTGCTTTTTAACCTACTATAGATTATTTCTAGACTATTAACTAACTAGGTTAAAATTCCTAGTTAGTAAATTCTTGTTTATTTATACTTTATAATTCTAATATCAAGTTTTTTATATTTTTCGAGGTGTTACATTTAAGGTGGGCTTGGGCCCTACAACGGCTTCAAGAAAGAGACCAAGGAGGTGTCGTAGCCCTGATTTGGATTATTGTGAACAGTCTAAAGGAAAAAAGACGGGGCCCACAACCTTTTTTGACCTTAATTGCAGTGCTTCTGCAAGTCAAAGTAATCCCCAATTTAACGATGGAGAGCACACAACGGTTCGAGTAAATGTTGGTTCTCCTGACGATGAAACTCTGGTACAGGATACAGGGGATATTGAGAATTTTGTGGGGTCATCTAACTCAATCGATGAGGATCTCCCGGAACACCCATTGCCTCGGGATGGTCCAGCGACAGTCGGTAAACGGATTGAAGAACCGGAACAGCATGTTCGAGACCCGATTCGTGCAGAGACGGGTGCAACAGTTGAGGTTGGTACCAGTGTGGGGTTTCAATTAGAAGGTTTCCATGATTAGGTAAGCAATCTTATCATTGGTGAAGGTGGCCAATCAGTACCCCAATGAATTTTATGTCAATAAATTTGCGGGGAGTCGGGGACTCCAGGAAGGTGGAATGGGTTAGGGGGCTGAAGACGACACACGGGGTACATTTTGTGGGGATTCAAGAGACCAAACTTGGGGACGACAAGAGGTTTATGGTTAATCGGTTCTGGGGCAGGTCAACGTTTGATTTTGAAGTTGTGGGGGCGGTTGGTAGATCAGGGGGATTGCTTTCCCTGTGGAATCCAGCAGTGTTTACAAAGGTGTCGGTAATAAAGCGGAAGTATTTTCTGGTTGTCTCAGGGATACTTCAGCCGACCGGGGAGGTAATGAACATTGTAAATATCTATGCGCCTAATGATGTGATGGAGCGTAGAAGGTTATGGGGGGAGCTTAGGGAGGTCAAGCAGGCTGGTAACGGGAAATGGGTTTTATTTGGCGATTTTAATGATGTACGGACTCCGGATGAGCGGGTTAACTCAGAGTTCAATGCGTTGAATTCTGGGCTGTTTAATCAGTTTATTGCGGATGCGGAGTTGTTCGAGTATCAAATGAATGGGAGGCGGTTCACGTATCGGTCAGACAATGGTGTCAAACTAAGTAAACTGGACCGCTTTCTTGTGTGTGGGGATTTTATGAATTGCTGGCCAAATGCTTCTTTGTTAGCACTTTCTAATTACGCCTCAGACCATAGCCCCGTGTTGTTATCTTCTGTTCCGTCAGATTTTGGACCTACACCGTTAAGAGTGTTCAATTCTTGGTTGGAAGTCCCAGGTATGATGGACTATACTTTACATCTTTGTTCGATTTTTCGGTTCACTGGGCCAGCGGACTTGGACCTGGCAGTGAAACTAAAATGGTTAAAATTCAGAATAAGAGATTTTGTGGAGGCCCATAAACTTTCACTGACTGGTGTGTATAAAGATAAAATGAAGAAACTGGAGGACATAGATTTAGCCGCTGAATCCAGGATCCTGTCTCAGCAAGAATTAGAGACTAGGGCGGAATGTAAGAACTTTATTATGGAGGCGGATTGTTTGAAAGCAATGGATTTGAGGCAAAAAGCTCGCGTTCGTTGGGCTGTGGAGGGTGACGAAAATACGGCATACTTCCACGGTGTGGTAAATGCGAACACAAGTAATAACAGGTTGAACGGGCTATGGATTGATGGGGTTTGGACTACGAACCCTATTCTTATCAAATATTATGTGGCAGCTTTTTTCTCTAATCGGTTCATGGAACCGATTGTGGTTAGGCCATCTTTGGTATGCCCATGTATTAGCAGATTATCCGTGGCTGAATCTGAGGCGCTGGAGACACCTTTTGCACTCAATGAAATAAAAAAACGCGGTGTGGGATTGTGAAGGGGACAGGGCCCCGGGTCCTGATGGTATTAATTTTCGATTCATTAAGAGGTGTTGGGCTGGCCTTGAACAAGATTTCATGAGACTATTTGAAGAATTTTATCACAAAGGATCTATCAGTGGTGGATGCACGTCTTCTTTTTTGGCCTTGATTCCTAAATGCAATGACCCGGGTGGATTGGCGGACTTCAGACCAATTAATTTGATTGGGTGCATAAATAAGGTAATCTCTAAGGTTTTGGTTAACCATTTAAAAATGGTGATCCATAAACTCATTTCCGGAGAACAGTCAGCATTTTTATCTAATAGAAGTATTCTTGACGGTCCACTTGTGCTAAATGAATTAATTCCTTGGTTAAAACAAAAGAGGAAGGTCGGGATGATATTCAAGGTGGATATTGAAAAAGCGTATGACACAGTGCATTGGGGGTTTCTGGACTCGGTTTTAAGTCAAATGAATTTCCCGGATAGATGGCGGAAGTGGGTAATGGCAACGGTAACTACGGCTCGCGCATCGGTACTTGTAAATGGGTCCCCTACGCAGGAGTTTTCATGCCATAGGGGGCTTAGGCAGGGGGACCCATTGTCTCCATTCTTTTTTCTCTTAGTTATGGAGGCATTGTCGGGTGTTATTCGTAAGGCATGCTCGATTGGGGTATTCCAGGGTATTCCGTGCACTTCATCAGGCCCGACCCTTTCACATTTTCTTTTTGCAGATGATGCGATATTCATTGGGGAGTGGTCGACAACAAACGCATTAAACTTGGGCAAGATACTTAGGTGCTTCTACCTAGTCTCCGGGTTAAAGGTTAACCTGCATAAAAGCAGTTTGTACGGGGTGGGTGTAGATGATGGGCATGTGCAATCTATGGCTTCTATCCTAAGGTGCAGGGCGGGTACTTTCTCGTTCAAATACCTTGGGTTGCAAGTCGGGGAAAATATGAATCTCGCTAGAAATTGGAAACCGGTGGTTGAGACTTTCAAGAAACGACTCTCCTTATGGAAAGCCAACACGTTGTCGTATGGTGGGCGCCTCATACTAATCAAGTCGGTCCTCAATTCCCTTCCAACGTATTATTTTTCGTTGTTTCGGGCCCCATTGCAAGTCATTAAGGAGTTGGAACTTTTACGTAGAGATTTTCTTTGGGGGCCGACCCCGGATAATAAAAAAAACCACTTGGGTCGCGTGGAATGACATCATGGCAAAGGAGTTTGGTGGTATTGGGATTGGGTCTCTTAGAGAAACAAACGTTGCCATGCTAGCGAAATGGTGGTGGCGTTTTAAAGTGGAAAAAAACAGTATTTGGAGGAAAGTTATTTGGAGCATTCATCACACCGCAAGGTCGTGGAGTGGCATTCCGGCAAAAATGTCCCTACCGGGTCCGTGGAAGCAAGTAGCTCGTATAGCGCAGGATGTATCAGATTGGGGAGTCAATTTGGAGAGGGTTTTTCGGGGTGTGCTGGGGAATTGCCAAGAGATTATGTTCTGGAAAGATTGCTGGTTGGATCAGGTACCTTTATGTGCTCAGTTTCCGATTTTATTTAATCTGGAACGAAAAAAGATGGCGACTGTGGCAGAACGAATTGTTTGGAATAATGGTAATTGTGAATGGAAGTTTGTTTGGATGAGGGCCTTGGATACCGTGGCTGAGACCGAGGAATTGAGGAGGCTCACAACCCGGCTTCACTCGGTTGTTTTGGCGGATAGAGAGGATTCATGGATGTGGATGTTGCAGTCGTCGAGCTCTTTCAATGTTAAGAGCTTGAGGGTGCATCTTCAAGCACGGTATGGCTATCAGGCAAATACGGACTTCTGGTGGAATAATTGGAGCCCGCTGAAGGTAAATTTTCTAGCTTGGCGATCGGTCAGGAACCGTTTACCAACAAGAACGGCTTTAGCGCAACGGAGTATTCACGTGCCAGACACTAACTGCGCATTATGCGGAAACTTTAGACCACTTATTTGCAGCATGTTCATTCTCACATCAGGTTTGGGATGGTATCCTTGGGTGGTGTCGCATAAGATCCTATTTCTTTTTTGGGACCAAAGATATCTTAGATCTGACAAATCATTTGCGCGGAACAACTAGGTGGAAAAAACTAATGAATTTGATTATGCAGACAACTTTATGGGGGATCTGGAGGCATCGAAATGAAAGGGTTTTTAATAATAAGAGGCCTAGGATTGAAGGGGTTATTGAGGAGGTTAAGGTACTGTCGTTTTTGTGGGCACGGAATCGAGCTAAAGTGCCTTCTCTCACGTGGGATAGATGGGCTTCTTTTGATGTTTCATGTATGGTGAATTGATGCCTGTCTTTTTTTTATGTTGGTGTATGTAATTTATGGCTAACGTTTTGGTTAGGGCTGTTCATGAGCCGAGCCGAGCCAGGCCAAGCTCGGGCTCGGCTCGATTATAAACCGAGCTGGCTCGGCTCGGCTTGGTTTGGCTCGATTTTATAAAAAAAAAACTAATATATACCTCTTAAAATTTAATAACCTAAAATATTATTCAATAATTTAAAAGAATATATTCAAAATAAGTTCAACCTAATACAATTCAAACCAAAATCAAGTTTAACAACGCAAAATAAGTTTTAATTTCAATAAAATACAATATTAGTTCATTAGTATGGTAATCAATCTTCAAATATGCCACAAATATCAAATTACAAACCTATATACATGTAAATAATAATCAGTTTTTTTGTAATATATTATAATGTATATAAAATTAAAACTTATTATAAGTAAAATAATCCGAGCCGAGCTAGGCTCACTTTCTAACCGAGCCGAGCCGGCTCGGCTCACTTTTAAACCGAGCCAAATCGAGCGAGTTTTTTCCGAGCTAAATCCGAGTGAGCTTCGAGCGAACTCCGAGCCACGAGCTTTTTGAACAGCCCTAGTTTTGGTTAGCCACGTTTATATAATAATCAAATTTGTTGGCCATTAAAAAAAAGTAACCAAGTCAACAAACAAAGGAAATAATAAATAAACACTTAAAAAAAGACACCTGGCTTCCTTTTGTCTTCACCTACAAAACAGATTAAGAGAGAGAAAGTGAGAAACGAGACAAAAAGAAAAGAAGCTGTAGAAGAAAGAGCGGGTGTTCAGGAAACGACAGGTCTCCAGCGAATGGCCTTAGGGTGAGAGGGGCACTCCCCTAAGAGGGGAGTCCCCTCTCTTACGCATAACCAATCCTTGTGTGCCACGTCAACTCCCCTCTTAAACTCCCCTAACACCCTAAATTGATGGCGGCACTCCCCTCTTAGGGGACTTGGTTTTTTTTTTTTTTTTATTTGTTGTAATTATGCATGTTTATAAAAAAATATTAATAAAAATTAAATAAAATTTAACAAAAGACATTTCAAAGTAGAAAATAAAAATTAAATTCAAACTAGAAAATTAAAATTACATTCAAACTAGAAAATAAAAAGTACATTAAAACTAGAAAATAATAATTTTAGAAATCGCACGGCCACCCGTACTTGTTAGCGATGTCGCGTTTTCGGGCGAGGATGAACGACAACATATTTGGCGGAGCATCGTCGTGCGGCTTGATGAATGTTTCCATATCTCGATCGTAATTGTAGTTTTTCATCGTCTCGCGTTGTTCCGATATGAGCTCGAGAGCCTGCGACTCTCTTTTCTTCCTCAATTCAATCGCCTCCAATTCAATCGCGTGCTTCTTTTCTTTCATGGCGGTGTACTCTTTGAATTGTTCCGCCAACTCGGCCGAGCTTCCCTCGGACGATGTCGCTTGACGCTTGTCTCGCCGTTGTGCTCTTTGTGGCGAGGGGTCTTCATTCATATCGGGTATGGAAGGGTCCACCTCAACGGGCTTTCTTTTATGTCCCGAACCTTCCCCTTCCTCACCCAACAATGGGACTTGGGCCCATTTGTCGTGTTTTCGAAGGACCTCCCATGCCTCGACATGTTGAAAACCGTTCGGAAATCTCTCTTTAAATTCTGTTAAAGCGACTTTCATCACGTCGAGATCCTTGACTCCGCTTCCTCGTGTGCGATCCTACATATTATAAAATAATAAGTGTTAAAAAAATATGAACTTAGTAAAGAAAATTAAAAAATATACAATGTTAAAAAATATAATTTTTACCGCTTGTTGGTATAGGCCGTTGAAAAAGTTTATTTTCGTGTGCATCGGGCCCATTTAGACCGTACTTGATGCACGGTCCAGTTACTTCCACCGAGGGTGGCGTTAAAATGATTTAAAATCTTACGCCAAAAACTATCGCGGTTTTGTTGATTGCCCTTCTTTTTGTTGGTAGAGCAATGTACCCACGCCTTCGCCAACGCCTCTTCTTGGACCTTTGTCCATTTTTCGCTCGCCATTTTTCCCTTTTTATCCCGAGCGTCATCTTCTTCGTTGCCGGCGTCTTCATCCACATTATATTCGTCGTCCTCGTACTCGTCGCCCAAATTTTGAGTTTCGGGCACTACCTCCTCGTCCTCGTTGTCGTGAATAGGTAGAGGACGTTCAACATTTCCTCGTGTAGATGGAACTTGTGGGGAACGAAAAGCATATGGGTCGAAGGCGGGGGATTGAGGTGGATCCATTGATAACAAATTTTGAAAATAGCCAAAATTGGGTTGAAGGTTGGTTGTTTGGGTGTTGTAAAAGGAGGGGTGTGAAGGTTGTTGGAAAAAAAAACGGGGGTTGTGAAGTATATCCGAAAGGGGGTTGTGATTGTGCACTTGCACCGCTCGAACCACCACGAGACGGTTGCTTGCCCCGTCCCTTAGTTTTTTTCTTGGCTTCGCGGGGTTGGTTCTCCATTGCTCGGTTTGAAGTGGGTGTGGTTTGAGAGTATATAAAAAATTAGTGAAGTGGGTGTGGTTTGAGAGTATAAAAAATAAGAAGTGGGTGTGGTTTGAGAGTATAAAAAATAGTGAAGTGGGTGTGGTTATTTATATTTGTTTAAAAAGTGATTTTTTTTTTAAATTCGACCGTTCCTCAAACATCGTGCCAATTCAATGCGGTGAACAAGTGCCGAACCCACTCCCCGAATCGGGTCCCTGCGGTGATGGCGGCGGTGTTCCCGATCAGGGAAGGTGGTCACCGAACCCACTCCCCGAGAGTGCCCCGGATACCCTTATGAATGCTCACCTACCACCCATGGACCCTAAGATGCACGGGATGAGAGCGGTCATGAGGTGGTGGCTCGAAGTCGAAACAGAGACGGAGACGGAGAGGGTAAAGACGGTGGCGGCTCAAGGGTTTCCAGTGGTCTCCATCTGTTTCCGGCAAAGATGGTAAGAACCCGAACCTTAGTTCTTTTCCCGGTGAACTAGATTCTGTTAACGATCGATCTATGGACTATGGTTGCATGTCATTATTTGACTCGGACTTGAAACGAACGTGTTGCGTTATTGCTATCGGTCGTCTTCTCCGGCGCATCGGAGGATTAAGGAGTCCCCTCTTAGCTCTGATGCTATTTTCAAGCAGGTTTTGTTTGTTTATTGTTTAGTTGATACTTGATAATAATTACTGTTGAAGTCATTCTTGGCCTCTTTTAGGTCTGGTGACCTGCGTTAATTGAATTTATGTATATTTTATGTTTTTACAGACCATATGGAAGGGAGATCTACTCTGCGACCAGCGGATGTTCTCGTCTTTGGTTGGGCTAGGGGGAAACATGCTTGTGTAGACCTCACGGGGGTTTCCCCTCTGGTTGGTTTAAGGGAAAACAGGTTTGTAGCTGGACAAGCAGCAACAAAGGCAGAATCGAAGAAAGTTGATAAGCACGCTAAAGCTTGTGCAGAGAACCAACATGTTTTTGTCCCTTTTGCCTTTGATACATTTGGCTCCCTAGCCCCAGAAGCTATCCAATTCCTGACCAGGGTCCAACGGGTCATCCACAACAATTGTTCAGCCTCAGGGGGACGGGGTTTTGTCTTTGGTAGATTAGGGTTTGCAATTCAGAAAGGGGTGGCGGCGCAGCTTGTTGCCCGTCTACCTTCTGTTTTGATGTAACTTGACAAGTATGAATAAAATAAAATGTAACATTATCTTTATGGTTTAAAAAAAAAAAAATTAAACCCATTACGTGGTTTTTTTGTGCTCGTAGAAAGTGCTATGGTAAGTGGAGTAAATTATCCGGTCATGGTAGCAGGTGGTGTAGGTTGTCCGCACAATGTTTTCTGAGGTGAAGTTCCCCTCCTTATTTATAAGGTGAATTTGTTAATTCAATTGTCGGTCCGAAGCCTTTAGTGCAGTTCTTAATCGAAATGCAATTTTGTGCTCTTCCTCTCCACCGAATTGCAGGTTCACTTGGATTATTTAGAATGTTTTCATCGACCTGGATGTTGGGCTTTTGCTTTGAATGCTTGCATTGGACAATATTTCATTTGTGGTATGTTTTGAAGGTTTGAAATTGCTTTCGCCCAGGTTTGCATTGTCGTTTCTGAATATCATTTTTGTTGCGACTAATGCTGCAATTTTGTCGTTTGCAGAATGTGTGGGTTGTTTTTCATAGAAATATTCTATGTGTAGTTTGTAGAATGTGTTGGTTGTTTTTCATATTCTATGTGTAGATTAGCAACTTATGAATGAATCGTCTGATACCGTACATGCATACACCAAAGTAACCACCTGAATAGCAGCTAACAACGTCAATTACATTTTTATAGGGAAAGCAACTCCAATTCAAATGGACTGAACTGGTTGCCTGATCCACTAAACTATTAACTGTTTTCTTATCTTTTTAACATGTAAATAATTAATGCTTTAAATATTATTTCAAAAACTATGTTATTGCATAAATATATATATTCAACCTTTGGTTGGTCCAGAACGACTTCAACGTATTATCGAAGATTGGTTTTCAACATACAAAATTACACTTTGTGTTTCATTTGTTATCATGATTGTTGCTATTTACATGTATGCCCCTGTGCATCCAGACTAAGACCGTGGGGTATGGTGGGGCGGGGGTTTGGGGCATGGGTTGACACGTGGACTTCGAGGGGTACCGTTGGTCAGTTGCATGTTGGGTCGGTATGACGGGGCGTGGCTAGCCCGCGTGGGTTGGCCACGTGTTATAATTTTTTTTTTCAATTATTATAAAAATACACACAAAATTTAAAAAAAAAAGCCTAGCCACCTATAGCCTAGCCAACCCAGCCAACGAGAGCCGGCCACGGAAGACCGCTAGGCCCGCCCAACGCCCGGGCTGAAACCCCCGCCCAAGGGGCCACGCCGAAACCCAAGCCCACCCGGGGTGGTGACTTGGGTGTTTGTACCCAACCCACGCCCCAACCCCCGCCCCATACCCCATAGCCTAAGTTCGCACAAATGTGACTATGTACGTTATTTTTTTTTAGTTTGTTATCATTATTGTTTTGCAATTTTTGATGTTCTTTTTGATGTTTCAGTGATGGTGAAAAAGGAAACACCAACCTGTTTCCTTTTTCCTAGGCAGAGCCCATTGTTGCTCTCTTTTGATCCCCGCCTAAGGATTGTTTACGCTGCTTGACGTTGTGGGATAGCCATTGGGTCTCACATGAAATGTGTTGTTAGCAAATTTTCTTATTCAACCACCGAAGCCGATAGAGCAAGTTCCTACCTGCTGAAAAAGGAAACGTCAAAATCGCAGCGAGACAACAGTTGGAATTCATTGGTAAGCAAAGTGAAAAAAAAAACCACACAAACAACCACAACAAATATTGACATCAAGCATGTACTTACTTGCAGACTTAGATGGTATTGGTGGCTAGGCGGAGAAGACCTCAACTCGCAGAGGACAGCCCTTTTGTCCACTTATAGGAAGCAGCGAAGCGAATGTGTAATTGCAGTCAAGAACTAAAATCACTGGAACCCTTCCTTTTGTTCAGATCATCCTTAGACAAAAAACACATCTACGACTGCCCATTGCCTGCATATATAACCACTACAATGTAGACTATAGATTAACAAGTTGTATGCTCAGACATACCCGATTTTGTTTGTTGCATATATAAACTGCAGTATGATAAAACTAATGACAAGTGGTTATTAACGTAAAAAATGCATCCAACCGAATGTTGCGCAACGCGCGACAACGAATACCCCCTAGTTTGCTTAATTTTAATATTAGTTTAGGTCAAATGCTAACACTTAATTTTAAGAAAATAATAATGGTAATATTAATTTGGTTTAACCAATAACCAACCATCCAACCTTACCATCCTCATTTGCAGGGTTATATCTAGCTTTGTCTACACTCTACATAAACAACCATTGTCCATTCATCGACGGAAGCTGTATATTGATGTTGTATTTGTATTGTATCATTGTGTTTTTTTTTTTTTTTTTTTTTTTTTTTTTTGATTTTCAAGCTTTCTACAGTTGGAATGTTTGGATTGATGTTCCAACATGTAAGTATACGCCTTGGAAGATGGAAGAGCTCCCTTTGTTTATACAGATTTTCTTCAGTTCTGAAACCTATAAAAGGCATCAACTTATATTGCCTAGCACTCATTGTTGGAATTGGTGGTCTTGGAATTATGAAAGGTAAATTTTTTTATTCTTTTCTCAGGTGTGTTTCACATTATGATCCATGACGAATACGGCATATACTGTTAAAACACAACATTACATAATTAGATCTATAAACTATGTTATAATAAATTAACTTTTAACATTGTTAGTGGAGTGAGTTTTAAATTTTCTCATCATAAGCTTTACTGCCATTTTTGTAATTATTGTAATTGATTCTACATTTAGAAAGAAGATTCAATGAATGATCGAATGAGAAATCAATTGATGCTTTGCTTAGTTCCTCATTGTAAGTTACTTTGATTATCAATTTTATGAATTAAAATTGATGCTTTATTTGTATATTATCTAATTTTGGTATTATGAATTTGATGTCAGGTCAAAGTTTAGTTGGTGAATCATTGGTGTCTTTCTGTTTCGTGAGTTAGTTTTGTTGGTTTATCAACAAATATCGAAAACAACCTTGTGTTTCCGGTTGTTTTTTTTTTTCGGTTTGTTGTGAAGTTTTATATGTTAACCTATAATCTAGTTTGAGTAGGAGCAACAATGGTTTATGTACTTGAAATGAGTAAAATGTCATTCCGTCCGCTACTGCTGCTGCACCCTATGCAATGTGGCGTTATTAGTTTTTGGTAGTTTATGTAGTTTATGATATCAAACTTTAATATCACCCAGGAATTTTTCCATAGGGGTGCGGAACATTTTTTAAAATTTTAGGCCCCTAGGTATATAAGTAAAAAAATCGGTTCGTATCGGGTCGGGTCATGTAAAACAAACGAACATCAAACTAAATTTATATAATCATCAAAAACATGTCAAACCTTGTTACAAACATAATTAAAACGTCCACGCCCTACGGGTTTTCATTTTTTGAAATATATCCAAAACATCATCTAAAACTAATTTTTTAAGCAATTATTTCTCTATGTAACATAAGTTTATCGCTCCATAACATAACGTTTCAATTTTAATTTTAATGTTCAACTATTCAAGCCCTATAAATCATAACGAAAGTTGTAATCACCCTAAAAATATATAAACAACATAATCACCCTAAAAATCATCTAAACAACCATAAACAACGTCAAAACACATAAAATTTCAAACCTATTTAACAACTTTATTACCCTTTTTTCTCTTATAATATCAACCAAAATCATCAAAATAACAAAGAAACTTACCCGTGTTCGGATTCCGGTTAGATTTGGTGTCAAACGATGGTGGTATGGTGGCTGATTACGGTGATCGCCGACTGCTGGACTGTTGTCACTGGGTGATGTTGTTCGTTGGCAGTGTAGGGACGCAAGAGAGAGAGAGAGAGCGGGAGAGAATTTCTAAAGGTTTTGGGCTTTAATTATTTTATTATAGTTTGAAATATTGTTGAGTTTGGTTAATGGGCTAGCTAGTTATGAATTATATAAGTGGGTAAATTTATAGGTATTTGGGTTTAGTTAGTTAGGTATTAAAAGTTATATAATTTAGGTAGTATTTTTTTTTTAAATAAGAGTTTACTAAAAAAATTTAAAATATAAATTGATAACACTTTTTACCTAAGGGGTGCGGACGAAAAATTTCAAGGGTGCGGTCGAAAAATTCCAAGGGGTGCGGACGGGATTTTCAACGGAACTTGGCACTAAATTATTTTTTCCCCGGGGGTGCGCCCGCCCACCTTGGGGTGAGCTTGGGTCCGCCCCTGATAAACCCATTGTTTTATAATATATAGAGTAAAATGCACGTATAGTCCCTGTGGTTTGGTAAAATTTCACTCTTAGTCCCCACCTTTTCAAAATTACATGTATGCTCCCTGTGGTTTGCTCGTTTGTTACTCGGATAGTCCCTGAAGTGGATGATGGTTAATTTTCCCAGTTAAGTCTATGTGAAATGACAAAATTACCCTTGTCATTAAAAACAATTTTTTAAACATTAAAACACCCACCCCACCCTCTCCTTCTTCCCCTCTCCACTTCACCCCACCAGCATCACAGCCTTCCTCCAATGTGACCGACACTTCTGCCCGCCTCCCACCCAGCTACGACTGCAAATCAGATCAACGAAGAACCATTGGAATGTAACACCATCACCTCTTGATCTCAACCAATCGCAGAATACACGCAGTAAGTTTTCGTCATCAAACACTCTCTATCGATTCATATCTTACTAATTACCTTCATCTCCAGCCTGTTGTTGATTAATTTTTCTCGCTCTCGGCATCTTGTTCATATCTCTCATAGATTTCCACCCAAAATTGGGTGATTTATCTAATTGATAATGTATTAGAAACCACAAAATTATCCCCGTCAATTATTAATTATTCTTTTGTAATCATCTAGAAACCTAGGGTTTCCAAATAATTCCCAACTTTTTTTATGTATGTTCTGTTGGTTCAGTTCTGTTTGAACATAAAGGAAAACATGAAAACATACCTTTGGTTGCATCAGCACAGGTTAGCAGAGAATCCAGCAATGGAGACGCAGCCATTAAGGTTGACATGATTGTCATCTTGGTCTGGTTCCTCCTTAGGGTGCTGACTGATGATGGTGGCTAAGAGAAACCGATAAGGGGATCGGTATAGGAGAGGAGGTCGAATTGATGTTAGGCTTATGGGGTTTGTCTGATTGTGAAACTGAGTAACCCTCTAACCTCCACATAATTCTCCTTATATAAGCACCCAGGAGGAAACCCTAATTAGTTAATAAGGGTAATATGGTCCATCAACAATTACCAACTAATTATTTAATATGATTGTTATATATTTTGATCTATATAATGTAAATGATTATATGGCTACTAGATTAAATATTAAACATAATATATTTAATCTTACATTCTCCCACTTAGCCGAGTAATCATTTACTATGAGTATTAGATAAGCCTGATCAGGAGTTAACACTCATTTTAGCCTTAAACAAGTACTATAGCAGAAAAATACAGCCGTTGAATCATTATGCGACTCAGGACCCCCATTAATCATACTATAGCCTTAATTTAAAACCTAATCATCATGATCAAAATACGCGTAAGCCCTTTGTTTGATTTGTAACTTTATTTGTCTTATATGCCATTATGTCGACTTGACATATTCTTAGAGACGTACAAAATCAAACTGATGAGGAAAATTAACTAATACTTAGTCATTCATAGTACGATATGCAGTTGCGCATGGCCATTAACTAATACCTGTCTCTGAGCTCTCTTAATAAGACTTATGGGTAATAGCCCTTCAGTTATAGGATCCTTAAGCATATCATGAATGTATTCGATACAAAACTTAGTTTCCTCAATTCGTTCATAAACGAATAATTAATTGCGTATCGAAACTTAATGCAGCACCTCTTGAACTGTTACTGTTCAAGGAGTCATGGTAGCTGACTTTATCACACTAAGTCTTCAAAACATTAATTATATGGAGTTAATAAACGTATGAGTCCACTGATAAACTTCCAACAACATTTAGTGACTATATTATGTCGTTATAACTTAAGTTGTCAATATCAGTGCATTATGACTCCTCCATGAGATATGTTTTGTCTGCTGACATAAGGATATACCCGAAATAACATTTTATCATCTTTGAATATCTCAAAGTTATAGTAACAAACCGGTTTTAATTCTCACTTCTTCTTTAAATTATAGTCTCTCGTTTCCTTTTAAAGATATTATAATACTCCATTAGATGCTTCACAATAATCTAGACATATCTAGTGTGTTGCAATGTGAGTAATATCTAAACGAGTATAGACTTAAACTTACATAAGGCTTCTAATTAATGAAGCGTAAATAAATAATCTCACTTATCCTATTATCCTCTAAAGGAGAGCAGTATTGTTTGTTACATACGTAAGGACCCATTTAATGTTAAACTTATGTTACGAAACTAATGTCCCATTGGGTCTATCTCAGTATGTTATGATATCTAATACATAAGAGATATCTCTGAGATCTTTTATATCAAAGTTTGTGTTAACAATGCTTTGACTTATGTAACATATACTTGTCAAAAGAATGTCATCTATATAGACAAGTTTATCTTAGTTGCTCCCACTCATCTTGAGGTAGGTACATTAATCCACTTGATTGTTGATGAAAATAATTACGTTAAGATTTCATCACATTATGATGTTTGCATTAACCCATACATGGATATTATTGGCTTACAAATAAAGTGTTCTTTAACCTTCAGTTTGAAACTTTAGGTTGTTATCTAATGAACATATAAATGTGTCAGCCATTTGTTATGGAAAATTGTTTATAATGTTCATCTAATGTAGCTTTAAACTATTATAAGCTACTAGAACAGTGATGATCCTCAAAGAAATCTTCTTGTAAGATAGGTAAGAAAGACTCTTTCATAATTTATCTCTTCCTTAGTACAACCTTTGACAATCAATCAAGCTTCTTCGTGTCTTAACGCTTATGTTAGGATTTGATTTAGTTATGAACACTCTTAGGTAATTCAATCAAATCTCAAACGTTATACGAACACATAAAATCAGTTTTACTAGAAAACTGTTTTATTCCATTAAGAATATTGACTGACACTAATGGCTTAATTTGAAGAGATAGGATCAGCAAACATTTCCAAAATCCATTTCAAGTTCAGGTAGGGAGGTTATGTAATCATCAAAGTTAGTAGGCTTTTAAACCTAGATGACCTCCTGAGTTGATTATTGGGTTTGTTAGAAGTTTCAGTTTTATGGATTAGCTCTTGGTTAGGTTGCTATCATTTTCATTCTAAGTTTGTAAGAGTTGGTGCAGTATGGTGTACAAGAGGTGTAATGGGAGTTAAATTCGAAGTGAAATTTAATGACATTCTTCCCCCCGCCTCTTGTATTCCTTGCAAATCATAATAAGGATTTTGACTGCTCCCACTGACCTTAGGGATCTTTAGGAACTCAGCATGCTTAGGGTCAATGCTTAACGACCAACAAATTCTAACAGAGAAAACAAATTAATGACGTTAGTCGTTGTGATTTCTCTTGTTAAGGATTATGTTAGTTTAGGTAAGAAATCTAAGTGTGCCCACAATTAAGCAACTATGAAACTTTTGTAAGAGTAGCATTAGATTTTAAGGAGACAAATATTGATAGAACAGTGTCATGATGGAGCGGTGTCTTGTACAAGAGGTGCAAACTGAGGTAATGTAAAATTTTCTCTCCCCCACCTCTTGCAACTATTGCAAGTTATTATTAAGACACTTAATGCTCCCACTGATCTTTAATATCTCTAGAATGCTACAAGAGAAATTTCAATGAGCTACGTGACGTGGGAACCTATCATATATACGTTAGACTTTATTTGATTTCTTTAATGTCCAAATATCATAAGAAGCTTTAGGGACATATCTAATAAAAAATCTAATTAAGTATATATATATATGAATAGATTTCTTCTAAGACCGTGAGCCATATGCGACAAAATTTAGATACAAGTTGATAGTCTTTTAAATGATAAATGAATTATGTCTGAATATTCCATTTTGAATAAGTTCCACGAATGTCAATGAATGACTTATGATGGACCCATACTTATTCCTTAAGCCAAGTCATATTTAGGGCTGTAACGTCATGATTTAAAATCACTTAGAATGAGATTAGATGGAAAATCATCCTCATTAACCATGTCATGATTACTCATAAATTTTGGTTATAATGGATGAAATTTATAAGTCTCATTTTCCTTTTGTCAAGTTCTCATTTGCATGATGACAAAAGTTGTGAAAATGTAAGGTATCATCTAGTTTCATTTTAATAATGTTTCTATCCAGATATTTAGAACAAATAAGATGAGAGTTTAAGATAAGTGTGACTTTATGTTGACTATGCAAACCTCACAACCTTCATGACATAGCCTAAGTAATGATAATGTACTCTGATTAATAATCAGAATATGTAAGGTATCGAAAAGCTTTGTTAGAAGACTGCTTATTATGGTTCTTATAGCCTCAACAATTTATTTTGTCACTAACTCTCATGTTAATTATTTGTCAAGTTCTGGTAAGGAAACGTATGGAACTAGAGTCAATTAATCATGTGTTAATTGAAATATCAGACTTAAATATCATTAATAAGTGACTATCTAATTAATTTATCCAACTGTTCTTTAGAGTAATGGATAGTCTCGTTGCTTATGTCTAGCCTAAGGACATAGTTATGCAGTGAGATTTTCCCTTGAAGAACCTTAAAGTTGGAATTAGCACTTGTAATTTGTCTATGGACCTTAGAACAATCCTCTTTAAACGTTTTAAGTGGTTGTAAGGTGAATAACAACTTATTTTCCAGCTTCAAACATTTATTTCTTTGTACATATGTTGCTTATCAACACACTCGTTATACTTTGGTATTTCTTGAGTGTTGTAGTTGATTTATAATGCATCAAATTGTACAAGTGAAAATCTTAGTATGTAATGTACTGGAAAAAATATACTTATTTCCATGCGTAAGCCCTTAACTTTATGGGTCATGGTTTTGTACATTATAATGTATTCACATAGACCACTTAACTTTATAGTTTAGAGTTTCAAATTAAGGCATGCATCTTAGGAGTTCTAGTAATTATTCCATAAATAAAGATTAGTCTCAGGAAAGACGTAATCTGGAATAACTTTAGTGATAGCATTTACGTTAGAGAGTTCTTGATTATCATAATAGACATCATATTCGATTTGTCCTATTCATCATGCTCTAACTTTCTTCTTTATAATCTTTATCAGAAGAGAGCAATAGGATTATCGTGTCTTAGGAAATAATCAAGGATTTAATTTAAGAGCTAATTCTAATAGAAACTTTAAATACTTTAAATGAAGCAAACATTTTAGGTTTAAAAAATTAGAGTGGATGAGATATTGATATAAAGAAGAAAAATTATAGTGAGTAACATTATGGGTACTAAGAATAAGGCAGACGAAATGATCATAAAACTAATTAAGGATCATTAAGCTAAGGATCATTATGTGAAGATATTGTGATATGTCTATTACTAACATCAAAATAATAGACTTAGCTAAAAAATTCTACTTAAATGAAGACAAAACAGCTTTGGCCAGAAGTGTAATCATTTAAGCATATGTGCAAAGTGGTTGTAACAAATCAGCTTTGGCCAGAATTGAAACAATCACTTTAGTTGTGCACTTGTTGAGTATGCCATCTATGAATGAATTAAATCAGCTTTGGCCAGAATTAAGACATTCATGCTTATGATGCATACACAACATAGCTTTTGTAATACTTGAATGATAAGTAGATGTATCAAGTCAGCTTTGGCCAGAAATGATATATCAGAAGCTCATTCAAGTTAAGCTATTTTGGTTTTGTAAAACATTATTTGATCCTTATTAATTAGCTAAGTAAATTACAAAACCATTTATTTAATAGCAAACCACCCGTTAGCGCGGATCGAACTCCGCGGTGAGTTCGCTGGGGGGTGCGGGGGGCAGCGCGCCCCCGCCCGGGGTTCGGGGCGATCTCGACTAATCACGTTATGGTTGCGAGTCGCAACTACGGTCTCGACTAATCACGTTATGGTTGCGAGTCGCAACTACGGCCTCGACTAATCACGTTATGGCTGCGAGTAGCAACCTCATGGTCTCGAGTGATGACGTAATGGTTGCGAGTAGCAACCTCATGGTTGCGAGTGATGACGTTATGGTTGCGAGTAGCAACCTCATGGTTGCGAGTGATGACGTTATGGTTGCGAGTAGCAACCTCATGGTTGCGAGTAGCAACCTCATGGTTGCGAGTAGCAACCTCGCTAACAGCTGTTAATTGTGATATCATAACTGAAAATTCGAAATTTAAGGATTGTGATAGAGTTTCCAATTATAACATTGATCTATTCTTATCAGTAATTTCGAAAAAACATAATCTGTTTATACTATTAACAGATTTCGAAAACTTTAGAAAGAAAAATAGATCAAAACAGGAAATAACACTCAAAATCCAAATTATATTCCAAAACATAACGGAATTTTTCGAATTTTCCTAAGAACATTATGAACCCTAAAAAACATAAAACATGATTCTGGAACCCGAAACCCGAATTTTTAAGCTTTTCTAAAACAGATTTCGGTCATAAACATAACCCAGTTGAGTTTTAATCCAAATTTCGGTTAAAATATGAAACATATAATCAATCCAGATTTCGAAAACAGTAATTTCGAAACTGTTCATAAGATTTTCAAAAAATTCCGTTTTCCAAGTTTCAATCCCAGAATTAATGGATACGAAAACAGAACTGACTAATCAACATATGCTCTGATACCACATGTTGGTTCAGTTCTGTTTGAACATAAAGGAAAACATGAAAACATACCTTTGGTTGCATCAGCACAGGTTAGCAGAGAATCCAGCAATGGAGACGCAGCCATTAAGGTTGACATGATTGTCATCTTGGTCTGGTTCCTCCTTAGGGTGCTGACTGATGATGGTGGCTAAGAGAAACCGATAAGGGGATCGGTATAGGAGAGGAGGTCGAATTGATGTTAGGCTTATGGGGTTTGTCTGATTGTGAAACTGAGTAACCCTCTAACCTCCACATAATTCTCCTTATATAAGCACCCAGGAGGAAACCCTAATTAGTTAATAAGGGTAATATGGTCCATCAACAATTACCAACTAATTATTTAATAGGATTGTTATATATTTTGATCTATATAATGTAAATGATTATATGGCTACTAGATTAAATATTAAACATAATATATTTAATCTTACATGTTCATCAATATATTATTTTATCAGTTTTATTTTCTATCTGTTTCTTTTGTTTGCTTGTATGGGGAAAATCGATTATGCAAACTTTACAAGGATTAACTTTATTATAAAGTCATGGATCATGTTGGTTTTTAAATTAATAATCTGAAAAGTTAAAATTTTGTCTTTTTGTTCTTGATTGAATATGGAATCAAGTTCTTGGGTTTATAAAATATCAAATTTGTGGAATTAGGGGTTTCGAATATTGGCATGATTCGGTTGTTGAATTGGGTGTGGGTGGGAGGCGGGCAGAATTGGCGGTGATATTAGAGGTGGGCGGTGTTGGTGGTGGTTGTGGGGTAGAGTGGAGGAGAGGGAGGGTGTGGGGTGGGTGTTTTAATGTTTAAAATATTGTTTTTAATGACAAGGGTAATTTTGTCATTTCACATAGACTTAACTGGAAAAATTAACCATCATCCACTTCAGAGACTATCCGAGTAACAAACGAGCAAATCACAGGGAGCATACACGTAATTTCGAAAAGGTGGGGACTAAAGGTGAAATTTTACCAAACCACAGGGACCATCCGTGCATTTTACTTTAATTATCTATATATATTAATTCATAACATTGGGATGACTAGTAATTTTTTTGTCTTTTTATGGTTTTGTCTTGTGTGTGTTTGTGTTTGTAATAAAACTTTGATTTTTTTTATAATTTTGCCACAAAAATTAAATGAATTTATTTTTTTGTTACTTTTGTTTTACGTGTCGAAGTTCGGTTGGTACTAAGCACTGTGTTTGGTGGGCACATTTGGTCCCTTACGTTTTTTACCCTCTCGACTTTCTAATACGTGTCGGTATAAATTCTATTTTGACTACATTTTATGTCACGTGAGTCACTTGGTGCTAGAAACTCATGTTTTTATTTTATGTTTTCCCCAGTTTTGATTGTTGTTTGGTTGCTACTGGTTCCTACTTAACAAGTTTTATATCTCCCTGCAACGCTGGTAGCACGGTTTTACGTCCCTCACCGCAACGCGGGGAAGCTAAGACTAGTATATATCAAAACACATTATGATAGCTACAGTACAAATAATATCCTTAGTTTTGAATTTAATTACAAAATTGCCATTTATGATGTGGATTGACAAAAAAAAACATTATTTTGGATAGGTAGAACTATTAAGAAGAAAAGTCAAACTTTTACACATAAATGATAAAAATAACAATATAGTATTTGTAATAATAAAATAGTAGATTAGTATTTTTAGATAAAAAGGTAAATTTATAAACATCTATATAATATAAAATTTTGTATTTTTTTTAGAATTTTAGTTATTAAAGAGCTAAAATTTTGAAAGCAGAGTATATATTAGCTAAGTGTAAAAATTATCAAATGGGGTAGTATTTTTTAATTCTTTTCTAATTTTATAGAATAATTTAATTTGATTTTCAATGGAAATCCAAACTTGTGAAATTTAAGTAATGTTTTACGTTTATTTTTAACGCAAAACATTTTTTGTCGATTTTGTAATATGTTAAATATGTAGTTAGGTTTGGTTCTCCTATCTCCCTTGCTATACGAACTTTGCTTAAGATGCAGACGTTTTGAATTCGGTTTGTTTAACAGTTTCGTATACATACGACATTTCTCCCGGCAACGCGCGGATGGGTAAACACAAGTTTCAATAAAATATATATTGCAATACAACTGTGTATTAGCTATTTTCAAAAGGTTGAGCGCAACATACTACATGCTACATAAAAATCAAAAGAAAAAATTACAAGTTTTGTCTTTTATCTTTATATCACTTTTCAGGCGGTGTTCTTTTTAACGAATGTTGACAGGCGGTGTCCTTTACTAGGTATTTTGTTGCAAGTTTAGTCATTTACACCCAACCCAGTTAAAAAACCCTGTTAATTGTTGACAAGCGGTGTCCTTTACTAGGTATTTTGTTGCAAGTTTAGTCATTTACCTAGGTATTTTGTTGCAAGTTTAGTCCTGTACACCCAACAATTAACAGGATTTTTTAACTGGGTTGGGTGTAAAGGACTAAACTTGCAACAAAATACCTATTAAAGGACACCGCCTGTCAACATTCGTTAAAAAGGACACCGCCTGAAATGTGGTATAAAGATAAAGGACAAAACTTGTAATTTTTCCAAATCAAAATAAATAGGTTAAAGACGTATCGTTGACTATGCTTAACTTTATAAAACATTATATGAGTTTTTTCCTATAATGGTGTCGGTGAAAAAAATATTTACCAAAATAGTGATGTTGGAAAAATATTTACTAAAATAATGTTTTTTTTAGATTTATATGTTTCACTCCTAACCTCATGGAATAAATCAAATTCATTAAATAACTATTGATCTAATCATGCTTTTTTCCAAAAAGATTTTAATTTTTTTTTTAATCAAACCTACTTTGAAAAAAAATTATTTTAAGAATGTAAAAATCTGTATGTGATAATAAGTACGTGTAATTAAAAAAAAACTTATTTTAAAAATGTAAAAATTTGTATATGATAAAAACCCCTACGTGTAATTTTAATAATTTAGTTATACAGTTATATTTTTGTTTATGTTATTTAATAAAAAAAATGTTGTTAAAAAAGTGAAACTAACTCAAATCGATCATTAATATATTCCCCTTGCCAACAAAACAACTATATTACAAAAGCTAGCAAGGGACTAGCAAGAAAAGTCCGAGTACATCAAACAAGAAATCCGGAAAAAAAAACCCCAAAACAAAACAAAACAATAACACTATCCCATCTTTGCCGTATCAAACCTACACCAAGAGTCCCAAGACATGTCCATCATTCTAGCCCTGTTTTTGATCCACAAAAAACTCATAACCTTTGTCTCCTCCATAATTGCGCAAACCGAAACCTACTTTTGGCAAAAAAAAAAAAAACAATCTCATTTCTTAACCTCCAAATGCTCCAAATGGCCGTTAGAACTAGCGCATACAGGGGCGCAGGATTTAAGCAGCGGGGAGAGGCGCTCGACCCCCCGAACTTTTCAGTCAGGAGTGTTATATATGTACGTTTCGTATAGGATTTTGTAGGTATATACGTTTTCGACCCCCCAGTTTTATAAAAAAAAATTAGGTATATACGTTTTCGACCCCTCGGTTTTAATTTTTTTAATTATTTATACGTGAATTATTTTCTTACTTTTCGGGTCTAACATGTATGACGTTTTTTATTATTTATAAAAATATAGTGATAAGATGGAAGCTAATAGAGCAAAACAAGTTAATATAAGCAGAGGGGGCTCTCGGTCGATAGCCAATCATACATTTCAAATGGTAAGATTTACACTTTCGACTCATAGTGCAATATATTATTGATGTTAACGTAGTAGTAGAATTTCATGAGTTTTTCTTAGGCTTATATCTGTTATAAAAAGATTGATTTTACTCTTTTCAGAATAAATCTAATCTTCATTATTATATTTTTTTCAATGTTAGATAAATCCGGAGACTCAGATGCCGCCTAGCCCGTTAGAAGTTTATCACAAGCTGCATTTCAGTGCCACGAAACAAGGATGGCTAAATGAAAATTCACGTATTGAATATGTAAGCATCTTCTAGTTAAAAACTTTTTATTGTGATTTTTTTGTCAAATATATATTCGGCGTTGCTACTACTATTAAATACTATTCTCTTACCTTCTATTATGATAGGAAAACATCATTGAACATAAGCAGACAACCTTGGATGAATTAAATTCTAAAGGAATAACAATTACCACTACTATGGAGCATCAACTTGAGAAAGAAGCCATAAAAAGTGTTTGTGGTAGGAAGAAAACAATACAATCAGCATGGGAGGTTGCTGTTGGGCCCGTGTTGAGGAAAAAAGATAGTTGGATGAAATCGGTAGCTGAATCATCTCAACGAGACTCAAGTGAGAACGAAAGTCTGAGAAATAAGATTATTGCACTCGAGGCGAAACAGAAACGAGATAATGAGAAATATGAAAGAATGTTTGAGTTCATTGGCACAAAGTTTCCAGACTTTGAAAGCACAATACCCATAGATGAGAGTGATGAAGCTGTTAGTGATAATACAATTTAGGTAGTTAGTTATGATGTTTATTATCTTTTTTTATCTAGTACTCTTTTAAACTTTAGAACCGATTATTTGGTGTTATTTTGCTTGGTTATTGTTATGATATTAGTGCTTGAATGTATTAAGATTTTGGGAAGCAAAAGACAAATTTATGAATTATATTACTGTAATTTAGTAACTGTATTTTAATATATAAACTAAAAAAAATAGTCATTGCAAAACATATTAGAGACTGATTTAGAAGACTGATTTTCAGACCCCTAAATAAATATATTAGAGACTGAACATGAATGTTATCTTAGACTGATTATTAGACTCCACAAGTACATATTAGAGACTAAAATAACATAGTATCCGGTATTAATTTTTAGTCTCTAAACTTGCCATATTAACGACTGAAATCGAGTCGTACCTGGGACTAATTCTCAGTCTTTAAAACAGTTTATTGCAGACTAATTTGATACGAAATCATGATGTAATGAAACCAATAGGGACTATATATACTTGTTTAGATAAGTAATTTTCAGTCCCTAAAGTTACACAGAGGGACTGAAATATCATAGTATCTGAGATTGATTTGCAGTCATTGAAGATATGTTTTAGGGACTAAAATGATGTGGTACCAGGGCCAAATTAAGGACTGAACTTCTATGCATCAGAGACTGACTGTTAGTACCTGATGGTGTCATACAATGGGGACTGATTTTCAGTTACTAAAACCACTATTTAGGACTAGGTATCTGGCACTCACTGGGGACTGGCATATCAGTCCCTGATAACCATTAGGAACTGATTAGGGAGCATCAAAGACTGATTTTTTAGTCCCGAATGCCAGTCTTTTTTTGTAGTGTGTCCAAATAAGTAATTTCTCTTATGAAACGTTCTAAATAAATAACGAATAGGATTGTAAATAGTATAAAAATAAAACTTAATAAAGATCTTGGATTCCCGACACTCAACATAAGCTCAAAACTTCTCTCTTACCCATTTCATTTGGGTCTGTAAGCCACATAATAAAGAGTTTTACTTGAGGATGAGCAAAGATTCAAGTGTGGGGGTATTTGATGTGTGCAAAATGCAACATATAAATTACATCAAATGAGGCATAAAACTAACCATTTTTTTAGTAATAATGTTGGAAAAAGTGTGCTTTTATCTTCCTTTTGTATTTTCAGGACCAAATGAGCTTAAATGAACAAAATGAACAAATATGCAGCAAAAACTAACATAAATACAAAGAAAGGGAAAAAACGTGGCATGCCCGACCCCTCGATAACATCTCCACAAGCAAAAACAAGAAACAGAAGGCTGACCACGGCCCGTGCCCACTGGACACGGGGGCGTGGTTAGGTGTCTGCAGAAAGGAACAAAGCTGTAGAAGCTTTTATGCCCACCACGGGGGCATGCCCAGCTCAGCACGGGGCGTGGTCAACGCTAAGATTTGCAGAATCTTGCAAATCTTGATAGTACAGATACGCTTCTACACACGGGGCCGTGCCCAACGAACACGGGACCATGTGTAGCCTAATGCAGACAATTGCAATTAATGAAGAAAGAGAAAAGAGATGGCCACGAGGGCGTGTCCAGCGGACACGGGGCCGTGGCCGGGCTACTGTTCAGGCTATAAATAAGGGTGCTTGGTTCACTTCAAAGGCATCCCTTGGTAAACCACCTCTCTCTCACTTTGCTACCACTCCACCACCACTACAACACCCACATCCACCACCATCATCCATCATCCACCTTTGAGTGTGTGTAGTAGTCTCGGGATCCAAGATTGATCATAAGAGTTTTTGTCAATCAAAGGCCATGTTTGGCTAAGTCTCTTACATCACTTGGTGAAGACAAGCATTTAATGTATTACTTTTGATTTTTAACCTTTTCGTACTTTTTATTTGGTTTTGTATTAATGACTTTAATAACTAGTTTCTTATGTTGAAGGTGAAACTTCTTTATCATTTGTCCGTGGTGTCTTGGCATTACTTTACTGTCTATATAAAGTAAAAGATTTTCACCATTCATATCTCTTCGGTCTATATAGAGATATGTTGGCTACCTGGTCGGGGTTAAGGGAATGGTTTAGTAAGGTTCTTGCCTTGTTCAGTGTATAGATCCTTCAAGGACCTGGGTCAAGCTTACTAGGACCTCCTTCAATACCCACTAGTATTGGATGGCATGGGTGCGAATGGTTTGATCCCCTCATATGTAAACTACTATTAATATATTAAACCGGCTACTTGGGATTGTATCCCTGCTGACTCAAACCACTTAGCCGAGGGTAACGTCACCTTCAAAAGAGGGGCCAACCACTTTTCGCATTAATAACTTAATTAATTATCTTTCAATATTTCGACCCTTTGGGATTGTATCCTTGCTAACTCAAATCACTGAGTTGAGGGTAATGTCACCTTCAAAAGAGGGGCCCACTACTATAACTAAGATAATCTCTTAAAAAGTGCAAAAGTGCGGAAATCATCAAAGGATACATTAAAGGCGAGTCGGATCCAAGTGATTCATCTTGTCTATCTGTTATTTTATTTTTATTTTCAGTATTTTAGTTTTTATTTTTCATGCTTAAAACATTTTCCAAAAATTTTAGTTTAATTAGACGTTGAGGATAAACCGGTACTAAAAGCTCTTGTGTACTTGGACGACCTCGGTATCTTACCAACGCTATACTACGCTCAAGATGGGGGCACTTGCTCATGTGTGTATTTAGTGTTAGTAGAATATCGTGTTTTATAAATTTAAAACTTGAATAATGTGTAAAACGGGCTTAAAATATTAATAAAAATATAACACACCTTACACACACCAAGTTTTTGGCGCCGCTGCCGGGGACACAATGATTTTAAGAAACCTTAAAATCGACGGTCTAATCAGTTTTTCAAAACCTTTTTAAAACTACGCGCACATTTTTACATTTTTAGGTAGTTTTTGCATTACAGTAGTCTGAACACGGGGTCGTGCTCACTAAACATGCCCCCGTGCTACATAAAAATTAACAAATTCCCAGATACAGAGTCTGAACACGGGGTCGTGCTCACTGAACACGCCCTCGTGCTGCACAAAACCAGTCACATTTTTCAAAACGCCCAGATACATAACCTGACCACGGGGCCGTGCTCAGCCTCTGTTTCCGTTTTTATTTTTGTTTTCTGGTCCCGAGACTTTGTTGTGGTCTGCTGAGTGATTCTTATGGATCAATACTCAGGAGATTACAACTACCAGTATGAGGAGGATGATTATGAAGAAGAGTATTGTAACATTTGTGGTAATCCTCATTCGGTACAATATTGTGACCCCTTTGAACCATCCCATTCGTACACATACTATGAGGTGCCCATGTACGAGCCAACCACTTCATACACATACTATGAAGAGCCAAGGTATGAACCTTCTCCCTCATACTCATATCTTGATGAACCAAGGTATGAGCCTTCATACTCATACTTTGAGGAACCAAGGTGAAAGTCTTCACCTTCGTATACTTACTATGAGGAATCATATACTTACAATGAGGAACAATGGTATGAACCATCTACCTCATATGAGTATTATGAGGAACCAATGATCAAACTTCCGAACTCAAGCTTTGAGGATCCTTATTCCGCTCACTTTGACGAACCACCAACTATCTCACCCGTAGCCGAAAAGATAATAGAACACCTTACCAACGCTATACTACGCTCACGATGGGTGCATTTGCCCATGTGTGTGTTTAGTGTTAGTAGAATATCGTGTTTTATAAATTTAAAACTTGAATAATGTGTAAAACGGGCTTAAAATATTAATAAAAATATAACACACCTTACACACACCAGGAGACACGGCCCCTTTTCAAAAGTGCCAGTATCATGGCGTCTGTGAAAATTTCCAGAAGGCAGACACAGGGGCTTGTCAGGTAGGCACGACCCCGTGTAAAAAGTGACAGTAACGAAAATTTTCCAGAAGCTAGGCACGGGGACAAACGCGGATAATGGTATAGTATTTGCTACTACTTAACACAATTTTATTACAAACGCTGCAATGCAGGGGCTTAATACTAGTAAACTAATAAAGAAGGGTTTAATCCCTTTATTGATTAGAAATAGTCCTAACCCTTTTTGTATCTTGTACATTAATCCATTTAAGTTAGTTTTTTCTATCTTAACTCGATGATCCGATAGTAACCTTAAGAGTTAAGATTAATCACTTCAATGATAAACAAGTTTGTTAAAAATGAAAAAAAAAAAACAAATGAACCAATGAAAACACGAAATTAGGCCTAGAGCTAGATCAGAATGACGCATAGAGATGGGCATAATAACCGGTTCCAAACCCCCAGGAATCGGTTCCAGTTCTTACCCGCTATATAGAAGAACCAGTTCCGGGTTTAAAAAACCCGCAGGTTCTTACCCGGTTCCACATTTTATTAAAAAATAGGTTTTTACCCGGAATCGGTTCCTCCGTAAACAAAAAGAACCGGCAGCATTAAAATAAAACCGATTACATTAAAAGTTACAACCAAACATTACCTACCATTAAAACATAACATTAACATAAAACCAAACAACATAACTAAACATAAGATTAACATAAAACACACTCAAACCAACATCACATAAACACACTAAACCTTCGAAGAACCGGTTCCGGATGATTCACCGCCTTCACTTTTCTTCGTCGTAGCCTTTGTCACCGGACAATGACGGTCGGTGTGTTTTTTAAGCATCGAGTTCGCTGTAGCCTTCATGAACTTCCCACAACCTTTGCAACGTGCCATTTCATGGCTATCGGACATCAAGCACAGATCAAAGTACTTCCAAACTTGGGGGTTTCTTTTGGTTTCTAAAACCATGACCACTTCATCATTGCATGACATAACCGATTTGAGGTGTAACTTGAAGGTTGAAACCGATTTGAGTGGGAGTAAGTTTTGGTTGAAGGTGATATGCATATAAATACTTGAAAGTTGAAACCGATTTTAAATTTTTAATGGCAATAAATCGATTCCAACGGATATAAAGCCGTTAGGAATCGATTCTGGCAGCCTTTTGCAGCTTTTTCTGGAAGTTACCCGGAGGAACCAGTTACAATATACCCGGACCGGTTACGAATAGTTCCGTTAATTTTGGTTTGAAACCGGGTACTACCCGGAACCGGGTCCTAGAAGAATCGGTTCCATTCAAACTCAGTCAAGAACCAGGTACGGTTAGGAACGGGTTCAGGGTATAAAAAAACCCGATTTGCCCATCTCTAACGACGCAAGGGCCAGCGCAGAAGCAAATAAGGCCCCAAACCATATACGAAAGCCCAAGATTTTCGGCTTGATGTTGTTTCAACGAACCGAGTCCAAAACGGCCCACTGAAATCACATGTCTAGCAACAAGAAGCATTGATGAATCTTATAGACTTTACAAGTACAATTTATTCAAAGTATTCATTAAATCATAAATATCTAAATCAATATAGGATATCGACAACAATCTTGTATGTCCAAATGATCCTCATTAGCTGCATGAAATAATTGTGTTTACATTAAATTCAGACTAAAGTACAACCTGCGTGTCCATGTAGTTTACATGAAATTCTACCTTGAGAGATGGGTGGGTAGTGACTAGTGAGGACATTTGGGCGGGATGTGTGAGATGGATTAGAAGAGAGGGGGTTGGTTACGGTACAAATCGTATTTATCCTACAAACCATAAGAACAAATCCTAGCACTTAAAAAAAGTTAAATTAGCACATACCAAAACAATACATACATAAAAGTAGCACTTTTGAATATTAGCACATGAAAATTAATCAACATAATTGATTTTAGCACATATTTGAATGATATCTTTTCGTAATCAGCACATTCAAACAAAAGAAAGATCCAAACAAAGAATTAATTGCTTGTTAGCATATTTATAGGGAATTCAATATAATTGATATTATTTAGAATATAATTTTATCATTTCTCTATAATTGGTTGCCATGACACTTTTTAAATGGTTTTTACTGTTTGTATACGAAATGTGGTTTGTATTTGATCCTATTCCCAGAACAGAGAGTTTTGGCAACCCAACGTGAAGGAGAGAGGGCCGCCCCTTGAAGCGGCAGGTGGTCTAAGTTTATTTGAACTTACAATAAAGAAATCCAGGAGCTTTATGTACGACAATTTTGTGACAAAGAGGTGTGCACACATTGATGGTCATTTGGTGCTACAAATTTCAACAAAAATTCGAAAGATTGAGAGCTAAGGAAGTTGTTATCAAAGGAGAATAACCGAATGTGAATCAAACATAGGTGTGCCATAAAAGACTAGGAGCCCCTTATATATGGGGTCACAAGCTTCATCTTATTTATTTTTACACTCAAGTCACCCCACAGAAGTAATTACACAAGTATATTACGATTTTCCTCTCAATTTCTAGAAATTAATAATCACGTCGCTTTCACTACTAAAGTTAAAACTTATAACATATGTTAAGTTTTTTTGTAATATGTGACAAAATAAAACCCCCCCAACCTTTCTTTATCCCCTTGTTCTTTATGATCAACGATGTAAGTAAATGGACCATCACCACCACATTTTTTTTGAACGGTGAGAATCTTCAATTTGTTGTGAGAGAGATCTCACACCCTTCTAAATAGAGAGCCCTAACTCCACTCTGGCCAGACTATGTTGTCTTAACCGGGTCCACGCTAGCGTCAGAATTTGGCTAACGGCGTTCCCCGGGAAACCATATCACTCACTGCCAGTGACAGGTTTGCGCCGCCACAAAAGAGAATCTTGGTTTGTGTGATATAACTAGAACTGTACACATGATTAAGGTAAAAAAAAATTTGAAAGTTTTCGTGTAAATATGAGGGTGAGTTAAATGCCCGGATAGTCCTTAGGGTTTGTTCTTTTTTCACCTTTAGTCCCTAACTTTCTAAAATTACAGCTATAGTCCCCAACTTTTCAATTTTCGTTCTTGGATAGTCCCTGTGCCTAACATCAGTTAGTTTTCTCAGTTAAGAGGGTGTGAAATGATAAAAATATTATTTTCTTAAAAAGGGCATCCGGGCATTTAATAATTAAAAAAATAAAAATCTAATTAATAAATCAAATTTCAAGTGGGCCCCACAACCTACCCCACCCTCGCCCTACCCCCTATCATCTTCTTCTTCTACTCGACAGATTCTCTGAGATGTGGACTGTTGAACTGCAACTGATTAACTGAACTTGATTCAATCCTCCTTTGACATGCTTAATTATTTTAACTCCATGCTCATCAGCTTTAGTTAGGTAGACGATCGCAGTCATTTTGCAGATAATCGGGTTTTGAATTTCAACCCAGAAACTCGTCGGAGAAAAAAGAAACCACCACCACCTCCACCTTAACCCTGTTGAATATCAAATACATGTGCAGCGGAAGTTGATTGAATATGAGTATTCATATATTGTTCATGATGAGATTGTGCAGGAAACAAGGAATTACAGTTGAATATTTGAGAGGACAAATCAATAGGAAATGTCTTAGTGTCGGTTGCATTTGCCGGCAAGACATATATATATATGATCATTCATGTCAGTTATCGGCAGTTGATTTTGGAGGGAATAACCACCCTTTGAACCGGTGCCATCCAACCATCACAGCCACTCTAACATTTCGGTTTTACAAAAATATAAGTATAAGATAAATAAACTAAGTTATATATATATATATATATATATACGAATATAATTATGTTTATATGTTTCAATACATTCCCCTAAACATAATTATGTTTGTAAGAGTGCATTAACACGCTTCTGTTAGCATCATCCACGACTACTTTTGCTCGATTGAAATCGAACCTCCTTCTTGTATGCAGCTTTCTAATTCCTTGCCAATCGTTTCCAGCATAAAACGCATAGTGCTCTGCTTCCTTTCCTGCAGAATCTTCACTTATTGTATTCCCCTCCATTTGATCTGCACCATTCTCTGGTATGTCGTCGCCATCACTTCTGCTCCTTCTTGGATCTACCACATTCTTGACTACCTCTTTCTCGTGCACCTTCTGTTGTGTTGATTTGTATTTATAATAGTAGACAAGCACGTCTAAATACATGGCATATATCAGCCTCATATACTCTCCTTTATTATAATCGAAACCTATATCTTTGGCAACCATTGCCCACATGTTGTTTTCTGTTATCCTTCGGTGTCCACCCTCTCTTTTAACTATTATGTACAATTCCAACAGACTTACCTTTCGGTTTTCCGAAGCATATGCAGGAAGAGGTCTTGTGGTAATCTCTAATTTCTCTTTGAGAAACCAATCAACCATATCATCGAACTTATTTTCTAAACAATACTTGTATTTCTTAACATACCCTTCATCGTCTAGCATATCAAGGAGTGCTTTGCAGTCTTGAAACTCCTTAAATGACATGGCTTGTAGTATCAAAACATTCCAATCAGGTTCATTTGACGATATATTCAGACTTTCGAAGTATTGATTTAAATATTCTGTTTTGAATGCTTCATAATCAGGTTCAGACTTAATCATGGATTCTTTTTTCTCTTAAACCGATCTCATCTTCTCTTGTGAGACTGGAGATATCACTCCTTCTATTAATAACAGGGACGCTAAACGTAGGGAAGATCTTGCATTTATCTCCTACAAACTTTACCGTGTATCCTTGAGTGATCAATTGATCCAAACTAAGTACATTTCTTTCAATATCAGGAGTAAAGAAAACACTTTGTATTCGGATTCTTTCAGACCCATTCATCACTTCCACAACCCCTATTCCTTTTATAAAATAGAAATTGTTTTCTCCAGTTTTTGTTTCCACACCGAACACGCTTTTAATCCTTTTAAACATGTCTAAATTTCCGGAGAAATGCTTTTTAAAGGTTTTACTTACGTACCAGATTTCTGACCAGAGTCCTCCATCGGTTCCGGTAACAATAAACTGTAACACCCCGAAAAATATAAAACTTTATATTAGAATTATAAAGTTTAAATAAACGAGAATTTATTAACTAGGAATTTTAACCTAGTTAGTTAATTTCTAGAAATAACTTAAAGTAGGGTGAAAAGCAACTAAATTAAATGATGATTAAAATGGAGGGGCTTAATTTGTAAAAATTGAAACTTAAGTTTTAATTAGACAAATAAAACAAACCAAACACCCCCAAAAGGAGGTGTTGGTCGTACAGAACAAGAGCAGGGGCAACTCCCCACTCTCAAACCCCTAAAACTCACTAAACTTGCAAATTGAAGGCTCAATCCAAGTTGAAATCGAAATTAAAGTGTAGATTATTGATCCTCATCACAAGAGGATTACAAGGTATGTAAAATTTCATGAAAACCCTCAACTTGAATTTCTCATGTAATTGGGAAAATCTGAAAATATAGTTGCATGTATGTCTTATGATGATCTAAGAACAACTATAGTGTCTAAGGACAAACCCTAGGCAAATACAAGTTGAAATCATGTTAAATTTTAGTGAAGATTATGAACACCATTGTAGGTGATTAAAGGGTTATGTGTAAATTGATGAACACTAGGATATTGGGTGTTGTTCTAGTGTAATTTGACAATTTTGAAGTGATTTCAGAAATCTAGAAGCTAACAATCATGTAAAATGTTGATTGAGGAGAAATTAGGGCTAAATGATAAGCTAGAAACTTGTCATATAATCATGTGAAAAATCTGCCCTTAAGGTGTTTGTGAAAATGCCTCAAAGAAGACTTAAAATAGAAATTTAAAGATTAAACACATAATTATGATGTTTCGGTGTATTATGCGATGTAAGGTTTAAAGAGAGTTCTAAACATGTCTTGAATTGAACTCTATAGGAAAGGATACCGGAACGTCGAGTGGACAAGCCGGTGGTGATTTGCGGTTGAAGGGCGTACACTAAGGTATGTAACTTGATCCGTTACATTCGTTGAATTATGAATAAACTATGCGTTATTGATAGAAATTATATTGATTATGGTTGGAATGTGAAGTGATAGACTTAGTATAGTCAACGAACCAAATTGGTAGTCATCATAAGTGGATGGTTCCACAAGATGAGCCAACGGATCTATTAGGGTGAAAAATTGTAGTTTTAAAAGTTCTAGTAGTCGATAATGGCGATAATAATCACAAAGGCATTAAACCATGAAATTGGTAAGAAATGCGGGTGATAATAAGCCCCGGATGTTGGGCATAAGGCGCCATAGGTTTATTAGTTAAATGGTAGTAAAATGTGTAAGGTTAGAATGGGTCGAATAATTACATAGTGACATATGGTCTTTCGGTCCGTAAATTAAATTTTGGGTATCAAATTTATAATAGTTATGTCGGTAATGAATTTACAGACATATAGGAAGAAAAATCACTTAAAACGGACTTACGAGTCAAAAGATATGGCCAAACGAAGTTAAAAACTGGATTTTCCGGAGCTGGCAGCAAATGCAGCTCACAAAACTTGAGCTGCTGGAAAACGTGACCCCCCGCGCCACGCGGAAGGCCACCCGAATCACTCCGCGACACGCGGAAGGTCCTCGCGGCCCGCGTAAAACCTCTCGCGGGGCGCGAGCGACCAGAATTCGAATTTTTCAATTGTTTTCAATAATTTTGACCATAGAATTCAATTATACATGTTTTAATATTGTCAAAACTAATCTTTGATGTGGTTTTGACATTAGGTCATGTTGGGGAACTTACGGATGGCGATCAAGCATATGATGAAGAACCGAACACTACATTTTGAAGCTTCCGCGACGTTTTAAATCTTTAGTACTTTTGTGTATGGGTTGTAAACACTTGTTAAACAACTTTTAAAATGTTTTAACTTAGTCATTAGTTGACTAAGGTTGATGTTACTTATGAACTTTGTTATGAAAGTCATGTTACTTAAACAATATTTTATTTTAAATGGTATAACCTATTACCAAAATCAAGTAAAATTAGACGGGTGTTACATAAACTCTTCTCTACGTTCTTCTCCTTCTTCTTGTTGCTGTTGGATTCCAGTGTTGATCGCCAGTCGCATAAGTTGTGTTGCCTCATCGCTTTCTTTCGTTTTGCATGATGAAATTTGATGTCCCGGTTTGTTGCAGTAATAGCATCTTCTCTGCAACCATCTTCGTTCCTTTTTCTCGTCGGAACAGTGTTTACACGACAGCGTGATTGATGTTGTCTTGATATCTTCATCGCTTTCAACAGTGGCTCTGATACCACTTTGTTGAATATCAAATACATGTGCAACGGAAGTTGATTGAATATGAGTAGTCATATTGTTCATGATGAGATTGTGCAGGAAACAAGGAATTACGGTTGAATATTTGAGAGGACAAATCAATAGGAAATGTTAGGAGGTGTTGTGATGGTTTGGTGGAGGTGTGGTGGTGGGTTGAAGATTCACAATTACCATTCCAACCATAATCGTGTGATAGATGGCATTATGTTGAGTGTATATACTGAACAGATTGGTAATACTTATGCATTGTGAGACAGAAAAAAAATATTAATGCTGGAATCAAGAATGTATCGATCTATCTGTATAGTTCAAGCATACCATTTGCAATATAAAAAAAGTCACAATTTTTAACCTGAAAATGGGTACTTAAATTAATGGTATTATGAGTTTTTGTACATAATAGTTTTTATGATTAAGCTTTTGGTGACGAAATTGCTTTGGCTGCCGAAAGCCCGAAAGGCATTTTTAAAAGATGAACTGAACATTGTTTCTATCTTTCTTGATCGTAAATCGTAACAGTTGTCATAATGGATGGCTAATAGAAAGAGGGGGGGGGGGGGGGGGGGGAGGGGGGGGGGACAGCGCCAGGTGGATGACGGTTAGAAATAAAAGAAAGGTGGATGACTGTGGTTGGTAGTGGTGAAAGCTGGAGATGGTGGTGGTGGTGAAGAGTGGAAAAGATGAAGTGGGTGAGGTTGGTGGTGGGTCCTACATAAATTATTTAATATTAATTATATTTTTTTTTTATTTTTTTGGTATCAATTTAACAATAGAGGTATTTTGGTCATTTCACATTCACTTAACAACAAAAACTAACCTTCATCCATGCAAGGAGATGACGTAATTTTAGAAAGTCAGATAATTGAAAAACTGCCAAACCACATGGCATCCGGATGTTTTTCTCTTGAGGGTTGGTGGTTTGTGCCAAAAACATAAACCCTGCATAATATATAAACAAGTTCGAGAAAAAAAGCGACTCTCTTTCAAAATCATTTTCTCAATGGCGCATTTGTTTGCCTCAATCCAACCCACAAACCACATGATTTCCCACCTACGCCCATCATCATCACAGCCGCCGACGCTATCTTTCCTGAGAAACTTTTCAATCCGTGTAGCTTGCGTCACCAATGCCGAAAAATCCGTTCCGAGTGATCGTTGGCTCGCCGTTTCTCGAATCGAAAAGCTCCACAAGAATCACCCAAACCTCGTTATGCTCCCCAAGCGCGGCATCGTTGTTAGGGTTGAAAACGTTAACAACCGATGGGTTGGTCGGTTACATGTACTTCCCCTCCTTCACTTTTACGGTTTTTATTTTTATTTTTTATTTTTTTTATTTTTTATTTTAATTTAGGGTTTATGTTGATCTTGATAATTACTGGGTATGGTTTTTGGTGTTGGTGCTGTTTGTTGTTGTTGTTACTGCGTTGTTGCTGCTGTTGTTGTTGTTGTTGCTGCTGCTGTGTTGTTGTTTTTGTTGTTGTTGATGTTGATGATTACCGTTGCAGGAAGGAATGAATTATGGAAATCTAGAGTTTGATGGGTGTGGGTCGTGTGCTCAGAGCCCATTGGATGAAGCGAGGTTCCCAGTAAAGGTGTCTAACGGTGTGTTGTTTCTATGGCCTGATAAAGATGGCTGGGAAGAAGCTCTTGTTACCGAGCTACCAAGGTAATAATCCATATCTTTTAGTTAGTATGCATTTATGATTTAGTGTTCCATTTACTAAATTGACTTGGGATGAGCGCATATTAGATTGGATTTGCTTGATTTGGGACATAGGTCAATGACTTAGGCCATACATAATGGGGCTTTATAAGCAGTGGCGAAGCTTGACCAGAATAACCGCGGGGGGGGGGGGGGGGGGGGGGGGGGGGGGGGGGGGGGGGTCGAAAACGTATATACCCAAAAATTTCTATACGAAAGTTACATATATAACACTACTAAGCGAAAAGTTCGGGGGGTCGGACGCCCCCCCCCCCCCCCCCCCCCCGGCCACCTTCTAAGCTACGCCCATGTTTATAAGGGCGTGAAAGGTTTTGATAACGTCCCTACACCATTCCTCATGGGCATAGGGCATTATAGGGGCATGAAGAGGGATGGACATTTCTAGAAAAAGGCCCAATGAGGAGGAAAAACAAGGAAACTAATAAATGAAAGGGCATTAAGAAGCCTTAACCATTACATGGAGCATTATGATGATGATGTGGCAAAAAATGCCCTTTAAGGGGCATTAACCATTATCCATGGTCTTATAGATGTGCCTTAGAGTTTCCCACGTGGACTTTACATGTGATTGTTTTCATGTGTTTATGGGTGACTGACTATATGCTGTTTCTGTTTATTTTTACCATGTTACACTCTTTCAAAACTTTTTCTGTTTTTTTTTTGTTATTGGTAGCTTTTTATTTATATATCTCTACTTTCGTTTATTTATCTGCTATTTTTGGGATTTAGCGGGTATGGTAGTTGTTTGATTTACTAGCCGATTCATTGATATGTGTTAATAATTCCAGTCCATGTTATAACTTGAGATGGTTTCACAAGGGCTTTAGAGATTGTGATCTTTACTTTTATAGAAAGTTCACAATACCTAATCTTATTTAGATTTTATCTAAATAAGATAAAATCTTATTTATCTTATATACCCGGGGGGGGGGGGGGGGGGGGGGGGGGGGGGGGGTCGAAAACGTATATACCCAAAAATTTCTATACGAAAGTTACATATATAACACTACTAAGCGAAAAGTTCGGGGGGTCGGACGCCCCCCCCCCCCCCCCCCCCCCCGGCCACCTTCTAAGCTACGCCCATGTTTATAAGGGCGTGAAAGGTTTTGATAACGTCCCTACACCATTCCTCATGGGCATAGGGCATTATAGGGGCATGAAGAGGGATGGACATTTCTAGAAAAAGGCCCAATGAGGAGGAAAAACAAGGAAACTAATAAATGAAAGGGCATTAAGAAGCCTTAACCATTACATGGAGCATTATGATGATGATGTGGCAAAAAATGCCCTTTAAGGGGCATTAACCATTATCCATGGTCTTATAGATGTGCCTTAGAGTTTCCCACGTGGACTTTACATGTGATTGTTTTCATGTGTTTATGGGTGACTGACTATATGCTGTTTCTGTTTATTTTTACCATGTTACACTCTTTCAAAACTTTTTCTGTTTTTTTTTTGTTATTGGTAGCTTTTTATTTATATATCTCTACTTTCGTTTATTTATCTGCTATTTTTGGGATTTAGCGGGTATGGTAGTTGTTTGATTTACTAGCCGATTCATTGATATGTGTTAATAATTCCAGTCCATGTTATAACTTGAGATGGTTTCACAAGGGCTTTAGAGATTGTGATCTTTACTTTTATAGAAAGTTCACAATACCTAATCTTATTTAGATTTTATCTAGGGTTTATTACACATTATCATATTCGATCAAAATGTATTATATTTTCGTGTTCATTTCGGAGTGTTTAACTCGGTTTTACTGTCAAGTGAGTTTGCAAGTAAATTTTTAATGTTTCATTCTTCTTATCTATATATGTTGTCAAAAGCCCAAGCCTCATAGGCTGAGCCTCGAGCCCAGAGCCTAGGCGCCCAAAAAGCGAGGCCTTTTTTAAGCTAGAAGCATAGTATAAATTACCCGGGTTTTAGACATGTTTTAGGCTTGTTTGGACTGTTGTAGGTTGATTTTGAACTTATCTAGGTTGATTCCAGCCTTATATGAGGGCGGGTTTTGGCCAGAAAATGCCCTGCACCAGCACCTGAGAGCTTCCAGGCGCAACGTATTTGGTGCACTGGGCTGCGCTTGAGCACCAAGGGGGGCTTTTGACGACATAGCTTCTTGTTGTGTAAAAGAAATTTTAACTCTGAACTATGTCTAGTTTAGGTAATTTGACTTGAAGCAGTGATTTATACTTTTATTTGCATTCATTCTTATATTGAGTTTGTGTTTAATTTACAGCGTCAATCCGGCAGATACCATGCCTCCTATAAGTGGTGGTGGTGGTGGTGGTTGTTGTTGTTGTTGTGTTGTGATATCAGAAGAGTCTGCCACTGATTATGTAAGCTTCTCTTTTCTTTCTGCATTTAATCACCTTTTAACTCTTGCGTGCGCATAGAGAATCAAAATCACAAATGAGTTGGTTAATATCTCATCTCACGTGTATTTTGCAAAACATGCTCCCAAATCTTTGTTGTCTTCAGAGAGGGACTTCTGCAGATGAAAAGTTGTCTTCTGATGCAAAATCAGTGGTAAGACCTAAACATATTCGATTTCTGGAATCGTTATTCCATTTGTATTATATTTCATATTCTCATTGTAATTTGCTGGTTCGTGTAGAAAGCAGATTTACTGAATGAGAAATCGACTGATGTTGGAAACCGTCCTAAGATCAACTTTTTTTGTGAGCCCTCTTAATTTTGATTTTTATAAATTTTGTTGGGTGTGTTATTTTTATACTCTTTAATTTTTGTTTTATGACTTTAATGTCAGGTCAATTTTGTTCTACAGTTTGCCTTTGTTAAAGTTCTCTTTCATAACAAAGAGATCAATGACCTCTTTGCAGATTTTCTGAAACCGCATTTGATAAATACATTAAATTCATGGAGTCAAGAATGTATATCAATGTTTATTAGAAAGTACCCGCTAAACCCAAACTTGGTGGCTTTCGTTACTTTTGCTGGGATGTTAATAATGCTTGTAGCTGTGAAGAAAATCCTTGAGAAGAAAGCCGATGAGACTACAATCAAGTAGTTTGGTTGCAGTGGAGGTGATGTGAGAAGCTACAATCAGAAGAAGCTATTGCTGTTGTCTTGATTTGGACAAAGATTTTTTCGATTCCATAAACTCATTGATTGCTGTTTGTTTATTTTTGGACACTTTGTGTTTGTGTTTGTATTTGTTGTGATCTTTTTGAGGACATGGTCGAGGATAGACTTTTATGGAGGCGTGGAATTAAGGTTGACTTTTAGGAGTATGGTACGGTTTACTTTTTTGTTCTTACCCTACGAGCATGGTTTCTTAGGTGCTGTTTGCTTTTTCTGTAGGAAAAGGTCTGCAGTCTGCGGACCACATCTGCAGGCATCTGCAGGAGAAGAGGTGGACCAAAGGTCTGCAGTCTGCAAGAAAAAGAGGGTTTGTTTTTTTTTCTACATAAACCTCTTCACACACACATTACACACACAACACACACACCAGACTTCTCTCTCTTCTTTCACCACCGCCACCACCGTCACCACCGCCACCACTTCACCACCGTCACCACCGCCACCACTTCACCACCGCCACCACCGTCACCACTACACCACCGCCCTTCACCGTCTCTCTCCTCTCACAGATCTCTCTCTCCTCCCTCGATCTCTCTATCTGCCTTCATCACCACCACTAAGCACCACCGCAAACCCACCACCACCACCGTCACCTCCTCCCTCTGCCTTCATCTGCCACCACCACAACCAACAGCCACCACCGCCTTACACCACAACCAACAACCACTACACCACAGCCACCACCGTCACCACTCTTCTCTATCTCTCGATCATCTGTTCCAGCGACCAAGAAAGGGAGTCGGCCCCTGATTTTTCATCTCCGACACACAACCCTCACCCCACTTCACAGTCGCCCCCGATTTTTCATCTTCGACACACAACACACAACCGGTCATCTGTTTCTCCAGCGAACTGAGAGGTGAGCAGCGGGTTCGAGTTGTCTCACCGGTAAGTTGCTGATGATGTTCATTGATTCGATTTGGTGGGTTCGATTTGGGGGTTTTAGTTTGTGGATTTGGGGGTTTTATTCGATTTGGTGGCGGAGCAGGGGTGGGAGGTGGTGGCGGAGTGGAGGTGGGCGGCGGAGGTGGAGGTGGTGGCAGGGGAGGTGGTGGCAGGATGTGGGGGTGGAGGTGTGGAAGAAGAGCCAAGAAGAGGTTTGTGTCTGTGTGGTGAAGACATGGGAACATGTCTGTGTGGTGAAGAGGTCTCGCAGACCTTTTTTAATGAAAGGTCTGCGAGAAAACAAACAATCTGCAGCATCCAAACGTCTGCCCGCGTCTGCGCGGCGCAGACATAAGTGGCCAGAAGTACTTCTGGCCAAAAAACAAACAGAACCTTAGTGTTGTTTTGGGTGGTCTTGGCATGGTGTCACTTGTTTATGTGTCTAGTTGATGTGGTAAGTGCTCATATTATACATTTTAGCAAACATAAGAGTTCTTTTTAGCAGTTATGGTACATCTTACTTTGACATCTATTGTGTGGTTACGACTTTGGCGCTTGTGGTATCACTGGAAGTAGCATTTCTATCCGTTGGGATTGAGGTAAGGCTTGCTTAAATCCCACCCTCCCTGGACTCCACCGTAGCCTCGCTATGAGCGAGATTGGGTATGTTGTGATCTTTCAACCAGTTTTGGCGGAATATTACAGGTTGGGTCATCCAAAGGGTTTTTTTAGGGTGATAATGGTTTTGATAAATCAAAACGGTTTCCATGTGGCATTTTTGGCTCCCTGTCCGTTCGAGGGATGCTCTAATGTGCCAATCGGGTCAAGTTTAAAAGTCAACCCACCAACATTTTTTTGTATGCAACTTCTCTAACTTTTTGTCACCAACACAATTTAATACTTTTTAAGCATTTAAAAACTTCAGTAACTTCAAAGTTCAAACAACTAATCCATTTTTAGTTTTTGTCATTTTCATTGATTGATTGTGATTTCATTTGTGAGTTATAGATGTCGCTAATTCACGCATTTAGTTTCAGTTCTATGCATTATCTTGATTTGGATGAATATTTATTCAATTTAACTTGAATCCACCCAGTTTGCAAGGCTTAATATATATATAGTGTGGGGTTCTTTGGGGAACACCAAAAAAGTGGGGAACCGGGGAACACCCTTGGATTAAGTTAATCAATGGTTAAGATTAGATTAGATTTGTAAGGTTTAAAAAACACGGAGGGGCATATTTGGAATTTATGAAAAGTTTTAATTAGGTCGCTGGAGAGTATTACGTAGTTCGCCGGAGAACTCAACCCTCTGCCACACGACACCCACTAATTCTTTGCTTCCGGCTTCCAATTCCGATCTCTTTCCGGCGGTTTCAGAGATGATCAGAGATGTTAATTCTGATTTCGATCTCGATCTCCTTCCAGCTGTTTGAAAGATGCTTAGATTTGTTAATTCTGATTCCGACATTGTTCCGGCGGTTTAAGAGATGATCAGATCTGTTACTTTTGATTCCGATTTTGTTCCAGCGGTTTCAAAGATGAACAGATCTGTTAGTTCTTCCATTGTTCGTGCTTAAGATGACCAGGTCTGTTAATTCTATTCTTAGTGTGTTATTAAGTGATTAGATTCATTCGTATGTTGATATACACGTATTCACCGACGATGATCTAGATTTTAATTAGTTTTTTGAAGTGAAATTCGTGTTGTGGCTCATTGATCTGAAGTATTCTTGTTAGATCGGAAGTGAATTTTTAACATGTTAATTGATGTTTTTATTCTCAACATAGACTACAGTGGCTTTAAATGTTACTCAAGAACCTAACAGATCCTTGAAAGTTCAATTCAAGCTACTTACAAAGTCTCGTACATACAGGTATATTATTTGCTCTTATGTGAATTTAGATTTCAACCTTTTAGTTTTACTTTTGTTTAACTTGTTTATAATTTGTTTTTTCTATAGTATTTGTCATATGAAACAATATTTTAAACACACATACGAATAATTATATTTTAGTTTTACTTTTGTTTAACATTCTATTTTTATCTTAATCGAAATATATATATATATATATATTTCGATTAAGGTATATTATTTGCTCGTGTGCATCTATTTTAGTTTTACTTTTGTTTAACATGTTAAATAATTATATTTTTAAAGGAGATTGAGACGGTAGTTTGAGTTTTCAAATAGATGCATGATTGATTATAGGAATATCATTTCGGTATCTACATTCTATTTTTATCTTAATTGAATATATATATATATATATATATATATATATATATATATATATATATATATATATATTAGAGATTAAGACAGTAGTTTGAGTTTTCAAATAGATGCATGATTGATTATAGGAATATCATTTCAGAAACATTTCTGTGGATAGATACGTACATGTCTGCATACATATTGATCAGTGTTTGTTTAATTTGAAATTTTGATGGAGATTATACATATCTACATACATATTGATCAATGTTTGTTTAAAAGGACTAACTAAATTGTTGGTGGTTTTACATGTTAAAACCGACCAGTTAAGTGTTTCAATCATTATACATGTTAAATGTTTAAATTCGCATGTTTTTTTTAGATATAAGAACCTCTCGTTTATAGATTTGTGACGAATTTTATTATCTTTCATTATTTTTGAAAATTTTCTTTTGATACACAGAAACCGGAAACATGTGCGGGTGAGCAAAACACTAATTCGTTGGTTGATTTTTAATCGAAAACAGATGAAGTTGAGGATATGTTGAGAGGTACTTCATTGCTTTTGTGATTCTGAACACTTCACATTGATCAATAAGAATGATTCATATATTTGTTGAGCTTTATATTATACTTCCTTGCTTTCAGGGAGAAGAAGCAAGAAGAAAGAACCGACTGATTACCAGAAAACTTACTCACTAGAAAGAAGTGAGCCTCAAAAGCCACACACAACAACTAGGGGTGCAAACGAGCCGAGCTACTCGCGAGCTACTCGAGCTCGGCTCGAAAAAAAGCTCGAACGAGCCGATCTTAAACGAGCTCGAGCCCGAGCCTAAAAACAAGCTCGTTTAGTAAACGAGCCCGAGCCCGAGCCCGAGCTCCGCTTATCGATCTCGAGCCGGCTCGCGAGCCTAATCGAGCTTTCTTTTTATATATTTTTTTATTAATATATTAAACATATATTTATATAATAATAATTACCATTTATATAAATATAAAAAATAACTAAATTATATGTATAATAATAATTATAATTAAAATAAATTAATTAATAAATACTAAACGAGTCGAGCCCGAGCCGAGCTCGAGCTTAAAAAATTACCTTCGAGCCGAGCTCGAGCTTTAGAAATAAAGCTCGAATCGAGCCGAGCTCGAGCTCGAGCTTTCATATGTTAAACGAGCTCGAGCTCGAGCTTGGTCAAGCTCGGGCTCGGGCTCGGCTCGTTTGCACCCCTGTCAACAACATATCATCGTTGCTGCTGCTCTGTTCCTTACACCATCGCCACCTTTGAATTCCCGTCGTTGTCATCGTCGGCCCTACTGCTCCGCTCGTTTCACCCAGACGACAACAGCAACAGCTGTCGTTGCTGCTTGTCGACCACCACCACCGCCGTAAGATCCTGAACATACGTTATCTATTCGATTTCTGTGATTTAAGTATGGCTTTACTTTGTGCTTTTGTGTGCTGCTTTTACACATGAAATTATTATGAACTGATGTTGAGTAGGTTATATATCATATGATAGGGAATGGTGTTACTGATGTAGTTTTGTATCAAAATTAGGAGGTTTATATGCAAAGCAATACAGGGATGTAGGAAAGGTTTATATGTGAAACAAACATATATGCACCTCATGTAGTTTTGTACATAGATGTCTGTCTCGTGCTTTGACTTTTGGGACCAAATGTCTCGGATTAAACCAAGATGATAGGACGAGATCACACCGCATCTTCTTGAATATGAGAATTATTTTGCTAGTGTCGTTGAGGGACATTCAAGAAATATGGTCACATAATGTTCTTTCTTATTTCAGTTTTTAATTTATTTATGGACTAATATCTTTTTTTATCATTAGCAGAATCTCGTGGTTGAGAATAAGGGGTTTTGTCACATTGTTCCATCATCCATGCTTAGTGCATGAATCAAGTCCATCTAAAGTTGCATTAGAGTTAATATATGAAATGGTGGTTCCGGAATCGGGTCAAAATGTGGATTACACCCAGGACTATCTCAGCAATGTAATCCAGTTTCCTTTCTAGTGAGTAGTGACCAAGGGTACAGAGGCAGAGTTAGCCGAGAAAGCACACACGAAATCTTGCAGAAACTTGTAGAGGTTGAGTTTCTGCTCAAACTCAACATGACAGTTACTTTCAAAATTCCCATTTTCAAGAAGAGGTATCTTTCTTAATTGGTTTCTTAGCCATCATTGAGGCGCTCTATATTGACATTACGAGGGATGCTCATGTTACCAAAGAACAACATAAACCATATGTTGTGGTTTTTGTGGGAGTTAATGGAGTAGAAAAGTCTACTAATCTTGCCAAGGCATGATCACCAGTCACTTTCAATACTTCATGTGTTCATAAAAGATAAACTAACTAGGAATGCAAACATGTACACGTGGTGTAGTGGATGCAGGAGCATGATGTCAATGTCATAATGGCTGCATGTGACACATTTCGTTCAGAAGCAGTTGAGCAGCTGCGTACTCATGCTCGTAGGCTCCAGGTATGATATTGGCCTCTTGATCATGATATTGTCATGCCTTGTAACTATGATGCTAAATTAAAATTATGTTTTGCTTGCAGATCCCTATTTTGGAAAAGGGTTATGAGAAAGATCATGCAATCGTTGCTAAGGAAGCAATTCGGGAGGCTACCCGAACGGGTCAGACGTTGTTCTTATTGAAACAGTTGGCTAGATGCAGCTTTAAAGTCAACAAAACTATTTATAATATTGTTTTCTTCTTGTAATTATGCGTATTATGTTTTTATTTGTATATTAACCTTATGTTATTACAATCTGATCTGAATCATGTGAAGTTTGCATATATAATATTTGATTCGGATTAGTTGTGAAAAGTTTCTAGGGTTAATAAAGCAAGAATTGCAATGTTAGATAAATATAGATAAATTTGACATGTTAAATGATAGTTTGCATTAATCAACTAAATTCGATTCAACTTTGCTTACCAACTTATATGTCGAATTTCGGATTAGAGTTCAAAATATTAAAATAAAGTTTTATGTGGAGTCAATATAGGCTTAATATGCTCAAAATATTAAAATAAATAAATTTAAAATATTAAATAAGCGTTTGCAAAGACCAGTTAAACTCTATTCGACTTTATTTCACCAAACATGTGAAAAAAGGTTTTGCACGATAAAATTTAACATGTTAAATGAGAGTTAACATTGATCAACTAGGTTCGTTTCAACTTTATTCGATGAAATGACCTATTTAATTTCGGATTAGAGTTTAAAATATTAAAATAAAGTTTTGTGTGGAGTCTATACGGGCTCAAGATATTAAAATAAATAAATTTAACATGTTAAATGAGCGTTTACATTAATCAACTAAACGCGATTCAACTTTGTTTGACCAAACATGTTAAAATAAGTTTTGTATGATAAACTTCAACATGTTAAATGAGAGTTAACATTGATTAACTAGGTTCGTTTTAACTTTATTTGACCAAACATGTTAAAATAAATTTTGGACCATAAACTTTAACATCTTAAATGAGAGTTTGCATTGATCAACTATGTACGAGTCAACTTTTTTTGACCAAGTTCTATATTGAATTTCGGATTATAGTTCGAAATATTAAATTAAAGTTTTGTTTGAAGTCTACGCGGGCTCAAAATGTTTAAAAATTTAATTTAACATGTTAAACGAGTGTTGCATTTATCAAGTAAATTCGATTTTATTTTACCAAACATGTTAAGACAAGTTTTGTATGATAAACTTTAACATGTTCAAAGAGAGTTTGCACTGATCAACTAGATGTGATTCAACTTTATTTGACCAAATTATATATTGAAGTTCATATTAGAGTTTTAAAAATTTAAATTAAAGTTTTGTTTGTAGTCTATGCGGGCTCAAAATGTTAAAATAAATAAATTTAACATGTTAAATAATTGTTTGCATTGATCAATTAAGCTCGATTTGACTTTATTTGACCAAACATATTAATATAAAATTTGTAGAATAAATGTGAACATGTTAAATGAGAGTTTGCATTAATCAACTAGGTTCGAGTCAACTTTATTTGACCAAATTATATATTGAATTTTGGATTAGAGTTTGAAATATTTAATTGAAGTTTTGTTTGAAGTCTACACGAGCTCAAAATGTTTAAAAAATTAATTTAACATGTTAAACGAGTGTTGCTTTTATCAAGTAAATTCGATTTTATTTTACCAAACATGTTAAGACAAGTTTTGTAAGATAAACGTTATCATGTTCAAAGAGTGTTTGCATTGATCAACTAGATGCGATTCAACTTTATTTGACCAAATTATATATTGAATTTCATATTAGAGTTTGAAATATTAAACTAAAGTTTTGTTTGTAGTCTATGCGGGCTCAAAATGTTAAAATAAATAAATTTAACATGTTAAATAATTGTTTGCATTGATCAATAAGCTCGATTTGACTTTATTTGACAAAACATATTAAAATAAATTTTGTATAATAAATTTTAACATGTTAAATGAGAGTTTGCATTAATCAACTAGGTTCGAGTCAACTTTATTTGACCAAATTATATGATGAATTTCGAATTAGAGTTCGAAATATTAAATTAAAGTTATGTTTGAAGTCTATGCGGGCTCAAAATGTTTAAAAAAATAACATGTTAAATGATTGTTTACATTGATCAACTAAACTCGATTCGACTTTATTTTACCAAACATGTGAAAATAAGTTTTGTATAATGAGAGTTTGATTGATCAATTAGTTTCTATTCAACTTTATTTGACGAAATTATATATGTGAAAATTATTATTTTTCTATTTACAACACATATTAATCTGAAACAATTATTATTTTTAAATAAATCAGTATAAAAATTAAAATAATCAATCTATAATTCGTTGTGCTCATATTAGATACAACACATATCAAATTATATTTCATATTAATCTAAAACAATTATTATTTTTAAATAAACCAATAAAATATATTTAACATGTTAAGAAAATATTTTATTATGTTAAAAAAATATTTAACATGTTAAGAATTTATTTTTTATTTATAAACAAATATTTAGTCCTTTTATATTATTTAACATGTCATAAATATTCTCAATGTTACATTGTCAGGAAAGCTTCTAACCTTCTACGAGGTGATGTATCTCCGATCTAACCCGGAACACTCGTGATCTAGGAACCATGGTGACACAAGACTTACTTTGCGATTAATAATAATTAATCAATATAAGTCGTTGTGCTTATATGAGATACAACACATAAAGTTGAAAAATCAAATTATATTTCATATTAATCTGAAACAATGTTTTTTAAATAAACCAATAACATATATTTAACATGTTAAGAAAATATTTTAGGATATTAAAAAAATATTTAACATGTTAAGAATTTGTTTTTTATATATAAACAAATGTTTAGTCTAATTAAATTATATAACGTGTCATAAGTATTCGCAATGGTATATTTCATATTAATCAATATAATTCGTTGAGCTTATATGAGATACAACACATAAAGTTGAAAAATCAAATTATATTTCATATTAATCTGAAACAATTATTTTTAAATAAACCAATAAAATATATTTAACATGTTAAGAAAATATTTTATTATATTAAAAAATATTTAACATGTTAAGAATTTGTTTTTTTTTATTTATAAACAAATTTTTGGCTTTTTAAATTATTTAACGTGTCATAAATATTCGCAATGGTATATTGTCAGGAAAGCTTCTAAGCTTCTACGAGGTGATTTATCTCTGATCTCACCCGGATCATTTGTGATCTAAAAAAAAAACCATGGTGACACAATGTCACACCCCCAAAATACCACCTAGGGAAAGTCCCTGTTAGGCGTGTGACATACCAACAAAGAGCCACTAATTACATTGAACCCATACATGTTTCAAAATAAAGTTCTCGATTATTAATAAAGTACCATCCAAGTTCAAATGAAAACCAAAGTGTTCAGCGGAAGCAAAATTAAATAAAGTTGAACAGTTTAAAAAAAAAACAATATAAAGTAGCAAGAAGTCATAAATTCCTCCAGTCGACCCATGACCACTCCTGCTACTCCAGACAGCAAGTTCCAATGCAATACAGCTAACGATCTACAAGCATGCAAACAAGTGTGTCAGACAACGCTGGTGAGTTCAAGGTTTTGTTACCGAGTTTAGTTACCAGATACATGTGTAAAACAGTTTAACAATTTAATTTGATGTTGTTACTAACTCGATTACATAAATGGCTACAAGATGTATTTGCCCAACCCCAATGTCTCTATCAAAACATTGATCATGCTTTAAGGAAATTAGTTCACGCCCGTCCTCCCCGGTACGGTGTGAGGGTGCCAAACCTAATAGCGCTATCAACTAATAACCTCGTTGCCTCCCCAGCAACTGTCGGTAGATGTAAGGGGTCTTATGTGATAGAAACTGAGTATAATAACAAACATCCCAATAAACAAGCGTTCCTCCCCGGAACGTTACCCGATATCCCTCCCCGGGATGCATGCTTGGAAAAAGAGCAGTGAACTCACCTTTGGTTTGCTCGGTAAGATTAATTACTTTGTTTATCCGTTGAACAACCACGCCCTAAAAGGGTTATTGATAACAATCAGTCTCATGTACGTACACATCAGATATTTCACACATATTCTAGTTAGTCAACATGCAAGAGATTATAGTTCGTACTTCTCATAGTTAACCAGAAACTGTAACATATCCTAGTGTACTACTCATTAACACAGAATTCCTTCAATTAGTGTACCATCCATCAACCATTAATTGCATCTTATTCACGTAAATGTACAAGTCAGAACACATAGAGCCCACTGGTGCTCAAAGCCTAAAACACAAAATCACTCAATAACACATTTAAATGAAACTGATCCAAACAGGTCCGGCCCAATTACTTGTGTGCGTGACAGGTCAAAAGTCTACGTACACATCATGAATCAGTCAACCCATCCCACCTCTAATGTCCATAATAATACACATATATATATATATATATATGCGGCCCAATTTTTAATTCGTAGCCCACAGAACAATAAGTCCAAGCCTAACACTAAATTCAAAACAAAATCAACAAGGAACTATGCATTTTAACCCAGGTGTGTGTGTTTAATAGTTTGTAAGCGGCCCAGCTAACCAACCAATCCAATATTCTAACTATCCAATTAATAGATGTCACAAACCAATAGCCCAAAACCCCTCTGTTTATCTTTGTTAGGTAATGAGTAACCGATTTAACATGCAAGCCCACTAGCAAATATTCTATGAATTAACATTAACAACCCAATAAAACAGCATATTATTATCTACTTCTTAGCATAGTTATCATTATCAAGGACTTATGTAATCGATTAAACCTAACAGCAAGCATGTCCTCGGCCAACATCTAAACTCAATGGATTCACTTAATTCATATAAGCATGCAGTTTGATAAGCCTAATCCGTTTATTAAACATTCATCATGTAATTCGGTAACCACAGTCGATAATCACCACAACCATACATTCAAGATAATTATCACATCCAATATCATGTGTCACACCTTATTTATTTGCAAGTTCAGGCCCTATTGTTATAATATCATGTAATCCTTGTAATGATTTACGATTATCAACAACTATCTAACATATAATCACTTTAGCACATAAGAATACAACACAGGTAACTAGTGTAAATCTAAGGACTAACCGGATCAAAGGTGCTCAATACAAACGACTTCAGCGATGAGAGGGGGGTCTTCTGTTGACGTACGCAGATTTGAGAGAGATAAGAGTAGGGTTCGTTTGTTGATATAATGAGTTGTAACACAAAAGAAAGTCACGTATACCTAATATAATACCAAAACATTTGAAGTGGGCCGGTCAAAACCTATCATCTAATCATCAAAACCAAGTGGGCCGCAAATAATACTTACATACACACTACATAGTGTATTGGGCCAAGATTAAGCTAAAATAGGTAGGCTGCCAAGATTAAATCAAAACAAATGATGTATTGGGCTCGGGTGTGGCGATGCGACCCAGTTGAGGTGCGGCCCAAATGTCCAAACGTTATTTAATAATTTATAGCACCAATCAATTTAACAAGGTTACACGAATGGAACGTTTTAACATACTAGAGAAAGATTACGAGAAGTAAAGATCAAAAGATGGAACGTTACCTACCTTGAAGGTTCGGGTTGTCACACACAAGACGTACCTTACGATTAATAGAAATTAAAATAATCAATCTATAATTCGTTGTGCTCATATCAGATATAACGCATAAAGTTGAAAAATCAAATTATATTTCATATTAATCTGAAACAATTATTATTTTTAAATAAACCAGTAACATATATTTAACATGTTAAGAAAATATTTTACTATGTTAAAAAATACTTAACAAGTTAAGAATTTATTTTTTTATTTATAACCAAATGTTTAGTCATTTTATATTTATTTAACGTGTCATAAATATTCTCAATGGTATATTGTCGGGAAAGCTTCTAACCTTCTACGAGGTGATGTATCTCTGATCTCACCCGGATCACTCGTGATCCAGGAACTATAGTGACAAAAGACTTACTTTGCGATTAATAATAATTAATCAATATGATTCGTTGTGCTTATATGGGATATAACACATAAAGTTGAAAAATCAAATAATATTTCATATTAAATTGAAACAATTTTTTTAAATAAACGAATAAAATATATTTAACATGTTAAGAAAATATTTTATGATAATAAAAAAAATATTTAACATGTTAAGAATTTGTTTTTTATTTATAAACAAATGTTTAGTCTTTTTAAATTATTTAACGTGTCATAGATATTCACAATGATATATTTCATATTAATCAATATAATTCGTTGAGCTTATATGATATACAACACATAAAGTTGAAAAATCAAATTATATTTCATATTAATCTGAAACATTTTTTTTAAATAAACCAATAAAATATATTAAACATGTTAAGAAAATATTTTATTATATCAAAAAATATTTAACATGTTAAGAATTTGTTTTTTTATTTACAAACAAATGTTTAGTCTTTTTAAATTATTTAATGTGTCAAAAATATTCGCATTGGTATGTTGTCAGGAAAGCTTCTAACCTTCTACGAGGTGATCTATCTCTAATCTCACCGGGATCATTTGTGAACTAAAAAAAACCATGGTGACACAAGACGTACCTTGCGATTAATAAAAATTAAAATTATCAATCTATTATTCGTTTTGCTCATATCAGATATAACACATAAACTTGAAAAATCAAATTATATTTCATATTAATCTGAAACAATTATTATTTTTAAATAAACCAATAATATATATTTAACATGTTAAGAAAATATTTTATTATGTTAAAAAATATTTAACAAGTTAAGAATTTATTTTTTTATTTATAACCAAATTTTTAGTCTTTTTATATTATTTAACGTGTCATAAATATTCGCAATGGTATATTGTCAGGAAAGCTCCTAACCTTCTACGATCACACTATACAGACTAAACCAACACACAAATTAATCAATGCATACGTCAATCACACATTCACACACTACAGATACAAATACAAACAATTATACATACGAAGTGAGAGAAAGAAGAGAGAGAGAGAGAAAGAGTGAGGCATTTTACCGGTGGTTGGTCGGCCGGAGGAACAGAACGAACAAAACGAAAAACCGAAAGAGGTTGATCTTCAGTATGCGTGTGTGTATTAGAACCATGTATAACCAGGCGGTGGTTCTGATTGCACAAATCATTCAGAAGCATTTCAATTTTGTTGACTCGGAACCTACTTCGAAGGTCCAGATCCGTAAAGCAGCACAACATGAGTTCACTTTCAAACCCTAAGTTATCTTGATTCCACTCTGAAAATGTTCCGCTGGATCGACGGTGGCAGATGAAGAGTGTGACGGTGTTGATTTCTATCGACGGTGGATGAGCTAGGATTCCGATTTGGGTGGCGGTAGCGGTTGTGGTGGTAGTTCAGTGGAGCTAGGGTTTACATCTTAGGCTCGAATTCTGTTTTTAACACCTGCACTTAATGAAATATGGTTTGGACAAAAATGCCCCTGTTCCCCGGTTCCCCACTTTTTTGGTGTTCCCCAATGAACTCTCCCCTATATATATATATATTTTAGGCTAACCTACATATAGGTTTTTATCATATTAAACATACGAATAAGTAGAGTAATTTTTATTTGAACTAGAGTGATGTTAATCTAGTTGTAGCGTTTTGGACTAGAGCAATTACTCTAGTTATATGTATGTGTAGTAACTTACATGTGTGTGTATAAGGTGAGTTTCAAATGAAAACTCGTATATTTCGTGAGTATCTGTCAAAAATCGACAAAAAATATATTTTTACGCTACCATTACTATTAAAATACATTTAGAAATAATTATGTGCTTCAATTTACATGTATTTGAAAAAAAAATTACACATGTGTAAGTTTACCAGATTGTCCGGCTATTTTTTTGGGTTCATCAGTCATCACAATTCTTAACCTTTCCCCTCAATTTTACTTTCCTTTAATAATAATCTAAGTTTTGGTTGACATAATTTAGTAGTTTATGCAATAATGTTACACTTTTAGCAACATTTTTAGACCCTTTACTTTTAAGCTTTTTTTCTCTTCCTATTTTAACTAGTTTAATACCCGTCCGGTGGACGGGTTACGTTGAACAGCGCACAGACAAAGCTAATCTACATAATTTTAAACACCATTACAAACAAAAGCACCATTCTTTAATTTATAAAAGGAAAACGAACGTCAACAATATACAACCACAAAACGAAAGAACATAAAACTGATAAAGTAGTAAAACATGAAATGGTGTCAGTTTAATGCAAAAGTAAAAGGTAGGCAACCACGAGCATTCAATAGCGCCCCATGAATAGCGCCTATGGTATGGTCGGAGGGTGCTATTGATAAGAAATTGGCTGAGGTAGATGGCAATGATGTTCCATACCGCCCAACCTAAATACAGTGAGAATTATTAAACGCAAGACAACAATTTGCTTATATTTTTATGCTATCTTCCTATTTTAAAACGGTCTCACAACAGGAGGTATTACAATCTAATGAGGCATAAAAACATTGTCACATACATGAAAAGTCGGTCATATCCAACATTCATAGTAATTTTATATGATTCCGTTTACACTTGTCAATTTATTTGGTTTTATTAACTGAATGATAATAAGAATTAAATGAGCAAGAATTTTTTTCTTTTCGAACATCAACGATTATATTTAAACCATAAAAATAGTACAAGAGGTTAGCTTCCTGCTGGGAGTCTCAAAACACAAAACAAACTTACACAATAACGTCACGATACTAAAATCTCTCCACCTCTCCCAACATAAGTTTTCAACACCGTTCGTTTCTTAAGCCAAGCAAAACTTTCCTCCTTAATATCTTCAACCACTTTAGAAACTAAGAAAAGGTCCCTTCAAACACAGCCTTGTTTCTCGCCTTCCAAACATTCCAAAAGGTGGCATGAAAAACCAAATTTAAAGTCTTCTTCCAGTTAGGCGATCATTTCCACTTGTGCACCGTGTCCATAACCTCTTTGGTCGAAACCTCCTGCAAGAAGATGGGGATTTTGGCCCACACATAAATATGACACCACACCGCCTTCACCGTGACACAATTCGTAATCAAGTGATCAATGGTCTCTGACCCGTATCCACACAATTTGCAAGGCGTGTCACCAACATTTACCACACTCCGAGCCAGCTCCATGCTCAAAGGAATAGACCCCAGCCTTAATTTCTAGAAAATATAAAGAACCTTGTTAGGGACCCATCCATTCCACCAAATACGCCCCTCTTCAACCTTCTGCCCCATCTTTTCTGCCACTATAGACCTGAACTGAGCCACTGAATAGTCCTGATTCTCCGACTCTACCCCACCAAACCCATTTTATTTACCCCACTAACCAGATTTTCTCCAGCTCCCTATCAATTGTTGTAACGTCCCTCCAACACCCTACCTGCCCTTTTTTGCACACCACTTCTGGACCAACATTATCTAAACCATGGATGGCTTTGATAACTTTCGCTCTAAGTGTCATTTACTTTATTACTATGGAACTCGCAATCTGGCATCAAAACTGAATCCGCCAGACAAAAATCCACCCTGTAATAATAAAGAACAATTAAATTTATACATTTTTACAACTACATTAATGGTATCATTGAGGATTTAAAAATAAAGAACAATTAAAATTTATATATTTTTACAACTACATCGATGTTATCATTGAGGATTTAAATATATCTGTACATTGACTTTATAAAACAAAATTTAATATGTCACTTACCTAAAGTAGAAATTGTATCGCTAACCCTAAACTAATTGGTGATGCATAGTCGTCATAATAATAAGGCACATATAAGGTATAATAATAATTTAGCTTTGTAGGATATTTGCTTACACGAAACATTTAAATATGTCAGATCAACAAAATGGCTCATTTTGTGCTCAATAAAATCTGCAAGAAATATAACACTCAGTTTCATGAAAAACATATTAATAAGTTTATCAAGCTTCATATTTGTTATATAGACTTTTGTGTAATCATGAACACTTGTAGATCATTTAACTCCTCTCTCATTGGATCCGTGTCTTGCCACTGAATACTGACTTGAGTAAATTTCGTGATAAGAATGAAGGAGTTCAGTTTACGTGTTTCCAAAACCTTTACATAATAGTCATTTCATGTGTATACATTGAGATTTTTTTAGCACAGTATAGTATTGTAACTGTAATACAGGGGAATATTGATGTAAAATTAGTAAATCGACGTATTTAAATTTTACCTTTTTTACCGAGAGAAATCATTTGGTATACATGCTTTCGCATCTTCAGATGATCAAGCTGAGCCAAAACATCAAGTAATTTCAACATGGACCAAATATGAGTTACAGTGGGACCATTGATGTGTCTCTAGGGACTTGAAAATCGTTTCATATCTGCTGCTAACTTCATAATAAAAGAAAAGGTGGTTAGATGTCAAATTGTAAGAAAACTATAATACTATGTTATGAACAAATTAATGTATGGGGCATATTGTAGATGCAGCTGATACTTGACATCTTTGTATCTCATACTTGTCTTTTTTGTATCTCATGAAGTTGACTCTTTCCAAGTCCAGCACTTGATAAGTTCCTAAATACAAATCAGCTTTACTAATGACTATGCTTCATAGAATCTAGAAGCTGGCCATAATTAAACCAACTTTAACAAATAAACCCCTGCATCAAATGTAACATTATAAAAACTCGAGTTTTCTAACTTTCATCTTGGAAATGATTAGTTAATAACCACATATTCATGCAAAGATTACTTTATTTCATATATAAAGATAATAAAAATTTAGAACATATAAACTTACTTTTAATAGCTTGAGAGGCTGAACCGGGAAATGATGCAATTGGTTAGACAACAAAGAAATTGAGTCCTTCATAGAATTGACAATGAAATTTGTCTGGTCACATAAGTAGAATTAGAACAACATGATCCAAAATTGTGACATGGAGAAAGAAAAAGAGCAATAGAATTATGGGATTTTGCTTTGTTATTAGAAGCCAAAAAAAACAACCTGGTGAACAATAGCAAAATATTTAATACCTAAAGTGGTCATTTATTAAATATATTATGCTTAAATCACAAATGATATAAAATTTGATTTAGTAATAAGAATTTGCAATCATTCATCCCCAAATCATTCATCCAATGAAAAAGATGTGATGTATGAAGATGAAAAAGGCTTATGATAAGAGTTGATAAGCATTACCTGAAAAGCTTCAATCTGTTGAGCACTTTTAAGTTGAAAATTAGAAATTCTTCAACAAAAAAGTAGAGGGACGGAACTGCAAGAAAAAACTACAAAGTGATTAAAGATTATGGAATGAAATTGATTTGATTGAGATAAGTAAGAGAGATCAGGTATCTATAATTTACTTAGTCTCCCCGTCTTCAGAACCTTGGATTACTGAGATCAGGCTGTATCGTTTGTAGTTCGAACGACCTCAATACCTCATGTCTTGGCTCTGCTTTGAACGAACTACTGAAACCCTAAATATTGCTCTGAATCGTAGCTTAAATATGAAACAGAAACAGAAACATCAGTTTCAGGGGAGTGAGGGAGGTTGGTTAGCAAATTACGCGACCTTATTAACTGGCGATAACTGACACAATAGCAGTTAAAATGGTGAGTTTAATCGGCCAAGATTTAATCTCACTATGATCTAATGGATGACATCGATTTGAACGGAAGTTACACTTGCTAGGAACATCAGGAAATAACCTCTAGAGATGTGGAGATGATGGGCAGAAAAAGGTGGAACAAACCACCAGCTGAGAAAACCATAAATAACCGCCCTGAACCGCCATCATAGCGGTTACTTTTGTGAGTTTAAACGGCTGAGATTTAATCTCAGCAAGATCGAACGGCGGATATTGATTTCAAAGACGGTTAGACTTAATGGGTTTAATATATATGAGTGGGGATCCTACGGAAAGTGTGTTTTTCCTAAAGAGTGTAAAAAGTCATAAAACACAATAATTTCAGGCATAAAACACACCTAAAACTCACAAATAATAGAATGAATATTACTAAAACACCATATTCAAACTCTAATAGTCCATAAAAACTTCAAACACACCATCGTAGAACTATGAATATAAAACACACAATGCTAAACAACATAAAACACAATAATATTTGTCATTCCACAATCAGAGCCTTAACATCTAAAACACAACACAAAACCCACATACATGATATTTTAGTAATCTTCATCATATTATTTGTGGGTTTTTGGTGTGTTTTATGGTTGATATTATGGTGTTTTATGACTTTTTACACTTTTTAGGAAATTTGGACTTTCTGGCCAACTCCTTTCCTAATATATATATATAATTGTTTGACCCGTTTTATGGCATGGGGCTGCAAGTTGCACAACAAGGAATTTGATGAAACTAGCCAGAAATTATTGTGGCGGAAAGATAATCACCCAAATAATGAAGTAATGTGGAGAAGGGTCATATGGGCTCTGCATCATAGCTCTAGAACCTGGAACTTCATTCCTGCAAAATTGGCAGCCCCAGGTTCGTGGGAACAGGTCTCGAAAGCAGTGGAAGATGTTAAGAAATGTAACACCTCGAAAATTTACGTCCAATAATGTAGTGACACGTGTCATAAGCCTGGAATATGTGAAACAGTACTTTAGAGGGACTAAAGTTGACACACAGTGAAACTGTGTGACTGTAAGAGTCCAAAGTGTCAACAATGGATAAATAAGCTCTACATGGTGTTTATAACCTTAAACGGATAGATTATGGATCATACGAAACGGGAAATGAAAGAAAGTGAGGAATTACAAACTACAGGGGCTAAATGTGTCAACATGTTGAAAGTATACCTCTGAGTGACCCTTTGGCAAACCCGAAGGTTTGTAATGATAAAATATACTCACTAGATTATGTGGTAAAAATTTCATAAAGTTTCGTGAACGTATGAGAAAGTTGTGATCAAAACCGTACACGAAGGGTTAAATGCGTCAACATTGAGTTTCGAGACCTTTCGGGTAAGCGCAAAGTTAACCGAGGACTTTACCATGTTTGTAAATGTCCCAAGGCCCTTAACAATCAGACTTGAGGGTCAAAAGTGCAAGATAATTAGCCAAAACCACATTACAAAAGACCAAGGACTGAATTGCAAAACAAGAAACAAAGATTTGGCCTGATGAAAGGCCTACGATGCGCAGGCCAAAAACCCCCTACGATGCGCAAGCAGTGCCCAGGTGCGAAAAAACGGGCAGATGCCAGTTATCAGGTCTGTTCCGAATGGTTAACAGCTGTACTTGATACCATGGGCTCTCCAATGGTTTTATATGATACTAGGGGCCCTTAAACAGATCTTATAACATCAGTAGATCATTTGTAGCATCATTTTGATTGATCAAAGTCCATATTCAAGAACATTCAAGTTGCAACCAAACTCACTTTCACTTGCATGCTCAATCCTGGAGCTCCTCTGATCAACCTCAAGCTTTCTAGTGATCTCTAAGCATAATTAGGACTTTTGTAAGTGTTTATAACTCCTCCAAATTCGTTCTAGCTTAGTGTGTTAACCGAAAGTCAAACCATCGTAAAACTAGTTTGACTTCATGATTAAACGAGATGTGCTCAGTATTTTCTCAAATTGAAAGTACCCACATATTGGTATTTATGAGTGTAACAAACCCTCAAAAGGGTATTTTCAGATTTACACTCTAAGCATGTTAATTGTCGAGTCAAAGCTTTTCTTAAAAAGTCAACAGAATTGTTATTTGCAAATTTAAACATGATTAGCAATATAGGGCACATGCAACATGTTTGATCATCAAAATAACTTTATAATTAATGTAAGAATGTGTTTCAACATGATCAACTCGACAATTTTCTGTTTAAACCCGAATCGGAACCGAAAGTCACATAAATTGACTTTTCCTTTGACTTTCAGTTCTGATCCGTGCATGCATGTTAAGATCTGCATTAGAGCATATTTTGGGCCAAGTTTCATGTATGTACAACCCTCTGGAATTTTACATCTTGGTTCCATGTTTAACCGATTCATATGCATGTTTCCGATTTATGCTTAAAGTTGACTATTTTGCCCTTTTTGCTATAAAACGAGATTTTTGGTAAAATGAATGGACAAATGACTTGGTTACTGATATTTAAAGATGTCCTTAAAATTTGACATCAATCCGAGGTCTAGATTGTGAGATATGCTCAATATCGCAAATAAAACCGTTTTTACTAAATAAACGGCGTTATGAGCATAACGCCTATCCAAATCCAGAATGTGTTTAGTATACCCATATTATACAAGTCTTCAAACTTGTCGGGTCTAAATCACATTTCTATCCGGTCTTCGCTTAATCGTGCGTTTGAACCGTATATTCCTTAAGAATAACCGGTCTAAGCTTTGGCTTTATTAAAGACCCGTTAGCATTCTAATTGATTATTTATGTCATCATTTCAGACTAGAGCCTTCCGGTAAATGGTACCTACGCTTACTTAAGTAAATACGGCTGAGTTATTAAATTCTTATTAATTAAGACAGGAGCTAGCTCAGGTAAATACTTTTAACTTATTTTCCCTTATACGGGCTTGGGATACGGTATTATAAAAATACCGCTTGGTCGGGTGTAGAAACCTTTTAATCGGAGATGATTAAATTGCATAATCCCGTTTTAATTCGTATTGCTTGATAACAAATAACATTGGGGGTTAATGACCGTGTCCTGGATATCCTTGGCTCATTTTAAAAAGTGAATGGCCACGACGTAAGCACAAGGTGTAGACAAAACACCTCCTGTTGCATATGTAAAACGTATACTCATTCGTAAGGGTAACTTCTTGTGAGATTATATTTGTGGTGTGTCGATTAATCTTGTCCGGCTCGTATCGTATTGTATTGTATGATCACCGGCCCTAAATGTTGGACAAACATGTAAATCGGATACAAGATTTTTATTAACAAAATTGTCCCAAGTTATAAAAGATTAATCTTGCCTCTGTGCATTTTAATCAATGTGTCAAAAGATTTTGTGCCGTTTGCACTCAAATCAATTTTTAAACTCTTTTCAAAATGAGTTAGTTAAATTGTATTTACCAGTGAAAACTGACGTATTTTTCCAAAAGGTTAAGTGACAGGTACTGAACGTAATTGGCTGGAAGCTCAGGGCGATTATAAGGAATCTTGCAAGTCTTAGGCGTCTAAAGTCTGTTGAACAATGATTATGATTATTTGATCCGCCTGTGGATCTTTTTACTTTCCGTTGTAATACTCTGATATTACTTTATATTCGGATGGTAATATTTATCTTTTGCTTCCGCTGTGCATTTATATATTGTGTTGTTTGACTATGATGATATCAATTACGTCACGATACTCCCCCACCGGGCCCACCGGTGACACGTGGAATTCGGGGTGTGACAGGTTGGTATCAGAGCCAACATTGAGTGAATTAAACACTAGCCCTTAGTGTTTAATCTCAATGACACAGTAGCACATTCTTTGACCTTCTGAGTCTAGACTTAACATAGGAATAATCTCAATCCTAATCTGGAAATTTTTGCTTCCAATTCTAATTGAATACGTCGCCAAGCGAAGAAGCTGTAATAGGAATCCTCCACACCCGGAGCCTTGAAATGCTGAGCTTCGTACCGCGGCCAGGATGAAACGAGCCTACAAGGAGAAAGCATTCAGAAATAAAATAAAGAAGAAATTCCTTTTACTGAAGATCGTTTCCTTATTAGTCCTTATAAGGACATAATTATCTTTCAGTCCCTCCGAGGACAACATTATTTCTTTCAAGTCCCGCTTAGGGCAACTATATATACTTTTATTTTATATAATGGAATGATTAAGTTTAAACTTTCATTCTAAATAAGAAATATTAAATAAATGTAAAATAACATTTCTTTTACAATGTCTACCATTATAATAAAATGGTAAAGTCTAAAAAGGACAAGACCTAGCCACGTGTCATTTTGAGACCGGGCCAAGATGGTAGTTCCATAATTAGATTAAGATCCATATTAACATCTCAATTTTATATTGCTCTGCGTTAATTATTAATTAAGAATCTTAAGTGTGAAACCTAGCCTTGGGACAATTATAAGACCGGGCCAAGATGGTAAGACCTGTTTAAAAGATTCAATTCCCTGTTAACATCTTAAAACATGTTAACACTCCTGGAAGATGTGATTCATTTAAAATCACACGTCACTTTTATACAGGATTCTTCAAAAATTCCTAACCCAGTTTAATGATCCCTGAATCCTGGGTTTACGTCATCAATTAAGATGATCATATTTTAACCATACATGGTAATATAGTGCCTACGGGCCTTGCTCATTTCTACATGAGCCAAAATACAGTGGTAGCTATGACTCCCTGTCAGATAAAGGTAATGAACTAGGTTCAAACCTCAAATGCTTTGATTCTCTGAAATCATGGCATATAAACTTGTCTACGTGACTAGGCCACTTGTGCCATTATTAAAACTTTAATGCCTCGACTCTCTGAAGTCATGGCTTATAAACTTGTCTACGTGACTAGGCCATTTGTGCCATTAATAAAACTTGAATGCCTCGATTCTCTGAAGTCATGGCTTATAAACTTGTCTACGCGACTAGGCCATTTGTGCTATTATTAACTTGTAAAGTAGGATTTATGAGGAGAATCCTGAAGGAAATAAATATCCCCCCTTCCCTGTCAGTATACATTTTAAAAAGAATCATAAAGGAGAAACCTAGCCTACGCGGCCAAGATGGTGAGACCTACTCAAGAGATTCAGATCCTTGTTAACACCTAAGAACGTGTTAACACTCCTGACAAATGTGATTCGATAAAATCACAACAGTCATCCCTATATTGGAAAATTTTTTTTATTTCTAATTTACCTTATGATCTAGAAATCAGGGCTTATATCATCTTATAAGATGATCACATTATAAACATCCGTAAGTGATGAAGTGCCTACGGGCTAAATTTGTTGTCCGATAAGACAACGACAGTGGTGGTCTTTGACCTCCTGTCTAAAAATGTTGGACCATGTCCAAGCATAATAGTCGGTATGATCCAAACGATCTTGACTAATAGCATCTGAAAAGATGATCATATCATAAACATCCCTCAGAAGGGAATGCCCACGGGCTATATCTATTGTCCTAAAAGACAAAAGGCAGTTGTAGTCTTCGACTCCCTGTTAAGAAAAGTAACCGACTATGCTCAAACCTTAAATGCCTCGATCCCAAACGATCATGGCTTATAAATTTAAAACTGTCCTTGTGACTAGGCCTTCTGCGCCACTTTAATATCCTTAATGTTTTATAACTAGGATAAATTATAATGGAAAATACTAATTTAAAATAACTAACAAATTAACCGATATGGTTTATATTACCATGGTTGATGAATTGTCAAAAATGGGGATACCATAATAACCTCTGAATAAATCATTGCCATTGTTTATGTAGCAATCAAGCTACATGGCTGGATCAGAGGAGGCCAACAGCCACCCGAAGAAGAACGATGATATTACCAGAATTAGCATGACTGAAGCGGAACTGCAGGCACTAATAAATAGTGCTATTACTCAAGCTCTTGACAGTCAGTATAATGAATCAAATGATGACCACTCTACGACTCTATCTGTGGCTCGTATTAAGCCCCTTCCTAAATCACATGAGTCAGAGGAAGACGATGTTCATAACCCGTCACAACGAAGGAATGATCCGCCTAGTCAGGTCGTGCTTCACCTAGAAGCACCAGTTAAGACCTGCACATATAAATATTTTGCCTCCTGCAAGCCCAGAGACTTTACAGGAGAAAAAGGAGCCATCGATTGCATGACGTGGCTCGAGGAGATGGACGCTGTTGTTGACATCAGCGGTTGTATGAAGCAAGACGTTGTGAAATTTGTTTCACAATCGTTCAAAGGGGAAGCGTTGGCATGGTGGAGGTCATTGCTCCAAGCCACGGGAAAGGTCCTACTCTACAACCTATCTTGGGATCAATTTGTTGAATTAGTCAAGGAAAATTTTTGCCCTCAGCATGAGGTAGAAGAGATAGAATCAGACTTCTTGACTCTAGTCATGAAGGATTTAGACTGCCAGGCATACGTGACAAGTTTTAACACTATGTCCCGCCTAGTTCCTTATTTAGTCACCCCTGAACCTAAACGTATAGCGTGTTTTATTGGAGGCCTAGCACCAGAGATAAAGGGAAATGTTAAAGCATCTAGGCCAACCACTTATAGGTCCGCAGTGGACTTATCCTTATCTCTCACTTTAGATGCAATCAGAAATAAGTCTGTTAAGGCTTCTGGTGAGGGAAAAAGAGAAAGAGAGGAGGAGAACTCTTATCGATCTGACAAGAAGAAAAAGGGAAGTTTAAGGAACAAGAAAGATTCCGAGTTTGGGAAAAACTCAAGCCAGTCTAATAACAGACCCAAGTGTAGTAACTGCAAAAAGCAACATTCTGGAAAGTGTACAATTGACCCAGGTGCCAAACTGTGTGGAATTTGCAAAACCAAGGGTCACAAGACTTTAGATTGCAAGGAGTTGAAGAACGCGATCTGTTACAATTGTAACAAGGAAGGGCATATCAAGACTAACTGCCCAAAGATTTTAAAGAAGCCGAGAAAGGCCAGGAAAAACAAAAGCATGAGTCTTCCAGAGGAACGCCCACGAGGTGGTACAGAATGCTAACCATATAGCAGGTACTTTTCCTTATCAGGAAGTTTATGCATACATTATTTTTCTTTATGCTGGCACATATGATTCTTTAATGAACGATAAATGTTAAGAACTGTTGTCTTCGCCTGATTCAAACTCCGGCCATTTGACGTGAGGTAGAAATTGGCCGATGATACCTTGGAGAATGCTCCGACGAACCTTAGAAAGATATTTTATATCTATTAGGAACCACTCTTTTCTAATATCCTTATGGCAAGCTTTCAAGCTATCCAACTTCATCAATATAATAAAGACAGTTGTGACATTTCGATCCCCTGTCAAAAAGGTGAGGGACTAGGTCCAGACCCTAAATGCCCTCGATGGTCTTTCATGGCCTAGGCTAAGTAAAATCTATAAGTATACATATCTAAACAATGTTCATTAAGAATATTCATGTTATATTGGCCTATGGCCTAATGGTACCACGGATAGTATATGATAAATTGCCAGGATGATGAATAGCGGTTGTCGGATTGCAATTAAGCAATTGTTTTATCAATGTTAGGAACCAATATCAAGTATGGCGAACTCAGATAAGACAGCCGTTGATCGTGCTATGGATGATGCGACGCATGCCAATGATACTACAATTGTGAACCTTAGAATTTCCAATGATGTCTTTCAAACTATGATAGACGCAGCTGTTGGAAAGGCTGTGAAGAAGGCCGTGAAAAGGTTCAAGGAGCCCAATGCTATTTGCTCCAAGTCTCATCCAAGACCACACGTCCTTACTCACGAGAAGGATCTCGTCCATACCTCTAAGGCAAGGGATGAACTAAAGAAGAAAAGGGAGGAAGATAACTCCCAGAGTTCTAAGAAAAAGAACAAACAAAAGTCCAACCAGAAACCTGTATGCGAGATTTGCAAGAAGCGCCATTATGGGAAGTGCAGGTTCGAATCAAAATCCCGATCGCGGCCGAGGGCTTGTGGGATCTGCAAGTCAAGGGAACATAAGACGTTGGACTGTAGGTACATGAAGGATGCAGTCTGCTTCGGCTGTTATGAGAAAGGCCACATCAAGACCACGTGCCCTGAATCTGTCAAAGGAAAGACGGCTAAGGAAATAAAGCCTAAGATTGAAAGCGCCTAAAATGCCTGGACCAGTTCATAAATAATGGCATCAGGCACCTCCCTTAACACTTATCAACGATATGAATGCTAAGAGTTTTTTTTTTTTTTTTTTTTCAGATACCAATAAACCCTTCATAAACTAAGCTTAGCAAACTTTTAGATTATCCTCGAGGTAGAACCTATTAATGAAACCACAGAGACTATTTCTTTTATTCTTCTCAGCGATGATCTCTCTGAAAAATCTAAGAGTACTCTTCCCTAGAAAGAGTACGACAAAATATATTATTTTATTTTATTTTATTTTATTTTTCTCATTGTTTTTATCAACTGCGAATGCCAAACTATGTTTGATAAAAAGTGCCATATGAGGATTTGGCGTATCCTAGTGTGTCCCATAGATTGCTTCCATGCCTGATCAGTATGGAGGTTTAATACATGGAACCCCTGAGATATCCCGATGGTCATATTGTACTAAAGTCGACTAGTAGTATTCAAAGAAGATATCCAATATAAAATGTCCTTATAAGTATCTCTGCTTAGGACATCCTTGCGTTTGTAAAAAGAATGCGTCATTATCTGACACCGACATCAATGGAAGAATTAGAGCCTGAGATTTGGAAAATCTCTGTAATCTCATTATACTTAAGTATCTTCCACTAAGATTACCCTGTTTACCTCCTGCAAGGCTAGTAGAATTAAGATCTATATCCCATTTTGGGACTGCATCATTATGAAATCTCCAAGACGGCTAGTACCATCATTGGAAGGATAGAGACCCTGATTAAGTAAATTTAAGATATAGGTTCATATAGCCCAACTCAATATTCTAAGAATTCGGTATAATTAATTAAGGAAGACGGTTCATTTTGCTTGTGCATTGATTACCGCAACCCGAATTAGGCAACAAGTAAGAATTGTTATCAGCTGCCCAGGATCGTCGATTTGTTCGACTAACGGCAAGGATTAGCTAATTCCTTAAGATTAGTTTAAGCAATGGTTGGAATAACCATCTCACCTTAAATTTAGCTTTCCTATAATAGTTGATATATAAGCATCAAGGCTGCTCTTCTGGAAACCTTGTATAGATGGAATGTTAAACATCTATTAAGACAAAAGATTGGTAAGTCCAATCGTCAGGATCTAAAAGTTGCATTGGAAACAACGAATAAGATCAAACAAATCCATAATCGATTGTAAGTTGCCATTATTCGGCAGAAAATCAAAGATTAATGAAGTTAGCAACCCTCCTAAGTTCTTGTCAAGAAATAAGGATCAACAAAAGATATCACCCTGGAAGGGTGTGTCAATTTGTAAATTATCAGACTAGTTGAGCTCTGAATATATCAAATCACTCGAAGGAATCGAATGTATCAGGATCAAATAGCTTATAAGCTAAAACCTACTTAAGGAGCTTGGCGGAGCATACAATGCATTGTATACTAATGAATTGGGGATATGTTTCACCAATAAGTCAAGAAGCATTATCACATATTGATATGCAGATTTTGATATAACGAGCAACCTGTGTCGATTAAGGATCGACAGGTTAAGAAGCTCCAAAAGGACACATGACCTATTATAGAGGTCAGCTGGAGTGCCATAGAGGCCCAAATGTACTAAGGAAGGTTAAGTTCAATATAGGACAGAAAGTACTCCCTTTACTTTAAGCAAATCTCGAGGTCGAGATTTCTTTTAAGGGGGTGAGGATGTAACACCTCGAAAATTTACGTCCAATAATGTAATGACACGTGTCATAAGCCTGGAATATGTGAAACAGTACTTTAGAGGGACTAAAGTTGACACACAGTGAAACTGTGTGACTGTAAGAGTCCAAAGTGTCAACAATGGATAAATAAGCTCTACATGGTGTTTATAACCTTAAACGGATAGATTATGGATCATACGAAACGGGAAATGAAAGAAAGTGAGGAATTACAAACTACAGGGGCTAAATGGGTCAACATGTTGAAAGTATACCTCTGAGTGACCCTTTGGCAAACCCGAAGGTTTGTAATGATAAAATATACTCACTAGATTATGTGGTAAAAATTTCATAAAGTTTCGTGAACGTATGAGAAAGTTGTGATCAAAACCGTACACGAAGGGTTAAATGCGTCAACATTGAGTTTCGAGACCTTTCGGGTAAGCGCAAAGTTAACCGAGGACTTTACCATGTTTGTAAATGTCCCAAGGCCCTTAACAATCAGACTTGAGGGTCAAAAGTGCAAGATAATTAGCCAAAACCACATTACAAAAGACCAAGGACTGAATTGCAAAACAAGAAACAAAGATTTGGCCTGATGAAAGGCCTACGATGCGCAGGCCAAAAACCCCCTACGATGCGCAAGCAGTGCCCAGGTGTGAAAAAACGGGCAGATGCCAGTTATCAGGTCTGTTCCGAATGGTTAACAGCTGTACTTGATACCATGGGCTCTCCAATGGTTTTATATGATACTAGGGGCCCTTAAACAGATCTTATAGCATCAGTAGATCATTTGTAGCATCATTTTGATTGATCAAAGTCCATATTCAAGAACATTCAAGTTGCAACCAAACTCACTTTCACTTGCATGCTCAATCCTGGAGCTCCTCTGATCAACCTCAAGCTTTCTAGTGATCTCTAAGCATAATTAGGACTTTTGTAAGTGTTTATAACTCCTCCAAATTCGTTCTAGCTTAGTGTGTTAACCGAAAGTCAAACCATCGTAAAACTAGTTTGACTTCATGATTAAACGAGATGTGCTCAGTATTTTCTCAAATTGAAAGTACCCACATATTGGTATTTATGAGTGTAACAAACCCTCAAAAGGGTATTTTCAGATTTACACTCTAAGCATGTTAATTGTCGAGTCAAAGCTTTTCTTAAAAAGTCAACAGAATTGTTATTTGCAAATTTAAACATGATTAGCAATATAGGGCACATGCAACATGTTTGATCATCAAAATAACTTTATAATTAATGTAAGAATGTGTTTCAACATGATCAACTCGACAATTTTCTGTTTAAACCCGAATCGGAACCGAAAGTCACATAAATTGACTTTTCCTTTGACTTTCAGTTCTGATCCGTGCATGCATGTTAAGATCTGCATTAGAGCATATTTTGGGCCAAGTTTCATGTATGTACAACCCTCTGGAATTTTACATCTTGGTTCCATGTTTAACCGATTCATATGCATGTTTCCGATTTATGCTTAAAGTTGACTATTTTGCCCTTTTTGCTATAAAACGAGATTTTTGGTAAAATGAATGGACAAATGACTTGGTTACTGATATTTAAAGATGTCCTTAAAATTTGACATCAATCCGAGGTCTAGATTGTGAGATATGCTCAATATCGCAAATAAAACCGTTTTTACTAAATAAACGGCGTTATGAGTATAACGCCTATCAAAACCTAAATTTTTACACCAAAGTGTATACCTACTGTTGTCATATAACATTTTGGGATTTATAAGGATTTTTAATAATTTTTTAAACTGATTGAATCATAGAGTTTTAACCTTTAATCGGTTATTGTCGATTTTGCCCTTTTGGGCTATAAAATGAGTTTTTCAAATCCTTTTGACCCCAAACCTTTTTCTACTGATTTTATTTGATAAATAAAATATTTCGAGCCTTCTAGAATTATAAAATTATCAGCTTTCTTTTAAAAACCCGGAAATGACCCCAAATCGTCTTTTTAAGCGTTTTTAACGCATAGTATGTACTCAAACTATATTAAACGTATAAAGTCGATACCTACTGATGTTTTTAGTATATTTTTATATAATAACAGTAAGTAAAAGTTTATAAACTCAGGTTTCCGGTTTTAACCTTTTAAGCCTAAGTAAAATTACCAAAATGCCCCTAAGGTGCATAGTTTGGTTTTAAATGATAAATTTTACGTATAGGTCATACCCTACTGTTATGACTTATTAAATTAAGTGTAATTACTGATTTAATCAGACCTGTAATTCAGAATGATATTTAAACTCTTTTATAATCGTTAAAATGACCGAAATGCCCCTACGGGGCTTATTTTGAGATTTAACTCGTTTTGGGCATAATAGTAGATATCCTACTGATATCACAACATATTAAAGGCATAATAACTTAGGAAACATGTATATGACTCTTTTGGTTACTCGTTACGCACTTGTCGCGTTCGGATCGACTTATGTGACTAGTTCATTTATATTAGCCGAAGCGAGTCAAACTTTATCATTTTGTCTCCAAATCCGGAATGTGTTTAGTATACCCATATTATACAAGTCTTCAAACTTGTCGGGTCTAAATCACATTTCTATCCGGTCTTCGCTTAATCGTGCGTTTGAACCGTATATTCCTTAAGACTAACCGGTCTAAGCTTTGGCTTTATTAAAGACCCGTTAGCATTCTAATTGATTATTTATGTCATCATTTCAGACTAGAGCCTTCCGGTAAATGGTACCTACGCTTACTTAAGTAAATACGGCTGAGTTATTAAATTCTTATTAATTAAGACAGGAGCTAGCTCAGGTAAATACTTTTAACTTATTTTCCCTTATACGGGCTTGGGATACGGTAGTATAAAAATACCGCTTGGTCGGGTGTAGAAACCTTTTAATCGGAGATGATTAAATTGCATAATCCCGTTTTAATTCGTATTGCTTGATAACAAATAACATTGGGGGTTAATGACCGTGTCCTGGATATCCTTGGCTCATTTTAAAAAGTGAATGGCCACGACGTAAGCACAAGGTGTAGACAAAACACCTCCTGTTGCATATGTAAAACGTATACTCATTCGTAAGGGTAACTTCTTGTGAGATTATATTTGTGGTGTGTCGATTAATCTTGTCCGGCTCGTATCGTATTGTATTGTATGATCACCGGCCCTAAATGTTGGACAAACATGTAAATCGGATACAAGATTTTTATTAACAAAATTGTCCCAAGTTATAAAAGATTAATCTTGCCTCTGTGCATTTTAATCAATGTGTCAAAAGATTTTGTGCCGTTTGCACTCAAATCAATTTTTAAACTCTTTTCAAAATGAGTCAGTTAAATTGTATTTACCAGTGAAAACTGACGTATTTTTCCAAAAGGTTAAGTGACAGGTACTGAACGTAATTGGCTGGAAGCTCAGGGCGATTATAAGGAATCTTGCAAGTCCTAGGCGTCTAAAGTCTGTTGAACAATGATTATGATTATTTGATCCGCCTGTGGATCTTTTTACTTTCCGTTGTAATACTCTGATATTACTTTATATTCGGATGGTAATATTTATCTTTTGCTTCCGCTGTGCATTTATATATTGTGTTGTTTGACTATGATGATATCAATTACGTCACGATACTCCCCCACCGGGCCCACCGGTGACACGTGGAATTCGGGGTGTGACAAGAAAGTAGGCATTGATGTATCACGAAACATTGTTGGAAGAGGGGTTTGCGGAGGAAGTGTTAGGGTTTGGTTATTTGTTGGGCCATTGATGATCCTCTCGCAACTGAATTTCCCATGTTGTTCAACCTAGAAAAAGATAAGTTTGCTACAGTTTCTGACCGTGTGGGTACCGGAGGTTTTGGGCTGAAGTGGGAATGGAAAAGAGGTTTAACGGATGACGTGGAAAGTGCAGAGCTACAATGTTTGGTACAAATGGTGGGGATCCCGGTCCTGTCAAGTGCAAATGATGGTTGGGTTTGGAGGTTGGACAGGTTAGGCGAGTTTTCGGTCAAAAAGCAAAAAATTGGGATTCAAAAGTGCTGAGCATCTTTTCGTTAACTGTGGATTTGCTCAGATAAGATTGTATGGAACTTGGTGGCACAGTGGTGTAATATAGCCCTTATTTTTGCATTTCATCTTAGAGATAATCTTGGATGTGTGCATACTTAGGGGAGGTTCGGAAAAAAAGAAGAAAAGCTTTCCATTCCATATGCCTCACGACGATTTGGTGCATTTGGAAAACAGGACACGACTTGGTGTTTAACCAAACTCAAGTCTCTTTATAGAAGATATAATGGTGGACATAAAAGCCCTCAGGGGTCAAAGCCCGAGCAAAGCAAGTGGATTTGGTTTGGGAAACATGGGTTGGCTGTAGTTTGGGAAACATTAGAAACCTAATAATTAAACAAGATTACATCAAAGTGCATACATAATTTTGTTAAATCATAAGAACTAGAAGTCTTAATGCATACATAATTAAACAAGATTACATCAACATCGGGTTTTTTTAAAAACCGGTTCCGGGTATTTATAAAACCCGGTTCTGGGTTCGGGTTCGGGTATTTATAAAACCGGGTTTCGGGTATAAACCGGGTATAAAAAAACCGGTTCCGGGTTCAGGTTTTAGATCAAATATGCATACCCGGTCCCTACCCTACGGGTAGGGTCGGGTTCGGGTTCAGGTATAAAAAACCCGGGTTTTATAATACCCGGTTCCGGGTTTTTTTTTTTGGTCCGGTTCCGGGTCCGGGTTCGGGTTTTTTGTGCACCACTATGTGAAGTATCGATTGATACTCAAGTAAAAATTGACCATTTTGGTGAAGCCCAAAATAATTCGTATCCATTTATCATAGAGTGAATCTTTCAAGCCCTGCATAACTGCAGACTGCCCATCTGTGGTCCATCATTTGGCCCAGCAAAAAACTCAGGCCCAATACCTATACACATCTTATCTTGCACAATAACAAAGAACTGCTGATATATGTTGATAGATATTAGCAAGTTATCTATTGATATGAACCAGAGGGTCAAGTTATTCTACAAAGGCTTCTAATTGTAAGAAGTGTAAGAAGGATTTATAGAGTGACAAGTGTCCAATAACCTAAAACTAAACCCACTACATCACCACCAAAAACCTAAACACCCACCCCCACCCCACCCCACCACCACCCAAAAACCTAACCCCCCCCCCCCCCCACCCAAAAACCTAGACCCCCACCCCCCCCCCCCCCCCCAAAAAAAAAAAAAAAAAAAAAAAAACTAAACACCCACCCCACCACCACCCAAAAACCTAAACCCCCACCCCCCACCCCCTCGGCAAAAAAAAAAAAAAAAATTGGGGGTGGGTGGGGGGTGTGGGGGTGGGGGTTTAGGTTTTTGGTGGTGGTGGATGTTTAAGGTTTTTTTTTTTTTTTTTTTTTTTGTAGTGGGGTTTTTTTATGTAGTGGGTTTTTTAGGTTATTGGACACTTGTCACTCTATAAATATTTCTTACACTTCTTACAATTATGATCCTTTGTATTTGATCCTAATTCATGAACTAGATGTAACAACCCCCATGTTGCGGCGGGGAGGCACAAGGAGTTTCATCGGTATCCTATTATGTTCACTACGATACTTGAAAAAAAAAACATGATGTTAATAAAAAGAGAAAAAAAGTTAAACACAACAAAACCTCAAAGATAGCAAAACGGAGACGTCAAAAATAGAAAGTTTTCTTAAAACCCATTTTTAGTTAAAACATACTTCATATTTGAAGAATACTATCTGCCGGAAAAATATTACCAGCTCCATCTTAGGTTTGTTCACATTTCTTGATCCAATCCAGCATGGTGAACAAAAAAAACTCATTTTAACTCTCATTTTGAAGTCGTATACTTGTAGACAAGAGATGCGTTCTTCTAAAGCAACGATTGTTTGATGCATCCCGTGTGGAGCTCATGCCCACAATCCAATGCTCCCAAATCAACTCCATTCTTGTATTATTCCTAATAAAACATCAAAATTAACACCAAAACTAACAAAACTAACATTTTCGTCGAGAATAAAAAGTATAAAACAATAGGGGTACCTGACATATGCAACAACGTTCAGCATCTAGGTTAACCGATACACTCGTGTACGTTTTCTGATTCGGATGTTTATAATTGTTTTCTTCAGTCAACCCAGTGTTCATGTTACCAATCCGCTCTTCCAATGCCAACAGCTCCCGATCAAACATTAGAATATATATATATGTGTCTTCATAAGTGCACCATTTTAGTATTAGAATATATATCCATGTATAATCTCATGTATTATAGTATAGTCGTTAATAAAAAAAATATTATAAATTAAGTTACTCACACATGCCCCTTTGACTTTGACAACTACATATTATGGTTTACTTTAGCCATCTATCCAAAAGTGGCTGCAAATCAGACATGGGTTCCTAGCTCAAGCGCATGACCTTTAAAGTGACCCGTTATGACTCAAATCAGTCCTGATTCGTTACCCCACCCGGCTCAGCCCGTCAGTTTTGCTAGGTATAGAGTGAATATCAAGCAAAAATTAAGTTAAAAGAATCATGTGCATATTTAAAAACCAACTACTATTTTAGAACCTACATATACATATTTCAAAAAATCTATCACGTGGTCATTCTAAACCATCTCAAATATGGATTACCTAGATATTTCCAAGATTAACCAATTTTTTTTAAACCAACTACTTTTTTAGAACATATACATATATATAGGAGAAGGATCCGTTAGGAACCACCCTTTATTGCGAGAACCAATGTGAACACAACCAAAAAATAGCAAAAAAACACACAAATTTTTTTTTAACATTTTTTATAAATAGCAAAAAAAAAAATTAAAAATATTAAAAAAAATTGTGTGTTTTTTTTAATTTTTTAGGTTTTTTGGGGTTTAGTTTTTAGCATTTTAGCTTGAGGGGGGGTTGTGGGTTAGGTTTTTTTAGCTATTTTCGGTTATGTTCACATAGGTTCTCGCGGTTCTCGCAATAAAGGTGGTTCTCGCATTAACCTTATAGGGTAAGGTTCATGCGAGAACCACCTTTATTGCGAGAACCGCGAGAACCTATGTGAACACAACCGAAAATAGCCTATAAGGTTCATGCGAGAACCACCTTTATTGCGAGAACCGCGAGAACCTATGTGAACACAACCGAAAATAGCTAAAAAAACCTAACCCACACCCCCCCCCCAAGCTAAATGCTAAAAACTAAAACCCCCCAAAAAACCTAAAAAAAACCTACCCCCACCCCCCAAAAACCTAAACAACCCCCCCCCCCCCCCCCCCTCAAGCTAAAATGCTAAAAACTAAACTCCAAAAAAACCTAAAAAAATATATATTTTTTTAATATTTTTTATGTTAAAATCGCTACTTTTAGTAGCCAAAATTTTTTTTTTTTTAAAATTGTTTTTAAATTTTTTTTTGCTACTAAAAGTAGCGATTTTTTTTTTTATAAAAAATATGAAAAAAAATTGTGTGTTTTTTAGCTATTTTTAGGCATTTTTGGTTGTGTTCACATTGGTTCTCGCGGTTCTCGCAATAAAGGGTGGTTCCTAACGGATCTTTGTCATATATGTATATAGGACAAAGATCCGTTAGGAACCACTCTTTGTTACGAGAACCAATGTGAACACAAACAAAAATGCCTAAAAATAGCTAAAAAACCAACAAAATTTTTTTTTTCATATTTTTTATAAAAAAAATCGCTACTTTTTTTTTAATATTTTTTATGTTAAAATCGCTACTTTTAGTAACCAAAAAAATTTTTTTTTTTGGCTACTAAAAGTAGCGATTTTAACATAAAAAATATTAAAAAAAATTTTTTAGGTTTTTTGGGGGTTTAGTTTTTAGCATTTTAGCTTGGGGGGGGGGGGGGAGGGGGGTTTAGGTTTTTTTTTTTTTTTTTTTTTGGGGGGGGGTAGGTTTTTTTCGGTTTTTTAGCTATTTTAGGTTGTGTTCACATTGGTTCTCGCGGTTCTCGCAATAAAGGTGGTTCTCGCATGAACCTTACCCATATATATATATATAGGGGTTGGTTAACGTACGATGCGTACGAGATGCATTATCAACATGCGAAATCTGGTAACTAACATGCAAATTTGGGTTTCCTTAACAACATGCGAAATTGTATTTGTTTTGAACATGCGGTTTTTTTTTTTTTTTTGAACGTGCGAACTTTCGTTTCTATAACATGCGGTATTTCTTTTACGGGTTTATAACGTGCGAACTTGCCATCGTGTACGCTCGTACGTTAAGGCTAATTGTACGATACACTTTCACTATATAGTAAAAAAACAAATTCAACTTCCGGATCTCGTTCTCTATTTCTCCAGATTTAAGCGAAATTTCAACATAAATAAACACACCATATAGAAAAATGATTAATAAATCGAACAATAGTACGAAATATGTATGAACTTTGAGGGATTACTCGATTGGGAGGACGATTTGTAGCGGTGACGGTTCACGTCTGTCAACGGCTTAAGAGTAGCGGGAGTTGGTGAAATTTCAAGTGTCACCAAACATCAGTTAGTGAAAGGGGAATAGACCTTCATGATTTCGATTTGGAGCAGCAAAGAAAAGATTGTTGACAGAGAAAACAGAAACGGTTTTGAGGAAGGAGAAGAAGAGATGATGAGGTTTTGGGGGAAGAAGAAGAGATGATGTAGTGTTGGACACTTGTTTAAGAGCTGGTATGTGGCATATTGAGAATACGTCTCATTTAGTCATCCGCATCAGTAACTTGCATACCCAAGTACAACATACATTTGCTAAAAAAAGTTTATACAAAAGGTACAACTTCCATTGCAACAAGTTGTTGCAAATTTATAGTATGTAATTTATAGTATGTAATATGTAATATGTAATATGTATTTAGATGGTTGACATTTTCTACCTATCACACATGTGTATTAAAAAAAATTATTGACTCGTATGTTTTAAATAAATTATTGTTACATTTTTGTGTGATTTAATGGTGTACAATATTAGGGTGAGCATTCTTGTGTGAACTGGTGGTGTGATCTTATTTTTGGTAATAACTTTGTCTCTTGACTTGTGATGACTAATTATTATTAAATTGTCTTTAAAATAAATTAATTGTGATAGAAGATGACATCCTTATGGAGATAATGACCAGTTATGATTTGAGGTTGACTATCATTTTTTTAATAACGTAAAATGTTCTTACTCTTGTTTGTCTTTCGTGAAAATTAAGGTTTTTTACTTTTTTTGTTTTCGACTATGACAAAATGATAAGATGAATATTAAGGTTTTGGTGCTTTGATTGTTTGCTGAATTTCAATATTAGGGTGAACGGGGCACCATGCAGGGAGTGGGGCGGTGACCCAAGTCCCTGAGCGGGAACACCGCTTGATAGAGAGGAGAGAGAGAGGGGGTGATTGGTTGTTAATGTGGGTCCACACTTTTTCCACCAATCATATTTTTTCCTTCTTTTTTTATAAAAAAATAATTGTGTGAGTGGAGTGCTGCCATCAAATTGAGGGTGTGAGGGGAATTAAGAGGGGAATTGACGTGGAGCGTGCTGATTGGCCGTGCGTAAGAGAGGGGACTCCCCTAAGAGAGGAGTGCCCCTCTCACCCTTAGTTTAGGTCAATGCTAACACTTAATCTCAAGGGAACAAAAATAAAGGTAATATTAATGTCGTTTAACCTACAACTCCAACCATCCTCAATATTTGCACCCTTCCTCCATCCTTTATATATATAGCTTTGTCTACTACACTCTATATAAACAACCATTGTCCATTCATCGAAAAAGGCTATATATTGATATTGTATTTGTATTGCATCATCGTGTTAAAGTTGTTTTTTTTTTCCGATGTTCACACTTTTTTACCGTTAATATGTTTGGATTGATCTTCCAACATATGAATTTACGCCATGGAAGATGGAAGAGTTCCCTTTGTTTATACAATTTTTTTTAGAATTGGTGGTCTCGGAATTATGGGAAGTAATTTTTTCTATGCTTTTATCCGGTTTGTTTCACATTATGATCCATGTCGAATATGACATATATATCGTTAAAAAAACAACACTACATTGTTAGATGCATAAAATCTATCTACTATAATAAAATAAACCAAGTTTTGGACACGTGTCATTCATTGAAGCCATCTATTTTTATAGATAATTAATATCAATTAAAAGATAATTATACAATTAAATTTAAACAATTCATATAGAAGATAATATATATAATATTTTAAAATAGAGTAAATTACAAAAATCGTCCTTTATGTATGTCACTTATTGCAAACTGTGTCCTTTGTCTTCAATAATTACAGAAAACGTACTCGATGTTTGCAAACCCTTGCAAATTATGTCCTTTAGCCCTAACTCAGTCAATTTAAATGATTTATTTATTTTATTAAACTAAAATAGTTAAGGGTAGAATCTATTTCAAAAATGTTTAAAAGGTGTTTATTGGTTTTATACTTATATTTTCGTGTTCAACTCTCAACTCAAATACGGTAATCACTATGTTTACGTGACATTTATAAGAACAATCACTGCAATCACCCCATCTATCATATATCGAGTATATCCGTTAGTTTTTTTTAAGATATAAATTTTTATTAGATTTATTCAACCCGTGTAATAAACGAGGTTTTTTAAAGATATAACATTTTTATTTTTACTATACAAAATTACATTTATGAAACTCGTGTAATACTCGGGGTTTTAAAAATATAACTTTTTTTATTATGTAGTATATAAAATTAGATTTATTCAATACATATAATACATAATATTTAAAAAGATATAACTTTTTATTGTTTGGTATATAAAATTACATGTGTTCAACCCGTATAACACAGCCTCCCGCTTTAGTCTCCCTAACGGTTGAACTTAGTCTCGCTCCTCAGCTCGACGAGGTTCTTAAAAATGTAACTTTTTTTATTATTTAATATATAAAATTAAATTTACTCAACCCGTACAATACACGGGGTTCTTAAATATATAACTTTTTTTATTATTGAATATATAAAATTACATTTATTCAACCAATGTAATAACCAAGATTTTTAAATATATATTGTTTTATTATTTGGTATATAAAATTGCATTTATTCAACCCGTGTAATAACGAGATTTTTAAAGATATATTTTTTTTTATTATTTAGTATATAAAATTGCATTTATTCAACCCGTCTAATACACGGAGTTCTAACCTAGTATATTATAAAAACAAAAACTTTTAACATTGTTGGTGAATACTAACTAAATTCTGTTTTAGCAAGTAAATTTTGAATTTTTCTCATGAAAAATCTTATTTCCATTCAGAAAGAGGATTCGATGAATGACTTAATGAGAAATCAACTTATGCTTTGTTAACTTCTTCACTGTAAGTTACTTTAATTTTATGAATTAAAATGTGTGTTTTATTTGTATATTATCTAATTTTGGTACTATGAATTTGATGTCTGGTCAAAGTTGGTGAATCATTGGTGTCATTCATCATTCATGAGCTTCTTGGTTTATCAACAAATATAGAAAACAACCTTGTGTTTCTCGTTGATGTGTATATGGTTTGGTTTGAAGTTTAATATATTAACCTATAATCAAGCTTGAGTAGGAGCAATAGTAGTTTATATAGTTGAGATTTCTTTTATATATAGTTATAGTAGAAGTAACTAGTGAGATTCGCTGTGGTATTTTAGTTTCAGTTAGTTACAATTTGGTTTGTAACATCGTTACGATTTGATACTTGATGTAGTTTATGATATAAAACTTGAATGTAAGCCCGTTTTCAATAAAAATTTATATTAGAATACGACTGTGTATATTAGAAGTAGGTAGTGAGATTCCTGCGTGATGTGGCGATATTTCAGTTTTGGTTAGTTACAGTTTGGTTTGTAATGACATCGTTACGATTTGATACTTGATGTAGTTTATGATATTAAACTTCAATGTAAGCCCGTTTTCAATAAAAATTTATATCCGAATACAACTGTGTATTAAGCTATTTTCAAAAAGTTGAAATCAACATAGTACAAAAAAAATAAAATTAAAAAGGTTAAAGACGTGTTAAAACGTAGACTATATTTGAACTTATATATGAGAAGCTGCAAAGGAAAACGAAATTGTATAACAAAAAAAATAAATTAAATTGACCCGTTCGGTTTGAAAAAAAAAAAACCTTTGTTTAAATACAAATAAAAATATGATTCAGAATGAGTAAGATGTAGGTAAACCTTACATTTATTCCTAAGGGTAGAGTTGCTAATTCCAGAGAGACATCAACTTCAAAACAAAGACGACGACAACAACAAAACCAAGTAAATCTCAAAAATAGTACAGTTTTGGAGAAGGTGTAATTATATTCAATAATTTAATTTATTATACAACAAAACCAAGTAAATCTCACAAATATTAAAGTTTTCTATAAGGTGTAATTATAATAATAAAATAAATTATTTGAAATATTTACGAAAGGGGTGTTGTAAGAGATCCTACCCCTTTGCTAAATGTAATATAGATAAATGATTAATAGTAGTGATGCAGTTCCGCGTGCAATCAAATGGCTCAAGAACAATTAGTTAATCAAAGACGATAAAAGAACCAAAAGATTCAAGAACATAGTTCTTTCTATTCAATAATAAACAAAAACTGATCAAATAATAAACCCTAAATCCCCTTATATAGGTGAGAAAACTAAATAATTCAGAATCATAATATTAGGAAACTAAATAAAAAAGATTACAGAATTAAAATTTAAATAACTGATAAAAATAATGTCCAAATTAATATCCCTGCATCATACTCCCCGTCTTCGAAAAAAACTCGTCCTCGAGTTTTGCCTTCAGATCAAAGCCACCTGGATCAAAAGGAACATCAACCCGAATTTCATTTATTATTGTTATCACGACTCGCCTAAACATCTTAACTTCACATGTCGTATCGCCTAACTGACTAGTGCCACCTGGGTCGAATGGAGCATTGGAACGCATGTTGTTCACTCGCGAGTCAAAATCTAATTCACCCATCTTTGGCCCATCCGCTAGATCACTATAATTCTCTCGCCCACTCCTTTGTTTAACTTCTACACATGTTTGGGCTACAAGCTTTGAATGAAGTGGATATGCATTATGTTTTGAACTATTTAATTTGCAAGGTGCATTTATACGTCCACCATTATAATAATCCATGGTCAAATATAATACGATTTTATGCTCTACGCTTTGATATAAACTGTGTTCGGAAACGAGTCGGGTCAAATATAATACGTTTTGATTCGACGTTCTAAATTTGAGTTATTGTATGTTTTGACACCGCCAAGTCTAGATGTAAAGGTAAAGGTGGTGTAGTGGCTAGGTGGAATGCTTACTAAATGAACCAGCTCGGGTTCGATTCCGTTTCTTTTATAACTCCAAAGCTTTAGAGCAGATACGCCGGGACACACATTTTCATATGATTAATACATCACATAACGTGTCGCAAGCTATAAATAACTAGGGCGTCGCCGCCGCAACGCGCGGCATACGGCAACAATCTAGTTATAATAATCCATGGCATTATCTTTGTGTTGCTCTCCCATCGAAAGTCTACATGAACCACCATTCATATTACTTAAATATAATGGACCAGTAAGATTATATGGAATTTTACAATTTTTCGTGCATGAATATGGCTCCACTGAGTCGTTTAAATCTATGGCATCTTTTTCAAAGATATCATCCTCTTGCTCATGCACATGATCGCACATTCCAACAATATCACCTACATAATTGGCAATATTAATCTTTTGAGTATTCAAATTATCTCCTTTCAATTGAAATCCCATAATTCTTGTGTCAACATTCGATCCCAAAATTTCCCTCGGCATAAAAGACGGGATTACAAGCGAAGCTACTGAACAGCTAATCACCACCATAGGGCCGCCACCTTTAACATCTTTAACATTACAGACATTCTTTAAACCCACTATAGATATTTTCCTTCGTATGGGAGTTAGATACCCATCATCTAGAGACTTTAATCCCAATTTCAACCTATACTGTTGTGATACTAATGGAGTAGAAACCAAGGTAGGAGAAAATGCAATATAATAAGAAATATTTAAACATTCCAAAGTTACCTGTGAGTTTCTTCGATAATCCCAGGAACGCATATGACCACCATTAACCACTGTTTCACAACTATTGATCACAATGCCGCCATTTTCTACTATTGTAACACCTTCTACATTACGACTTTTGGAACCCGATTCCTCACCCGGTAAGTTCCGATGACGATGGGTAACCCAAGAATACACTACTAGAAAACTACTACTATTCCTACCAAAATTTCCTACACATTTCCTACGAACGAAAAGGCCGACACTTTTCCCACGAAATTCCGACGAAAAAGAAGGGGTCTTAGATTTGTGACAAAAAAAAGCGACAAAAAAGCCACAAATTGTTATGCGTAGGAAAAGTGTCAGAAATTTCCCACGGATTTCAGACGGAATTCGTTTTCATTTTAACTATTAGTGGGAAATTCGTAGGAATCGGTATGCGTAAGAAATGTGTCGGAAATTTTTGACGGAATTCCTACAGAATTCGTTTTTATTTTAACGATTAGCAGGAAATGCGTAAGAATCCAATTTATTGTAAAAAAATATTCATAAGAAACAAAACTAATGATATTAAAATATAAATTTTATTATTTAATAAAAATATATGTTATTTCTAAATTGATTCCGTATGATGTGTGTTGGAAATTCCGACAGATTACTCACGGAATGGATAATATTTTTTGTAATACACATATATGTTACTTTTAAAACACATTTATATATATACGTAGGAAATGTGTAGGAAAATACTGACGCAATTCCTACGAAATTCATTTTCATTTTAATCATTAGTAGGAAATGCGTAGGATTCCAATTTATCATAAAAAATATTTATAATAAATAAAATTAACGATATTAAAATATAAAGTTTTACTATTTAATAAAAATGTATGTTATTTCTAAATTAATTCCGTAGGAAGTGTGTTGGAAATTCCGACAGATTACTCACGGAATGGATAATCTTTTTTGTAATACACATATATGTTATTTTTAAAACAAATTTATATATATCTGTAGGGAATGTGTAGGAAAATACTAACGCGATTCCTACGAAATACGTTTCCTTTTAACAATTCGTCATAAATCCGTAGGAAAATAATGAATGTAATAGTTCCGTAGAAAAATCATAGGAATGCATACATGCCTTAATACGGTTTATTAGAGCATGTATGACTCGTATTCTTGGCAACCATATAATAGCACTCAATACAACGTGATGTAACCCTTCAATATCTAATGTTACATAATAAAGGTCTCAACGGACCTTTAAGATATATTAAGGTCCAACATGGTCTATTACGGATTGTATGACCTGTTAGTGTCCATTACGATACAAGATTACTCAACATGACATGATATAACCCTCCAACGTCGAATGTTACATAATAAAGACCTTAACGGACCATTAAGATATATCAAGGCCCAACACGCTCTATTAGGGCATATATGACTTCTAATATTTTGTTACGATATAATAGCACTCAATACAACGTGGTGTAATCCTTCAACATCGAATGTTACATGATAAAGGTCTTAATGGGCTTTTAAGATATATCAAGGCACAACATGGTTTATTAGGGCATGTATGACTTGTAAATCTCCGTTACAATATAATAGCACTCAATACAACGTGGTATAACCTTCAACGTCGAATGTTACATTATAAAGGCCTTAATTGGGCTATTAAGATATATCAAGGCCCACACGGTCTATTAGGGATTGTATGACATGTTAGTGTCCATTTTGATACAAGATTACTCAACATGACATGATATAACCCTTCAACATCGAATGTTAAATAATAAAGGCCTTAACGGGCCATTAAGATATATCAAGGCCCAACACGTTTTATTAGGGCATATATGACTTGTAATTTTTTTGTTACTATATAATAGCACTCAATACAACGTGATGTAATCCTTCAACATCGAATGTTACATAATGAAGGTCTTAATGGGATTTTAAGATATATGAAGGCCCAACATGGTTTATTAGGGCATGCATGACTGGTAATTCTTCGTTACGATGTAATAGCACTCAATACAACGTGATGTAACCCTTCAACATCGAATGTTTCATAATAAAGGCCTTAACGGGCCATTAAGATATATTGAGGATTAACATAGTTTATTAAGGCATGTATGACTTGTAATTGTTCGTTACAATATAATATCACTCAATACAACGTGGTATAACCCTTCAACGTCGAATTTTACATAATAAAGGCCTTAATTGAGCCATTAAGATATATCAAGGTCCAACACGGTCTAATAGGCATTGTATGACTTGTTAGTGTTCATTACGATACAAGGTCACTCAACATGACATGATATAACCCTCCAACATCGAAAGTTACATAATAAAAACCTTAACGGACCATTATTAGGGAAAATATGACTTATAATATTTTGTTACGATATAATAGCACTCAATAGAACGTAATGTAATCCTTCAACAACGAATGTTACATAATGAATGTCTTAATGGGCTTTTAAGATATATCAAGGCCCAACATGGTTTATTAGGGCATGCATGACTTGTAATTCTTCGTTACGATGTAATAGCACCCAATACAATGTGATGTAACCCTTCAACATCCAAAGTTACATAATAAAGGCCTTAACGGGCCTATCTAACTTTACAGTGCGCGCATGACGATTTTCAGGAATTTTAACATCCGCAGACAAGATCGGATAGAAAAACGGATTAAAAACGACAAACGAACGTTTTGCGTGATTTTAACGCAATCGGCGAACGAAAGCGGCAAACATCAATTTCCGACGTAATTTTTAGTGTTTCAAATCTAAAAATTTATTTTGCGACAACCTACGAAATTCGGGAGTGAAAACGGGCCGTAGAAAGGTCATTGGGCCACACAATGCGTTAACGGGCCCTGGGCCCAAACCCACTTGAAACCCTTTATATAAATACCTCACTTAAATTTTTCAAAAACCCTAACCCTTAGAGCATTCACATCCTAACCATCAAATTATGTGTGGAGGGGTTTTTATATTATAAAGGGTATAAAAAGTGGTTGTGAGTAGAGGAGAGAGAAAATGTTACTGTTCATCTGTATATTTGGGGGGACACTGTTCACCCGTTATAATTTTTTAATATATTTTGAAAGTGGTTGTGAGTGGAAGTGAGAGAAAAATGTAATGATAATATTATTTAATTGAAAGGAGAGAGAAAAAGTATTTGTTTTTAGTGGAAATATATTGATATAGGAGTTGTTTTTTAGTGAAATGTATGTATAATTTGATGGATTGGATGTGAATGCTCTTACTTTTCTTTTCAGCCGACACCTCACCTCTGTGTTCTACTCTCTCTCCTTTCACCTTCTTTGTAGAAACCCTAATACACACACCCACTGATCTTTCATCTTCACTCTCCCTCTCTCTCGATTATACTTACAAACAACACACACACACAAATCCACAGACAAACGCCTTATCCTCCTTTCCCTTTCCCTCTCGATGTCGATCCGGCAACCACACGGAGGAGGAGCCGGTGCCGTTACGGCGGTTCTCCGGCCACACACACCAGCCCCCCCTCTCGGTTACTCTCTCTCCTTCTCTCGGCTGATTTGGCAGCCACGCCGGCGGCGGAGGGTCGTGAAGTTGAAGATGCGTTGATGATAAGATGACTCGTCGCTGGTGTCGCTTGATCTTAAGATCCCGTGGGTCGGAATCAACTCCGTCGTTGCCTCGGTCGGCGATTCTACGAAGAGGGCGTCGATCTTCACCACGAGTACGTGAATCGTGACCATCTCTGCCGCTGCCTCGGTCGGCGATTCTACGGACACGAGAGTAATCGCTATCACGTCGAGCCATTTGAAAACCGAAGCTCTGATACCAACTGATGCAGTTCCGCGTGCAATCAAATGGCTCAAGAATAATTAGTTAATCAAAGACGATAAAAGAACCAAAAGATTCAAGAACATAGTTCTTTCTATTCAATAATAAACAAAAACTGATCAAATAATAAACCCTAAATCCCCTTATATAGGTGAGGAAACTAAATAATTCAGAATCATAATATTAGGAAACTAAATAAAAAAGATTACGGAATTAAAATTCAAATAACTGATAAAAATAATCTCCAAATTAATATCCCTGCATCAAGTAGTCTACATGCTTTTTAGTTTATAAGCATGAGTGATGTTTTGATATCCTAAGAATCCACTTTAGTTGAATATGTTATTATAGGTATTAATTGTACATGTGTATTGATCATACTCATTAATTATGTTTGATGTATTAAGTTGCTTTTGATGTGTTGTTCGTAATACTAAGAGGAAAGTATTTATAGAACTTTTGGGAAAGCTAGTAGTTGGGTTGCTCAACTCATCGCTTATTGATGTTTAGTCCTATTCATTTTTGTGTCCTTGTGTGATAATCAAGCAACCGTATACATTGATGTTGATCATGTGCTTATCGCATGATCATTACATGTCATTTCAAAGATCAATCCTGACATGTTTCTTGCTCAAACAACCTTTTAAATTCCCTTTAATTGTTGTCCCTAGGGATGAGCAAATCAGATCCGGTACCGGTACCGAATTTACCGAACCGGGTACCTTTTCGGTACCGATTCGGTACCGACTTTTGACATTTTTGGTACCGGTTCGGTACCGGTTTTTACCCTTAAATACCGGTACCGAACCGTACCGAACCGGGTATATTCGGTACCGGTACCCCCTTTTAGGGATTTTCGGTACCGGTTCAGTACCGGACGGTACCGAGCTCATCCCTAGTTGTCCCAACTAACTTGCATAACCATGCATGTGTGACTTTAATACCAATCCAAAAAAAAGAAAATAAAGAGAAAGGGAGAGAGACCCGCAAGAAAAAGTGAGGTGGTCAGTGGTGCACAACTATAAAGGATAGGCACAACAATGGTGATACACAGCGGTCATCAGTTTGGATTCACGTACATGAATTACCTTTAACGTGGGTATAAAAAACTTATAACCTTAGTAGGTTATGGTTTAATGAAATTAGGTTAAAATATTGATTGTATGTCAGAACAAGGTTCTGTTTATACATGCACCAATGTACAACAAAGGTGCATAATCGTGCAAGAAGCACATAGTCAAGCACACACAATAGCATGAAGTGGCATAGAATAATGTCCACTAGTGTAACGGTGTTTTGATGTACGTCACAATTATAAGACATTGAAGGAATGAGAATTTGTGACCGTATAACAAGTGTTAGCGTTAGAGAAAGGTTAAGGTGAGTTCATATTTCTACACCTTTTCATTGACTAGGGCCGAAATGCATGCATATTTTTATAACAATGAAATGAAATTTTAAAATCCAAATATAAATTTTGAAGTTGGAATAACAATATGGTTATAATTCCAATGTCAAAAGTCAATCTTAAAGATTAAACCCCTTGTTCCTTTTAGAAAAAATTACACCGTTGGTCTTTGTGGTTTCTGTCAAATTTCAATGTCGGGTACTAATAGTTTTTTGTTGCAAAATCAGGTACTAACTTTCTAATTTGTCACAATGTTGAGTACTAATGCCAAACCTTGTCACAATGTTGAGTACTAATACCAAACCTCGTCACAATGTTGAGTACTAAGGCCAAACCTTGTTAACTTTTTTGTTAAGTCTTACTAAAATGACTAAAATGCCCTTTAATAACTCGAGCGTCTATTTTTTAATTAATTATATTTGACTTAAATAATTTAAAGTAATGTTTTCTGTTTTATTTATATTTTTTTATAAAATTAAATGGATTTGAAGTTTATTATTTATAAACTTTGAGTTTATATATAATAATATGATAGTAAAATAAACCTTTTAACTTAATCTAAATAATGAACCAAGTTAAAATTTATAAAAAAATAACTAAAACAAATTTCTGAAATAAAAAATAACAGTTTTGTAAGTTGAAATAAATATGGGGCTTTTGTTTCGTATGACAAAACAAACAAATAGCATGTAATATCCGTACTAGTCTGAGATGTTATGTACAAGAATTGCGTCATTGGAGGCTGATATGCCGACGCGACACCGATCAGTTGTAGAGACGAAATTGGCAATGAAATTGTATGGGAATGAGGTCCCATTAGGTCAAGAGGCGTATATTTATACTCGAATTGAAGATATAATGGATAAAGAGGATGATGGGAACTTCGGAGTTAAACGGGTTAGAAGATAAGCATACTTTGCAGTTTATACGTGACATAAACGAGTTGTTAGTTTGGATTATGATGGAGATAAACATTAACGAAAAAACGAGTTAAACGGACACTTTTTATAGATCTAATATGGTCGGAATCTGGCGACTTTGCCAAAGAAGACCCCCTGAAAGACGGGCTTTCTGTTTGATTGATTTAACAAGTTTGGTTATTTAACACATATAGTCCCTGTGGTTTATAAGTTTTACAAAATGACTAAAAACTTAAATTAATAAAGGGGATTTTAGTCATTTTAGCAAGACCTAACAAAAAAAGGTTAACAAGGTTTGGCCTTAGTACTCAACATTGTGGCAAAGTTTGGCTTTAGTACTCAACATTGTGACAAATTAGAACATTAATACCTGATTTTGCAACAAAAAAACTATTAGTACCCGATATTAAAATTTGGCAGAAACCATAAGAACCAATCGTGTAATTTTTTCTTTCTTTTTATTACTTGTCATAGCCTCAAAGGTATACTTACCTTAAACTTTGTTGTTTAATTTTTGTCTTCATTTGCTATAAATTATATGTTGATAGATATTAACAAGTTATCTATTGATATTGGTGGTGTAATATTAGTTTTGGTATTAACTTTGTTTATTGACTCTATAATTAATGATTATCAAATTGTATTTAATATCCAGGAGGCAAATCCACTTCTACAACAACAACAAATATCGAAGGTGGATCCAGTCGCTTGCCCAAGTTAGACGAGAAACTTGTTCGAATTCTATCGCTAAAGGAACAAGAGATCGAGTTGCGAAAGAGTAGCTAGGCAAAAGGCGGCTGACATTCAGTTCCTCAAAGAACCGATTCCACCTCAATTATCCGAGGAGGATCGGATGATCATCAAAATGGAGAAGCAAGCCATTCGCGCAAAAATCTAAACAAGTAGACCTTCATTATGTCTTAAACTTATGTTTTTTTACATGTTATGTCCTTTTTTTAAATGTTGTCGTTCTTTCAAGAATTTAATGTTTTTTTTAATGTAGGTTTAGTTAATATGATATGTTTTTATATATTTATTTATTTAAATGATAAAAATAATAAAAACAAAATTTAAAAAATAATTGATTAGGTAATGATTGAAGGGCTCTATCCCACGTTATGGGTGTTATTTAAGAGATGCAATAGAACACCTTAGATGACGTGACGATGATGTGTCGATGATGTATCACAATGGGGCTCTAAGGCTACTCGGTGTGGAGGAGGGTAGTCCTCAAAGGATGCTCAGCCACGTAGGATGGTTGTGAGGATGGGCCTATATATATGTGTGTGTGTGTGTGTGTGTATTGTATGTATATGTGTGTGAGAAGGGGAGGCCCGGCTTGAACGTCTACAGGAGGACGGAGACGACGCCGAAGGGGGTGTGGAAATGGTGAGCAGAGGCAGTGCCGAAGCAAGACGGGGCGGGGCTGTCCCCATACCGTATAGCCTAACCACTGGGTGTCAGCCCAGTGGCCACCGACACCCACATAAATCGTGGGGACCCAGGTTCGACTCCGGTCGGTGACAATTTAGTCACCTGGTGTCCACTCGATGGCTGGGGACTCATCACCAGGCAGCAGTGTCGGGGTGCTAGCCTGGGAAGGGAGAACCCTTCTGTGGTCAGGGGTACTGAAGGGGTATAGTCCCAGATCTCGCGTCAGCATGACCGCGAATGACCATTACCCTCATCAAAAACCTCCAACAGCAATAAACTCACCTGTGTCCGCGTAGGCACACGCGAACACAGCGGTCCAATCTGTCCAGTGATGAGATGACTTACCTTAAGGACGGAAACTAATGTTACGCATAGCGATGCGGCCCCGCACCGCATCCTATGAACATTTTCGTCACGACAAGGGATCTGGACAACAGTAACAGTCACTCAGCAGGCAATGCGGCATAACACCGCATCCCGCATAAATCATGGATGGAACAACCAATGCGGGAACAACATCAATGACCGCAAGCAGCGATGCGGCTTGGCACCGCATCCTGCCTACAAGGCAAGTGGGTCTGACACCACAGTGCAAGTGGCACTGGGAACAGTCGCCTACTGGTCCACGTGTATACAACAGTCTGACACCACAGCGGGACGTGGCAGCACCACAGTAACCGACAGGTCTGACACACCTGCAAATAGCTGTGCGTTGTCAGGCTAGCTACTCAACTACCCTCCTCCACTCCTCGGCTATAAATACTGACCCCAAACCAGGTTTGAGGTATCACTTCTCAACTCTCTCACTACTACTACTATCACACTTTGCTTCCCAAGCAAACTACTGATTCTCACGCCGGAGAGTGGTAACAAGGAGCACCCCCCACCTCATCCTCCTTGTTGCGAGTCACGGTTTGTTTCCTTGTGCAGGAAACCCACCACCAGACGATCCAGCCGGCGATCCTCGGAAAGAAGGGATTAACCCTCTTGACGAGACTAGTGAGTTAACCCACCTGGTTAACCATTGTTTCATCATTGGCGCCCACCGCTACTCTTAGCACTTTTTTCCAACTATCCCCTTCTCTCCAAAGATCATGTCTGATCGTCAAAACAACACCACCGGGGATAACCTAAACCCCGCAAACCAAGGGCCTGCGGGAACCATTCCCCTAGCCCCAAATGCTGAACGCATTGGCACATCAACGCAAGGGGGCGCATCCCTTACGTTTAGACAGGATTTATCACAGTACGCTCCTGTGATACCGACAGGCATGAACCTTCATGCCTGGTACGACCAACAAGCAGCTATGCTGGCTGCAACATACAACAGAGCTTGCGCAGAAGCGCAAGTATCTGCGGGGCCCACCCCAGCACCACACACCCCTGCAGGTCGTACTTTACAGTACGAAGGCAGGGCCCCAACACATCCGGCCTCCAGAAGCAGGCACGAAGATCGCGGTTCCTCTTACTGCGACGTCCGCACACTTGATGAGGACGACTCCACATATGGGTCCCGCCACAGGAGCCATATACAGAGTCGCCTAGGCCCACATGGCGAAACTAGGCGACAGTCTACAGCCCACCACGGCCTAGGCATTCACAGCCGACTGGGACCCCAGTCCCACCGTGAAGGGCAAGGCTATACCGATCCGGACGACGGTACATACCGTGTGGAATCCTATGCCACCAGCAGCAGACCAGGAGGACGTAACTACGTTCCTCCCACTCACCCCGCACTACGTACCTCCGCGCTGCAAAGCAGCACCGCGGCTAACCCTACAGGCCGAAATCTGCGGCCGAAAACTCCAAATTCATCCCAGAAATCACCCACGCCGATGTCACCACCACAAAATTCCCATTAAACATTGGGAAATACAACGGTTTGACCGACCCAGATGATCACAACAACATCTTCGTCGGCGCCGGGTGCAACGGTAGATGGGACGAACCCACCTGGTGCCATTTTTTCCCACAGACCTTAACAGGTCTGGCCAGGGCATGGTTCGATTCTTTACCACCAGGGTCATTGACCTCATTCGAGGACTTACAAGAAAAGTTCCTCGCACACTTTAGCCAGCAACGATGCCATGAACGTGATTCCATGGACGTCATGAACATCTGGCGCAGGGATAACGAATCGCTTGAAGCGTTCGTTGTCCGTTACAATAAAGAATGCCTAGAGATAGGCGATGTCGCCGACCAGATGGCACGTAACCATTTCATTGTTGTCGTTAAAGACGAGCAAATGGTTATGAATATCTCTGGCAAAGATGGTTTGCCTAAGAAGTGGGAAGATGTCATGGCTGCGGTCAAGACATACGCCCAGACTCAGCGGTCCCTAAGACCGCACATGTCAAAGGCACAACCCCAGGCGGAAGGCCAGTCTTCCCGCCAAGAGCCCAAGCGCAGCAATAAGAATAAACCGGGACACATGGAATCGTGGCAGCGATTCCAGACCATATGTCCCACGAAGCAACCAGCCCGACGCAAGGGCTACAATCAACGCCCAGCGTGAAAACCGGGCGTCAAAAAAGGAGTCTCGGGACCGCAGCTGGACCGAGATTAACCAGTCGCCAAGCGACGTCCTTCTCACGGACGCACAATTCCTGCGACCGGCCCAACCGATGAAGTCCAAAAAGAACCAGGATCTCGCACTCTACTGCGAGTATCACAAGGACAATGGCCACACAACAAACAGCTGTATCAGTCTCCGACTGGAGATTGAGCGAGCCCTAAAAGAGGGGAAACTGCAACATCTGTTGACAGGCGCACAAAAAGCCACCAAGCGCATCACTCCCCACAACGAGGGCACCTCCACGGGTAAGAGGACCATGTACGTGGCCTCTACCCACATGATCAATGGAGGAAGAGGAAGGCCGCGCAAGGCGGCAAGAAGACCGGACAATGACTGGAAAGACGAGCAAGTCGTCTTTCCAAAAGTCCGAGGCGGCCCGCGCGATAGACGCGCCGTGGTTATCACAGGCCACCTGGCTCACTACTGCACCGAGCGATTGTTCATCGACCTGGGCAGTACATCCGATATTATATACGAGCAATGCTTCAACCAGTTCGATCAAGAAGACAAAGATTGACTGCAGCCAGCGGACTACCCGTTGGCTGGGTTTGCAGGGGAAACCGTATACCCCCTGGGCCAGATTACCTTTCCTGTGCTCCTCACCAACGGGAGGCACACAAGAACGGAGGAGGTAAACTTCATGGTTTTACCGCACACCTCCAAGTACGACGTACTTCTCGGGAGAGAGTCCCAGGGCGACTTCAACATGATCACATCCGTCCCTCACTCTGCCATTGGTTTCCCAACCGAGACGGCGGTCGCGGTAATATACGCCCGAAGAGAAGTTATGACTACGGACGACCTGCGTCCAGCCAAGGTAGCAAGGCCCACCCCCAACACACAACCAGAAAAATGGGTGCTTAACGCAAGACACCCAGAGCAAACGGTCACGTTGGGCCATGCCTTGACACCTACCATCAGAGCGCGCCTGAAGCAACTACTCTTCAGGAACCAAGATATTTTTGCATGGACACCCGCAGACATGACAAGGGTGCCACGCAAAATCGCGCAATATTTCTTGAATACCATGCCAGGTATCAAGCCGGTGATCCAAGACCAACGCCACCTTGGATCAGCAAAAAACATGGCGATGGAAGAGCAGGTACAAGAACTGCTCTCCGCAGGTATCCTGTGGGAAGTCAAATACCAGACTTGGCTGTCCAACCCGGTCATGGTAGAAAAACCAAGCGGGGGCTGGCGCATGTGTGTCGATTACAAAGACCTCAATAAGGCCTGCCCCAAGGATTGTTACGCACTTCCAGAGATCGACGAGAAGGTCGATAACCTCGCACCATTTCGATGGAAGTGCTTCCTCGATTGTTACAAAGGCTACCACCAGGTACAGATGGCAATCGAAGATGAAGACAAAACGGCATTCCGCACTCCTACCGGGAACTACTGCTACACCAAAATGCCGTTTGGGTTGCGCAACGCGGGCGCAACCTATCAAAAGTTGATGAACGACACTTTTCGTGGTCAAATCAGCAAAAGTGTCGAAATCTATATGGACGACCTGGTCGTCATGAGCATGGAAGAAGACACCATGCTCAACGATATTGAAAGAACATTCCAAACTCTGCGAAGCGTCAACATGAAGCTTAATCCAGGGAAATGCTCGTTTGGAATGGAAGAAGGCAAATTCCTCGGATTCATCGTAACCAAAGATGGATTCAAGGTAAACCCGGAAAAAGTTCAGGCGATCGAACGCATGCCATCTCCCTCAACGATGAAAGAAATGCAACGAATAGCCGGCAGGCTAGCCGCACTAAACAGATTCTTAGCCAACCACGCAGCCAAGTCATACCCTTTTATCAAGACCCTGCGGAGCTGCCTAAAAAAGGAACAATTCCAATGGACCGCAGAGGCCGAAAAAGCTTTCCGGGAGATGAAAGAGTGTTTGATCCAGCTCCCAACTTTAACCGCACCACGAAAAGATGAGCCACTCGTTCTATACCTGTCTGCCGCGGACAACGCGGTAGGCGCAGTACTCATAGTGGAGCGGGAAGGAGTCCAAACACCCATCTACTACATCAGCAAAATGTTCAACGACCCAGAGATAAGGTACTCCATCATGGAGAAATTGGTACTGGCACTAGTGCACGCATCGAGACGTTTACGACGTTACTTCGCAAACCATGTCATCACAGTGTTAACCAACTACAGGATCAACCCGATCCTATCCAAACCCGACATCTCTGGGAGGTTTGCAAAATGGGCAATCGAGCTGGGCGCACTTTCACTGAACTATAAGCCGCGTCCCGCAATCAAAGGCCAGGTCTTGGCTGATTTCGTTGCTGAAGTACCAGCAAACCACATTCAAGAATGCGAAGAAGAACAAAACCCTACATCACCACCATCCTCCGCAGAAACTTGGGCACTATATACAGATGGTGCATCCAACAAAGATGGTGCTGGCGCAGGTCTGCGACTTGTCAGCCCCGACGGCCAAGAGCTAACCTACGCAACCCGCCTCGATTTCAAAAGCACGAATAACGAAGCGGAATATGAGGCTCTACTGGCAGGGCTGCGTTTGGCAGTCAAACTCGACGTCAAACATTTGGAAGCACATGTCGACTCACTACTGGTTGCAGGACAGATACGCGGAGACTATGCCGCAAAAGGGGATATCATGATCCTCTACCTCGAACAAGCCCTGCAACTAAAATCAAGGTTCACCTCCTTCAATATTCGCCATATCAACAGGAGTGATAACAAACCTGCGGATGCACTATCAAAACTTGCATCCACCAGCTTCCAACACCTGGCAAAAGAGGTACGCATCAAGATTCTGCAAAATCCTTCAGTACCCCTGCGCCAAGTCAATGTCATCCAGTACGGTACAACATCCTGGATGACACCGATAATTGCATAACAATCAGGTGTTACTCCCGAAAGTAAGGCAGAAGCACGCAAGCTACAATACAAAGCGTGTCATTACCAAATGGGAGACGATATCTTATACCGTAAATCATACCTGGGGCCACTCCTACGATGCGTCAACCCCCAATATGCCATATACCTTATCAAAGAAATTCACGAGGGAATATGTGGCATACACGCAGGCCCACGCATGGTCGTGGCCAAAATCATGAACGCCGGGTACTATTGGCCCGGCATGCACCTGGACGCAGTCAAAGTCTTACGCAAGTGTTTCAATTGTCAGCGACATGCTCCCAAGACCTTGCGTTCCAAGAACAACCTGATCCCCGTCACCACCGCATGGCCATTCCAAAAATGGGCAATCGATGTGGTGGGACCATTTCCAGACGCACCCGGTGTAGTGAAATTTATCATAGTGGCTGTTGATTACTTTACAAAATGGGTAGAGGCAAAGCCACTTGAATCAACCACCGCTATGATAACAAGGAAATTCGTGTGGGAACATATCATCTGCCGTTTCGGTCTACCAATGTGCATCGTCACCGATAACGGTACCAACTTCGCCGCCGATGACTTTCAAAAATGGCTAAAAGAGCTAAACATTGAACACATATTCTCCTCAGTGGCGCATCCGCAAGGGAACGGCCAAGTCGAGAGTATCAATAAAAGCTTAGTGGAAGGCATCAAAGCACGGTTGGGAACAGCCAGACGCGGCTGGGTTGATGAACTCCCAAGTATTTTATGGGCTCACAGGACAAGCCCAAAAACAAGCAACGGTGAGACACCCTTCAGCCTGGTCTATGGCACTGAAGCGATGATCCCTGCGGAAGTAGGCCTCCCCTCACCTAGAAGGTTGGCTATCAACAAGATAGACAACAATGAGGAACGCAGGGTTGACTTGGACCTCTTGGAAGAAAGGCGCGAAAACGCTGCCATCAACGAGGCCAAATACAAAACCAAACTTGAAAAGTACTACAATGCACGCGTTCGCATTTGTACTTTCAACCCGGGAGACTACGTCCTTCGTGACAATGAAGCATCTAACACGGAACGCCCAGGCAAACTTGCCCCCAAGTGGGAAGGACCCTACCTCATCCAAGAGGTCCTGGGCAAAGGCGCGTATAAACTTCAAACATTAGAAGGCGAAACTATCGCACGCACATGGAATGCACAACAGCTTCGACGCTGTTATATGTAAGCCATGTTTTTTACATTCACCATGTAACCTATCAGGCCACGGGCCATTTGCAAATAAATAAATAGACGATTCAATGCAATATTGTTTATTTATTTCTATTACAAATACGTGTTCCACTCTGAGGTATACACAAAAACAGATTAGCAAAATCTTCATTCGTGATACCCACACAGAGTGGTAACCACACGCAACTATTATAATAGGCCAGCAATGGCAACACTATTTGTCCGGCCAGACACAGTTCTTCATACTTGCATATCACCTAGATATGCAAAAGGCAATTACAGACTTAGTGTCACTCACAGTAACACTAAACTCTTACAAATTCAAACATGCAAGTAGTAAAAACACTTGTACAAATTGAACAGAACAATTCTTTATATTCAAAAAATTCCTACACCTGCGCGGTACACAGGGAATTTACATAAAGTTTTTTAACATTTACATGAGGAAACAAAAAAGGCACGCAGGCCAGCCTAGTCTTTCTTTGTCCCGCTGGAACCCGCACCATCAGTGCCCTCAACAGCAGGTTTCTCCTCATCTTCTTCATCAGCGTATAACTCTCGCAAGCGGTCCACATAGTCCTCCGCTTCTAGACACTTTTCAAGATCCTCAAGACCGGAAAGGGTTGTGTCGTTATACGCCGCAACCGCAGCATCAAGAAGCGCTTCAGTATCCACACCGTGGAACCCGGATCGCTCATCAGTATATCCGCCCTGCGCCATAACATTCATATGGCCAATGCAACGGTTATAGCCAGCTTTAAAACCAGCATCCCGGGCACGCTCCTTAATCTCATTAACACCTGATACATTCTCAGGTGCGTCAATGATGGCCGTAACAATCTGCGAAACAAGAATACAAAGGTTATCAAAGGCAAACCTACAACAGAAATAACGAAGGCAACGAATACTTACATGCCCGATCCCGCGCATACGCATCCATTCATGGTCAGCCTTGAGCAGCTCAAGCGACGAAGCAAGGCTATCTCTAGCCTCTTCAGCCTCCCTTGCCCGCGCTTCAGCTTCAGCAGTACGGGCAGAGACTTCCTCAATAGCGGCTCCCCGGGTCCGCACTTCACCCTTTTTTCAAGAAGAACACAAGTATACAAATATTATCAACATACTTGTGAGACATACGCAAAATCAAAGGCAAAAAAGACTTGTACCTGAAGACCCAAGATAGTTTTCGATAAGTTGGTACGATCAACATTTTCCCCTTCAAGAGCCTTTGCAGCGCGGGCCCCCTCCTCCTTGGCCTCTTCAAGAGCCTTTGCAGCGCGGGCCCCCGCCTCCTTAGCCTCTTCAAGAGCCTTTGCAAGGCGAACTTCCGCCTCTTTGGCCTCTTGAGCAGCCGCAACAGCTGCTGCCTTCTCTTTAACCAGCGCAGCATTTGCTGCCTTAGCATTGACAAGCTCCTGGCGAACACGAAAGAGAGTTTCATTCTGTTTGGCCCAAGAGTCTTTCCAAGCCTTGCGCTCATTAGAAAGTGTCTCGCGCTCATTAGAAAGAGATTCTTTCCAATTCTTGCGCTCAGTGGAAAGCAGTTTTGCAAGGGTACGAACCTGTTTAAGCTCAGCAGTTGCTGCCCACTCTTCAGTCTGCTTACGCTTTTCAAACGCAGCCCTATCCCTTTCAAGCTGCTCTGCACCCTCACGTGCAGCCTTCACCAACTCCTCAGCCTCGGCACGCAATCGCACATTCTCCTCCTCCCTGCGCCCCAACACCTTATACTTTTCCATAATGGCATTGGCCATTACGGAACTCCCAACAAGCATGGAGGAGAGTTGGTTAATCTGGGCCTCACTTGACAAAGAACGGGCCCGGTTGACTTCAAAAGGGGTGCCCAAACCACCCAAAATCTCCCTACTCGCAGAGGGGTCAGCAGTAATGTCATCCCCTTGCATTACAGTCCATGGGGGGCGGTGATAGGTCATGGCCCGGTCCTCAGTATAGGTGCGGTAATAATACCCCAATTCAGTCTCTTCAGGCTGAATAGGAGTCTCTGTAAAACCCGCACCCCCAGATGCGGAACCAGAAGCCTTCTCAGCAACAGGAGATTTCTTGCTTCCGGTATAAGCAAACTTCAAATGAATCTCGTAGGTATCCTCCGGGGTGATAACATTGTCATGGGAATCTACGGTATCAAAAATACGCGCCGTAGACTCTTTCCCAGTATCCTCCGCCCGCGCAGAGGGCTCAGGCACCGTCTTAACCCCTGTATCCACAGCTGTGTCACGCGGAGGGGAGTCAGGAGCATCAAATATAGAGAACCCTTCATCTTGCGGTTCTGCAATAAAAAATTGAGAACCCTTCATCAACTACAAGTACAAAGGCAGAGAGAATACTGGTCAAAGTTATGAATTACTTACCAGAAGCAACCACAGGTTTACCAGACTTCAAAACAGCTTTCCGTCTGGTCTGAATCTTCGGCTTCTTTTTCTCACCAGCATCAATAGCTTTCCCTGCTTTTCTCTTCCTCTCATTAGCAGGCTTGGAACCCGCAGTGGTTCCACCTGTGGCCGCACCAGCACCTGGAACACCCAAGCCCTCAAGGGTGTCAGATACTACCACGTAATCGGTATATCTGCGGAAATGAGAACGAGAGATACCTGCTGCATGCGGAACCAAAGGCGGAACAACAGGTGCCTCAGGTTTCTTCTTGCCGCGACCCCGCACGGGTTTATCCACTTGCTTTTTCTCTACATGCTTTTTGGGAGCACCCTTTGACTCAAACTTACCAAGGGCCCCAAGAATACCTGCATGAAGAATATCAGCAACATGAAACTTATAAGGCAAGAAAAGAAGGCTATGAATTATACCTTTGCCCTGCGGCAGGGGTGCCTTCATTGCCTCGCGTGTAGGAACGCGGAAGTTATGGAGAATGGTCAAATTAAAGCCTGCACCTTCAGCGGTCTTGACAATATCAACCTTGCCAGTAAAGGTTGGATCAAATATCTTCCACAGCTCAACAACAACTTCTGACAATACACGTTCAAATTAATAACAAACAAGAGAATAATGAAACCGCACAAGAGTAAGAACACTTACCACCAGTTTTCTCCCGCACAACGGGCTTTGCATGCTTATCAGCCCTAGTCAATAACATCCGCAGCATCCACAATTCATTGTTCTCCAACGGCCTATGCTCAATAGTCCTCAACCTTGGGAACCACTCCGCATTCTCCGCATTAGGAATGGCAATATCCTCCGCAGGGATAGGCTCATTAACATTCCGCAAAGGGATGTTGAGAACAACCGCGGCAGCCTTAACATAGAAGAACTTGCTTTTCCACTTTGTAATACCCTTCGGAGGGGTCATCAACTTGGTGCTTCCGTACCGTTCTCTGAAAGAGAAGAACCCAGTGTTCACCGTCAACTGATAAAACCCCCGGAAATTATCAACGGTGACCGGCAAACCAAGAGCACGAAAAGTTGATTCAAAGTGTCTAATACGAATAAACCCAAAAGGACTCATCTGGGAGATATGGACCTGGTAATACTCCAACAACTCAGCAACAAAAACGGTCAATGGTAAACGAAGGTTACCATCGATGAAAGAATCGGCCCACATGGTCACATGACCGGCTGGAGCACAAGCACCGGTGTCACCGTCTTGGGGATAAACAGCCCCAAACTCGGGGGGCATCCGTATACTGGTCATCAGTTGGTCGAACGACGCTTTCGACCACTTCAAGGGTGGCAAGCCACCACCAGGGGCACTACCACCATCATCTTCTTCTTCCCCAGCCACCGGAGAAGAAGTTTCAGGGTTTTCACCCTCCACATTATGTGGGTTAGATGGTTCAGCCATTAGAAATATGAAGAAGAGAAGGATTGAGTTGCACAAAAACTCGGAAAATCACCGGAAATACAGACAGTTTGATCGGAGAAGACAAAGATAATCACCGGAGAAATTTTTGAAATTTGAACAAAGTGAAGAGAAACTAAACGGTTTCCCCTTATATACTCATCGCAATTAATGCGATGCAGTAAACCGACTTACCACGTTCAAAAAGGACCACTCACGTATCGCCACGTGTTCAGCGGCTTTTCAGCTGACGGTTATCACGCGTGCGTGGCCGCCCACGCGCCTGACGGAAGAGACCTTTTACACTACTTGCTACAGTGCAGTTATGACCTCGGTCAGTGCAAACGTCCTTTCAGATCATCACATGTCAGAACCCTACCAACTTTCAACAACCCACACGTGCCATCAGCCACGTAGACAACACAAAAGCGACAAACATTATTCAAACTTAAGTGACATGCGGTTTCTCTGGTTTACCGCACCATAACCCATACCGCATGTCGTTTTTTACATACCCCTCAAAAAGGGCAAAAATATATATCTTTAAATTATATAAGGGGGTATAAGCAATAACCGCACATACCCACGCACACACGTGGAATATGCGGAAAGGACACACACCAACCCGCACAGGTGCGTCAGATACTCAGAACCAGCATGGTTCTTTGGACTGCGAAAACCGCTTCTCAGGATGTGGTAAACCGCACTCCATATAAGCTTCTTCAAGCTTCAAAACCCTTATTTCCGGTTCACAACCACGGAGGGAACGCAAACAGCTTCTCCTTAAGGAAAAGGACAAGTGTGCTGAGCAACCGCACATCAGCAACCCTGTCTCCTGAACCTTCAAGAGCTACGTCCAGGCTACAAGACTTCTAGAAGCGAGTTCTTTGCTGCAAACCACTCGTGAGTAGTTACTACAAACCGCAACTATGCGAACGATAGCTACGGAAGAGCCACAACTAAACCACCACGCGGAGGAGCAAAGCTACTTCAAAGAAAACTGCTTTTCAACTAAACATGAAGGAAAGTGGCTACAAAACGAATGCGGAAGAGTTTCAACCAACTTCCCAAGTATCCAAGGTGATCTCCTCCGGCAACACCACTTAAAGAAAAGCTACTTTCCACCAAAGCGTGAAGGAAAGTAGCTCCAGAACAGTGGTAACAAGTCTGCTTATGACTAGTTACCCACCTATGGACCGCATAGAATAAACAATGGTGGGCACAACCCTGCCTATGACCATGTTTATATGCCCATAGTTCAGATTCACATTGTTCGACCAAACACGGCCAACAATGACGCAACTACCCCACGTTCCTCAAACAAACATGGCCAACAAGGTACGGCAACGAGGTAACCGCAAAGGACGTGCGGTTACTAGAGAGCTAAGCCTCAGAGGACGTGCGGTTACTTGAGAGATAAACCGCAGAGGACGTGCGGTTACTAGCAAGCTTAACTGGAGAACACGAATACCCCACAAAACAGGGATCATCATTGCATGTCCAGTTGCTGAACATAGAGCTTGAGCAAAGTACTTACAACTTTGCACTAGCTGACGCAGAGGTTACAACTAGACTGACGAAGACGTACATCTTCAGTCACGATCTCAGAGGTTGGTTCGAACCCTGCTAACACCTTCAGTCACAGTCTCAAAGGTTGGTTTGACACACCAACAGGTGGCTGATGACATCAAGAAAAGGTAGACTAAGAGTCAAGTCCTTGGCTGAGAATTCCGCATCAGACGGAACTTGCTCACCGGACATCCTTCCCAAAGGATGGAACAATCCACTCGAAAGGCCTACTACTTACTGAAAGAAGGAGCCATCCGCATGGCCCATATTTAACCCTCTAGACAACATAGTCCAGTATCCCTCCCACATGCAACTTGCATACGGAAAGAACACTAGACTGGGGGGACTTGAAGGGGTATGGTCCCAGATCTCGCGTCAGCATGACCGTGAATGACCATTACCCTCATCAAAAACCTCCAACAGCAATAAACTCACCTGTGTCCGCGTAGGCACACGCGAACACAGCGGTCCAATCTGTCCAGTGATGAGATGACTTACCTTAAGGACGGAAACTAATGTTACGCATAGCGATGCGGCCCCGCACCGCATCCTATGAACATTTTCGTCACGACAAGGGATCTGGACAACAGTAACAGTCACTCAGCAGGCAATGCGGCATAACACCGCATCCCGCATAAATCATGGATGGAACAACCAATGCGGGAACAACATCAATGACCGCAAGCAGCGATGCGGCTTGGCACCGCATCCTGCCTACAAGGCAAGTGGGTCTGACACCACAGTGCAAGTGGCACTGGGAACAGTCGCCTACTGGTCCACGTGTATACAACAGTCTGACACCACAGCGGGACGTGGCAGCACCACAGTAACCGACAGGTCTGACACACCTGCAAATAGATGTGCGTTGTCAGGCTAGCTACTCAACTACACTCCTCCACTCCTCGGCTATAAATACTGACCCCAGACCAGGTTTGAGGTATCACTTCTCAACTCTCTCACTACTACTACTATCACACTTTGCTTCCCAAGCAAACTACTGATTCTCACGCCGGAGAGTGGTAACAAGGAGCACCCCCCACCTCATCCTCCTTGTTGCGAGTCACGGTTTGTTTCCTTGTGCAGGAAACCCACCACCAGACGATCCAGCCGGCGATCCTCGGAAAGAAGGGATTAACCCTCTTGACGAGACTAGTGAGTTAACCCACCTGGTTAACCATTGTTTCATCAGGTACCGTGCAATTACCCTTTTTTTTTACCCTCCAGCCTAATGATAAGTTATGTTTTGAGGTTGACTATCCATCTTTTAATAACTTAAATCTTAATCTTGTTTGTGTTTTTCGAGAAAGTAAAGTTTTTTATTTTCAACTATTAATAAACGATTAAGATGTATATTTAGGTTTTTGTGTTTTAATTGTTTGCTTAATCTCCACTAGGCGCCGACTAGGCCGACTACGCCCGACTAGGCGCCGACTAGGCACCGAGTACTCCCGAGTAATCCCGAGGCCGACCAATTGAGACCGCCTAGGAGGAAGTCGCCTCGGAGGGGGTCCGAGGACCGAGTACTCGGCCGAGTAATCCGACTTTTACAACACTGGTGAGATGGATATAATCGAGATGTTCACGATGATACTCCAGTGATCCGTTAGTGATCCAAATTTGTTATTCAAAAAAATGTTTGCTTAATTTCAATATTTGTTTAAGGTCCATGCAAAAACTTAATTTCACAGTAATAATAAAGGTAATATTAATGTTGTTTACCTATAACCACCGTCCAACCGTCTTCATTTGCACCCTTCCTCGCTCCTCATAAGTGATATCTACCTTTGTCTACACTCTACGTAAACAACCATTGTCCACTCATCGATTGAATGTGTATATTGATATTGTATTTGAATTGCATCGTGTTAAAGTTAGATTTTTTTTTCCAACATGTGAATTTACGCGATGGAAGATGGAAGAGCTCTATTTGTTTATACATATTTTTTTTATTCGGAAACATGTAAAAAAGCATTATCAACATAGATTATCTAGCGTTTATTGTTGGAATTGGTGGTCTCGGAATTATGGAAGGTAATTTTTTCTATTTTTCTATCCAGTTTGTTTCACATTATAATCCATGTCGAATATGACATATATATTCTTAAAAAACCATTACTTTGTTAGATCTATAAAATATATTATAAAAAAACATAAACTTTTAAGATTGTTTGTGGACACTAAATTTTTTTAGCAAGTAAATTTTGAATTTTCTCATGAAAAATCTTATTACCATTCAGAAAAAGGATTCAATGAAAGACTGAATGAGAAATGAACTGATGCTTTGTTAAATTACTCATTGTAAGTTACTTTAATTTGTTTAGTTACTCATTGTAAGTTACTTTAATTTAATTTAATTTTAATTTTATGAATTAAAATTGGTGTTTTATTTGTATATTATCTAATTTTGGTACTATGAATTTGATGCCAGGTCAAAGTTGATGAACATTGGTGTCATTCATCATTGTGTTTCAATTACTCTGCATGTGGTTGGTTTGAAGTTTTTTATGTTTTTTTAACGGTAAGGAACAACGTGCCAATCACTGTGATACCGGGCGTTGTGGCTAAGGTCGACTACTCGACCGCCGCCAACCCCTTGGCTCTCCCTAGATGCGCGGAAACCCGACCTCCATCCGTCTGAAGGCACGACAGTGGAATAATCGGTAACCTCGCCTCTCATCCAAGTCGAACCGGCGCCACCCGTATTCGCTCTTCACCTGGATGCCGCAGAAAATAATGAGGAGAATGCGAATCGAACCTGGGTCACAAGAAACACCAATTCTTTTCGCAACCACTCCACCACTACCTCATTGGCTTGAAGTTTTTTATGTTAGCCTATAATCAAGTTTGAGTAGGAGCAATAGTAGTTTATATAGTTGAGATTTCTTTTATATATAGTTGTAGAAGTAACTAGCGAGATTCCGTGTACGATGTGGCAGGGTTTTAGTTTCGTTCGGTTACGGGTTGGTTTGTAACGACGGCATTACAGTTTGGTACTTGATCAGTGGCGGAGCTTGACCAAAAGTTTCGAGGGGGCGTAAAGTGATTGGACCCAAAAATTTGTTTCCAATCGTTATGTTTCGAGTCGGGTCGGGTCGGCTATTCAATTAAGGTCGGGTCAAATAATAATAGTTCCAAATAAAACTAAAAAATTTCATTCATTCAAAGGAACCGTTCTTGCACATTGAAAAACTAAATATTGTATAACAAACAAAAGACCAATATACACACACACACACACATATAATGATACGAGATAAATGGAACCTGGACGAAGAATTACAACTCAACCTGACGACCTTTAAGATTTTAATATTCAGTTGTGATTTAGTTTATTGTGTGGTGGGTAATCTAGGGTTAAACAAATAAGAGTTAAAATATATTTATCAAACTACCCATCTTTATATACAAAGTGTATAAATATATTGTGGATATACAATTTATGAAAAATAATCGGGGGGGGGGGGGGGGGGGGATTCCTATATAATTTTAAAATTTTCGGACGAAAAATTGAAACTTATACACTTCTAACTGAAACATTGGAGGGGGCGGGTGCACCCCCAGGCACCAACTATCCTCCGCCACTGTACTTGATGTAGTTTATGATATCAAACTTGAATGTAAGCCCCTTTTGAATAAAATTTATATTTGAATACAATTGTCTATTAAGCTATTTTCAAAAGGGTGAACGCGACATACTAGAGAAAAATCAAATTAAATGGGTTAAAGACATATCGAAACGTAGGCTATATTTGAACTTTATAAAATATAAAAAAAACTAAAAAAGAAAAACCGAATTAAAGAACAAAGAAAAAAAATTCAACCAGTTCAATTTGAAAAAAAAAAAAAAACCCTTTATTGAAATACAGATAAAAATATGATCCAAAGGGAGTAAGATGTAGGTAAACCTTACATTTATTCCTGAATAAAAAGATGTTGATTCCCCCAACTTTAAAACAAAGACGACAACAACCAAATCAAGTAAATCTCACAAATAGTAAATTTTTAGAGAAGGTGGATTTATAATAACAAAATAAATTATTTAAAATATTTGTTAAAGGGGTGTTGTAGAGGATCTACCCCTTTGCTAAATGTAATATAGATAATAGATTAATACTATTCTACATGCTTTAGTTTATATTAAGTTTGAGCATGAGTGATGTTTTTATATAGTAAGAATCCACTTTAGTTTATATGTTATTTTTGATGTGTTGTTTTTAATACAAAAAAACAAAGTATTTATAGAATTTTTGGGAAAGTACTTGTAGAATTTCTGTGTCATTGTGTGATAATCAAGCAACCGTATACATTGATGTAGATCATGTGTTTATCGCATGATCATTTTACATGTCATTTCAAAGATCAATCCTGACATGTTTCTTGCTCAAACAACCTTTTGAATTTCCTTTAACTGTTGTCCCAAGTCCCAACGAACTTGCATGACCATGCATAAGTGACTTCAATACCAATCCAAAAAAAAAAATTAATAATACTAATAAAAAGAGAAAAAGTGAAATTAATAACAACAACAATAATAATAATAAAGAGAAAAGGAGAGAGACCCGCAGGAAAAAAGTGAGGTGGTCAGTGGTGCACAACTATAAAGGACAGGCACACCGCACACCAATATGGTGGTACGCGGTGTTCATCAGTTTGTGTTCACGTACATGAATTACCGTCAATGTGTGGGTATAAAAAACTTATAACCTTAGTAGGTTATGGTTTAATGAAATTAGGTTATAATATTTATTGTTCGTCGGAACAAGGTTCTGTGTATATATGCATGAATGTATAACAAAGGTGCATAATCGTGCAAGAAGCACATAGTCAAGCACACACGACTGCGTGAAGTGGGATAGATTAATAGTGTCCACGAGTGTAACAGCGTTTTGATGTATGTCACAGTCATAAGACATTGAAGGAATGAGAATTTGTGACGGTATAACAGTACTGTTAATGTTAAAGAAAAAGTTAAGGTGAGTTCATATGATTTTACGCCTCCGAAATGCATGCTAGTAGATATTTTTTTCTAAATTGTTGTTTTTGACAAATTACATGGTAGTTTAAATATTGTAGAGAACCTTTGGGGCAACCTCTTTTAAGTATTAAAGAAATTTTGTGTTAGTTGTAATTGCAGTATAGGAAATATCAGCCTCGTATGTATGCATGTATTGTTTTGAGATGAAGTAGATGTGTATATAAATTTAGTTTTGTAAACATATGCTTATTACATTTGCCTTTGTTAAACTAGCTAATTGCCTTCGCGCATTAGAGAATGGACATGTACAGTGTGTGGGTGAATACGTCAAAGTAGGGGTGAGCATAAAACCAAATTAACTAAACTGTAACCGAAGTAACTGAACCAAATAACCGAAGGGTCGGTTATTTATATATTTGATAACCGCATGTTGCGGTTCAGTTATGTTTATGCTTATTTTTTAACTGAAAATAACTGAATGTTTTAAACATGGCCGAATCCATGGGACCATAGGTTTTTAAGTTGGTATTTAACCATGACTCAATCCATATGTTTTTTTGGTAAAGTGTTTAAGTCTTTTAACCATGACCCAACCTCATTGAATTTAAAACTCTAACCACTTTGTGTTTATATGTATGCTTCCACATAACACGTGTCTACGCGTGTTACTTTTGTTTTTAGAATTCAGTATGCACATTGTAGTGAAATATAATTGATAATTCTACAAGCTTTAACCATGTTTTTGCTCATGAATTTTGCATAACCCATACATTTAAAGCCTAACTTTAGAAACAATAAAAAAAACCGAACCGAAACCGCATTAACCGCAAATAACCGATTAACCGAAACCGAACAGTTATGATTTTTTGATAACCTAAGTGTGCTGTTATGGTTTCGGTTTTAGAAAATAACCGAACCGAACCACACCATACTCATCCCTACGTCAAAGTGTTCAGTAGAGAGTGATACCATTTTGGAGATTGCGGTAGTAGCAATACTTTCCATAGGAATTTTTAATATTGTGAAGAATGAATGATGGCAAAGTAGCTTAATATGGATCGAAGAAATACCCGATGAATACAAAACAATAACAACGATTCTGGCAAGATGCAGTTACACTACTCGCAAGCCTCGTTGAGCAGAATAAACTAACCCAGATTCTCGATAGAGACACACCACGAGAACGAGAATTAGCTGTCCAAGATCACTTTCAAAAACCTGCCAAATATTAGAATAGCAATGGAACAAGTTACCCTCCCGCTGTAGAGAATAAAATTTAGAAAACTTCAAAAAAAAAAAAAAAAAAAAAAAAAAAAAAAAACTACTGGAACTAGAAAAATAAACAAGAATAAACTTCCGTTTTGCTCCCTGTGGTTTGGTCACTTTAACGGTTTTGCCTCAAACCTTTAAAAATAGCCATTTTCCTCTAATAGTTTGCTATGGTTTTCCATTTTGCTCCTCGCCTCTAACTCCATCCAAATTGTATGTTTTTTCATTTTGCTCCCCAAATGGAAAAACCATAGCAAACTATTGGAGGAAAATGACTATTTTTAAAGGTTTGGGGCAAAACTGTTGCAGCCCCCGCCCCCTATCTGTCCCGGGAACGGGCGGCCGCGAACTCAGCGTCGGTGGTATCGGTGTTTATTAATTTGGCAGCGAAAATTACATCAGGACCGTAGTTAGGAAATATTTTATCAGAGTAAAACACCACATTTTATAGAAATAAACACATTGGGATAAAACCCAAGTTTTCATTACGAACTGATTTACAGGGATAAATCCTATTTTATTGAATTAAAACGCCTTCTTTATTTAGGTAACTTTTATAGCCACTTTTCCAAGCCTTCAGTGCTATCCAGCTGGCTTCTAATTGGCTTTCACATTGTGTTACCTGAAACGCGTTTTAAAAACATTTGTCAGTGGGAAATACTGGTGAGTGAATCCCAGTTTAATCAAGAAACATTAATTTAAATTAAACAGTATTGAGAGCGATCACAATGTTTATATCTACCCAATTACTCATTCAGTACTGTCAATCCTGACTGGTGGGTCATATTACACATTGGCTAACTCTTCGTCCAATGGTAACGTGTTCCACATTTTGTATACAAAACCCCAACATACCGGCAGTAATCGTAGAATTACAAAGACTCAGTCACTGCTAAATTTCATTGTAAAATAGTTAAGGTTTTGTAAAAACTGTTTACAAAAAGGAGATTACTCACATTGCTTGTAAAACCCGATAGAATCTTTCAATGATATCAATCGTAACTTGTGAGAGTGCGGAATCCTATCACAAGTCGATTCAAGAACAAAGCAAATATAAACCGAAACAATATGAATTAAAACAAACCGAGACTTGCATTCAATGATGAACAAAGACTGATACAAGACTCCAATGATATTTCGGCTAGCCTTCAAGTCGCAACCAATCGATCAACCTCAACCAAATGGTTGAGATTTGCTTAAATACTAAACATATGGACCCTTAACCTAGGCCCACTTGAAATCGGCCAAACTAGCCCAACCCATACATGTCGACCCAAAATATAAACTAAACAATTACAAAATCAATCCTTTAACTAAGCAATCCTTCATGTATAAACCTTCAGGTTCCAACAATCTCCCCCTAGGTTTATGCATGAAGGTTCTTGAGACTTCAACTTTCACGATCACCACCCAACCGATCCTTGAGACCACCAAAACCTTTTGTGCGAATATGAATGGCTGAAATCACAGCAGCAGTCCATCCTTTTGCAATCTCTTCATATTTTTCAGTAGATCGAATTTGATGACGAGCTAACACTTCCAGATCTTCATGAGCAACATTCAGCAAATCAACTTGATCCACCAAGCGAAAACACACATCATCATCACAAACAATTACTGCCTGCCCTAGACGCTCATCATAAGTCCAGAAATGCAAGGACTTCAAAGCACCTTTTGGAATATTTTTCACCAACGGAATCACCTTTTCCTTATCAGTTACTGGCCAGTGCACAATCTTCATTCGCTTGTTTGTATATGAATCTCTAATACCTTTAGCTGGTTTAACAATGGACTCTGCTGTACGCATTGAAGGAAAGTTACGAAGAACTTCCCTCTTCAATCTCTCGAAAAACATATGTCCGGGACCTCCGGGCTTATCATCTACATAAGGTGCTTTAGACAAATCAGTCAAATCAATCTTAGTGAAAGACTGAAACTGGCCCGGATTTTTGTACCACTCAACAGGTCCAACCTTCCTTTTTATCCACCATCTTTGACGATCATGATCAAAACCCCAGCTAACCACACCAGATCTATTTCCAACTTGATCATAGAGAGTTTCACCAACATCCATTAAATGATGTGTTGCTTGAGCATCATCATCATCTGGATTAAGATTCCGGTTCTTCAAAATTACAAACTCCCTTTTCTTCTTAATTCTTTTAGCCTTCTCTTTATCTGCAACAGGATCAATAACTCTTTTAAAGTATTGTTCCATAGCAGCACTTCTTTCAGCATCATCCTTTTCAAAAGCTTTTCTTCTATTTTCCACATCAGTAGGATCAGAGAATTCATTTCCAAATTTCTTCTCAAGCTTTCCACGTAAATCATACACCATATTGAACAGTAAAGTAACATCTCCTTGAAGCTGTTCAATTTGTTGATTCTTTTGTACTAAAGTATCTTCAAGTTGGATGATCTTGGCATCTTTATGAATAGAATCTTGCTCAACCACAATTAACTTTTTCTTCATTTCTCTCATACTAATGAAATCATCATCATCACTAGAATCATCATCAAATGGCATTCTAAATGGCTCTTCAGGTCTCTTACCACTTGAACTACTAGGTACATCAAGAACAACTCTAGAAGGACCTGCAAATTCAGAAACACCAAGTGGCATTGTGTCAACAACAGTATCCGTATCAACATTTGTAACCTGAACATCTGCAGCAGTGGTCTCCAAAGCATTTCCTTTAGTGTCAGTGTTAAACTCAAAGATATCTTCAGTAGTGGTGGTGGTATCAGTGACATTCTTCTCAAAATCAAAATCATATAAACCATCATCATCTTCAGCAATATTCATGGATTGATCTTTGTTTTGCTCAACATACATTCCAAGTCGAGGATCCCTCCTTTTCCGCTTCAATGGCATGGAATCAGAATCCTTTGGGCTTTCACTAGGCTCTTCACTTGATACTGAAAGATCAGTAGGAGGATTACCCATCTTATCAGTTACAGACTTTAACAGCAAAGCCAAACTTTCAGCAGTAATCACAGGTGGAACAGCAGAAACAACAGTATCAGCTTCAGCTTCAGGAGGAAGCTCTTCATCTTCTCCAGAATCACACATAATCTCAATGCCTTCATCATCAGAGTCAATTGTTAAAATCTCTGTCTCAAGCTCATCTTCAAAACCCCTTTGAATATCATGTTCTTCAGCAACAATAGCATTTACAGGCGCATCATTAACTGGAACAGGTTGCACTATTACTGGATTAGCACCAACATCTTCAGTCTCTGCAAATTGACCAAATTTCTCTAACGGAATTAATCCTTCAAATTTCTTTTCAGTACCCTTCTTTGGAGTGAGAGCACCAAAACAAGCTGGACCCATGGGCTTCAACTCCAATGTGTTTCCAGATCTCTCCAACTCTGGATAACGAGCATTAAAAATCATTTGCAAAAACCTTGGATACATAAGAAACTTGTCCTTTCTGACTCCAATCACATTTCTTTTCATTGCTTCCAAAATATACTTTGAATAATTGAAAGGCTCGTTTGTTATCACACAGACAAGAGCAGCAGTTTGAGTAATGTCCAACTGATCTGTGCCTCCTCGGTTCTCTTTCATACATAAAATAAACATATGCACCAAAAGACGCCAATAAGGATGCACAAATTTCTTTACCAGAGGCGGATACTTTCCTTCGTAACTCAATCGAGGTAAAATTTCTTCCACAGTTCCAGCTGGAAGCTCTATGGAATCTGTTTCTTGATCATTAAACTGCAACACTTCTCGAATCACCTGCTCTGTCACAGTGACATCCTTCTTTTGAATTTCAGCAACGATAACTCCCTTTCCTTCAACAACTTCAATCCTCGCACTTTTCCAAAATTATTGAATGAGATCTTCGTAAACAACTGGATTTTCTCGTAGTGCATGAACAATACGGCAACTATTGAGACCTTACATCAATGAAGTGTACAACTTCTTGTGTTTCTCCGGAGGAGGTGCTAAGTATCCTGCTTGATTATGTGTCGAAATGAATTTCAAATCCACAATCTGCATAAAACAAAAATGCATTAGAAATATTGACATTTATATATTTGTATAAAATTTTCAAATTACAAAGTCAACATTCAGAGCAAATCAACAGCACCATAACTCAGATTTTAAAATCTTGACTCGAGACTGACTTTGAGGTCTCGAGTCGAGACCATGAGTCGAGACCTTGAGATCTCGAGTCGTGACCATGAGATTGCGACTCGTAACCACTGGTCTCGAGTCCTTATGTTATCTGAGTCGAGACCCCACAAACAACTTCATCTTTTCAGATTTTTGGATCAAAATCCCAAAAACACCCTATGATTTATTTGAAGACCAAAATATATTCAAAAACTAGGGTTCTTGGCCATCTTCAAATCTTCATCAAAACATCATCAGATCTTCATAACACCTGCAAAACTTCAACAATATCTTCAACATTCCTTTAAAAATCGATGAATCGAGACCAGAAAAACAAATATGATGACACGAAGCCGGAAAGTACGTCGGAGACAATAAGAACTTACCGGACTTTAGAGAGAGAATCACAATTGGTCTCGAGTGAGATATGAGGTCTCGACTCGAGACCTGTCATATATACCTCATGGATTGGGCCTTTTAAACATGGGCCGAGATCATAATCTTGGGCTGAATATGATATTAAAGGATTTAATTTATTCAGTTAAATCATCTACAAACAATCATCCTCTTATTTCAGATATGATTTTAAATAATCCACTTAAACTTTCTGAGCATTATTTACGAAAACAAAACCTAAAACAAAAATAAATAATAGAAACTATTATTTACAAAATAAAATAGGAAATAAACAAAATTGCTCAGGGATCAAATCACGAGGTTTCGGGCTTGACGTCACTTATCAACACTGATCTACTACTGAAAGATCTAGACGATTGTCAGTATATTTGTCCACCTAAACTCATCTCCCTAGACCTTTCCATATAACTGCGTGTAACAAATTTTATCATGTTTTGATTTCCTTAACAATGAACACCCAAACAAATACTAATCAAATCCCGGAAATATAAACAGCACACTCTATCATGCAAGTAGCTTCCCTACCACATATTTCACAAGTCCAATCCAGATCTCTGAAATCTTAACTGGGAATAGATTGAGAAAAGAACAGAATAGATCTTAAGCAGAGATGGTATAATATACAGATCAAATGAGTTTTTCTCAATTTGATATAGGTTTCACGGGTTTCTTTTGGGCACTAGAGGGCCTCTTTCGGGTGTTTAATTGATCTACAAGGCGACAACGTACAGCTAGGTCAGCATGTATCTGGATGCAGCAGAAGCTGACGTTGCCTAGCACCTCCAGGTCAGCATATATCTGGATGCAGCAGAGGAGATACATGACTTTTCAGAGAAGATTTCAGAGTCAGACCAAAATTGTGTGTATCGGGACAACATACAGACATTCAAATAGACATGAGCTAATTCTAAGTGATTTTCTTTCCTGAGGTCATGTACTATTTTAGTTCTGAACAAAAACAGCCAATGTTTCCAGTCTTAAGGATAGAGCCTACCAACATATCAGTACTAGAGTCAAACTATTTCGATACTGGTCTTACATGAGTCAGCCCTTGACCATAATGTGAAAATTCATTTAATTTCCCAGTCATGCAACGCCTCTTTTTGTATTTTTCAATTTTTTAATTTTTTTGTATTTTTAATTTTTTTAATGTTTTTGTATTTTTCAAAAATAAAAATTATCCCCCTAAATTTGAGCATAAATAAAAACTACCTAAGAATAGAAAACTTTATGAACAAATTTACCTACGAAGTAAAACAAAAACATGCTCAGTCAGTAAAACGGATCATTTTCAGAAAATCCACAAGCACTTGAAACTTTGAACTGCTGACAGGTTTGGTGAATAAATCGGCAGCATTTGCATCTGTGTCGATTTGCTCTAGTTTAATAAGACCTCTATCAAAGCAGTCTCGTATAAAATGAACTTTAATATCAATGTGCTTGGTTTTTGAGTGGAAGACAGGATTTTTCACAATCTGTATAGCAGCATCGTTATCACAATATATGGTAGTTTTAAGATAAGTCAAACCGTAGTCCTGCAATTGATGCTGCATCCACACCACTTGTGAGCAAGATGCCGAAGCTGCAACGTACTCTGCTTCAGCTGTAGAAATAGCTACCGTTTGTTGCTTCTTGCATTGCCAAGAAATGAGTCGATCTCCCAAAAATTGACATCCAGCAGAGGTGGATTTCCTGTCCTTATCAGTGCCTCCAAAATTACTGTCAGAAAACGCAAACAGGTCAAAATTCGAATCCCTCGGATACCACAGACCAAACCTGGGTCGGCCTTTAAGGTACCGAAAGATTCTTTTAACAGCAGTAAGATGAGAAGTTTAAGGATTAGCCTGATATCGTGCGCAATTGCAGACAGCAAACATAATGTCAGGACGACTAGCCGTCAGATACATCAACGATCCAATCATAGACCTATAAAGTCTTTGATCAACAGAGAATCCTTCAGCATCTTCAGTTAACAACGGTCTTTCTGCCATTGGAGTTTCTGCCGGTTTAGCGTCAGTGAACTTGAATTTCTTCAGCACATCGTCCACATATTTCCCTTGATGAATTAGAATGCCCTGTGAATCTTGTTTAACTTGTAAACCCAAAAACAATGTCATTTCACCAAGTGCACTCATTTCAAACTTCTTTTGCATAACTCTCTCAAAATCTTTGCAAAGCTCCTCACTTGTAGACCTGAAGATAATATCATCAACATAAATTTGAACCAATATTTGATCCTTGCCCACTCTTTTGATAAACAGAGTCTGATCTATTGCGCCTCGTGTGTATCCATGAGCTAGAAGATGTTCTGTCAGAGTAGCATACCAAGCCCTAGGTGCTTGATGCAACCCATATAATGCCTTGTCAAGCTTGTAGGCATATTCTGGATGGTCTGGATGAACAAAACCCGGCGGTTGCTCAACAAAAATTTCTTCCTTCACTTCTCCATACAAAAATGCCGTTTTGACATCCATCTGGTAAACAGTGAATCCCATGAAGGATGCGTATGCTAAGAAAATCCGGATTGCTTCAAGTCGAGCGATAGGGGCATAAACTTCATCATAATCCAGTCCCTCTATCTGTCTGAATCCTTGGACCACTAATCGTGCTTTATTTCGAACAATAACTCCTTCAGAATCTTGCTTGTTTCTGAAAACCCAGCGAGTTCCAAGCTTGCGTTTTCCTTTTAGCAACTCCACAAGTTTCCATACTCCTAGCTTCTCGAACTGGTTTAGCTCTTCGTGCATAGCATCCACCCAGCCTGGTTCCTGCAATGCTACATCAATGGTTTTAGGTTCAATTTGAGAAATGTAGCTAGAATATAAGCACAAATTAATGGTTCCGGATTGGCTTCTGGTCTGAACTCCTGCATTCACGGGACCTATCACGTTCTCAATAGGATGATTTCTTTGAACACTAGTTGGAATAGCGAATTCAGGTATCGTCTCGTCTGGAGATGTGTGTGTGTTACTTGACTCCCCCTCATTAGGTGCTACCGGACTGTGACTCACAAGAGTGGTAACAGTATACTCTTCAGGAATAGGGTCAGCAAACAGTTCTGATCCAGCTGCATTGTGTGAAATTCCACTAGATTGAGCACCTTCAGGAGATTGATGAGACAGAGGATGCTGTGTAAAAACCATTCCCGGCGGATCAATGGTATGATGTCTAACACTTCCTTCTGTCTGTTCTTCTTCTTCAGTATCCCCAAAAGACAACGGTTGTTTTGGAATAGACACACCTGCATCTGAAAAATCACTTGACAAAATATTAAATGATTTAAACAATTCAGCATAATCATATAACCAATCTGGTCCAACTCTAGCATCCGTAGCGTTTTCTTCAAGCCATTCAATGTTGCACGACTCGACGACCTTTTTAGTTACTTTGTTGTATACCCGATAGGCAGAACCTTTCGCATATCCAACAAAGAAACAGTCATCCCCTTTGACCTCAAACTTTCCATTAGAGTCCATAAGTAATAATACACATGGACATCCAAAGATACGAAAGTGTGAAACCGAAGGTTTACGTCCTTCCAGAATCTCATAAGGAGTTTTCATATGACGTTTATTTACTAAAGCATGATTCTGGACATAACAAGCCGTGCTAACAGCTTCGGCCCAAAAGAAACTAGGAAGCTTCGAGTCAGCCAGCATAGTTCGTGCAGCCTCGATAAGAGTACGATTTCTTCTTTCAGCTACTCCATTCTGTTGAGGAGTCCGTGGTGCACTATACTGACGATCAATTCCCTTTTCAGTGCAGAATGTGTCCAAAGTAACGTTCTTGAATTCTGTCCCATTGTCAGATCGAATAACCTTCACCTTGGTACTCGCTTGATTTTCAGCCAGAGTGATGAATTGTTTCACTAAGGCTGCAGTTTCATTCTTGTGACTTAGAAAATACACCCAGGTGTAACGAGAGTAATCATCAACGATTACAAGACAATAAGCTTTCTTGCCAATACTCAACACATTTACTGGACCAAAAAGATCCATGTGAAGTAATTCGAGCACGGCTTTCATTGAGGGTGCAGATTTAGCCTTGTGAGGTTTTCGATGAGCTTTTCCTTTCGCACAAGCAACACATTTTTCAACCAACATGAAATCTTTTATTGGAAGATCACGTACTAGTTGACCTTTAGCCAGTCGGTTCAGATTTTTCATGTTCACATGCCCAAGGCGACGATGCCACAGTAGACCATCATGTTCTGAAATCTTCGAGAATAGGCAAGTAACTTCTTCACACGGTTTCTTGTTCATATCAATCACATAAGCATTTCCTCGTCTCTCTGCTGACATTAAGAACCAATCTTCTGGAATGACAATCCCAGGTTTAAGTACATGACATCCTTTCTTTGTAAAGTGAACTGAATTTCCTCGATCATAAATCTGAGAAATGCTCAACAGATTGTGTTTCAGTTCTGGAACATAGTTAACATTCTCGAAGCTTAAAACGCCGTTTCTTACGGTTCCTTTCAATGTGATCCTTCCTGATTCTCCTCCCGCAAATGAGACATATCCACCATTAAATTCTTTGACATTTACCAGTTGAGATAAGTCTCCTGTCATGTGCCTGGAACAGCCACTATCCATGTACCAGAGGCGCACGGTAGTCCTCCACAGCTGTTCCTGCACAATTAGCGGGATTAGTTAGATTTAGGAACCCAGCCCATAGTGGATCTGGGTTTTCCTTATGCATCAAAATAAGTCACTCTCTGCCACACTAAATTGTCTTTATTTAAAAACTTCGAAGTATTTCTGATGGCAGAATTTCGATAACATGTATGAGACGGATTGGATTGCACAGCCTTAGCTTTAGGTTTCCAATACTTGTTTGACCATTGAGAATTGTAGTTACCAAAAGCTTTATATTGATTTCTTCGAAAATCATTTTGTTGATTTTTTTTTTTCGTTTGGCTGCATTCCAATCTTGATCAGAAGGTTTAGTCTTGCGATAGTTGTTTTTCATTGTCTTAGTCTTCTCAGTCGTCATTGACTCTGAACAACGATATCGGTTAGACTTGACCTTCTGATTTTGTACAAACTTCTCCTTGGATTTGGCACTTGGGAGTTGAACACAGTTTCTGGCAATGTGTCCGGCAATTCCACAATTAAAACATGTTTGCCGTTTCATTGTGTGAGTATTTCAAAAATTTTGATACTTTAAAGAAGAATCTTTGTTTGATTTTGAATGATTTGACGTTTTGATTTTCCTAATATGCTTTGCTTGTGGCTGTTCTGAGCATTTTGATGTCTGCTGATTAGAAGTTACACATTCATGTGATGTTGATGAACAACTTGACACCCTTTCTTTACTGAGATCATCATTTGAAGTTGATGTTTTACTTTCAAAAACATTTTTTAATGACTCTTTATTTGACTCAAATCCCTTTTCTTCTTTATCAAAATCAGTTTCAGTATTTGAACATGCAGAAGTTTCATCAATATGTGTTTCATCAACACATTTATCATGTGAAACTAATTCAGGTTCAATTTCCACTACAGTTTCCAATGGGATCCCACTAGATTCAACATTAGGGATTCCCACTGAGACAGATTCAGAAGAAGAATCATGATACTCCTGATTTTCTTATGAAGAAGTTTCAGTGGTTTCACTGAATGTGTCATGAGGGACCTCACCTGTAACACTATCATCAACCAAAGGGTTAGAAACATCAGATTGACAATTATTAAATGAAGAAAACCCATCATCAGACATATTGTTCAAAGGTTCAACACAAACATTATCAGTTTTGCCCAAAACATCAGGCTCACAAGACGAAACATAAGCAGAGAAAGACGCAAACAAAGACCGACCAAAAGCAATATCAGATTCAGTTTGTTCAAAATAATTTTCAGAATCATTAGTATGAACAACTGGTTCACTCCCAAGAACATCTTCACATTTTACTTCAGATACTTTATCTGCACATGAAGACGAAATGTTAGGATCAATAGAGCCTTTAGAAACAAAATCTATTTGAGCAGACTTCTTTTTCCCATTTGGTTTGTCATTTAATGATGACTTATTGTTTTTGGGACCATAAGTCATTCTACTCTCATTCATCATCTCCTCCTCAGTCATGGGTAAATAAGTATAATTGTTATTATAGGGAGGAGGAGCCTGATTAAAACCCAAACCACGCCCTTTATTTTCCTTGTATGCAAGCTGTTGATCACACAAGTTTTTGACTAATTTGCTGGAAGAATCAAATTTCTTAATATTAAGCTCATTTATTTGATATCTATCTTTGATATCTTCCAGTTCCTTAGTCACAACACACAGTTTCTCCTGAACATACAAGAGTTGAGATGATTTCACACTTACATCATCCTTGAGTTTGATGATGTCTTTTCGCTGAGCTTCAATCTTTTCTTTATAAAGTTTTTCGTTTTTTGATAAAGTAAAGTTTTTATTTTTGATATCTTGATAATCTTGAATTAGCTCAGCATTGTGTATTCTATAAACTTCAACTCTTTCTCTACACTCAGGAGTACAGAAAGCAGAAAGTACCTCTTCTTTGGTGAGACCTTTAACTGGAGCTGAAAGAATCTGGGTCATGAGAGCCAAGTTTTCAGCTGATGCCTCCTCCTCTGGTACAGAAACTTGATCATTTGAGGTCATGAAAGCAATGTTATTTGAAGCAGCTTGATTTTCTGGAGCTGAAATGTTCAGTCGCTCAATTTCTGAATTCCAATCAAAGTTGATGTCGGGCTGAACCACCAAGGCTTGAGCTAATCCCAGTGGCTGAGGACTTCCAGTAGCAGCATCATCTGTTATACTAGATGTGGTCACAAGAGCTCTTCCTCGATTATGTGTTACAGGCTGGATAGGAGTCTGTTCTCTATTAATTGTAGGCTTTGTGCAGTTTCGAGCATAGTGTCCTTCCTCATGACAGTTGTAACAACGTAGTTTAAAAGGCACTGTAGACGCTCCTGTAAATGAAGCACCCCATCTGTTTTTACCAGTTCTTTTCATAAACCTTGTTGCCCTGTATGCAGCCATAGCCATTTGCCAAGTGATATCCATTTCTTCAACATCATCAGGATGAATCTGATGTAGGTCATCACCACACCATTTAGGAGGGTCAATTTTTCCTGTAACAAATGCATTCAAACAGTTTATAACAGAGGCTGTGATATCCAGATTTTCTTTAGACTGTTGTGTAAAGAAAGCAATCATCTCATTTTTCACAGTGGAAGTAGGAGCAACAGAGGATGCATTCACAGCGGAAGCAGAAGCAGCAGTAGAAAGTGATAGAGCAGCTTGTGTAGGAGACCCAGAGTAATAGACATTTGCTGAAGTAGGAGCAGCCTTAGCAGATGCCGCATTGCTAAACATTTGAAATCCTCCTTGAGACAAGAGAGCTACGTTGTTATTGTTTGACGAAGTAGGAGCAACCGAGAATCCTGCAGCTAGCATGTTGTTCTTATGATTGGTTTCTCTTTGTTTATCATCTAGTTCACATGCTTTGATATGAGAAATCATTTCTGACAAACTGCACCTAGCAAGATCTTTTGTTTTCTTGATCATTGCAACATGATGATCCCAACTTTTTGGTAACGCATTCAATAGTTGTCTATTTGTCGAAGCATTTGATGTATGAATTTCTTCCATCTGCATTTGAGTGACCAGTTTGACAAATCTCTGAAGTTGATTATCAACGGTTTCTCCATAGATATGGTTGAAATTGTTGAATTTTTGTCTTAGCAAATTTCTTCGGCTCTCCTTCATGTCCTCATTTCCTTCATAAACATCGATCAGAGATTCCCACAGTTCCTTGGCAGATTTGCAGGTACGAAAGCCAATAGCAATATCTGGACCCAATCCCATGGTCAAATAGGACAATGCTCTTTCATCTTCTTCAATAATACTGAAATCCTCTTCAGTATATTCACTTTTGGCTTTCTTTACTTTTAATCCTGGTTCAGTAGGACTATCTGTCATTATCTCCCTTGGACCTCTCATAATACTTCTCCAAATTTTAGAATCCTTGACCTTCACATGTTGTTCAAAACGCCATTTCCACTCCGGAAAATCATTAGCATCGGTCAACCTTGGAATGCGCGTAGTGGTTCCAACCTTTGAATCCAGTTCTTGTTGTTTGTTAAGGGCAGCCAAGTCAACATTATTTGCAGCCATAATTAATTAATTAATTATTTTAAGTCCAAGAATTTTGTTCACAGTTCAAAGTCCAAAGTCCAAATCACGTTGCCAAGTATCGTTGCGAGTCAAGACCACAGTTGCGAGTCGAGATTAAAAGCAGACAAGTCGAGACCACAATTGATTGCGAGTCGAGACCAAAAACGGACAAGTCAAGACCACAGTTGATTGCGAGTCGAGACAAAAAATGGACAAGTCGAGACCACAGTTGATTGCGAGTCGAGACCAAAAGCAGACAAGTCGAGACAACAGTTGATTGCGAGTCGAGACCAAAAGCAGACAAGTCGAGACAGCAGATGGTTGCGAGTCGAGACCTGCAAAACAAATGTGAGATAAAACTGTTGACTCGTAATCCCTGATTTTCAGCACTTTTCAAAAAATTCAAAGATATCGAAATCTTTGAATTTTCTTTGATCACCAAAACTCCGAGAAATCAGTAAACAACTCTCTGAAATTACACAAACCAAAATCAGTAACTTCTTTCGATAATTTCCAAGAACAGTTTGAAGATTGAATGATCCGTAGACAACAGAACATGCAACCAAAACTGTTATCACTGCAAAACAAACACTACAAAAACTGGATCAGTAGCATAATATGTCCTTGAATCAGAATGATATCAAAACCGAACCAAGATTGGTTTCTTGGCTCTGATAGCAAAATCGTCTGGTACAAGTGCTCACAAATCAATCGCCTTCCTCTAGCTCTCTCTAGGAATTCTGTAACAATGAGGTTCCAAAGGTTCAAACCTAAAAACAAGTTAGAAACTTGTTTTTATACTAACTCAAACCCAATTCCCTACATGGGCTCCCCTTGGGCCTGCTTGGCCCACATGGCCTAAAGCTTGGCCCAAGTGACCTATAAAGGTCCAAAACCTAATATAAACTAACCCGGTAAGGCCCAGTTCGTAACCATAACCCGTTGTGTTAACTTGATGCGTCAGTCTCACACTTTAGGGCCTAACAATCTCCCCCTAGACTGATGCCATCAAATTGTCTTCATAGCATGAATTCAGCAACGTCTTCAACGAAGTCTATGGTTGTCGCTATGCTGCAGATGTTGTGGAAGTTCTTGACTTCTGAACTCTCAGCACTGGGTCTCTTTTCTTCAGCTCTTGTGGTTTGCTTCATATCAGGATCTCGATCAGCATTTGCTTGAAAATCTTGTTAAAAAGAATGTGAGAGGAGGATTCTCAACAGCTCTTTTCTTCTTCGGTCTTTTTCTTTCAAGCAAGTTCACGGTACTTCTTCAAATGTACTTTCACTGTCAGACGGCGTTTCGTATCCGATTCTTTTGACTCAGGTACATCTTGTTGTTGTGCTGCTTCAGGCTTCTTCAGCAACGAGCAACATCTCAATCTTCATCAACCCCTGTTCTTGATTGAAATCAAGTTCTGCACATGCTCACAAACTCATAAGCAAACATTTCTTATGCAACAGGGAGAGTACCATATGAACACTAGGTACATCCAAGTACTTATACTCGGATTTCACAATTTAAATTCTTTCAACTTTTGATGATCAGTCAAATCTTCAAGAACGGTTACATTTTTAATTTTAAGAAAAAACAATTAAAAACTCTATTTTTGGATTTTTGATTTTATAAAAAAAAACAAGACACTATTTTTGTATTTTTTTTTTTCAAATTTTTATTTTTAATTTAAGAACTAAAAACAAATAAAAACTCAAAATATAAACAACTACCATAATATACAATTACAATTGCAATGGGATCAAAATTCGTTCTCAGGCAGACTAAGGAACACTTTTCAGTACGAGCGTAATCAAACTGGTCTATGCGATTGCCAATATGTTTGTCCACTTAAACTTTAACGCTCAACTTTCAATTTTTTTAACTTCGTGATATGCTTAAGGTAATATTATACTATTATACCCGTGTGTCCCATTCCAAGACATACCCCCGCGATCAAGGTAAGCACAACGATTCATCGTAGCAGGTGAGTATACTGATGTCATCCTTTAAGATATCCTGACTGTGTCTAGGTCTGCATATAATCTGTTTTATCATGTTGAGCGTCAAGCCTATCGACATATCGCAGTAGATCCTAATCTTTTCAGCTATGGCACCTTACATGTGTTAGTCAAACCCTTTAACACGAACATTTATTTCACTTCCCATATCATGCAATCTTTCTTTTTGGCTTTTTCACTTTTTAATGTTTTTGTATTTTTCTCATTTCTCCCCCTAAAACAATACATATATATACAGCAAACTCTTTTTATGTTTTTCTTTTTCTGAGTTTTCTACCCCTTAAACTCTATATCTATCTATATGTTCCTCTCCCCCCCTAAATTTGTGCATAAATCTTGTATTTTTGCGCAAATTTACCATTTACTAGAGAAAGAACAATTTATATACAAAGTAATGAACTAAGAAAGAAAAAAAATATTTTTGCTTAACCGTTCCGTAATTAGATTGAAGACTAATCAAATTCAAATCAAATTACTGAATTTAAACGGTACCTTTTGCTGATCATTTCTTATTTCTCTAATCTCCTCCAAAGGAAACATATCATCTGTAAAAAAAATTTGAACTTTTTGCAACAATGAAATGTTACCCGTTTTTATCTCTGGAACAACCGCTATCAACATTCCAGAGATTGTCAACAGTTCCTCCTTGGTTGTTCCTGAAAGGTAAGGAGATTAGTAAGACATGGGTACCCAGGCCATCGTGGTCCTGGGATTTCCTGAAGCATCAAAATAAGACACTTCTGTTAAACACAAGTCCCCTTTCGTTTCAAGGATTGGAGACGTTGCTACCTTGGATTTGGGTTTCCAAATCTGTTTCGGTTTAACAAACGTGTTTGTTGCCGTCGGTTGAGCAACTTTAGCTGTTTCAGATTTGTTAGTTTTAGAAGCACATTTTTGTTCCTGAAAAGCTTTGCGTTTGTTTTTGGCAGCGTTCCAATCCCCATCAGAAGGTTTAACCTTGGGATTCACATTCTTCATTGCCTTAGGTGATAATACCTTCATAGGCTTAGAATGGTAGTTATCCTTAGGTGTAACCCTCTGATTTTGAGCATAATACAGTTCATGAGGACGTCGTGTGCAGTTTCTAGCAATATGACCCGCAATGCCACAGTTGTAGCAAGTTTGTCTTTTCATCGGAAAGACGTTTTGAGCAGCTTGATTCGCTCTAGCAGGTCCTGAAGGACAAACCGGTCCTTTCTGTGCTTGTTTGTGTTGCACATTTCCTGCAGACGAAGATGAATTTGGGTGCCTGTACTTGTCGTTTGCAGGGGCCTTCTGTTGTGGAGATTTCCTTTGATTCTTCTTGTTTTCCTTAGACTGCAAGTCTTGTTCAGAAATCTCACCAGTCTTTCTGAAACCCTTGTTAGCACAGTCAAATGCATATTTCTCACATTTGCCATTACAGACTGGCTTAACAAAGACATTTTTCACATCACGGGCCTTTTGAGGACTATTACTGCCCGTTGAGGACTGTGGAGAGCCTGATCGTCTTTGATGTTTAGGCTTCTTATTTCCGCGTCCTTTACCTACTCGTTTCGGCTCTTGTTGCTTGATCTGAACTTTGTCATCACTAACAAAAGGTTCAGATTGTTTAGCTTGTGCACTTGGAGCCTTGTTCACGCATGTCTTCTCTTCATCCTTCATGTCATCAGCTTTGACAGAATCGGAGAGTTCTGGTTTGTCGGAAGAAATACCAGAAACTTTAGCAGAAACTTCAGCTGAAACATTTGACGAATTTTCAGCACAAGACGGTTCTGCACATGACACCCTTGAGCTGAATTCACTAGAATCAACCGATTCCAATTTCTTAGAATCAGCTGCTTCAGGTGATTTGCATTTGGAATTAGATGGTTCAGCTGGCTCATTCGTTTCGTTTGCCATTTCAGTCTCTGTTACACAAGCATCAACGTTTTCGCCCAAACCATCAGGCCTGAAATTAATCATAGAGTGAAAAAATGAGCCAAAAATGTCACACACATGAGAATTTGATGCTTGTTCATCTCCAACGACACCTTCAACTTTAACTTCATCTGCAAGGGAAGATGAAGCATTAGGATCAAAAGTACCCTTTGAAATAAAATTTACCGAAGGAGTCACTCGTTTATTAACAGGTCTGCTGTTGATTGATGACTTATCAGTTTTAGGACCGTAAGCCATCTTGTCCTCATTCATCAGTTCCTCCTCAGTCATGGGTAAATATGTGTAGTTATCATTGTAAGGAGGAGGAGCCTGATTGTAACCCAATCCACACCCTTTCTTTTCCTTGTATGCGAGCTGTTGATCACACAAGTTTTTGACTAATTTGCTGGAAGAATCAAATTTCTTAATGTTAAGTTCATTTATTTGATATCTATCTCTGATATCTTCCAGTTCCTTAGTCACAGTGCACAGTTTCTCCTGAACATATAAGAGTTGAGATGATTTCACACTTACATCATCCTTGAGTTTGACGATGTCTTTTCGCTGAGCTTCAATCTTTTCTTTATAAAGTTTTTCGTTTTTTGATAAAGTAAAGTTTTTATTTTTGATATATTGATAATCTTGAATTAGCTCAGCGTTGTGTATTCTATAAACTTCAACTCTTTCTCTACACTCAGGAGTGCAGAAAACAGAAAGTATCTCTTCACGAGTAATTTCTTGAGCCGCGGGTTTGTGAAACACAAATGCCATAATTTCAGCGGGTGATTGATACTTTTGTTCTTCTCCTCAAAACACAAATCAAACGAGAACCCGTGTACTCGCTAACTCAAACCCTTTGCAAGCGAATGATCCCGCTTTCTGAACCGCACCTCAAAATCTGTCAGAACTTATCACAACCAAACAAACAAACCCCTTTTTTTATTTATTTTTTTTTATATTTTTTTATTATTAATTAAGAATTTATAAAAGTATACTTATTATTATTATTATTATTATTATTATTAATGATTATGCAATGATTAGCTTATGATTTATTAATAATTATTATTATATTAAAATCTAAAACCTTAAAATTAAAAGTCCAAATGATGATACCAGTCCGTCTTCTCCGATCAAAAATAGCAAAAACCCTAATTTCAATTCTCAGCCACCAAGACCTTTCTTGATGAACGGAACACGGTGAGGTGGTACGGTGGTAATAGGAGGACGGCGGTCAGTGATGAGGATGATCGGATGTGGTGGTTGACGGTGATATGATAAAGGCGATGGTCGGAGGTTGAAAGACGATGATGAAGATGGTGGTGGTGCTCGGAGATGGTGGTCGTCGGAGTAGAACGTCGGAGATGGAGAAGATGATTGCTACTCGAAACAGTTGCAGGTGTACGGTGATTGGAGGATGGTGATTGCGAGGAATGTTATGAATATGAACTTTGAAGATGGTGCTCCGGTGATGATGAGGATCTGTTAGGGTAAAGCAATGGAGGTTATTGTCGAGACCTATGTTCGAAAACTATGTTGAAATGAGAAAATGACTCGAGAATGAGATTGCGACTCGAGACCTATTGTAGAGATAATTCAGTGAGTCGAGACCTTGAGAGCGGTTGCGATTCGGAACTATGAACGTTGTGAAGTCGACACCGTTGAAAAGATAGGACTCGAAATCGTGAAGTCGAAACAGTGAAGGCGGTTGCGAGTCGGAACCGAGGTTGCGACTCGAGATCGTTTGGGAAGACGAAGAGTCGAGACCGTGAGGTGATGAGTCGAGACCTTGGCAGCAGATGATAACTGACGAGTCGAGACCTTGGTTGAGAAGACTCGAGACCGATGAAGGAGGTTGTTGAAGGGGACTCGAGACCTCACAGTGGAAGTAAAGACCTTGAAAATTGTTGTAGAGATGTTGAAGGCAGTGAGTCGAGACCAATTTTGAAATAAAAAAATGGTTTTTAAACACAATTTTTAAGTCAAACCAATCACGGAAATTTTGGGATTTAAAAAATTTTGTGATTTCGAAAATTTTGGAAAGATTACAACGAATCTTTTAAAAATTTCAAAAGGAAAATTTCCGTTTATCTTATAACAACTTTCAAACAAATCAAAAGCCAAAAGATAGTGATTTTAGATAAAATACGATGAACTCTCCGAAGAACGCGAAGAACACCAACTCAAAAATAACAAAAATCTTGAATCCTTGATATCACACCGAGCCTAGAAACAGGTTCTAATGGCTCTGATACCACTTGTAAGTCCCGTGAACCGGATCTTTCAATGATATCAAACAATCACCAAGTTTGTGCGGAATCCAAACTTGGTGAGATTCAAGATAAATAGAAAAACAAGAAATACGAAGAACACAACGAATCACCTTTAAACACTTGCACACGATTCTATTACTATGAACTAGCAAAATCGTCTGGTACAAGTGCTCACAAATCAATCTCCTTCCTCTAGCTCTCTCTAGGAATTTTGTAACAATGAAGTTCCAAGAAGTTCAAACCCTAAAACAAGTTAGAAACTTGTTTATATACATAGACAAGCCCACTTCCCTACATGGGTCCCCTTGGGCCTGCTTGGCCCACATGGCCTAAAGCTAGGCCCAAGTGACCTATAAAGGTCCAAAACTTAAAATAACTAACCCGGTAAAGCCCAGTTCGTAACCATAACCCGTTGTGTTAATTTGATGCATCAGTCTCACACTTTAGGGCCTAACATTGTTTTGTTAGATTATCCTTTAGGGTTTCCTGGTGACAATCTATAATTTACACAAATGCACACGTGTTAGTATAATAACCCATTTTAACATTAGTAATACCCTCCCCGAGACGGCATTCCAACGACTACGTCGGGCAGAACCACGACAGCCGTTACGGAACCCTAGATCAATCGGTCAGAGTATCTAATACGTATCCAGGGGTTATGATACTTACAATGGAGCAGAACTTCGTTATTTAGGGGGTATTATACCCGAGATTATGCCTACACTTTAAGAAATTTGAGATTTGAGAAAGAAATGAACGACGTAAACTGAAGGCCCAAGCTCCAGCTTTATAGGGGCTGAGTTTGGGTTTCTCGCGGCCCGCGTAAAAGTAGGAAAAGGCCTACGCGGCCCTCGTCAACGCTGGTCAACAGCGTAGCTGATCCGGGTCAGCTTCCTAGCCTCGACGTGTGTCTGCCACGTGGCAAGACCAGGCTGCGCCATCTTTTACCCTATCGCGGCCCGCGTAAGGGTCAAGGGTGGCTTACGCGGCCCGCCTCAACTCCAAAATTTCCATTTTAATTTATTTTAATAATATTTAAGGTATTCGGGGCCCGTTTTCACGTATAGGGTGTATTTTAGGACATATTGGGATATTTTAAAATATATTAGGGTGTCAGAAAATTTATGAGGGTGTCGGTTTTCTTTAGGGTTGTTATATCCTCCACACCTTGTTTTAGAGCTCGTCCTCGAGATCTACTGAAATAGGTGTGGATATTTGCTTTGCATTTCTGATTCAAGCTCCCATGTGTACTCAGGTCCTCTTTTGGAGTCCCACTTCACTTTGACCAGAACTAATCTCTTGTGCTTGAGGTTCTTGACTTTCCTGTCTTCAATTTGCAGAGGCCTTTCTACAAACTTGAGTTGTTCATTTACCTCTATGTCCTTAAGAGGTACTACCAGTGATTCATCAGCTAAGCAATTCTTAAGATTAGATACATGAAATACATCATGTATTCCTGCCATTTCCTCTGGCAGTTGTAGCTGATAGGCTACTGATGTGTGTAAAATGCAACATATAAATTACATCAAATAAGGCATAAAACTAACCCTTTTTTAGTACTAATATTGGAAAAAGAGTGTTTTTGTCTTCCTTTTGTATTTTCAGGATTAAATGAGCTCAAAAACGCAAAAGAAGCAAAAAGACAGCTAAATCCAACATAAATACAAGAAAAGGAATATTAGTGGACTGCCCGAACCCTCAACGGCACCTTCCAAAGCAAAATAAAGAAAACAGAAGACTGAACACGCCCCGTGCTCAGCCAGCACGGGGCCGTGCCCAAGAAGCAGCAGAAAAGACAAAACTATAGAAGCTTCTATTGCCCATCACGGGGCCGTGCTCAGCGGACACGGGGGCGTGTCGGAAGTACAGCAGGCGCATTTATTGTAATTGCGAATTACAATTAATGAGGAGAGAGAGTGTCAGACAGACACGGGGCCGTGCCCAGCGGACACGGGGCCGTGTCCAGCTCTCTGTTCAGCCTATAAATAGGAGTGCTTGGATTCATTTCATCTCATCCCTTGGCACACCACCTCTCTCACACTTCATCCACCACCCACCACCATCACAACACCATCATCCACCACCATCATCCATTGTCCATCATAGAGTGTGTGAGTCGTCTCGGGATCCAAGATTGATCGTAAGAGTTCTTGACAATCAAGGCCATGTTTGCCTAAGTCTCTTACATCACTTGGTGAAGACAAAGTGTCTAGTATAATACTTTTTATTTCTAATCTTTTGCACTTTTTATTTGGTTTTGTATTAATGACTTTAATAACTAGTTACTTATGTTGAAGGTGATCTTTCCTTATCGTTTGTCCGTGGTGTCTTGGCATTATTTTACTGTCTATATAAAATAAAGGATTTTCACCATTCATATCTCCACGGTCTATATGGAGATATGTTGGCTACCTGGTAGGGGGTTAAGGGAACGGTTTGGTAAAGGTCTTGCCATTGTTCAGCGTTTAGAGGTCCTGCAATGGACCTGGGTCAAATTTAGTAGGACCTCCTTCAATACTTCACGGTATTGGATGGCGGGGGTCCAAACTCTTTGACCCCCTCATAAGTTAACTACTATTAATACTATAACCCGGCTATTTAGGACTGTATCCCTGCTGACTCAGACTACTTAGCCGAGGGTAACGTCACCGCCAAAAGCGGGGCCTACCACAATACTGCATTAATAACTTAATTCATTATCTTCCAATAATCCACCCTTTTAGGATTGTATCCCTGCTGACTCAAACTACTGGGGTGAGGGTAACATCGCCTTCAAAAGAGGGGCCTACTACAATAACTAAGATAATCTCTTAATTATGTGCAAAAGTGCGGAAATAATCAAAGGTTATACTAGATACGAGTCGGAACCAAGTGATTCATCTTGTCTATCTGTTTTTATTTTATTTTATTTTCAGCAATTTAGTTAGTTTTATTTTTCTTAGTTTAAAAACATTTTTCTAAACTTTTATTTTGGTTCGACGTTGAGGATAAACCGGTACTAAAAGCTCTTGTGTCCTTGGACGACCTCGGTATCTTACCAACGCTATACTACACTCAACGATGGGTGCACTTGCCCATATGTGTGTTTAGTGTTAGTGAAATATCGTGTTTTATAAATTTAAAACTTGGCTAAAATAAGTGTTAAAAAAGGGCTTAAAATATACACCTAATATATACGACACTTTATCGCACATCAAGTTTTTGGCGCCGTTGCCGGGGACACAAGGATTTTAAGAAAGTTAGGAATCAACGGCCTAATCATCCTTTATTTTTCTTTTTAATTTTTTAGGATTTTCTTAGTTTTTCAGCTTCTGTAGAGCTCAGCACGGGCCGTGCCCGCTGAACACGCCCCCGTGCTCAATCATTGGAACTGGCAATCCTGTTTACATCAGACAGTAAGCTGAACACGGGGCCGTGCCCACTCAACACGCCCCCGTGCCCAAGTTTCAGTTACTGAAAACAGAACCGTTAGATCCCGACGGTTGGTAATTTCTGACATAAACATGAGTGATAGTAATTATTTTTACTTTCGGCACTCTTATGGTACGTGGTGTCAATTATGTGGTGGCGAACATGAAGAAGTAAAATGTTACTTCCTAAATTATAGGCCCCACTACATGGACCCACCATCTTCTCACAACTTTAAGAGGGGCGAAAGTAAAAATAAGCACTATTTCTCCCTCGAATGCGCCCAGCCAGATATTCTAGGGGAAATGCTCCTTAGCGAGTTATTTCAACTAGAAGAGCTAGTTCTGAAATGGTTAGAAGAGCTTGGGAAGGATTTTATTGATCCACCCCAAGACGATACCCATGAAGAAATGTTGGAACCGCATTCCGACAACCTCGTTGCTCCCGAAGGTACCTTTGTACCTAGCAAAGACTTGGACGATAGTCGTCCCTGTGTCGATTGTGCCGTGAAGGACTCTCCATCGACTTCGTTCGGTGCATACATAGACCTGAGCGATTCGGCATATACCTTCTTTAACAAGAGCCCGGGAAAGGGTTGGACTTGTCCACCTAGAATGAAAATAGGAATTACCCTCACCGACAACCTCTTGCGTTCTCGCCTTAGTCTAGGACAATTAAGGTATATTAGGCACTTTGGGGTTGTTCCAACCAGTAAGGAACCACCCGAGATCCTTGAAGTAACAAAAACTCCATAAAGCAGCCTCCAGACACGGGGCCGTGTCCAGGTCAACACGCCCCCGTGCTCATTAAAAAAAGATTCTCTGCGGATTTGGTCAGAATATGGACAAAAGGTGTCAGGATTTCCTCTGAACACGGGGCCGTGTCCAGTCAACACGGGGCCGTGCCCAGGGCACTGTCGTTTTCTTTAAATGCAGCCTGATTCCTGCTCATTTTGACCACCTCAATTGACAGAGATCCCTGGGATTTTCACTCATACCATCCTAGGTAAGTGTTAAAAGAAGGTTCCAAGGGACCCTCTTGTCCTTTCCACTTTTACTCATTTCCTCCTCTTTCAATTTTTTTCAAAATGTCCTCCATGGAAGCTTGGAAATCCCTTGATTCCAACCCTCTAAGTGAAGTTTGCAAGATTATTTGCTAAAGATTCTGGCTTAAAGTTAGTTGTATAACTTTGTTTTAAATTATCTGAGCTTAAAACCAGCTAGAAATCATAAAAATAATTTAAAACTCCAAGAGTCTTTAGCCAAAAATCCTGCAGACAAATGGACACGGGGCCGTGCTCAACGAGCACGGGGCCGTGTCCAGGGGCTCTGTTTTGTAAAAATTTAGCTTTCTTCGGTTTTCTTCGCAGAAAATGGCAAGCAGAACAAGCGGATCATCTTCAAGGAATAACCGACAAGGGAGGAGATCTTCAACAGTAGAAGACTCTCTTGTAAACTACGTTTACGCTCTAAGGGAGGCTATTGATGAAATGACGGGAGTGGAAGAAGCATTGGTCGACCGTATCAACCATCTTACTGTGGGGCTGGAGGGCTGTCTCCATGAAGTAAACCTCTTGCACCAGAGGTTGAACCTTCTCGCCTCCCCGCCTTTGGTACCTATAATAACCCAAAGGGCGTGGAACATGGTGCCCGAAGTTGTCATTCCAGCTGAATGGTACGCCATGCACCAAGAGCTTCCGCGAAGAGTGGTGCAAGGAGTTCCGGTGAATGTTCCCCCTCAACCACCAACAGTGGAGGAAAATGAAGCCGCATTCTTCCTTCCTAGGGAGATCGAAGAATGGCTTTAAACAACGGTTAGGGAAGAATTCGTTCGGCTAAAAGTCCTACTATATCGGGAAACCATTCTCGAAATTTTCTTAAAATAGTAGGACTCCTTATGATAACCTCGTGTACCCGCTGACCTATCTAGATAAGTTTTAGTTTTATTTTAATTTAGGATTATGTAAGTTCTCTCTATGATGAAATGAAATGATGGTTTTAAGGTTTGGATGGTTTGTAATGAATAAAACACACTCATAGTGGTAAAGGATGAAAAGGGGAACGAGAACAATGATCCCATGCACAAGAACGAGGCAACCCGGCAATCCTCTCCATTACAGAAGGTTCAACACGGGCCGTGCTCAACCAACACGGCCCCGTGCCGAACCACCTGCAGAAAACGCCCAGTTCAGGTACCTGGACACGGGCCGTGTTCACCCAACACGCCCCCGTGTCCAGACTTCTGTTTCTCTTATTTTAATTTTGTTACTGGCACTTGAACACGGGGCCGTGCCCGGATAACACGGGGCCGTGTTCAGTGCCCAGTAACACAAATTTTTGCTTTTTAAACACTATTTTACACATCTAATCAACCTAAAAATTTATTTTTGGGACACATTGAGGACAATGTGTAATTTAAGTGTGGGGGGGATGCTAAAACCTTGAATTTTGCAAGTCCTAAAATACAAGCCTTACACAAAACTCTATTGGAACCGCTAATCACCCCAAATTTTTTTCAAAAATTTCAATTTTTTTTTACTTGTCTAGGTTTAACTCGGAAAATTCAAGTTCTCAAAAAAAAAAAAAAAAAAAAAAAAGGGTTATATTTTTACAAATTTACAACCGATAGCGTAGTGATAAAAAGAACCAACATAAGAAAATTATGAAAAGGCATAGCAAACTTACTTAAAATTTGATTATATACTTGATCACATAAAAACCCATTCCCACAAAAGTGAGTTTTGAGCCTTTATTGAGCACAAAATTACATATCATTTGACTAAACGCTCATTTTTCGTTTCTTGTGTGAATAGCCGCTTGGTTCTTACGACTCTAGAACTTGCCATAACAATACATTCCCGGTCCTTATCAACTTAAACCCGAGTAAGTAAATGATGGAGGCATTAGGACTAACCCTTTTCATTTCTACACCATTATTTTTCTTTTTCCTTTACCACCTACCCAAAAAATCCCCCTAGTTAGCCCCTTTGAGCCTAAACCTTTTCGTTTCATCACCCAAACAAAAACCCTTTCATCCACCAAAACCTTTTTCATTTTTAACCCTTTATTTTAGTAACAAGTTCGGTTCTTCGTAAAAATATATATATATATATATATATAAAATTTTGTGATAATGATGAAGCAAAAAGAAAATAAACAAACAAGTTAATCAAAAATAACTTAGTTTGAATAAAAGCTTCATCAAAATAAAAAGTTGTAAAAATACGAAAACCAACACTTGTTACGCTTTTAGCCTTTTTTTTTTTTTCTACTAACCACTAACCCAACCACCTACCTTTAACCCTAGCCTAACCCTTAACCCACAAAGTCCTCTTGATATCTACAAAGGTATAAAAGTTAAAAAGGAGGAGGATTGATTTCTTGGCAAGCCTATGGTAGGAATAAGTTCCATGCCGCTCTCGAGTGATTCACTAAAAATACACCTTCGGCCGAGTGTGAGTGATTTCCCCGCGAGGTATGTGAACTTGTATATAAATAGAATTTTAAAAAGGCATGTTATGCCCAAATAAGTAATTTCTTTTATGAAAAGTTCTAAATAAATCATTACGAATAGGAGTGTAAATAAATAAAAATAAAACCCAAAAAGATCTTGGAAATCCCAACACTCTACGACAAGCCCAAAACCTTCTCTTCTACCTATTTCATTTGGGAGTGTAAGCCACATATTAAAGAGTTTTGCTTGAGGACAAGCAAAAGTTCAAGTGTGGGGGTATTTGATGTGTGTAAAATGCAACATATAAATTACATCAAATAAGGCATAAAACTAACCCTTTTTTAGTACTAATATTGGAAAAAGAGTGTTTTTGTCTTCCTTTTGTATTTTCAGGATTAAATGAGCTCAAAAACGCAAAAGAAGCAAAAAGACAGCTAAATCCAACATAAATACAAGAAAAGGAATATTAGTGGACTGCCCGAACCCTCAACGGCACCTTCCAAAGCAAAATAAAGAAAACAGAAGACTGGACACGCCCCGTGCTCAGCCAGCACGGGGTCGTGCCCAAGAAGCAGCAGAAAAGACAAAACTATAGAAGCTTCTATTGCCCATCACGGGGCCATGCTCAGCGGACACGGGGGCGTGTCGGAAGTACAGCAGGCGCATTTATTGTAATTGCGAATTACAATTAATGAGGAGAGAGAGTGTCAGACAGACACGGGGCCGTGCCCAGCGGACACGGGGCCGTGTCCAGCTCTCTGTTCAGCCTATAAATAGGAGTGCTTGGATTCATTTCATCTCATCCCTTGGCACACCACCTCTCTCACACTTCATCCACCACCCACCACCATCACAACACCATCATCCACCACCATCATCCATTGTCCATCATAGAGTGTGTGAGTCGTCTCGGGATCCAAGATTGATCGTAAGAGTTCTTGACAATCAAGGCCATGTTTGCCTAAGTCTCTTACATCACTTGGTGAAGACAAAGTGTCTAGTGTAATACTTTTTATTTCTAATCTTTTGCACTTTTTATTTGGTTTTGTATTAATGACTTTAATAACTAGTTACTTATGTTGAAGGTGATCTTTCCTTATCGTTTGTCCGTGGTGTCTTGGAATTATTTTACTGTCTATATAAAATAAAGGATTTTCACCATTCATATCTCCACGGTCTATATGGAGATATGTTGGCTACCTGGTAGGGGGTTAAGGGAACGGTTTGGTAAAGGTCTTGCCATTGTTCAGCGTTTAGAGGTCCTGCAATGGACCTGGGTCAAATTTAGTAGGACCTCCTTCAATACTTCACGGTATTGGATGGCGGGGGTCCAAACTCTTTGACCCCCTCATAAGTTAACTACTATTAATACTATAACCCGGCTATTTAGGACTGTATCCCTGCTGACTCAGACTACTTAGCCGAGGGTGACGTCACCGCCAAAAGCGGGGCCTACCACAATACTGCATTAATAACTTAATTCATTATCTTCCAATAATCCACCCTTTTAGGATTGTATCCCTGCTGACTCAAACTACTGGGGTGAGGGTAACGTCGCCTTCAAAAGAGGGGCCTACTACAATAACTAAGATAATCTCTTAATTATGTGCAAAAGTGCGGAAATAATCAAAGGTTATACTAGATACGAGTCGGAACCAAGTGATTCATCTTGTCTATCTGTTTTTATTTTATTTTATTTTCAGTAATTTAGTTAGTTTTATTTTTCTTAGTTTAAAAACATTTTTCTAAACTTTTATTTTGGTTAGACGTTGAGGATAAACCGGTACTAAAAGCTCTTGTGTCCTTGGACGACCTCGGTATCTTACCAACGCTATACTACACTCAACGATGGGTGCACTTGCCCATATGTGTGTTTAGTGTTAGTGAAATATCGTGTTTTATAAATTTAAAACTTGGCTAAAATAAGTGTTAAAAAAGGGCTTAAAATATACACCTAATATATACGACACTTTATCGCACATCAGCTACAGGTCATATTCTTCTAATAATCTCAAAATGTCCAACATACCTGGGGCTTAGCTTTCCCCTTTTGATGAATCTTACTACTCCTTTCCAAGGAGAGACTTTTAACAATACTTTATCTCCTATTTGAAATTCCTACGGTTTGCGTCGGTTATCAGCATAGCTCTTCTGTCGATCACGTGCTGCTTTCAGTCGTTCTTTGACTTGAATAATTTTGTTAGTCGTTTCTTGCACTATCTCAGGTCCAGATAGTTGCTTTTCCATAATTTCTGCCCAACAGACTGGGGTTCGGCACTTTCATCCATAAAGTGCTTCGAATGGTGCAGCATTGATACTTGTGTGGTAACTGTTATTATAGGAAAATTCTATTAAAGGTAAATGATCGTCCCAATTACCTCAGAAATCAATTACACAAGCTCTGAGCATGTCTTCCATTGTCTGAATTGTCCTTTCGCTTTGTCCGTCTGTTTGAGGATGATAAGCTGTGCTTAGATTTAACTTGGTTCCCATGGCTTTTTGGAAACTTGACCAAAAATGAGAGGTAAAACGACTATCCCTATCAGAAACAATTGATAAAGGTATTCCATGTAATGAAACTATTTCATTTACATACAATTTAGCTAGCTGTTCCATACTGAAAGTTTCTTTCATTGGTAGGAAATGAGCTGACTTGGTTAGTCTATCTACAATCACCCAGATTGTATCATTACCTTTCCTTGTTTTGGGTAATTTGGTAACAAAATCCATTGTTATCAATTCCCATTTCCATACGGGCATTTCTAATTGTTGCAGCAATCCTGAGGGTTTCTGATGTTCAGCTTTAACTTGTGAACAGGTTAAACATTTAGAAACATAGGTTGCTATGTCCTTTTTCATTCCTATCCACCAGAAATTCTTTCTTAAATCCTGGTACATTTTATCATTTCCTGGGTGCATCGTATATTTAGACTTATGGGCTTCTTCTAATATACGATGACATAGGTTTCCTAATTTCGGTATCCACATTTTCTTCTTATGGAATCTCCAAATTCCATCTGTGCCTTGTTCTAATTCCTTAATCATACCTTTTAATTTTTCAATATCGTCCTTGATTACTGATTCTTGTGCTCTTCTAATTTGATCATTTAAATCTACTCGTAGATTTAATTTGAGAGAACGTACCCTTTTTGGCTTTTCATGATACTTTCGGCTTAAAGCATCAGCAACTACATTTGCTTTTCCTTCATGATACTGGATATCACAATCATAATCACTAAGCATTTCCATCCAGCGTCTTTGTCTCATATTCAATTCTTTTTGCCCAAAAACATATCTTAAACTTTTATGATCAGTGAATACGGTAAACTTACTACCATAAAGGTAATGTCTCCAAATTTTAAGGGCAAAAATTATAGCTCCTAATTCTAGATCATGGGTTGAATAATTCTCTTCATGATTCTTAAGTTGTCTAGATGCGTAAGCTATAACCTTTTGGCGTTGCATCAATACACATCCATAACCTAGTTTGAAAGCGTCACAATAGACTACAAAGTATTCAGTTCCTTCTGGTAACGCTAGTATGGGTGCATGGGTTAGTCTTTGCTTAAGAATTCTAAATGCTTCTTCTTGTTTTGGTCCCCATTCAAACTTAATGGATTTACAGGTTAACTTAGTTAAAGGAATGGCTATTCTAGAAAAATCTTGAATAAATCTTCTATAATAACCGGCCAATCCTAAGAAACTTCTAACCTCGGTTGGTGACTCAGGGGTTTTCCATTTGGTAATCGCCTCGATTTTTATGGGATCCACATGAATTCCTTCATGATTAACTAAATGTCCAAGAAACTGTACCTGCTCTAACCAAAATTCGCACTTTGAAAATTTAGCATAAAGCTTTTCCTTTCTTAATAGACTTAGAAGTGCGTGCAAATGCTTTGCATGTTCATCTTTACTTTTAGAGTAAATGAGAATATCATCAATAAAAACAATTATGAATTTATCCAAATATGGTTTACATATTCGGTTCATCATGTCCATAAATGCGGCTGGGGCATTGGTTAAACCAAATGGCATGACAGTAAATTCATAATGGTCATACCTTGTTCTAAATGCGGTTTTAGGAATATCCTCTTCCTGTACCTTTAATTGATGATATCCTGACCTTAAATCGATTTTAGAGAAAAATCGAGCTCATTGCAGTTGATCGAACAGATCATCGATTCTCGGTAATGGGTACCGATTCTTAATTGTGACTTTGTTCAATTCACGGTAGTCAATGCACATACGCATTGATCTGTCCTTCTTTTTAACGAATAAAATTGGTGCTCCCCATGGCGACGAACTTGGCTGTATAAATCCTTTCTCCAACAATTCGTCTAACTGTTTCTTCAATTCCTGCATTTCGGTGGGTGCCAAACGGTAGGATGCTTTGGCAATTGGTGCTGTTCCGGGTAACAGATGGATTCTGAATTCAACTTCTCCGTCTGGTGGTAGTCCTGGTAAGTCTTCTGGAAATACATCTGAAAACTGGGACACTACTGGAATATCTTTTAGTTCTTTTCCTTTAGTGTTAGTGATTATAGAAATCAAATACACTATAGATCCTTTTCTTATATAACTTGTAGTTCTCATCACAGAGATGAATTTCGTGGATCTAGAGGGTTTATCTCCTTTAATTGTGATCTTTTCACCCTTTGGTGAATTTACTTGGATTGACTTTTGATCACATAAAATACTGGCTTTATTGGCTATTAACCAATCCATTCCTAAAACGACATCAAATCCTGCCAGATTCATTGGGTAAAGGTTTGCAATAAACTTTTGGTTTCAAAATTCTATTCTTGCTCCCTGCAAGATTTCAGAAATCCTAACCGTTTCTCCATTCGCTGTCTCGATTAGACATTCTTGTGGTAGTTTAGTTAATGACTGATTTAGAAGTTTGCAAAATGAAGTATTAATAAAACTTTGTTTTGCACCAGAGTCAAATAATACTTTAGCAAAAACATCATTAACTAAAATCGTACCGGCTATCACGTCTGGAATCATCTTGGCTTCATCTGCAGTCAGAATGAATGCTCTAGCATTTTTAGTGTTCTTGTTGTTCGTAGTTGGAGCCAATTTCGGACAGCTCGGCTTGATGTGGCCTTGTTCCCCACAGTTGTAGCATATCCTGTTGTTGGCTTTCCTCCTGCAGTCTTCTTCCTTGTGTCATGATATTTTGCAGAAATTGCAATATATGGAGCATCTCCCAGAATGCTTCCTTTTGCAATACTTGCAATAAGGTGCAGATGTGGAACCTACATTTTTCCCACGGTTGGAATTTCCAGATCGGAATTCCTGGGTAAGTCTTTGAGCTAGGTTTCTTTTCTGGTCTTCTTCTCTAGTACAGATTAACTCATCTGTCAAGGTATTTGCTAGTTCTACAGCTTCTTCTATGGTTTGCGGTCTAGCTGCCTTGACTACATGTCTAATTTCTCCGATTAATCCCTATATGTAACGGGAGATTAATACCGGTTCAGGTGATGCAAGGGTTGGTACTATTCTAGCATATTTTAAAGAATGTGGTAGTATAACCCTTACTATCTACCCCTGTCATCCTAAGGTTCAAAAACTTATTTGCTATATGTTCCTTTTCATTGGGAGGGCAGAATTTCCTTTCTACCATATTCTTAAATTCTTCCCATTCCATATTATAAATCCTATCACTTCCTCTAGACTGGAGGATAGTGTTCCACCATTCTAAGGCTGAGTTCTTAAATAGATTAGAAGCAAACATTATTTTGTCTTTTTCAGCACACTTGCTTATTTTTAAAACAGCCTTAGTCTTTTCTATCCAGCGTAGAGTTGCAATGGGTCCTTCATTGCCCGGGAATTCTATTGCTTTGCAGGACCAGAATTCTTTGTGAGAACAACCATAAGGTGGTTCTTCTTCTTTTGGGAATGGGCGCTTGAAATACAGGTCCATTGTTTACGCTATTTTCTGGTTCAGTTGGTCGCTTACTGCTATGTTTACTTTTATTATCGGCATCCTTAATAGTTTGAAGAATAAATGACATTGCATCTATAATTCCTTGTGCCACTATGTGTTGGATAGCACTATTATCCACTTGGTTTCCATTGTTATTGATGCTCGGATTTTCATTAACCAAGTTAATGTTACTCTGGTTATCATTATTCAGATTTCCTTGAATTCCTTCGTCGGCCATCTGAATTTTAAACATTTACTATGTATTAATATCACAAAATAATATTTAATGTAGCCAATCACATGACACGCATTTTGATCAAAAGTGTAGATCATTGCGACTTTACTCTATTCATATATTATGCATCTATTACACACCCGTACTGAAATTAAAATTACAATATCAACTGAAATTTAAAGTTACACTACTAATAATAGGCATCAGTAGTTTTTTTTTTTCATACACATACACACATATTATTATTATTATTTTATTAGTATTATTGTTATTACTAACGTTTCCACCATCACATTCATGGATATGGATTCACCCAGAAATCCATATTGCGTTCATCGTACTTCCAGACGAGTCGCTCTCCCACCTGTCTCATTCTTTCACTATTTTCTAAAATTTCCTCACCAAATGTCCTAAGTTCTTGTACATTTTCTGCACTCATTGGGGGTGCAAGTTCTAGGACTGGGTTCGGAATCTTGGGTGCGGGTTCCTGGTATGGAGGTGTAGGTGCCTGGAATTGGTAAGGATTCTCTAAAATCTCCCTAATATATACATCGTGATAATAGGGATCTAAAGGATCCAAACCTGGGTAGGCTCCTATGTTTGGCATGGGCATGTCTTCATGTATCAGGTAACGTTGCACATACTCCCTATTATCGTCCCACCAGGGGTCGTAATTTGGGTCTAAGGGGTTTGGTGCTGGTACCCTAGGTATTTCCTCCGGATTAAAATCATCCATTTCTACTTGATTTTCAGGGTTTTCTATTTCCATTGGTTGGTCAGGAATTGGTGGTTGTGGTTGGGGTGCTATCATTTGCTCCAGGTTAGGGTCAGCTGCAGTGGTTGCTAGGATGTGGATGTTGGCTATACCCCTATTAATCATATCCTGGGCATAAGCATCGGTTTCTCTCTTGGCTGCGGCTAGTACTCTCCGGTCTTGTAACTTTTTCATACGCTTTCTAGGCTCATGTGCCCCTCGACTGAACCATCCCCTCTTTTTCTGAGGAAATGGCTCTTCAGATTGAGCCTTAAATACGAATATTCCTTCTTCCGTATCAGCAGAGTACCCTGAGGGGGCAGGCTGAGAAGAGGCACCTTCGCTTCTAGGCGAACCAGACAATTGACGATACGCGTCAGATGGTCCTTGGTCGCTCATACTGTAAACTAACAAATAGTCAAATAACACATAACAAGAAATAAAATTATGCACGTATTCCCGTAATTTATTTCCTAACAATTTAAATTTTGATGTCAGCAGAACGCTTCTGTGGCTGAATCAGTGGCTTAGCTCTGATACCACCTTCTGTCGCAGCCCCCGCCCCCTATCTGTCCCGGGAACGGGCGGCCGCGAACTCAGTGTCGGTGGTATCGGTGTTTATTAATTTGGCAGCGAAAATTACATCAGGACCGTAGTTTGGAAATATTTTATCAGAGTAAAACACCACATTTTATAGAAATAAACACATTGGGATAAAACCCAAGTTTTCATTACAAACTGATTTACAGGGATAAATCCCATTTTATTGAATTAAAACGCCTTATTTATTTAGGTAACTTTTATAGCCACTTTTCCAAGCCTTCGGTGCTATCTAGCTGGCTTCTAATTGGCTTTCACATTGTGTTACCTGAAACGCGTTTTAAAAACATTTGTCAGTGGGAAATACTGGTGAGTGAATCCCAGTTTAATCAAGAAACATTAATTTAATTTAAACAGTATTGAGAGCGATCACAATGTTTATATCTACCCAATTACTCATTCAGTACTGTCAATCCTAACTAGTGGGTCATATTACACATTGGCTAACTCTTCGTCCAATGGTAACGTGTTCCACATTTTTTATACAAAACCCCAACATACCGGCAGTAATCGTAGAATTACAAAGACTCAATCACTGCTAAATTTCATTGTAAAATAGTTAAGGTTTTGTAAAAACTGTTTACAAAAAGGAGATTACTCACATTGCTGTCTTAGATTATCCTTTAGGTTTCCTGGTGACAATCTATAATTTACACAAATGCACACGTGTTAGTATAATAACCCATTTTAACATTAGAATACCCTCCCCGAGACGGCATTCTACCGACTACGTTGGGCAGAACCACGCAACCGTTACGGAACTCTAGATCAATCGGGCAGAGTATCTAATACGTATCCAGGGGTTATGATACTTACAAAAGAGCAGAACTTCGTTATTTAGGGGGGGTATTATACCCGAGATTATGCCTACACTTTAAGAAATTCGAGATTTGAGAAAGAAATGAACAACGTAAACTGAAGGCCCAAGCTCCAGCTTTATAGGGGCTGAGTTTGGGTTTCTCGCGGCCCGCGTAAAAGTAGGCAAAGGCCTACGCGGCCCGCGTCAACGCTGGTCAACAACGTAGCTGATCCGGGTCAGCTTCCTAGCCTCGACGTGTGTCTGCCATGTGGTAGCACCAGGCTGCGCCATCTTTTACCCTATCGCGGCCCGCGTAAGGGTTAAAGGTGGCTTACGCGGCCCGCCTCAACTCCAAAATTTCCATTTTTAATATATTTTAATAATATTTAAGGTATTCGGGGCCCGTTTTCACGTATAGGGTGTATTTTAGGACATATTGGGATATTTTAAAATATATTAGGGTGTCGGAAAATTTATGAGGGTGTCGGTTTTCTTTAGGGTTGTTATAAAAACCGTTAAAGTAACCAAACCACAGGGAGCAAAACGGAAGTTTACTCAATAAACAACATGCTGTGGAATAAAAACGTGGGGGCTTGGCTTTAACAGCAACTAAGTGTCTGGTGGATCCAATTGGGCCAAAGTAACCCACTTCTGATTCGGGCATGGTGTTAAGGGGTTATGGGCCGGGTCTTCCCTATCAATGAATGTTTAGTAGAGGTGGTGTTGTGAAAGAATGTTATGTGGAAAGTTAAACTTAGATGTAAAAGATAGTACTTAATATAAGACTATCGCTCTGTTAATTGATTACATGTTTTTAGTAAGTTTTGCAAAAAAAAAAAATACCCAGTGCTCCAAGTTGTTGAACTGTGTTGATGGGGAATAGTTAAGTTCTTTGATTGGTCAAAAGTGGCGGCAATCAACTACCTTTTTTTTATTCTTTTATTTTTATTTATTCTTTTTAAATTAGGGTATAATAATTGAAAGCAAACTCAAGTATTAAAATGTCATTTAGTGAAGGGGAATAGAGCCAGGCAGCTGTCTGGCACTTCCTTAGTGGTCCAGCCAAATTACAATTTTGCCATGTTTAAATTTACTGTTTTGTCATTAGTTTTGTTTTTTTCCTCTCCCAACCAAATTACATTTTTTCCCTCAGTTCAAATTTAGAGTTTTGCCACCATTTTTTTCCCTGTCAAATTACGAGTTTGCCCCCAATGTAAACTTATAGTCATGCCATCGTTTTAATTTTTTTACAGTAATACTTACTTTTGTTAACTTTAAAAGAAATCTAAATCGGCATCTAGGTTTATTTATATTTTTAACATTCTATGTTATTCGTCTGCCCATTGTGATGGTGCGTTACCACAGACAGCGGATCGAATTCTGTTCGGTACAATTCATGCACTTCAACACGTGTTTTACATCGACCGAAACGTTAAAAAAGAACACATTGGACCAACACCGATGTTGTTCGAATGGTAACAATTAACGAAAACATTAAAAACGTACACAAGGGACCGATACCGATGTTCAAATGGTATCAGTCGGTTCAAATTGTCACGGTACCGGTACCGATATTCATTTATCGTCACAGACATAGGGGATATTTGGCAACTTCTGAATAGGTAAGTGTTGAATCAGTAAGAGGTCTGAACCATTAAGTGCTGAACCAGTAAGAGGTCAAGGTCTGAACCATTAAGAGCCAGTATAATGCTTAATCGTTCAAAGGCAAATGCCTGGCCAATTTAGATAAGAGGTCTTAACCATTCAGACTCAGTGTAATGCTTAACCATTCAGAGGCAAATGTCTGAATCATTCAAACATCTACAACAAAACAAACAGTCTAAACCATTAAGTGATGAACCAGTAAGAGGTTTGAACCATTAAGAGCCTCGTTAAGAGCTAAACAAACAGCCCCATAGTTGTATAAATGAACAATTTTTTTAAACCGGAAACCATAAAAATGAATACAGATATTGAACCGATGTTGTTTGGTACGGTACGCTAGTGACACGATGTTTGTTTATCAAAAGAAAAAAACAAGAAAATAAATATTGGTACCGAACCGATGTGTGTTCGGTTCACTACAGTAGCGGAAGGATATATGTTATCAGACAAGAAACCATAAAATTTAATACATACCGGTACCGATGTTCGATTCGGTACGGTATGGTATGGTAGCAGTACGAACTTTGTTTACCGAAAGAAAAAACAATAAAAATAAATATCGGTACCAAGACAAATGCTGTGCTGTCGGTTTTGGTTCTGTTTGCTATGATAACAGCACAATAGGTACCAGGGCCGGCCCTGGGGGTGGGCGGGGAGGACCACCGGCCAGGGCCCGATATTTCGGAGGGCACGCTATTTTTAAAAAAAAACCCGATATGTATAAGTAAAAATTTCTTTTTTAATAGGGTATACCTATACAAACACCAACATACGCCTACTTACAAAACTATTCTTATACTTTAGATTAGTTATTAGCCAATTGATATTAGGTTTAGACCTTTATTGAGCCCAACACCCAATTTCGTTAAGGCCTAAAGGCACGTTTTTTGAAGCTCGAACAGGGTACACGAATTCTCAGGGCCGGCCCTGATAGGTACAGTATTGATATTCTTTTTATTGTTTTCGAACGGTGTAAGGTATTCTTTCGATTACTATAGTGAAGGTTGGTACCTTAATAAATAGAACAGATACCGATCGGATTCCCATTGCGAAGCGCGGGGAAAAATCACTAGTTCTTATAAAAATGAAATGATATTCCAAAAGCTTTATGGGTATTAGGAGGTTTTCAGGTTTGCAAATCCAGTATAACCTAACAATCAATTCGAGAGGTGATACGAAGAAGCACTACCCGAAATGGGGGACATGAAGAGGAATGGATATCGATCCCACCATTGGTGGGTCGGATACACGTTGTGAGCAGAGGCAGGGTCGGCCCTGAGAATTCGTGTACCCTGCTCGAGCTCGAAAAAACGTGCCCTTACGCCTTAACGAAATTCGGTATTGGGAGATCCAAACCTAATGACAATATGCTAATAACTAATCTAAACCTTAAAAATAGTTTTGTAAGTAGGCCTATGTTGGTGTTTGTATGAGTATACCCTATTAATTTATTTATTTTTTACATATACATATAAAAAAAATTAAAATAACGTGCCCTTCAAAATATAAGACCTTGGACGGTGGTCCTCCCCGCCCATCCTTAGGGCCTGCCATGAGCAGAGGGCTCAAGTACCCTGATCCATGCTGAGGTGAAAAATTCTCACAAAATAACATGATAATATGACCACCAATAGGAAAAGATATGTCAACATCAAGAGAGTTATGTCGTTACAGGGACCACGTCTACCATTAAAGCAACAAATAACCACTCATAGTACAAATACTAGTGATGTCATGAAAGAAAGGTAACCTGTACTCTCTCATTCTCGCTCTCTCTTACTTGCTTATCTATTTTTTCGTGAATCTATATTTTATTCTTACACCAGAGAGGATGGTCACAGAGAGATAGATATCCCCTCTGGGTAGGCTAACTACATTTCTGTTTTGCAACTTAATATCATCTCCCGCTCATTGATACTGGGATCATAACCTTGTGGAAGCACCAGTCCTAAGTCAAGCCATTTCGGGTCCAGCTTCTTCATTGTTAAATATGATTTATCATCATTTGCATATATGATTACTATGAAAAACTAAAGTTCTTCTTGATCAATAATTTGAGTTGAAAAAAGTTATATTATTTTGAGGTTCATTAGTTAACCAAAAAAGAGGGAGCTAGGGAACAAATCCCACTTGTTACTTAGAAATTCATTTGATTAAGAAATCAAAACTTCAACTGGATCCAAGTAAATCCGCAATTACTGTTCATGATTGTGAATTTTGACTCCGAATGTTTGCTGATGAAATTACATGATGTATGATTTTTAACTTAGTAAATAACTATCATACATAATATTGCAATTACAAAATCCAAATTTAAATTTTGAAGTTGGAATAACATGATGTTCATAATTCCAATGTCATAAGTCAGTCAATCTGAAGGATTAAACCCCTTGTTCCTTTTTATTATTTGTTCGTACTCCACGCCATTCAAGATGCCTCTGGTCTTGTTCCTTTCATTATGGCTTTTAAACCGATCTTGTAGTTCTAGTATTCCACAGGCCGTGTGCAACTCTTAAGCCGGTCGTGTAGACATTGCTGTTTTCATACAAGAAAAGAAAGAGTATATAAATCCCTTGTCGAGGAATTTGACGAAACACCTACACGTGGACGGGCACATGGGTAACGGGTCAAAACTGGTTGTTATAGTATGGCGGGTCAAGATGACTTGAAAAAGAAAATCTTTTTAAAAACACTAGACTAAAAATCATTTTGTAGTTTCAAATCTTTGGATAAAATGATTTAGAACATTGTATGAATTGAACATAGAAAATATTAGCAATTACTTTATTTGACCCATTTCAGACCAAATTGATTCTTTTAACAAGTCAATGACCCAATTGCCCCTCAGAGCATGGACAAAAAAGCCCTTTCCTTGAACAAGCTCAAACTTGTTTCACTTCATGGGACCTAAACAGACACGTTAATAAGTAAATGGGTCAAAATATTTGAAATAAAACATGCCCCAAATTGAATCGTTAATAAGTAAATATATAAAAAATACTAGCTTATTTTATTTGACCCATTTGAAATAAAAATGACCCAATTTGACTCATTAATAAGTAAATGAGTAAAAAATTGGTACTCGATGCATGCAAACAAACTATCCTTAGCCATGCCGAATCCCGTGTTCGCTTCTTCATGGGACCCACAAACTGGATCGACAAAACTAAAACGATATACAACTATACCAACCAAACCCTATAACCATTAGTTATTTGAATGGCTATAAAGCATAAAAGCAAAGACTCAAGCGAAAGATTGTACTTACACAATTTGGCATGATTATGTCCAAGAATTCCATAGGAAACCAGCCATTTCTAGAGACCTATTTTAATAGACAGAATAAAAACAATCAGCTGGATAACATAACTACTTTTTATTAAAAAAAAAAAATCGATCAGTTTACAGTTGATAAGGGCATCACCTGACAACATGCTACCTTTCAACCCCATCCTCATGCACAGTCAGCAATAACTATCAAGAAACGGAAGAAATTATTTTTAAATATCAGCATAGTATTTAAAATTTTCATTTGCATATCACAAGAGTATGGTGGCCAAACATCTATCCACGTCGACTTGAATAACTAGTAACAAAAATAAGGGGGCGTTTGGTTCCGATAATCAGTAAAACAGACTGTAAAAAGTAGGGGTGAGCAAAAACCGAAAAAAAACGATTTAACCGAAGCGAAAAAACTGAACCGCACAAAAAACCAAAAATAAAAAGGAACCAAAATTTACGATTCGGTTACGGTTTTGCATTTTTTGAAAACCGAAAAAAAACGAACCAAACCGAATAACTTAAAAATAATATTTTTATGTTTGTTATATACTGATTTAGGAATTATTAGTTTTATTCTTGAATGTTAAGTATTTATAATAAAAAACATTAACATCTTTTTTTTTATCTTTGAAATGATTTATCCAATGCCTACAAGAAATAACAAAACTTAACATAAAATTAAATGATTTTCAAAGTATTATAAAAAGAAAATGCCTTAACAAAAACTTTCGAGAAACATAAAAATAGATTAGAATGTTAGGTTTATGTGATGTGAACAATATTAATTAAAAAGGTTAAACCTAATAACTTAAATGTAAACATCTAAGAAAGATTCTTAAATCTTGGAGTATACTTTTTACTTTTGAATCTTACATAATTTTGTTTCAAAAACCGAACCGCTGATTAAACTGAAAAAACCGAACCGAACCGTGCACACCCCTAGTAAAAAGATATGTGTTTGGATGTGTTTTTTCTGTTTGAAGTTGCAATAATCCCATAATCAGCTGATAAAAATGACCAAAAAGAAAATCATCTTTAAAAAAGAGGAAGATCGTATCTTAAAATCGAGTTGAAAATCTCTCATAGTAGGTTCAAAAAATATGTAAATAGGTAATGTTTTGAAACATAATTCGTTTATCCAAACACTTTTAGAACGGAAATCCAAACGCCCTGCGAATTTATTATCAAAAGATTTAACCTCATTACCTGAAACCAATGTGAAACTGCACACAGAAGCATGCAGATTACAGCAAGTAATGCAAGAAAGTTTCCGTTACCGTCATCAATTTTGCATCACTTCAAGATCGTCCCTTCGACAAAACCTGTAGAGCCGTGCCTTTTGTGATCCAAGCAGTCAACTCCGGTTGACTTTCAAAATGCCTGATTGGATACACACTTTCATCCTCCAGTTTCACACCATAAACAAATGGAAGCCTAAGTGAGAGGAAACTCTCGGGTGGCAAAATTACCAGACTGCCCATGCTGAACTGCAGTTTCTGTTCACGGTCAGGGACAGATGGAGATAAACACGACACCTGAACATTCAATCAGCAAAAAAAAAAACAAATCAATTTTTTTTTTAAAAATACATAGTTTTCATGAGCTGAACTTCAAGTCTGGCACGTACACATACATCTAGGGCTGCAGACGAACCAAACGTTCAGCAAACAGTTCGTGAACCGTTTGGCGGGAAGTTCGTTTGTTTATTAAACAAACGAACACGAACAAGAAATTTCGTTCGTTTAGTTAAATGAACGAACATGAACAGAGGCCATGTTCGTTCATTTATGTTCGTGGACGTTGGGTACCGTGTTCGTTTATGTTCGGTTGTGTTCGATAGTTCATTAGTGCCTTTAGTTTTTATATTTTATTTACATACTTCAAAATTCCGACAAACAAAATATTTAATAAGTGTTAGTGTATTATATGTTCTGTTCATAAACACATGCGACATGCCTGTGTTCGTTTGTTCCCATTTGTGTTCATGAACATTAGTTTGTGTTCATCACTGTTTGTTTTTCATTTGTTGCCTAAAATTAACAAACGAACACATGTTCATGAACACCAATATTTCTTAACAAACGATCATGTTCGTTCGGTTTGTTTGCAGCCCTCTCGTACACCCCTAAACATAGCTATTTCAATAGTAACAGATAACTAATTTCATACTTTTAATTACACCCTTAATAATAATATTAATAGTTTGATATATACAATTACATAAAGCATTTAAGAGGTACCTCAAATTGAATAACTGGACATGTAGCCAATACAACAGGAAATGGAGGTGTGACCTGCACATAAATAAATTAGTTATATAACTCCGCATATATATTCCAAAATAAATTATATCCGATCAGACTGAAAAAAAAATTAAGAGTAAAATGCCATTTTCGTTCCTAAGGTCCGGCCAGTTTTGCGACTTTCGTTCAAAGGTTTGTTTTTCCGCATCTGGATCCAAAAGGTTTAAAATCTTTGCCATTTTCATCCGGCTAGTCAACTTCATCCAATTTTCTTCTCCGTTAAGTCAGGAGTATTTTCCGTCTTTTTTTTTTTTGCCAACTTAAAGGGCAATTCGGTCTTTCACTTTTATGCAAATAGACTGAAGACCCAGAAAAGGGCCGAATTGCCCTTTAAGTTAACAAAAAAGACGGAAATACCCCTGACTTAACGGGGAAAAATGGATGGAGTTAACGAGCTGGATGAAAATGACAAGATTTCAAACGTTTTGGAACCCGATGTGGAAAAACAAACCTTTGGACGAAAGTCGCAAAACTGGCCAAACCTCAAGGGCGAAAACGGCATTATACTCCAAAATTTCTTACAAGAAAAATTCTCTGAAGCTGTGATATTGTGCCGGCAAATTGAACATTCGGTTGGTCAGTCTTGTTCTTCTGAATCTGGCAATGAGGGCAATTTAGGTATAACGGTATATTCCTATTAAGTAAAGCAAAAACGCCATTGTCGTCATCATCAATCGTCATCGCCTGAAGGCTTTTTTCAATTTCTTTCGCGCTATCACTTTTTGCGACACCGTTTTGTTCTTTTGGCTTCCCCGGATTTCTGACCGATCTATTTGACTGTCGGTTGACTTTCCCGTGACCACCATGTTTCCCACCCGTTTTTGACAGATCTACCCCTTTACGTTCGGGATTTTCAACAGATGAACGGTAAGAGTCGTCATCCAACGCGTAAATTGATCCAAGCCCTTTGAGATGCTCGGGCGTCAATATGAACCGGTGTCCACATGGGCATTCGTGCTCGAATCCGATATATACCACCGCCTGATTTAACGAACTTTCCTTACTGTTCATAATCGCTAAATTACCGGGACTACCCTTTTGTAAAAACAGGCTACCGTTACCATTCCCGTTAACGGCTTCATGAACGGAAGAAATATTCTCCAGCTTTTTAGATTCCTGACTATCATTACTGTCACTCATTTTGACAACAGTAACGTTTTCCAAAACTTTTTTCTTCGATTGAAGCGGTGGGAACCCGGAGTTTGTAGCTGCAGACCCCGCAACAACCTCGGAAAACGGTTTTTTCATAGTGAAACCCGGAATCGCTTGAGCGGAATTACTCTTGTTTTCGTCGAATTTATTATTTTCCGCTTTCTTTACTTTTTCATCTGAAACGGCTTCGACCCGCAAATCTTTACTTGACCCGTTTGTAGAATAATAACCGTGTAGAAGACCCGATTGTAGACTCGCGGATTCTTTATGCTTTTCGAGATAAAACTTCCATTTAAGAAGAAACTTTTCGGTAGATGAAAACCCGCTTTGAAGTAGACCTTTAGACGGTTGATAATATCTCGACCCGCCGATTCGAACCAAACTCCACGATGCCGATCGAACCAGCCCCGTTGTATTACGTTCTAATAAATTAAGACTCGGAAGAAGCTTATCGCATTCTGGGTAACAACTAAACGTCACGTTAGCAGTTTCGAAATCAAAAGGGTCTAAACGTAATTTCCTCGACCGACCACAAGCACACGCGTGGAGGAAAACAAAACCGCTAGAATGCGGTTTATCAGTCAATTCGTGTCGCTGATGAACGCACGATTTACCAGTCAAACTAACCGCATCACATAGCTGTCGACCCGATATCCAAATCGATGTACACTCGTCCTCTAGTTTTTTCAAATAATCTTGCACGGCTGGTCCTTTGACCATTGACTTAAAAAAAGTCAACGCTTTGACCAAGTGGGTTTCGTGCAGCGAAGTCGGGTAACATGTCGGTAAACCGTTTAAGTAAACGTCTTTAGCGACAGGTAGGGTCCGCTGACACCATGAAATCGAAAATTTAGTGTTGAGTCCTCTGCTGTTATCTAAATACGTCGCTGCAAGTTCTAACGGATCGTGATTACCGTCAACTGTCGGTAAAATAATATTTCTTTGCCGGGGTCTTCTTTTGTTTTGATCGGGCTCGGGTTCGGATACCAACCCGGGTTTAGCGGAAAGAAGTCGGTGCAAAATAGTTTGACTGGAAGTCAACCATACGTCGAGAGTCGGAAGTTCGGGAGTTGTCGAAGGCTTTCCGGAAGCTACACTGGCGGCAGCCGCAGCGGCTGCAACCGCCACCATTCCGACACCGCCAGACGAGACATTGTTCGCGTTTGAAACCGAACTCCCCCGACCTCGTAAAATATCGCATTGTCGGAAAATAAACTCCTTAATATAAATAATATCCTCTTTATTCGAACTTTGGCTATGACTCTCGAGTAACAGAGAATCCGAAGTCGATATACCGTTTAAAACGTTTTCGACAATACTAGTAGCAAAGTCCAACGATTCGCCTTTCTGGTTTGACTTTCGGTCAACAATCGAAACGGCCTTCGATGCATCAAGTGAAAACAATGGTGCGTGATTTGAAACGGAAACGGACCTACCTCTTGACCCAGGAGGACCCGTTTCAGAACCCGAAAGTACTCGACACTTTTTAATCGAAAACCGGATCTGCCCCTCGAGAGACGATTGTAGTTTCTTCTTGAAACCCCCTTCGGGTTTCGTGACGGGACGTGATAACACGACTATCGAACCCGCCCCTTTTACACTATTTGAAGACGGGTTTGATGATGTGGACTCTACTAACTCATCCGGGTTACAACCCGGTTCGCAAATATCATCGATGAAAACAAAAAGTATAACCGGGGTACAATGTCCAGGAAATAAAGACGTGTATGACCCGGAACCTGATGTGGGTGGACCGTTTTTACTGGGAGATCGGTTTATAGGAGGTCCGGACCCAGAAGTTCTTGAAGAAGGTGATGTGTGGGATCTTGAAGAAGTTGGATGAAGTGTTTGTGGTTTAACGAATGGAAACATTGCGCGTTTGGCACCTTGCAAGACCCGAAACTTTTGCAGAATCTGTATATCGAAGTGTGAGCCCTCTTGTATGTATATGACCACGTGGCAGACCTGCATTTAAAATGACAAAGAATTAATAACAAAATGAATAGAATCAAACAAAATCCAATGTGAACTACTAAGCTTTCTACAAGTTGTATCAAAATTTGAACTAACCAAGAAAATCATGGCAAAATCCAGATATATTCAAAAAATCATGATCATAATAAAATTGCGAGGATCATCAATCATACACAAGATAAAATAGTTAGGATTCTTAAAAGTTGAAACAGACAGAATAGTATTTGTGTGATTTAGCAATTTGCCTACAACCACAGTTGTTCTTATAATTCTTACCGTAAATTTAGCGAACTAGTTAACTCAAAGAACATACAGCCTTGTTCCTCGTATAACAGGAATTTAAGTCAGATGCTAAACCTTTCACAACAATTTCCTTATTCCCATTAGGTTGTTTTTACCTATGTTGTCAAAAGCCCCTAGGTGTGCGCTCAGGCACAGCCCAGCGCACCAAATGCGGTGCACCCTGAAAGGCGTGCTTTCAGGCTCTCAGGCGCTGCTTCAGGGCATTTTCTGGACAAAATGGAGAAAAAAAATAAGACTGAAATCAACCTAAATAAGCATGGAACCTAAAACAGCCTAAATTACCCCTAAACAAGCCCAAAACATGTCTAAAACCCCTAAAAAAGGTTTTTTATACTATGTGCCTAGCTTAATAAAGCCCTCGCGTTTTAAGTGACTAGGCTCGGGCTATGCGCCTGGAGCGCGCCTTGGAATTTTGGGCCAAAACTACATGAGACGCGCCCTTTTTCCCGATGCGTTTTCCTCAACACCTAACGCGCCTTTTAAAACCAGGTCAAATGTCTACCTAGTTGTCTAGAATAACCGTGTTCACACAGATCAATAACTTTTATACAATTTATCCAACCCAATTAGAATCCATCTCACTTGACAGTTCTTGATTATAAGCAAACAAAACCCTAAAAATTTCCTAATTCATCTACATCTAATAGCTCAACCATATCCAGTTAACCACAACAATTCATAGCAATGTATGCAATAATGCAAATTCAATCTCTCAAAAAAAAACACATCAAAAACAAACAAAACAACCAATCAAATTGGTCCCAAACAAACTCACAAAGAACATAAAAAAATCCCTAAATAAGCATGGAATCAACCTAAAACAGCCTAAACAAGCCTAAAACATGTCTAAAACCCGTAAAAACGGGAGTTTATACTATGTGCCTAGCTTAAAAAACGCTCGCGTTAAGCGTCTAGACTCCCGGCTCCAAGCTCGACCTATGCGCCTGGAGTGAGCCTTGGATTTTGACAACATAGATTTTTTACATATAAACCTCCTACGATGGGTTTTAAAAAGCGCGCCTAGGCGCGAGGCGCACTAAGGTGCAGGCTTCAGCGCCTCAGGGCACTTGAGGCGCGCTTTTTCCACAAAGCGCAAGAAAAGCGCATTTTTTGGGGTTTTTTGAGGTCTGAGGCGCGCGCCTTATGTATTTTGGGTGTTTTGTGTTGTTTTTATGCATGAAAGTGTTTTACAATAGGTTTTTTGGCTTGTACATGTAGGTAATTTGATATATAAACCTTATTTATAACTATATTTTGGATAAGGGATGCTAAAAACCTATGGGATATATACAAAAATTTATATAATCTTCTTGTGCCTCAGGTACGAAAAGCCCACCGCTTTTGCGCTTTGCGCTTCGCGTCTCATTTTTAGACCTCATCGCTTTTGTGCGCCTCTCGCTTCTTAAAACCAAGCTCCTACGCACCCTAACTTTGGCCAACTTTAACCCAAAACCACATGACACGCACCCTTTTGCGCCCCTGACGTGTTTTCCTCAACGCCTCGTGCGTCTTTTTAAAGCAATGTCAATTATCGCCCTAGCCGTCTAGAATAACCGTTTTCACACAAATCAGCAAGTTTTTAGACAGTTCTTGATTATGATCAAATAAACCCTAAAACTTAGCTCAAACATAGCCACTTAACCACTACAAAAGCAAGACACAATTGACAATAATGAATGCAAATCATATCAAAACAGAGCAAATAACCAATCAAATTGAATCCAAACAAACTCACAGAGAACATAAACAGCATCCCTTTCAGATCCCCAAACTCCATCTTCTCAAAAACCGAATCAAACCCACTAGAAACCTCGGAAAACCGGTCGAAAACCGGACACTTACTACAACACAACTGCAAATACAAAACCCCTTTTGCCTCTTCACAATAATAACTAATTTCCCTTTCTTTTAACCAATCCTTAACCTCATCACTTATCTCCCCTGTTTTATCAAACCCCAGTGCCACGTCAGCGTTCCCGGACCCGAAGACATTGTCATCTACAATCCGGTTAATTAATTGACTCACGTCTGATTTACGGCGGCCAATGAAGCCGACTACAACGACGCCGTTTTGTCGGGATGGTGTGGGTGGAGGGAGAGGTGGGAGTGGGGGTGGGGGTAAGGGTGGCGGAAGAGTGGTGGTGGACGGTGGTGGGGTGGGTGATGATGATGGTGGTCGGATTAGGACGCGCATAGGGGATCGATTGGGTGCCGTCATGGAGAGTTGAGGAGCGTGAGGTTTGAAGTTTGTTTGTACGGAGTGTTGTTATTGGGGAAGAAAGAATAAGAGGGGTGTTTTGTTTGGGAAAGGAAAGTATAGGGGTTCGTTTGAAAGTTTTGGAATTATGTTCGAATTGAGTTGTCGAGTGTAGGGGGGGGGGGGGGGGGGGGGGGGGGGGGGGGGAGGGGAAGTCCCGTTTCCTCATGTCATTTTAGTGCATTTGATTTGAGTCATTTTTTTAGTTTAATTCAAAGGTTTTATTTTTCGTTTGTATGTCTAAAAATGTTGCATCGTTGTCATTTTAGTCAACTGGGTTAACTTCATCCATTTTTCTATTAACGTGAAGGACAATTCGGTTATTCAGGTCAATTATACCTTTCAGCCCAGCTAGGTACAACTAGCACTAGACGGAGGTTTGTGACAGGAGGGTTTGTATTGATGTTTATTTGAGTCTTCTCAAGTCATAGTCGATCAAAATGTAGTTGAACCATGGTGTAGTCATACACCAAGTTCAACTCCTCGTCTGTAAAAGGATTTGGATCATCATCTGCATGAGGAAAAGGGTGTGCATGTGAAAGGTTTGAGGGGGCGGTAAACTAGTCAAGGAAAAGAGTTTGAGGTGAAGGACGGTAGACTGCTACATGTGAAGGGTTTAAACGGGGCGATCCTCTAGGTCTTGCTCTAGATGGAGGGTTTGATGGAGCAGGGTTTAAACGTCGACTAGATGATCGTTTAAGGTTCAAAGGTTAGGCTACTTCACTTGGATAACCACCACCCATATCTTCAGATTAGTATATTATTTAGAGTGAATTGTGAATTGAGAAGTGCAAATATGGGTCGATAGACGAAATGTTGTATCAATAGGGACTAGAAAAATAGACATTTGAAACTAGCCGTTGAAACCATAGCCATTTGAAAAAAGAGCCGTTAGAACAGTAGCCGTTTGAAATAGGAGTCGTTAGAAAAATTAAATATCAACATGTTTAAGTAAGATTGTTCAGCTGACGCGGTTAGAAAAATTAAATATCAATATGTTTAAGTAAGATTGTTTCAACACTAGTCGTTTAAAAAAAGCAGTCGTTGGAAAAACTACATATCAATACGTTTGAAAAACCATAGCCATTTGAAAAAAGAGCCGTTGAAACAATAGCCAATTGAACTAACTAAGATTGTTCAGCTGACGCAGAGAAGCTTGAGCTTCAAAGGCTTGCGCCATTTTGTTGCAAAAAGGACTAAGTGTTCAATTTTATCTATCTTGGGTATGGCTTCTTGTGTGCGACCTAGGCTTGCTTCGCGCAGTCGATGCAGGATTAGAGACCATACCCCTTCAACGATTAAACTTAAACTTTTGCCTCTTGAAATTGAACTTAAAATTCTAGCTTCGACTTTCACAAATGTTTATACCTATATATATTGTATTTCACAATTGTGTGATGTTAACCTTGTCCATTTAGATGGCATGTTAATAGCATTTAGCATGAATAACAACACTTATGATGGGTTGTCTTTGTTATGAATATAGATGTTATATTTGTTTCACTATTGGATAATGAACATTTTGTATTTATAAATGCATATTTACCAAAATGACGTGTTTATGCAAAAACTTATTCATATGATAATATTTTTTTACCCTTCAAATAATCCAATAAATATTAATATATTATAATTATCATACCAAACTCGTATAATATCTACCTCATGTGTCTTCAACTTTTTTTTTTTTTTTTTTTTTGAACGGCAAATTTGGATCACTGACGGACCACTGGAGTATCATCGTGCCACCAGCAGAACCACCCGATCATATCCATCTCCACTAGGCAATAATGCCTATACACCAATTCAGGAGGAAACCCAATAAAATTGGGAAAACCCCCTTTGTGGGAATCGAACCCATGACCTAATAGTCATAAGCCTTATCCCACCCCCAAGATACCACTAGGCTATAATGCCATGGGTTGTGTCTTCAACTTACTCGCGTAAATAAAAGACACGTTTTATAAGGTCCACGATAATAAATTGTGGATCTCATTAAATTTTTGGAATTATATTATATAACCTAACAAATTCAAAGGGGATGTACAGTAGGGTTTTTTTTTTTTTTTTTTTTTTTTTTTTTTTTTTTTTTTGCTTTTTAACTTTTCTTCTTTTGTCTTTATTGTGTTTCTTTATACTTTTACCCCCTTTAACTTTCAGTGTTAACAATTCCAACCTCTTAACTTTCTAAAAATTTTCCACAACACGCCGTAACTATTTTCTTACATGCTTATTTTTATGCACGCGTGAGTATAAATTTAAGTTTGTTTACGATTCAACGTAAATTTTTTCGAAAATATGTGTCAAATATAATTCGTTTTCATGCTTATAAATGCTTATTTTTATGTATGTTTTCAGTTAGTCTACGCTTTAACGCAAATTACAATTAGCAAGTTATGTGGATAGTGCTTTTATCCTATTAGTTTTTTTTGTTTCTTTCTTGATTTTTTTTTTGACTTTATTATTTTTATTTTTTAGTGGGGTCTATTTGGTCAGATTTAACCACAAAAATTAACTGAGTTAGGGCTAAAGGACATAACTTGCAAGGGTTTGCAAACATCGAGTACGTTTTCTGTAATTATTAAAGACAAAGGACACAGTTCGCAATAAGTGACATACATAAAGAACGATTTTTGTAATTTACTCATTTAAATCAATTGGTCCCACTGTCCAATTTAAAATTATTTTTATGGTTTTCGGTCAATTTAAAACATGTGTCGATATTATTTTGAGCGTATTTCTTTCAGCTGGTATGCTGAACCAAAATAGATATCGACCGAAACCCCGCAGCGTAGCGCGGGTAATCTTACTAGTTTCTTCTAAATGCATTGTGTTTCCACTGTATATATAATTGCATGAGAAGTTCTCTATATCTTCTCCGAATATCGTGTACCTCATTGGCCTCATTTGTTCTAAGATTAAATGCAAAATGAGAAACAAGAAAAAAAAAGACCTTTCTAAGGGTTTAAAAGCTCATACTTGTGTATTTAAAAACTTTCAAAATACTTACACATATATTACAAGTTATGTAGCGGTGTAAATGGGCAAGCTCTATTTAAAAAGCTAGAGCTCGGATTTGGTTTAGCTCATTTATTATTATTAATTACTTGGTATACAATTATGATTTATATATAGCGTGTATGTGTTTATCTTTTGTAGTAATAATTAATTTTTGATTTAAAAAAAAAAACTAGTTGTACACATGGATCATGGATTGATGGATGCATGTAAACCCTTCTACTTCAATTATTAAAAATGGGTATTGATGCGTGTGAAGTGTTATATATATTAAGTGTATATTTTAAGCCCCTTTAACACTTATTTTAGCCAAGTTTTAAATTTATAAAATACGATATTTTACTAACACTAAACACACATATGGGCAAGTGCACCCATCGTGAGCGTAGTATAGTGTTGGCAAGATACCGAGGTCGTCCAAGGACACAAGAGCTTTTAGTACCGGTTTATCCTCAACGTCTAATCAAAATAAAAAGTTTAGAAAAATGTTTTAAACTAAGAAAAGTAAAAACTAACTAAAATGCTGAAAATAAAAATAAAAAAAAAAACAGATAGACAAGATGAATCACTTGGTTCCGACTCGTATCTAGTGTAACCTTTGATTATTTCCGCACTTTTGCACTATTTTAAGAGATTATCTTAGTTATTGTAGTAGGCCCCTCTTTTGAAGGTGACGTTACCCTCACCCCAGTAGTTTGAGTCAGCAAGGATACAATCCTAAAAGGGTGGATTATTGGAAGATAATTAATTAAGTTATTAATGCAATATTATGGTAGGCCCCTCTTTTGGAGGCGACGTTACCCTCGACTAAGTAGTCTAAGTCAGCAGGGATACAGTCCTAAATAGCCGGGTTATAGTATTAATAGTAGTTAACTTATGAGGGGATCAAAGAGTTTGGACCCCCGCCATCCAATACCGTGAAGTATTGAAGGAGGTCCTACTAAATTTGAACCAGGTCCATTGCAGGACCTCTAAACGCTGAACAATGGCAAGACCTTTACCAAACCGTTCCCTTAACCCCCGACCAGGTAGCCAGCATACCTCCATATAGACCGTGGAGATATGAATGGTGAAAATCTTTTATTTTATATAGACAGTAAAATAATTTCAAGACACCACGGACAAACGATAAAAAAGATCACCTTCAACATAAGCAACTAGTTATTAAAGTCATTAATACGAAACCAAATAAAAAGTGCAAAAGATTATAAATAAAAAGTATTACACTAGACACTTTGTCTTCACCAAGTGATGTAAGAGACTTAGGCAAACATGGCCTTGATTGTCAAGAACTCTTACGATCAATCTTGGATCCCGAGACGACTCACACACTCTACGATGGACAATGGATGATGGTGGTGGATGATGGTGTTATGGTGGTGGTGGGTGGTGGGTGAAGTGTGAGAGAGGTGGTGTGCCAAGGGATGGTTTGAGTTTGAGCCAAGCAAATCTATTTATAGGCTGAACAGAAGCTCGGGCACGGCCCCGTGTCCACATCCTCTCTTTCTTCATTTAATGCAGCTTTGTCTTATTAGTTGACCACGCCCCCGTGTCCGCTGAGCACGACCCCGTGGTGCAGAAGAATCTTTGTACTATGCAGATTTGCTGGATTGTGCGAATCTTATAGTTGACCACGGCCCCATGTCCGCTGAGCACGGCCCCGTGGTGGGCAATAGAAGCTTCTACCACTTTGTCTTTTCTGCTGACACTTGGGCACGCCCCCGTGCTGGCTGAGCACGGGGCGTGTTCAGTCTTCTGATCTCTTGTTTTGCTTGGGAAGATGCTGTCGTGGGGTCGGGCATGTCACATCTTGTTCATTTTCTTGTATTTATGTCAGATTTTGATGTCTTTTTGCTTCTTTTGTTAATTTGAGCTCATTTAATCCTGAAAATACAAAAGGAAGACAAAAGCACATTTTTTTCCAACATTAGTACTAAAAAGGGGTTAGTTTATGCCTCATTTGATGAAATTTATATGTTAATATTTGAACACATCAGGTATAATTGTTCCGTTATTTTACTAATAATTTATCTATATTGTGCAAGTATATGTCGTTATTTTTACTAATAATTACATAACCCTACAAAAAGTAACTTGGGTGCCATAGGGTAACTCAAAAGTTGTGTCTATTTACATCACACCCTTAACTAATACTCTTGCCTTAATAAACACATAACCCAAACCAACATGTCCCAATATACACACCCCTTGAATAATGCATTACTTAGGGTAACTCAAAAGTTGTGCTTCTTTACATCACACTCTTAACTAATACATTTACCTTAATAAACACATAACCCAAACCAAGATATCCCAATATACACACCCCTTACAAAAAAGAAGTTGGGGTACCTTAGGCTAAATCAATAGTTGTGTCTCTTCACATTACACCCTTAAATAATACCATTGCCTTAATTAACACATAACATATATTTAACACATCATATCACTTCGTTAGAACGCAACGTTTCATTCAAGAAAAAAAAACCAACATGAATATCCCCGTTTCAAATGGAGGGTCGCCACCGTTCAAGTTAGTGAGACGCAATGGTTTGGAAATTATATATCTCTACGGTTATCAACAATTCTATCAGCATATAACCATTTACATAAATTAAACATACAAATTAAATTCAAGGCATTCACCGCATCTTCTGAACCCAAACATCATTAAAAATTGTATACCCTATTAATTAAGCAATATAATATATTTTTATCCATATAGAACTAACTCCTACACAGAAATGACGCACCGGCACAACTGCGGTTACCCGACTTACTTCGTTTCTTTTCAAAGAATCACGTCTTTCATCAAAATACGTTCACAACGATTCCGTAAACGAACACAGTGATTCCAAGTTCCAATACCCTATATATAGCAGCCATCTTGCATTTGAAATATAATCCATGTTCACAAACATAATCAAAATGTATACGGGATCATTATCGATTTAAATTTTAAATCATTCGATCAAAGCAATCTCAGTTTATTTTTTACATCATTTGATCATCTGAGTTTTACGCAAATCATCCGATCATACAAGAATCTTATCAATGTGTTCATACACACGAGGCACAATCATCTTTGAACCAGAACCACCAACATGATGAATTGCTTTCTTAACAAGGAAACGCCCGATGATGAGTAGAAGTTTTCTTATTTTAACGGGTATAGTCAGTCGTATAGGTATATATTACTATGATGTGTCAGTATTATATCATTATCACATCATTGCTTTTGTGAATATATTATTAGATGATCCAAATCAGGTTTAGCGACTTTGATAAATTCTACTGTTACAAAAAGAGAATCCTTACAATGGCACAAACTGAAAACATCTGTATAAAGAGTTGGTTATGTTAGACTCTCTTCAAAAGGATTCATGTTCTTAATTCGAACAATAATTTCTTGATTTGTGTTCGTTCTGTTAGTGCGCTGAACAGATTGCGAACCCTAGGGTTTGTGATTGTATCGGTCCGCCTAAATCTATCAAGGATGTGCTCATTAGTTCTCAATCGCCGGTTTATTCATTGAACTAGATTGATAATTCTTTAGGTGCAATTGGTGTTATTGATGCAAAAATTATAGTGATATTTTTATATTGATTCGTTTTATTGTTGTTTATTATATTTCTTTTGTTCTGGAATCAAATTGTTGATTAATTTGACTTGATTTGCATTGTTTTATTTATCATCAAATTTTTTTCGTTTATAGGTCCAACATGCTGATTAGGCAATTACATATTAAGTTTGTAAGATTTGATGATGTTTGTTTAGCTTAAGGGGTGATTGGGTATGGGTTTGGGTTGGGGTTGCCTTTTGGAATCAGTTATGCGATATGAAAAAAGATGATCGGATTGCGGAAACTAAGGGTTTGGATATGCTTCTGTCTTATGGCATTCAATAATCGAATCATTTGTTCGAATAAGCAATATTCTCAGACTGATTATTTGGCCCTGATATAAACATAATGCGTTAATCCAAACACTCATGATTTATTATATGCGATTTGATGTTATACAAATGGGAGTTTTAGTGTAGTTTCTAATCGGTATCCTAACACGGTTTTATAAAATCTTTATCTTTAGGAAGATGCGGCAGCATTGCAAAGATGTTAAATACGGTTCACATAAACACTCAAAGCTATTTATTGTCCTATTCTATGCATCTTGGCTCCCCCTTTCCATAACCTTTTAGACCAAATTTATCTGTTATGGATTAACTGTATCATTCAATTTTTCATTTTGCGATTGAAGAACCCGTCACAAGACCAAGGTTTGAGAAATTTATACGTCGCTTCATTTCAATAAGCAAAATGAAAAGAATGTTTTGCATAAACTTAAGAATTCTCGCATCTCATGACATTCATAATAAATATACCGCCGCAACGCGCGGGTTAGCGTCAACTCATTTATCTATATTGTGCAAGTATATGTGATGGAATTTTCTAATGTTTAAAGCATTTTCAAATGAAATATAAAATCATATTGACAATATAACTACAGACATTTAATAAGATTATATACAAGATACACAGTTGTGAAAGTATACATATGTGTACAGTCTCGTTAGTATCAGTTTATACAAGATACACAGATGTTAGTTTATATACATGTGTACAGTCTCGCAAACTATAGTTTATACGAGATACACAACTGTTAGTTTATACACATGTGTACAGTCTCGCTAACTATCAGTTTATACAAGATACACAACTGTTAGTTTATATATGTGTACAAACTTTTATACATCTATGTATTATATTCAGAAATGGTTATATATATATGTATATTAACAATATATAGTATGTTATGCATGCACACGAGTAGATTTATATAAAAATTATGAAATTAATGAAAAGGAAACAAGTTACATGTATGCAAAAATAAATAACTTTATCACATATTAAAAAAAAAAGTTAATGCCCAAAATAATTACAATTTCAATCTCAGAGAAATTTTTCAATATTTATTGAAAATTATAAAAAGCTAAAAACAATATATTATGATATCTATTAGGGGTGTGCATGGGTCGGTTTTGGTCGGTTTTGACCAAAAACCATAACCGGGATGTCGGTTATTGGATAACCACAACCATAACTGATCGGTTATAGTGGTTATGGTTATTCGGTTTTGATGGTTATAGCGGGTCGGTTATGGGTGGTTAACCGTGTATTTAGCTTAGCTAAAAATAGCTTAATTTTTTTAACATGGAATAGATTGTTATTGCATATTTTTATATATTAGTATATTAAATAGTATTAAAAAATATATATAATTTATAATATTAATACCAATTTTTATCGAAAATTCAAATAAAGTGATACGATACATTCCATAAATTCAAATAAACATTCAACCAAAACCAGAAAATGATATGAAAAAACAATAAGTACTAAAAATCTTCAGTCATAAACATCAAATATTAAAAATATAGTGAAAAGTTCTAAATCCTACAAAGATTTATTACATGTCGGTTCGGTTCGGTTATGGTGGGTATGGAAAAAATGATAACCATAACCGACCCGCCACATTCGGTTTTCAAAAAAACCACTAACCGACCCACCAGTTTTTTATTTGGTTCGGTTTTTTCGGTTCGGTTTTTTCGGTTAATTCGGTTATGGTTCGGTTAATTCGGTTTTTTGCACACCCCTAATATCTATATATACGGATAATAAAAGAAAAACAATATTTAAGTTAAAACTAAAACAAAATCTATGGATAAAGAAATGAGTGCTACGAATATTTGGAAATTAAATAATTTGTAAACATAGTATTTTTTTAAAAAAAACATTTGAAAAAAATAATAGTTTTGTCTCTATCATCTTATTGAGTGATAAGAATACATGCAATATTCATTAATCAACCTTAACATATTAGCTGAAGATGTAGAATGATAATGTCATAATCCATGATGGTCTACCAAAATTTAAAGCCCTTCAATTTCTTATAATTAAAATAATAGATAAATAATTAAAAATGAAAGAGATAGAGAGAGTTAAGAGATGAGAAAAATTAAGTGATTTTAATTAAACATACTTGGCTAATGTCAATCATACCCTTTTAATCTAAAAAAATGATCAAGGGCCAAGATTTGTTCACTCAGTTCACTCTTGAAAAGTTCTTCACTCTTGAACCTAATCCTATGTAAACATATATTCCTATTCCGTTATATTATTTTAGATTATGCGCTTGAGATCATTGCATTCACACTAAACTAAGGTCCAACCAACATGGTTAAAAATGCACCATGTAAGATGACTTTCGAGCTTTTATGGATGTGAATTTGATGAGAATTAACGTCTCTCCTCACGATAAAGGAAATTAAAGATTTTGTGTGTGTATATTTTAACTACACAGGTTAAAAGACTGAGTGTAATAATACACGTGTATCCAATTACCATCTTCGGGATCTTCCGATTATGAGCAACTAAACAACAAACCACGCACGTGTATTGTTTGATGTTTTGTGTTCGTGTCGAGTCCCATAGTATGGGCCGGATAGAAAAGGGAAGCATGCCTCGGCCTAATTTTTCTTAAGGAGATACTTTAACGTTTCGCAATTTATGCATTTCCATATTTGGAAACTTGTATTCATATTTCTATTTTTGGAAACTTATATTCGTATTTCTTTTTCAATCTTGTAATCCGAGACATTGATCATAATGGAATTCATTTTTATACATGTACATGTAACATACTTGTGTTATACGTAATCAATCATCAAGTACGTGTTTATACGCAAAAACGATACATGAAAAACTTGGAAATATCAATCGTACATGAATCACACTCATACAAAACTTTGTTACACCTTGAATACCTAAAAACAAGTTAAAATATAAGAAAACGACATAAAATAACCTAAAAACCAAGTTCAGGGGCTAAAAATGGACAAAATGAAAAAGTTGGAAAAACAGGATCCGTCATGCCACGCGATGGGAACATGTTGCATTGTCGCGTGGCGCGAAGATGCCAATTCTTCAGCAGGGATTTTAAGCCAACCGGATTTCACCCTTTTCCACATCTTTTCTCCTCTAATTACCTTCCAATCTCCTTTAAACCCAAACCCTAATCCTTCCTTATAAAACCAAGCGTCCTCCATCACATTTTCACTTTCCACAGCTCCAAACTACTCTCAAACACTCCAAAAACATCAAGAAATCTCCAAGATTGGGCAAAAACTTTCAAGTGTTTAAGTGAGATTTCAACTCATTTTCTTCTTCAATTCTGTATGTTTTCTTCTTCCAATCCACTTGGATAACCTCTATGAATGTTTTCACAAGTTTAGCATGATAAACTAAGTTGAATCATCATCACATTTGAGGTCCAAAGTTGGATTTAAATTATGTTTTTATAAAACTTTCAACTCTTACAACTTTTGCTTGTCTTTCTTGGATGAACATGAACTAAACTTGTTCCCAACTAATTTACATGTTGTGGGACTTGAGTTAAGGTATTATTCCAGAAAATTTGAGGTGCAAACACCTCCAATATAGTAAACCTAAGTCATCAAGTATACTTACTGTGACAACTCGAGTTTCCGACTTTCACTTTCGTATTTATTGCACGTTGACTTTGACTGTTTGGTTGTTTGACTTGTTTGACTTGTAACTGTTACATGTATGTGTTATAATGAAACGTATTGTATTGTGATTGTTACAGTTATATGTTTGCTGATATAACATGTATCTTGCTTGGAAATACTTAAACTAATTAAGCTTTATATAAGCTCGACGAAACAAGTGCCATTCGTCATATACATCTCGACGAAACAGATGTGTTTCGTCGGCCCACTGATTCGCCGAAGCCCATTAAGGCCCAGTACGCGTATGAACGTATAACTACCCGGGATGATTTCTTTTGTAACACTTTTGGCAAAGGTTGAAACCCTAGAACTCTCCACTGTGTGACGGCGATAACCATCTCCCACCATCATCTTTCTCTCTCTAATCCTCCCTTGTTCATCCCAAATCGGTTAGTGTGTATTAAACAGAATTGATTACTTGTTATATTGATTAAAAAGTCTGTTTGATGAATGCTTTTAGTTGTGGTTAACACTTGGGTTGAGATTCATGTGACTAGGGTTCGATAGTTCGTTGTTAATCCAGGAACCGGATCGAATATTGTGATTGTATTTATGCATGACCCACTGTTTAGAACCTATGTGTACCCGTTCGATGTTTAATTGGTGTGTCACCCATTGTTATGTACATTTAAGAGATCGATGTTATGATTAGGTGATGATATCCTCGTTGAAACTGTCGCTATTGAATTAGGGTTCATGCTAGATATTATGTGCCATGATGAAGATTATGATCTGAGATAGATGATTAGATGATTGACTATATGATTGAATGACTTTCCGTATGAAGATGACGGTAATTGGGGTTTCTGCACGTAACTGTTTTATGACGTAACTGATATCTCTGCGAAACAGATTTGACGAAACGGATGTTTTGGCGAAACGAAACTCACGGCGAAATAGAATGTGTTTCGCCGAAGGGTATATGACGAAACAGATTATGATTCGTCGAGGGGGTTCACGGCGAAACAAGGGTGTTTCGCCGATTGGGTAATTTGCACAGTAACTATTTCTGTTAAAACTTAACTGAGTTAACTAACTGCTGTTAGATGCTATGCCTGACTTGTGTGATCATGAATACGTGCAATGTGCTACTTGGTGATTATTGATGCGTTGTCCACTATGATTATACTTACGTGCCAACTTCGTAAATACAAACTGATTATGTATACGTGCGTACTTTAGGACGTGATTGATTTACTGTGAGCACATACTTAGCATACCGAGCAAACCAAGGTGAGTTCACACTCTTACCAAGGCATGGGATTCCCGGGGTTGGGAATGGGTTTGGATGATTACTTATGCTTGAGTTGTTATTGGAATTACATACCATAGGCCTCGGGAGAGGAAGGTTATTGGTAGATACTGCTAGACTAGTGATACCTATACTTCTCTTCGCACACACGCCGGGATTGGCTGCGATAATAGAACTAATCTTCGCACACATGCCTGGAATGGCTGCGAACCATACTTTAAACTTCGCACACATGCCGGGTGGGCTGCGATACAAATATACCTAGTCTAGAAAACATGGGAAACCCCCACAATCTTCGCACACATGTCTAGGAGACTGCGATTCAAGTACATACGATATATGGGTTACTAAACGAACATACGGTTTACAATACAATTACTATAACTGAACAACCAACTGTGAACTCGCTCAACTAGTTGTTGACTCTCTGTTACATGCCTTGCAGGACCATAGGTACTCTTGGAGCTTGCACGGGAGGCGCGGTCGTTGTGGGCACGGATTATGGATTTTACGATAAACTCCTTTATGACATGTCAACTTAATACTTATGTTGGGTTTTTACATTATTGCTTCCGCTACACACTTGTTTATGTTTGCATTTGAAAACACCTATCGTATTGATGAATGACATTTACTATTTACTTATATGTTCAATATGATTGGTGGCTTGATCCTGGTCAGTCACGCCTCCAAGCGGTGGTACTCCGCGTGTGGATTTTGGGGGTGTGACACTTACTGTTACTAGTAACAAAGGGTCCAAACTACACCAAGTCTCCAAACATTTGCCATGATTGGAATGCACTAGTCTAGTTTGAGTTTCATTTGGTTACTTGGTGATTTAGATGATTAGTTATTTATACATTATTTATTTCATTCATGACCAACCGAAATCATCAACTTTTTTGTTGAATTTGTGTTTTGGTAAATCATACAACGAGGTTAAATGGATGTTCGCCATCCTACCTCCTTCCATGACCATTCTTATGGCTCTTTACTAATACTAGACTAACTATAATGCATGAACTCTAAATCGAATCATCATTTTAACCAAATTTATGGTTAAAAGTGATGTATTATAGTATTATTATTTTTAGATAAAGGTTCCTCATACTTGCACTTCCAATGAGCGAATTAGTGCCCATGAAACACACATGATTATGGTGTCCAAAATGAGTGCCTTAACAAAGGTAACTTTTCGTGTAAATTTGTATTAATCATCCTTCCATGTCTCGTAAACATAATCCTAAATCCATAATCCACCGAAACTTACACGCCTTTGTTTTCTCTTGAAGGTTAACTCAGCATTTCTAAACTCTCAACACTCTCCGCTCACGTTTTTGGAAGCTTTTACAAACCGTGAGTATACATGACTCTCTTTCTGTTTTTACACTTTTGGATATATTTCGTATAAAAACTGTAACACCCGTCTAATTTTACTTGATTTTAATAATAGATTATACCATTGTAAATAAAGTTGCTTAATTAACATAAAATTCATACAAGAAGTTCATAAGTAGCATAAACTTTAGTCAACTAACGACTAAGTTAAAACATTTCAAAAGTTGTTTAACAATTGTCTACAACCCATAAACCAAGTCTAGTAAAGATTTAAAACATTGCGGAAGCTTGTAAGTAGTGTTCGGTTCTTCAAAAGTTTGCTCGATCATCTTCCGGTTAGTTTCCATCATCACCTAAGATCAAAACCACAACAAAAGTTAGTTTTGATCAAGTTAATAGGGATACAAACAAGTTCCATGGGTCAACATTTAAGAAAAAAAAAAATTCCGGAACAAGGGCGTCGCGTGACGCCAAGGGGGCTCGCGCGACGCCTAGCCCCTAAATTCACAGACTCTTGCTTCAGTTGTTGCTGTACATTCCCAGCTCAAGGTTTAATCAATTTCTAACTTTAAATGGCCATAACTTTTGACTCGTAAGTCCGTTTTAAGTGATTCTTTTTCCTATGTGTCTGTAATTTCATTACCGACATGCCTATTACAAATTTCATACCGAAAAACTTGTTTACGGGCCAAAAGACTATATGACCATATGAAATTATTCGACCCAATTCTACTTGACACAATTCACTACCAATTGACTAGCAAACCTAAGGCGTTTATTACCCAATTTCCGGGGCTTGTTATCACCGGCACTTCATTACCAAACCTATGGCTTCGTGCTCTTGTGACCATTTTCGCCATTTCTATTTATTTACCATATTATCATTACAATATGACATTATTTGACCCGTTTGGTTCATCTACGGAAATCCTCCATTTTGATGACTACCAAATGACTACAATCAAATTCTTAACATCCGGTTTAAGTAATGAACAAGGTCGCTACAACCAACACAACTTTTAATCAACAACACATAGTTTATCAACAATTCATCAATTGTAACTGGTCAAGTTACATACCTTCAAAGTAGACCTTTCAAACGTGATTCGCCACCCGCTTGTCCGCTTGACGCTCCTGCGCCCGTTCCTATAGAGTTCATTTATGATATGTTTAGAACTCTCTTTAAATCATAATTCGCATAATACACCGAAACATCATAATTATGCGTTTAAACTTGGAATTTCAGTTTTAAAGCCTTCTTAGAGGCATTTTCACAAACACTTTAAGGGCAGATTTTACATGATTAAATATCAAGTCTCTAACTTATCACTTAGCCCTAATTTCACATCATTCAACCATTTTACACAATTGTTAGCTTCTATAATTCTGAAGTTACCTCATAATTGTCAAATTACACTAAAATAACACCCAATCTCCTAGTGATTATCAAATTCTACATAACCCACTAATCACCTACAATGATGATCATGTATTTTACTAAAAATTTACATGATTTCAACTTGTATCTGTCTAGGGTTTGTCCCTGGACACTATAGTTGTTCCTAAATCATCATAAGACACACATGCAACCATAATTTCAGATTTTCCCAATTTCATGAGAATTTCAAGTTGAGAGTTTTCATCGAATTTTACATACCTTGTAATCCTCTTGTGATGAGGATCAATAATCTATGCTTTAGTTTCGATTTCAACTTGGATTGAGCCTTCAATTTGCAAGTTTAGTGAAGTTTTAGGGTTTTGGAGAGTGGGGATCGCCCCCTGCTTGTGCTTGTACGACCAGACACCTCTTTTGGGGTGTTTGGTTTGTTTTATTTGTTTAATTAAAACTTAAGTTTCAATTTCAATAACTTAGGCCCCTCCACTTTGATCAACATATAATTTGGTTGCTTTTAACCCTACTATAAGTTATTTCTAAACTTGTAACTAACTAGGTTAAAATTTCTAGTTAGTAAATTCTCGTTTATTTATACTTTATAATTCTAATATAAAGTTTTATATTTTCGGGGTGTTACAAGTCCACCCCCCTTAAAAAGGGTTTCGTCCCCGAAACCGAATTACGTACCAAATAAAGTAGGGTAGAGTCGTCGCATCTCCTCCTCGGACTCCCACGTAGTGTCCGAGCCTTTTCTATGCTCCCATTTGATTTTGACTTGGTCGATTTGTTTATTTCGTAAGTGTTTGACCTTTCGATCTAAAATCTCCACCGGTCTCACAGCATAATTCAGACTATTATCCACTTCGATATCATCGTAATGGATATAGGCTGTTTCGTCCGCTAGGCACTTTCGTAATTGTGACACATGAAACGTGCTATGAATCCCACTTAGTTCCTCCGGTAGCTCAAGGCGGTAAGCTACCTTGCCGACCCTTCCGATGATTTTAAATGGCCCAATAAACCTCGGGCTTAGCTTCCCCCTTTTTCTGAATCTAATAACGCCCTTCCATGGGGAAACTTTTAGCATAACCATGTCGCCAACCTGGAATTCGATTGGCCTATTCCTTTTATCAGCATACGCCTTTTGCCTGTCTTGAGCCGCTTTCAAGTGTGCCCGAACCACATCAATCTTTTCATTAGTGGCTTGTACTATATCTTGGTGGGCGAGTTCACGTGGACCCACTTCACCCCAACATACCGGGGTTCGGCACTTCCTACCATAGAGCATTTCGTATGGTGCCATCTTAATACTAGCATGGTAGCTGTTATTATACGAAAACTCGACTAACGGTAGGTAAACATCCCAACTTCCTCCAAAGTCGATTATACACGCCCGTAGCATGTCCTCCAATGTTTGTATTGTTCTTTCACTCTGTCCATCGGTTTGAGGATGGTACGCAGTGCTAATGAACAATTTGGTTCCCATTTGCTCTTGGAAATCTCGCCAGAAATTTGAAGTAAGCCGGGTATCCCTATCAGACACGATGGATACCGGTACTCCATGACGTGCTATTATCTCATTAGTGTAAACTTCTGACATCTTTTCTGACGTATAAGTCTCACGAATCGGAATGAAGTGAGCACTTTTCGTCAATCTGTCCACCACTACCCATATGGCATCGAAACCACGATTTGTCTTAGGCAATTTGGTTAATAGGTCCATTGTAATATGTTCCCATTTCCAAACTGGGATTTCTAACGGTTGGAGTTTGCCGTAAGGTTTTTGGTGCTCCGCCTTGACTTGTAGACATGTCAAGCACTTTTCCACATACTTCGCCACATCCCTCTTCATTCCAGGCCACCAATAATTTTTGTTTCAGATCATTGTACATCTTAGTCGCACCCGGATGAATTGAATATTGGGATTTATGAGCTTCATCAAGTAGAAGCACCTTCACCCCACAAGTATGTGGAACCCATATCCTTCCGGATCGAGTCTTCAACCCGTTATTCCCATCCGACAAATCTTTCAACTGACCGATTATTCTTTCTTTCTTCCAATTTTCCTCTTTCACTGCTTCTAATTGCGCCTCTCGAATACGTTCAAGTATACCCGAGGTCACCACGAGCTGCATCGACCTTACTCGTATTGGGACATAGTCCGCTTTTCTGCTCAGAGCATCCGCCGCCACATTTGCCTTTCCGGGGTGGTAGTGTATTTCACAGTCGAAATCTTTCACCGTTTCTAACCATCGCCTTTGTCGCATATTTAACTCCTTCTGATCGAAGAAGTATTTTAAACTCTTGTGATCGGTGAATATGGTGCACTTTACCCCATACAAGTAGTGCCTCCATATTTTTATTGCAAATACCACCGCAGCCAGCTCGAGATCGTGTGTGGGATATTTCTTCTCGTGTATCTTCAATTGCCTCGAGGCATATGCTATAACCTTGCCCCGTTGCATCAAAACGCATCCAAGCCCCAATAGTGAAGCATCCGAATAAACCACCATGTCTTCGACTCCGTCCGGCAATGTCAGTACCGGAGCTTGTGTTAACTTCTCTTTTAGCGTTTGAAACGCTCTTTCTTGATTGACACCCCAAATGAACTTTTCTTTCTTTTGGGTTAGCTTTGTTAACCGTGACGCAATCTTGGAGAAATCCTGAATGAATCTCCTGTAGTATCCCGCAAGCCCCAAAAAGCTTCTAATTTCCGAAGGGTTCTTCGGGGAATTCCATTTTGATATAGCCTCAATCTTTGACGGATCCACCAATACTCCGTCGGCACTTATGATGTGGCCAAGAAATTGTACCTCTCGTAACCAAAAGGCACATTTAGAGAATTTTGCATATAACCTCTCTCGCCTAAGTGTCTCCAACACCTCTTGTAAATGGTGTGCATGTTCAGCTTCGCTTTTTGAATACACCAAAATATCATCGATAACACAATGACCGACTTATCCAACATTGGCTTGCAAACCCGGTTCATGAGGTCCATGAAAGCCGCGGGTGCATTTGTTAGCCCAAATGACATCACGAGGAATTCGTAATGTCCGTATCTCGTACGGAAAGCCGTCTTCGGCACATCTTCCTCCTTGACCTTTAATTGGTGGTACCCCGATCTAAGGTCAATTTTTGAAAACCAGTTCGCACCTTGTAATTGGTCGAATAAGTCATCTATCCTCGGAAGCGGGTATCGATTCTTTACCGTGAGTTTGTTTAACTCCCGGTAATCAATGTACATGCGCATGCTTCCATCTTTCTTTCTCACGAACAGTACCGGTGAGCCCCAAGGAGACACACTCGGCCTTATGAATCCCTTGTCTAGCAGATCTTGAATTTGGGACATCAACTCTTGTAATTCCGACGGTGCGAGTCGGTACGGTGCTTTAGCTATGGGTTTTGCGCCCGGAATCAATTCGATCCCGAACTCTACTTCCCGTTCAGGCGGTATCCCCGGTAAATCCTCCGGAAACACATCTTCATAGTCTCGTACCACCGGTACATCTTCAATCTTTCGTGATTCTTTCTCGGGCTCATTTGCGTATATCATGAATGCCTTGCATCCTCGCTTCATAAGCTTGTGAGCTTTCAACATTGAGCATACTATGGGGTTACCTCCTTTTTCTCCATAGATGGTGACGTGTTTCCCGCTCGGAGATGTTAGTTTTATCTCTTTACGAAAACACACGACTTTTGCATGGTGCTGAAATAGCCAATCCATCCCAACGACTACTTGAAATTCCCCCATTGACATCGGGATTAAGTCTATCAAGTATTCCTCATCGTCGATGCTTAATTTGCAGCCTCGACAAACATCACAAACTATAAAACTTTTGTTGTCCCCTATTTCAACTTTTAAGGGCACATATAATTTCGTCAATACAAATGAAGGATGTCGAATAAATCCATGCGAAATGAAGGATTTATTCGCACCCGTATCAAACAATACACGTGCTGGAATTAAGTTAATTGTGAATATACCTGAGACCATCGGGTTCTGTTTTTGCTTCAGTCGCGGTAAGTTGGAAGGACCTAGCCTTCGCTTTGGGAGCTTCTGTTGGAGACTCTTTTGTGTCTCTCTTTCCCACCAACTCGGGGCATTCATATTCTTGTGACCGGGTTGATAATATACTTGTAACAAACGGAAACTTTTCCGGGACATAGCGATGCAGTGTGCCCCGTCTTCCCACATACCGGACACGGCTTGTCTTTGAAGCGGCACTCACCCTTGTGCCCTTTTCCACATACTTTACAACTTGGCGACCCGCCTTTAGCCTCCACCTTCTTCCCCGATTCAGTAGTTCTAGCTTTCTTTGTAGGGCTTGGATTCACATCTTGTGCCCTCCGCTCGCCCCTTTCTACTTGTTTCTTTAACTCTATTTCTCGCTCCCGGGCGGTGTTGATAATCTCCGTGAGGGTTTCATACTTTGATGGAGTCATGAACTCACGGTACTCGGCACTCAGCATGTTGTAATAGTAATATATCTTTTGCTCTTCAGTGGTGACTAACTCGTCACAGAATCTCAGCTTATCCATGAAGATGCCCGTTATCTTATCAATTGTTTCACCCTTTTGTCTTAGCTGGATGAATTCTTCCTTGATCCTGTTAATCCCTGCTTTGGGACTATGGTGTTTAAGGAACGGCACCTTAAACTCGTCCCAAGTCATGACCCTTGTCGCTTCGGCACCCATTTCCTTCTTTTTATTATCCCACCAATCTTTGGCTTGATTTCTCAATTGACCCGTTCCGTAAGCAAAAAAGTCACCTACGTCACAGTGGGTTCGTTCAAACACTCCTTCGACATCACTTATCCATCTTTGGCAAATTATCGGGTCAACCTCCCTGTTATAGATTGGCGGTTTACACGCCATGAATTCCTTGTATGAACACCCTTTGCGTTCTCCCGTTTTCTCCTTCATAAGGTTGACAATATCCTCCAACCTTTTAACTCGCTCTTCGATAAGCGACAACACCGTGTTTTGAATTTTGTCTATAAACCTGGATAGACTTCCTTCAATTGCCTTCCCTACCTCTTCGGCAATTATCTCTTTCATTTGTTCGGTGCTTGTTTGCACCGGATTATCATCATTTCCATCAGACATCTTGAAACTGAAATGTTTACATTTAAACGTTAAACATTTCATTTATAACATTGCTTCATTTGTTTCGGTTTAGCCAAGTTCCTAACTTACTTTAACCGTTCACATTTAATGCACTTTCCGGGTTTGAGTGTGTTAACACACTCTTCCCATGCATCTCAATTCATTTCTCATTTCTTACATAAGACCTAATTTATTAGCATAATAAGTTAATTCTTACCGGACGATGGATCAAGCTTGAACCGAACACTTTGTTGACAACCATAAGCTCTGATTACCGACTTGTAACACCCGTCTAATTTTACTTGATTTTAATAATAGATTATACCATTGTAAATAAAGTTGCTTAATTAACATAAAACTCATACAAGAAGTTCATAAGTAGCATAAACTTTAGTCAACTAACGACTAAGTTAAAACATTTCAAAAGTTGTTTAACAATTGTCTACAACCCATAAACCAAGTCTAGTAAAGATTTAAAACATTGCGGAAGCTTGTAAGTAGTGTTCGGTTCTTCAAAAGTTTGCTCGATCATCTTCCGGTTAGTTTCCATCATCACCTAAGATCAAACCCACAACAAAAGTTAGTTTTGATCAAGTTAAAAGGGATACAAACAAGTTCCATGGGTCAACATTTAAGAAAAAAAAAAAATTTTTCCGGAACAAGGGCGTCGCGTGACGCCAAGGGGGCTCGCGCGACGCCTAGCCCCTAAATTCACAGACTCTTGCTTCAGTTGTTGCTGTACATTCCCAGCTCAAGGTTTACGCAAAAACGATACATGAAAAACTTGGAAATATCAATCGTACATGAATCACACTCATACAAAACTTTGTTACACCTTGAATACCTAAAAACAAGTTAAAATATAAGAAAACGACATAAAATAACCTAAAAACCAAGTTCAGGGGCTAAAAATAGACAAAATGAAAAAGTTGGAAAAACAGGATCCGTCATGCCACGCGATGGGAACAAGTTGCATTGTCGCGTGGCGCGAAGATGCCAATTCTTCAGCAGGGATTTTAAGCCAACCGGATTTCACCCTTTTCCACATCTTTTCTCCTCTAATTACCTTCCAATCTCCTTTAAACCCAAACCCTAATCCTTCCTTATAAAACCAAGCGTCCTCCATCACATTTTCACTTTCCACAGCTCCAAACTACTCTCAAACACTCCAAAAACATCAAGAAATCTCCAAGATTGGGCAAAAACTTTCAAGTGTTTAAGTGAGATTTCAACTCATTTTCTTCTTCAATTCTGCATGTTTTCTTCTTCCAATCCACTTGGATAACCTCTATGAATGTTTTCACAAGTTTAGCATGATAAACTAAGTTGAATCATCATCACATTTGAGGTCCAAAGTTGGATTTAAATTATGTTTTTATAAAACTTTCAACTCTTACAACTTTTGCTTGTCTTTCTTGGACGAACATGAACCAAACTTGTTCCCAACTAATTTACATGTTGTGGGACTTGAGTTAAGGTATTATTCCAGAAAATTTGAGGTGCAAACACCTCCAATATAGTAAACCTAAGTCATCAAGTATACTTACTGTTACTAGTAACAAAGGGTCCAAACTACACCAAGTCTCCAAACATTTGCCATGATTGGAATGCACTAGTCTAGTTTGAGTTTCATTTGGTTACTTGGTGATTTAGATGATTAGTTATTTGTACATTATTTATTTCATTCATGACCAACCGAAATCATCAACTTTTTTGTTGAATTTGTGTTTTGGTAAATCATACAACGAGGTTAAATGGATGTTCGCCATCCTACCTCCTTCCATGACCATTCTTATGGCTCTTTACTAATACTAGACTAACTATAATGCATGAACTCTAAATCGAATCATCATTTTAACCAAATTTATGGTTAAAAGTGATGTATTATAGTATTATTATTTTTAGATAAAGGTTCCTCATACTTGCACTTCCAATGAGCGAATTAGTGCCCATGAAACACACATGATTATGGTGTCCAAAATGAGTGCCTTAACAAAGGTAACTTTTCGTGTAAATTTGTATTAATCATCCTTCCATGTCTCGTAAACATAATCCTAAATCCATAATCCACCGAAACTTACACGCCTCTGTTTTCTCTTGAAGGTTAACTCATCATTTCTAAACTCTCTAGACTCTCCGCTCATGTTTTTGGAAGCTTTTACAAACCGTGAGTATACATGACTCTCTTTCTGTTTTTACACTTTTGGATATATTTCGTATAAAAACTGTAACACCCGTCTAATTTTACTTGATTTTAATAATAGATTATACCATTGTAAATAAAGTTGCTTAATTAACATAAAACTCATACAAGAAGTTCATAAGTAGCATAAACTTTAGTCAACTAACGACTAAGTTAAAACATTTCAAAAGTTGTTTAACAATTGTCTACAACCCATAAACCAAGTCTAGTAAAGATTTAAAACACTGCGGAAGCTTGTAAGTAGTGTTCGGTTCTTCAAAAGTTTGCTCGATCATCTTCCGGTTAGTTTCCATCACCACCTAAGATCAAACCCACAACAAAAGTTAGTTTTGATCAAGTTAAAAGGGATACAAACAAGTTCCATGGGTCAACATTTAAGAAAAAATAAATAAATTTTCCGGAACAAGGGCGTCGCGTGACGCCAAGGGGGCTCGCGCGACGCCTAGCCCCTAAATTCACAGACTCTTGCTTCAGTTGTTGCTGTACATTCCCAGCTCAAGGTTCACGCAAAAACGATACATGAAAAACTTGGAAATATCAATCGTACATGAATCACACTCATACAAAACTTTGTTACACCTTGAATACCTAAAAACAAGTTAAAATATAAGAAAACGACATAAAATAACCTAAAAACCAAGTTCAGGGGCTAAAAATAGACAAAATGAAAAAGTTGGAAAAACAGGATCCGTCATGCCACGCGATGGGAACAAGTTGCATTGTCGCGTGGCGCGAAGATGCCAATTCTTCAGCAGGGATTTTAAGCCAACCGGATTTCACCCTTTTCCACATCTTTTCTCCTCTAATTACCTTCCAATCTCCTTTAAACCCAAACCCTAATCCTTCCTTATAAAACCAAGCGTCCTCCATCACATTTTCACTTTCCACAGCTCCAAACTACTCTCAAACACTCCAAAAACATCAAGAAATCTCCAAGATTGGGCAAAAACTTTCAAGTGTTTAAGTGAGATTTCAACTCATTTTCTTCTTCAATTCTGCATGTTTTCTTCTTCCAATCCACTTGGATAACCTCTATGAATGTTTTCACAAGTTTAGCATGATAAACTAAGTTGAATCATCATCACATTTGAGGTCCAAAGTTGGATTTAAATTATGTTTTTATAAAACTTTCAACTCTTACAACTTTTGCTTGTCTTTCTTGGACGAACATGAACCAAACTTGTTCCCAACTAATTTACATGTTGTGGGACTTGAGTTAAGGTATTATTCCAGAAAATTTGAGGTGCAAACACCTCCAATATAGTAAACCTAAGTCATCAAGTATACTTACTGTTACTAGTAACAAAGGGTCCAAACTACACCAAGTCTCCAAACATTTGCCATGATTGGAATGCACTAGTCTAGTTTGAGTTTCATTTGGTTACTTGGTGATTTAGATGATTAGTTATTTGTACATTATTTATTTCATTCATGACCAACCGAAATCATCAACTTTTTTGTTGAATTTGTGTTTTGGTAAATCATACAACGAGGTTAAATGGATGTTCGCCATCCTACCTCCTTCCATGACCATTCTTATGGCTCTTTACTAATACTAGACTAACTATAATGCATGAACTCTAAATCGAATCATCATTTTAACCAAATTTATGGTTAAAAGTGATGTATTATAGTATTATTATTTTTAGATAAAGGTTCCTCATACTTGCACTTCCAATGAGCGAATTAGTGCCCATGAAACACACATGATTATGGTGTCCAAAATGAGTGCCTTAACAAAGGTAACTTTTCGTGTAAATTTGTATTAATCATCCTTCCATGTCTCGTAAACATAATCCTAAATCCATAATCCACCGAAACTTACACGCCTCTGTTTTCTCTTGAAGGTTAACTCATCATTTCTAAACTCTCTAGACTCTCCGCTCATGTTTTTGGAAGCTTTTACAAACCGTGAGTATACATGACTCTCTTTCTGTTTTTACACTTTTGGATATATTTCGTATAAAAACTGTAACACCCGTCTAATTTTACTTGATTTTAATAATAGATTATACCATTGTAAATAAAGTTGCTTAATTAACATAAAACTCATACAAGAAGTTCATAAGTAGCATAAACTTTAGTCAACTAACGACTAAGTTAAAACATTTCAAAAGTTGTTTAACAATTGTCTACAACCCATAAACCAAGTCTAGTAAAGATTTAAAACACTGCGGAAGCTTGTAAGTAGTGTTCGGTTCTTCAAAAGTTTGCTCGATCATCTTCCGGTTAGTTTCCATCACCACCTAAGATCAAAACCACAACAAAAGTTAGTTTTGATCAAGTTAAAAGGGATACAAACAAGTTCCATGGGTCAACATTTAAGAAAAAATAAATAAATTTTCCGGAACAAGGGCGTCGCGTGACGCCAAGGGGGCTCGCGCGACGCCTAGCCCCTAAATTCACAGACTCTTGCTTCAGTTGTTGCTGTACATTCCCAGCTCAAGGTTTACGCAAAAACGATACATGAAAAACTTGGAAATATCAATCGTACATGAATCACACTCATACAAAACTTTGTTACACCTTGAATACCTAAAAACAAGTTAAAATATAAGAAAACGACATAAAATAACCTAAAAACCAAGTTCAGGGGCTAAAAATAGACAAAATGAAAAAGTTGGAAAAACAGGATCCGTCATGCCACGCGATGGGAACAAGTTGCATTGTCGCGTGGCGCGAAGATGCCAATTCTTCAGCAGGGATTTTAAGCCAACCGGATTTCACCCTTTTCCACATCTTTTCTCCTCTAATTACCTTCCAATCTCCTTTAAACCCAAACCCTAATCCTTCCTTATAAAACCAAGCGTCCTCCATCACATTTTCACTTTCCACAGCTCCAAACTACTCTCAAACACTCCAAAAACATCAAGAAATCTCCAAGATTGGGCAAAAACTTTCAAGTGTTTAAGTGAGATTTCAACTCATTTTCTTCTTCAATTCTGCATGTTTTCTTCTTCCAATCCACTTGGATAACCTCTATGAATGTTTTCACAAGTTTAGCATGATAAACTAAGTTGAATCATCATCACATTTGAGGTCCAAAGTTGGATTTAAATTATGTTTTTATAAAACTTTCAACTCTTACAACTTTTGCTTGTCTTTCTTGGATGAACATGAACCAAACTTGTTCCCAACTAATTTACATGTTGTGGGACTTGAGTTAAGGTATTATTCCAGAAAATTTGAGGTGCAAACACCTCCAATATAGTAAACCTAAGTCATCAAGTATACTTACTGTTACTAGTAACAAAGGGTCCAAACTACACCAAGTCTCCAAACATTTGCCATGATTGGAATGCACTAGTCTAGTTTGAGTTTCATTTGGTTACTTGGTGATTTAGATGATTAGTTATTTGTACATTATTTATTTCATTCATGACCAACCGAAATCATCAACTTTTTTGTTGAATTTGTGTTTTGGTAAATCATACAACGAGGTTAAATGGATGTTCGCCATCCTACCTCCTTCCATGACCATTCTTATGGCTCTTTACTAATACTAGACTAACTATAATGCATGAACTCTAAATCGAATCATCATTTTAACCAAATTTATGGTTAAAAGTGATGTATTATAGTATTATTATTTTTAGATAAAGGTTCCTCATACTTGCACTTCCAATGAGCGAATTAGTGCCCATGAAACACACATGATTATGGTGTCCAAAATGAGTGCCTTAACAAAGGTAACTTTTCGTGTAAATTTGTATTAATCATCCTTCCATGTCTCGTAAACATAATCCTAAATCCATAATCCACCGAAACTTACACGCCTCTGTTTTCTCTTGAAGGTTAACTCAGCATTTCTAAACTCTCTAGACTCTCCGCTCACGTTTTTGGAAGCTTTTACAAACCGTGAGTATACATGACTCTCTTTCTGTTTTTACACTTTTGGATATATTTCGTATAAAAACTGTAACACCCGTCTAATTTTACTTCATTTTAATAATAGATTATACCATTGTAAATAAAGTTGCTTAATTAACATAAAACTCATACAAGAAGTTCATAAGTAGCATAAACTTTAGTCAACTAACGACTAAGTTAAAACATTTCAAAAGTTGTTTAACAAGTGTCTACAACCCATAAACCAACTCTAGTAAAGATTTAAAACACTGCGGAAGCTTGTAAGTAGTGTTCGGTTCTTCAAAAGTTTGCTCGATCATCTTCCGGTTAGTTTCCATCATCACCTAAGATCAAAACCACAACAAAAGTTAGTTTTGATCAAGTTAAAAGGGATACAAACAAGTTCCATGGGTCAACATTTAAGAAAAAAAAAAAATTCCGGAACAAGGGCGTCGCGTGACGCCAAGGGGGCTCGCGCGACGCCTAGCCCCTAAATTCACATACTCTTGCTTCAGTTGTTGCTGTACATTCCCAGCTCAAGGTTTAATCAATTTCTAACTTTAAATGGCCATAACTTTTGACTCGTAAGTCCGTTTTAAGTGATTCTTTTTCCTATGCGTCTGTAATTTCATTACCGACATGCCTATTACAAATTTCATACCGAAAAACTTGTTTACGGGCCAAAAGACTATATGACCATATGAAATTATTCGACCCAATTCTACTTGACACAATTCACTACCAATTGACTAGCAAACCTAAGGCGTTTATTACCCAATTTCCGGGGCTTGTTATCACCGGCACTTCATTACCAAACCTATGGCTTCGTGCTCTTGTGACCATTTTTGCCATTTCTATTTATTTACCATATTATCATTACAATATGACATTATTTGGCCCGTTTGGTTCATCTACGGAAATCCTCCATTTTGATGACTACCAAATGACTACAATCAAATTCTTAACATCCGGTTTAAGTAATGAACAAGGTCGCTACAACCAACACAACTTTTAATCAACAACACATAGTTTATCAACAATTCATCAATTGTAACGGGTCAAGTTACATACCTTCAAAGTAGACCTTTCAAACGTGGTTCGCCACCCGCTTGTCCGCTTGACGCTCCTGCGCCCGTTCCTATAGAGTTCATTTATGATATGTTTAGAACTCTCTTTAAATCATAATTCGCATAATACACCGAAACATCATAATTATGCGTTTAAACTTGGAATTTCAGTTTTAAAGCTTTCTTAGAGGCATTTTCACAAACACTTTAAGGGCAGATTTTACATGATTAAATATCAAGTCTCTAACTTATCACTTAACCCTAATTTCACATCATTCAACCATTTTACACAATTGTTAGCTTCTATAATTCTGAAGTTACCTCACAATTGTCAAATTACACTAGAATAACACCCAATCTCCTAGTGATTGTCAAATTCTACATAACCCACTAATCACCTACAATGATGATCATGGATTTTGCTAAAAAATTACATGATTTCAACTTGTATCTGTCTAGGGTTTGTCCCTAGACACTATAGTCGTTCCTAAATCATCATAAGACACACATGCAACCATAATTTCAGATTTTCCCAATTTCATGAGAATTTCAAGTTGAGAGTTTTCATCGAATTTTACATACCTTGTAATCATCTTGTGATGAGGATCAATAATCTATGCTTTAATTTCGATTTCAACTTGGATTGAGCCTTCAATTTGCAAGTTTAGTGAAGTTTTAGGGTTTTGGAGAGTGGGGATCGCCCCCTGCTTGTGCTTGTACGACCAGACACCTCTTTTGGGGTGTTTGGTTTGTTTTATTTGTTTACTTAAAACTTAAGTTTCAATTTCAACAACTTAGGCCCCTCCACTTTGATCAACATATAATTTGGTTGCTTTTAAGTTTTAACCCTACTATAAGTTATTTCTAAACTTGTAACTAACTAGGTTAAAATTTCTAGTTAGTAAATTCTCGTTTATTTATACTTTATAATTCTAATATAAAGTTTTATATTTTCGGGGTGTTACAAGTCACACAAACACACTTATGCAAATACCATGTTCATACAAACGAATCCGATATACATGCTTTATACGTTTATACTCTAGAAATACATGCATGCTAGAAAGTCATTCTTGCACTGTACTTTGTCATTAAATTCGTACAAGCTTTATTGACATGTATAACGCTATAGGAATAGCACACCGCCCTTGTTTGGTCATTGTTAAGTAATCAATCTTTATGGTCTTGTTGTTGCGACAACAAGATTACGCTAGTGGAATCTTTGGTTGACACGTATTGATGCATGCTAGTTCATGATATGTTATGCCTTAGTATACGTTTTTGCCATGTGGACTTCCTTAATCCTGGTTTATACATATATTAGTACATTAAACTTGTAAGATCACCAATGCTTTTATGTTGACGTGTTACTTTAATATATATAGCAGAGCATGATAATGATGATGATGCGTTGAAAGAACCTAGCAAGATGACTACAAACGCACTTAGTTTAAATTTATGTTTTGATGCTTAAATTGCTATGTTCTAGTTGTTGTAATTTCCGTTGAACAATGTATTCCTTTTAGCATGAAATGAAATTCAGATTATTTAAATATTGTCACAGTTAGCAAGTTATGAAATCTCGAGCAATCTCGTTTTCGTCTCACTCTGATGTTTCCACCATTTGTTGGGGTGTAACAAATACAAAGCCTAGTCGTGTAGGATAGGATATGCCTTGTATGTTATGTTTACACATTACGTTTTTTAATTGCAAGAGAACGGATCTTGGAGCAACTAGCAAGGTTACTACTTTGTGATATTAGGGTCATGGGATCTACCTTTGGGAAACAACTTCTTGCACAAAGTGTAGGATAAGGCTTTGTACATCAAATCGCGAGACACACTTCTAGTCAATTGTTGATTGTTGTGACAATGGGAAGTTGAAACACAGTTGTTCTCACTAATTTGGTCCCCACTGTTACCGGAGGGGTCATATGTGACAGCTATCGTTGGGAACATGTATATTCCTATCATTGAAATAGAACGAATTGGAGAACATGAAGCAGATGGTCTCATACTAGAAAACAAATGTACCGCTAAGAAATGCATAACTTTAATCGAAAACGGCCCGGGATCTCTCTCTTTGTTCCTAAGATAGTTGTTAGATGTAACCAGCTTTAAAATGTCAACTTTTAGATCATAAACAAAAGCCCGAGATTTATAGAAACACTATTCGTTTCATATTACTCATAAATAAAAAAAAAAAAATACTCAAACGTGTCACACCCATAACAATATGCCGTTATCCCACATACATGTAAATATGTAATCATGGAACACAAAACATTAAAGAAAAATACATTCACTTTATTTTAAAAAGACAAAAAAAAACCCTTTTGTTAATCTGATCTCATCCGTCCAAATCAATCATCAGCCACGTCATCGATCCGCGTCAAAACCCACAAGCATCCCACCAATCCTCTCTTCTCCGTAAATCAAATCCTGACCATTAAAAAAAACCCCACCAAATCAACGGCCATTATTCACAATCCACCACACCTTAAAACCCACCAATCAAATCCTTTCTCTCAATCACTATATAAACCAAACCCTCACCATTTCCTTTCTCATCCTACAAACACACAAAGCATTTTCTATCTAACAAAACAAACTTTCAAAAATTCAAAAAATGGCGCCAAAAGCAGCAGAAAAGAAGCCAGCAGAGAGGAAGCCAGCAGCCGAAAAAGCCCCAGCGGAGAAGAAGCCGAAAGCCGGAAAGAAGCTCCCGAAGGAAGCCGGGGCGGGAGCGACTGACAAGAAGAAGAAGAGGAGCAAGAAGAGTGTGGAGACATACAAGATATACATATTTAAGGTGTTGAAGCAGGTGCATCCGGATATCGGGATATCGAGCAAGGCGATGGGGATTATGAACAGTTTTATCAATGATATTTTTGAGAAGCTTGCTCAGGAGAGTTCGAGGCTTGCGAGGTATAATAAGAAGCCGACGATTACGTCTAGGGAGATTCAGACTGCTGTGAGGTTGGTGTTGCCTGGTGAGTTGGCGAAACATGCGGTTTCGGAGGGGACGAAGGCGGTTACTAAGTTTACTAGCTCTTAGGTTGTTTTTAGGGGTTATGTTGTTTGGTTGGTTGTTTAGTGGTTAATGTTTGTTAAGTTAATGTTTCATCTATCTCGATGAGTTGTATTGGAAATTTGGAAGTAATGGATTGATGTTTGGTAGTTATTTTCGGTGTTAAATTGTTGAATCTGTTGAATTAATGTTTTATATCTATCATTTGGGTTATATTTTGTTTTAAAAAATAGCCTAATTTCTCATGTAAAGAGGCTTAGGTGAATATGTGTTGATGATTTATTAAATTAATTGTGTAAGTTATTTTTGTTTATTTAATAAAGGTTTTTAATTCTCGTGGATGGATTAACAAAGGGTTCAAGAGCGGTATGCTAAAATTTGTCACAATTTGTTTAAGATGAAGCAAAACAAAATTTCAAAAACAAGATATGGTTAAGTTATTCTACGTAAACAAGTAAAACTTATTTTGAAATTTGAACGGGTAGCATGTGAAATTAAATTTGGTAATTAATTTTGTGGCTAAAGATAATGTTCTGTCTCGATGAATTGTGATGGTAGTAAATGAATTGAAATTTGGTGATTAGTTTTGGTGTTAAGTTGTTGAATCTATTGAATTGTTCTTTAGTCTATCATACAAGTCTATTTTTGTTGGTATTCTTGTTTTTTTTAAATTTAATTAGTATCAAAATGACTTAATTTCGTCCGTGTACAAGCTTAAATATACAAATGTGACATGTTTATACGCTTTTTTAATTAAATAAGCAAAACAATTTGTTTAGGTTTTGTTCATTTATTAAATAAATTGACATTAACGGGCTTTATGTGTTGTTTTTTTTTCTTTTCCCATGAGAAAGCCTAACTCATCTTTAATTTATATGGGTTTATAATATAGTAAACAAAGAAATTAATTTATATGGGTTTATAATATAGTTAACAAAGAAAAGAAAAGAAATATATGTATTTATAATTTTATGTGGTATATTTTGGTTAATTTCATTTTGTGGGATATATGTAGGCCACCATGATGCCAAAGTCCAAACACAAGGTGTCCTTGTGGGCTTGTTTGTCACGCAAGAAAAAGAATATAATTAGGTTGAATTATATTTTTGGGTGTGAACGACGTATGAATTTACAACATAAGGAAAAAGGGTTTTCCTTTTGTGCCTTCTGCCGTCACAAATTTGACGAAGAAACCATAGAGCTCCATCCTTTAGTTTCTTTTGAAGATAAGCGACATTCTAGAGATTGTTATTTTTGTCGTTGGTGATACATCTTACTCGTTATTCGTATTTATTTAACTCCATATACTTGAAGTTAGTTTGAAACAAGTATATGATTTTTTTGTATGCTTCTAGTCAGGGCCGGCCCTGGGGTGGGCGGGGAGGACTACCGGACAGGGCCCGATATTTCAGAGGACACTTTTTTTTTTAGAAAAAACCCGATATGTATACGTAAAAATTTCTTTTTAATAGGGTATATCTATACAAACACCAATATAAGCCCACTTACAAAACTATTCTTATTCGACAGGTACGCACGAATTCTCAGGGCCGACACTTTTGTATTGCTCTATTTAATTTGCTGATAGTGGATTTTAAGCGACTCTAGTAGTCCCGTGGTTGTTGGAGTCTCTTTATTGTTACTTTTATATCATATTTGTTTGCATCCTCATATGTTCATTCGAGGTGGGAAAAGTTTGGTCAAACAAAGTTTGCTTCAGCGTTTTAGTTTACCGTTTGTGACCGGGTTGCGTGTTTTTTCCCATCATTATGTTGATTGGTTTATGAACGGTTTGCTAAACCGTTGTGCGTCAAGTACCATTGTATTTTTGTTATAGCAAATGTAGAAAAAATAAATTGAAAATAAAACAAAAACTTTAAAATAAAATATGACAAGATTTACCTGTTTTCAGATTAGGCTTTATCTTGATGTTAAGGTTTGTAAAAAAATTATTCCGTTTGATGGCTGAAATTGTTTTGTTTTGTTTTGTTTTGTTTTGTTTTGTTGTGAACCACTTGATTCTTTAGTATAGACTCTACAAAACCACAATCATGGCTAAAATGACCCCAAATTTGATGCAGAACTGAACTAAGGTGTCTTATATTTTGTTACAAACTGAATTAGACAGAATAGCTAGATTGTATTTTGTTAGAGACTAATTTTTTGTTTATAGATGAGACTACGGTGTATACAATCAGTCAATCATACAAATTATGGTGACTCTGTTGGCTAATGTAAATTTTTGCTATTTCATAAAGACTTACTATAGGGGTGCTTGACAATGAAATTCGGAAAGGGCCCCATCTTTCGAGTTCGCTTTGAAATGTAGGGGTGTTAGATCATTGTGTCGTTGATTTGAATACTTGTGAGATTGTCATAAATTCTGTTTTTTGTTTAGAAAACAATTGATATGACGCGGGACGCAAAAAGCGGGCATTTAGCGGTGGGTAACCAAAAGCATGATTTTCATATTACATGCGAAAGATTTAAGAACTGGCTTGCTAAACAAGGATTACCCACCTTTAAGGAAGCTGCCATCGCTGCTTACGATGCATACGGCAATTCAATCTTTTTGGGGGTGTTTCTTGAGGGTTGTCTCAAGGAAGTCTGCTTATCTTATTCCATTCGTCGACCTGTGCCACACTCAAAGGTAAATTAATGTACCTTAACTTTTTTGCTCAATCGGTCTCAAATTATATATATATATATATATACATATATATATACATAGAAAAAGTGTATCGTACAATTGGTCTTAACGTACGCTGCGAACGCGATTAGAAATCGCACGTTTTGGTGGAGATGATGAAATCGCATGGGGGGTGGAGATGTTGAAATCACATGTGTTGGGTAGACGATGAAATCGCATGGGGTGTGTTTGATCAGAAATCGCATGGTGAATATAAAAATTGCACGTTGAAAAACAATCCCGTACGCAATGTACGTTAAGGCATTTTGTACGTTAACTGACATCTATATATATAGAGGTTTAAGGGGGTGTTAAAGTTGTTTTTTATTTTATTTAAATATATATCTGGAACTGGAAGCAACCGTTGTTAAGGTTTGCTTACATCCCACCCTTTCTCATTCCCTTTTACTATTTGTGTGATTTACTGGGTACGGTTGTTATTGTTGATTCTAGCACAAAACACTACTTTTGCGGTCAATATATTTGTTTTGTTGATGACTTATACAAATGTCACCATGTACAGTTGTCTTCCCTTTGTGGAGGGTACACGCCACTCGTAGAATCGTTTTTGAGAATAGGGAGCATGGAAATGGCTCGAAATTTTGCTATTATGAAGGGTTGTAATGAAGGCATATTTTATGTCATGAAAAACATAAGAGGCAAGGAAGATGTACAGGCAAGGTAAGCCTATGCAAAATACTTCTCTATTTGTCAATGTTTTCAGGATTGAACTGAAAGTCGAACCGATCTCATCACAAGTCCATTGGTCAGGTCGGTCGGACAGGATGTAAGAACCGGGCTATGCCATAAATATTATAAACATAAATAAGATAAAAACGATTTTTTTTAATAAAATCCGGTCTAATCCCTATAAATCCGGTCTAACCACCCGGTTTTCTGATCCGACTACTGGTCCCCAGTCCAACCGGTCGGTTCGGTCCGTTTTTTTTTCAAAACTATGCTATTTCTCATACACATGCATATATGTGTGTTACATTTGTTCAAGTTAATGTACATGTCCTTGTTATTGTTGGTCAATGTTAGTTTGCCCTTAAAAAAAACATACCTGTGTTTGTACATCGTTGCAGTATGGTGGCAGGTTTTGGTTGTGGGGTTGTGTTATCATTGGTTACCGGAATGAGGGGTCATGAGATAATGTCAGTTGGTGCTATCTTTGCGCTCTATAATGGTGGATTGTTTAAGGTGATCATGCCTTTTCTTCATTTGCTTTTTTCTAGGGTGTATGGGTCCGCTCGGTTAGGCCAGGCGGGGCGCTCCGTTGTTCTCCGTGGTGGTTGAAGTTCCACGCGTGGAACACCGCGCCACATAATTCCATCACGCGTTGTAGCCATAACGCGTTGTAGCCATCACGCTTGAAAAGTTGCAAAATGTTAACGTTAGGAGGGAAATTGTTGGGTGTGGTGAGTGATGGGCACTCCCACTAAAATCTATCACTAGTGTTGGAACCAAGTTCGATGACGTGACGGAAAATGATTGGGTGTGGTGAGTGATGGAAAGTGAAGCGCCCCGACCCCCCTTATAGTCACATGTGTGTGTTGTTTTAAAAACAAGCAAAAAGGTCAAATTCTTACATAATTTAAATAGTATTGAAAGAAAGAAAATTGGACAAAAATATTTTGGACAAAAGTATTTTTTATATCCCGACTCGAATTGTGTATAAGTCAGTTTCTGTCTTAATCTTTGCAGGTAGGCCTCAAAATTTGAAAAATCCCAAGATGGATTACACATAAAAGTAAGGAGAGGCAGGTCATGCGAGCAACTTAACATAAGCACTCTGTATTTATTAACTTATGTTTATGTTTGTGTTTTTGTAGAAAGATAGATCTTGGTTTTCAGTCATTATTTCTAAAACTTATATATGTTGCCTTTGCTGATTTAGGGTATGAACTAAGATATGGCACTTGAATTGAATGTCAAATGCGAATACTTTTGTATTCGCAATACATATGTATGTCATTTTCGTTTTATATTTAAAACTAGATTGTTGCGATAGGGCGCGTGTTGCAGTGGCGATGACACGTTAATGGCACGTTATATAATGCATCAACCATATGAAAACATGTGTTTCGACATATCTGATCTAACTCAACGTAATCTATATACGCATTGATATTTGGTAGTTATTTTTTGTGTTAAATTGTTGAACGTATTGAATTAATATGTTATCTATCATATGAGTTCTATTTTGTTTAACAAAGTAGCCTAATTTCTCGGGTAAAGAGGCTTAGATTTGTTTAAATACTTATAGTAATATGGGGTTAGTTAACGTATAATTGGCCTTAACGTACGATCAGGGGCGTACCCATCCCAAGCCGTGGGTGGGTGGACGAACCCCTAGAAAAAATAATTTTTAATGTTATTTTTCGCCAGAATTCTGACCGTACCCCTTGGAAATTTCCACCCGCATCCCTTGGAAATTTTCAACCGCCCCACTCAGAAAAAAATATTATGAATTTATAAAAAAAATAAACACTGATTAGTATATAATATATAAGTATATAACACAATTTATATGATTATTCTTTGACCACTTATTCACTTTATTACTTAACCAATCAAAGCTCAATCTAAAATCTATTTTTATTAACCCAAACCCAACCCAAAGAAATCTGAACTAAATAAAATAACCCAAACCCATCCACCCATTCCAATTCCAAATCCCGCCCCCCCCCCCCCCCCCCCCCCCAAAAAAAAAAAAAAAAAAAAACTTTCAGGACTTGACGCCACTGCTTCGGGTCACTGTTTTAGGCATTCAACCAGTCAAATCGAAGCTTGAAACGAGGAGCACGTCGCGGCAAGCCCCCCCAAGTTTCAGTTCCAAAAACGCATTCTAGTGGGAGTTACAGGCTTTTTAATGTTTTTTCCATGTTTTAGGTATTTCAGTTTGGGCTTGTGTTTGGCCCATGGCCTTTTTATGGTCCGTTCCGAATTTCTGTCTTTATTTATATCCTTCTCATGTAATTCGAATAGTCAACTATCAATTTTGTCAATAATCACTTTTTACTTCGAATTCTCTGCCTTTTGGGTTGAATTTGGGGGTTTGGGAAAGATCATCACGGGTATTCGTAGAATCAACGTGATCAATTCTTCACTATCGTATCACACGCTACATCAATTTATGTGACTTTTTTTTTTAAATTTTAAAACATAAAGATTGAAAGAAGCCTTGATCCCAAATTTGATGCAAAACTGAACCAAACTGAAACTGTTTGAAAACAAATTATATATTTGTGTCCTAATGAAACCAAATTAGTAATTTGGTATTAAGAGGTTTTAATTTGGTTAACCTAAGGAAATTGTATTTATGTTGTGACCTTTTCTATTTGTACAGGTTAACTTTTAATCCATTACAAAACTGCGGAAACTGAATTGAAGAACCTGAACAATGTTCAGTGGCGGAGCTAACCCATTATCTCAGGGGTATCCTAATTTTTTTTTTACCGTGCAATCACACAATATGAAAAAACGACAATAAATAAATGAAGTAAAACAAATAGCTAACTAATTGGGCCACAATTTCAATCATTATTATTAATAATTTGGACAATTGGGCCACTGTTTCAATCGGGCTCCTTCATTCTACAAGTTTTGGTTGGTTAGGGGTGTACTTGTATTATTTTAGAGGTATCCTTAGTATAAAACCGAAAAAAAATAAAAAAAAATTACACTATGAATACGCACTTGAGCCATAGCCCATGCTACGGCTGCTAAAGCATTAGGTCCGCCCATGACAATGTTGATATTTATTTATTTTGCTTGTAAACCAAAACCGAAACGAATGGCAATTCATTTTTCGGTTTGTTTTGACAGAAAAATAATAAAACCCGACGAACCCAAGAACCGAATCGATAAACACCCATAAAATGAACTATGCGAAAAGACCATATGGACAAGTCTAAAACAATACCAGTTTTATATGCACAGAAATCTTGGTTCAGCTTCAGACATAAATAAAGTCTACATTACAAATACAATCTAGCTATACAACGAACCAACCGAATACTCTAATATCTATGACCACTTAACTACTTACAAAAACATGTATTTAACGTTGTATCAATCAATCAATCAATCAATCAATCTCAGCGTGAACATAATCAACAAAAACAAAGTTCTTCTGGAGTTGATGAGCGTAATAGCCAGCCCTGCAAAAATAAGTCGTAACTGGATATCAGGAGGCACACCAGCAGCAGAACAAAACACAATAGCTGCTCCGGTTAACAACTTCTGCAGTGTCTCAAATGTTTTATGCGCCTTTTTACATGAAGAACACTTGAGAGTATGTTGTTCGTATCTATCTAGCATCTGTCAAAAACAACAAAATAATTACAAAAAACATACGAGAAAGATTAAACCCACAACCGTTCATGAAAACTTACCGAATGAGATTTTTTGTTTGTGTTCTTTAAAGGAAATGAACTTGTTCGTGTTCATTTGTGTTTGCTTGTCAATTTTAGGCAACGTACGTTGATGAACACAAATGAGCACAAACTAATGTTCATGAACACAAATGGAGGCAAACGAACACAAACAAGCGTTCATGAACAAAATATATCATACACTAACACTTATTAAATATTTTATTTGTCGGAATTTTGAAGTATTTAAATAGAGTATAAAACCTAAAAACACTAAAATTAACTATCGAACACAATCAAACACGTTACCAAACGTTCACAAACATAAATGAACGAGCGCGGCCTCTGTTCATGTTCATTTGTTTAATAAACAAACTAACACAAACGAACTTCCCGCTGAACGGTTCACGAATTGTTCGCAGAATGTTTGATTCGTTTGCGACACACACCAACAATGGTTCAACATCGAAGTGTCAATTTCGACCCGAATAACATGTTAGTCAACCAATCTGACCCACTCATCTTGTCAAATATAGTTCAACATATCAAATATCGAGTACCTCGCGTTTTGAAAGTGTTAAAATATATTAATCTTTTATATTTGTTTCCAATTAAATCCTCATATATTTTCCTTTTTTGTTTTTTTCCCGTTTTGTGAGGTTGGGCCTCGGTTTTTTAGGCTGCTTGGTGGGCTCCCAATTGCCTTGTTTCTGGGCTGCTTTTAGGGTTCCAGCATCTATTTATTTGTCCACCTCTCCTTTGTCTCGACATCCAAAAAAGAAAAGAGTGCAGTGCTCATTTTTAAAGCTCTCAAGAACATTCCTCAAAAGCTGGGGCTTTCTCCTCCTGTTCAAGATCATCAAGGGCGCTGTTGTTCGTGTATTTGTGCAGTCTCTTCAGTTGAAGATCTGCGTTTTATTTGCTGCTTGTAATCAGTGTAATCATACACTGAGTTTGATTCTTTATGATTCAGTATTGTAATTTGATTCAGTTTATAAGAAGTTGTACCTGTTTTTATATGGTATCAGAGCCAATCGGCTCTCTGATACTCGTCTCCGCTGCTGCTGTTGAATGAAAAGATCCTCTCGGATCTAAGGATTGTGGTGAAAGATCTAAGGCATCTTGGTGGTACTTCGAATCCGCCGATTCCTGATCATCCCCCTGAAGTTATCCTTGATTGAAGGTTGTAACCCTAAATCTAGGGTTTGGGTACTGTTGCGGTTGGAAGATCCTTGAATTGGCATTTCTTGGGCTGTGACTGGTTGAAAGTCCGACTCATCTTCTAGGGTTTTCTAGTGCTTCTGAAAGGGCTCTCGTTGGTCTCTGTTACAGAGCAAACCAACAGAGTTGTCTCTGGTCTTCTTTGCTTATAATCAGCTTGTAACCCTAAGTGAAGGTTACAAGTGTGATTATCAGGAGTTAAACGCACCCACTGTGAGATTGTTCTATCTCTGTCTTTTTTTCTGTTTTTGTTTGTGTCTTGCATCACTGAGTCAGTGCGTCTAGGCATTCCCTGTTTACCGGACTAGTCAAGCATGCACTTGATCGAGTCCTATTTGCTTATCTGTTGCATTTGTTTGGTCTGTGTGTCATAGCTCCCTGAATATTGTCTGCGGAGGCACCTTTTGAGTGATGAACCTCTGATCAGACCTCTGTTCAGGCTTCGCTGTCTCTGTGTTTTTATTTGTTTTATCTGTGCTCCTCTATGTTCTTGTTTGGCTGTTTGAAAATGCCCGGTGATGATTCTGTGGTTACATCCCCTAGTGCTACCCTAGTTAGCAAAATAGATGCTGGTGATCCTTTGTTTCTGCACCCTAGTGACTCTGCTAATTTATCTATAGTGAGTGTTAAACTCAAAGGGGCAGAAAACTATAGGATATGGTCCAATGCTATGTATCTTGCCTTACAAGTAAAAAATAAGATAGGGTGTGGTAAAGTACACATATTTGTCCCATGTAAAATGTATAATTTTTGTATTTTGTTTGTTTTAAGAAAAAGAATTAAAGCATAGTATTTAATATATATAGGTTATATTTATATTTATGCTTCAATCTCAATTTGAAGGTGGCCACGTGCATTCCTAGATCCAGACCATAAAAGAAAAGTTAAGTACTAAATTAATTAATTACATTTTTCTTTCTTTCTTTTCTTTTGTTTGAGGAATAAATGAACAATTCTTAACCATAATACATGGAGACAAAAGAGGAGTAGATGGCTAGAAAGAAGAAAATGTGGGCTCCAACTTAATTCCATGGAGACAAGGAAGGAATGCACGTGGCCACCTTCAAATTGAGATTGAAGCATAAAAAAAAAAAAAAAAAAAAAAAAAAAGTATAGGCGTGCGTTGGTAAGAAAGGCAAAGAGAATATTTATCTGGAGGGATACAGACAAGTTGAGGAGAATTTTTGGGCAGGGAGTGTTTAAAAGGGAGAGCAGAGTTCAAGAATGAAAAGAGGGAATTTTTGAGAAAAAGTCTCGAGACGGCAGAAAGCAAGGCACGAATACGAGAGAACTTCGGTTTGCGTACTTTTTACATTTGTATTTCATTTTTTTTATATTCGTTTCATTCTTATTACGAAACAATGAATCTGTTTAAAGTTGATTCGTATTATTGTTAAATATGGGTAGCTAAATAATTTGAACTACCTAGGTAATGGATTGAATATTGGTTATGAGACTACTTCTTGGTTTTGTTTAATCACACGGGTTGAATGCTATTGAAATTTTTATTTAATTATTGATTTTAGATGTGGATGAATACTAATTATGAGATGGTTTTGCATTTATGAATTATCTATGATTAAGCTAGGCATAGTTAATCCTAGAGTGAGGCTTGCTGGATTGTCTAAATTAATGTTCTACCATTCTTGAGACTGGGAGGTGATAGGGTGTCGAGTTATCTCGTTTCTATACTCGGTTAGGATAGAATTGCACGGGAGTGAGTTTTACCTTTTCGCCATAGAAACTTGTGATTTCGTGTCTAAAATCAGCTTAAATAAAATTATCCCTTTATCCTAGAGTTGTTAGTTCAATTTTTAGGATATTGTATTATTGAGACCGGGAGGTAATATAATATTTGGATACCTTAGCATTCCTTAGGTTGGTGAGACCGGAAGGAGAACTAAACCTTTACCCGGTGAGTTTTACACAACCCTTAAAAGTCGCTTAGGTGAGTTAGTAAGTCCGGGAGGAGATCTAGCAAATCTGAGTAACTTTTCTAAGTGGTTGTATTTTTAGAATCCGGTACCGTGTGATTAAATGAATCAAGAGTAGTCAAGTCCCCAAAAGGATTCCTAGCCTAGGTAGTCGTTTCTCCATATCTGATAATTCTGCATTTTGCTTGCCTTTAGTATCATTCTCAATTTCTGTCAACTTCAATTTTTTATTTTATCTATTTACTTTATTCAGTTAATTTTGTTTTCTAAAGTTAAACCCCCCCCTTTTTTTACCAAAATTATTCTCTAAATAAAAATAATAATAATAATAATAATAAAATACTGACTAGATATCCGACGAAAAAGTTATTACCAAAAGTTGTTTAACGTGTCCCTAGGATTGATACTCGGATTTACCTGGCTATACTACACACGACCAGTACACTTGCTGTTTGTGTGGAGTAAAGTTAGATATTTCTATTTTAAAACCCGGATTGTGAAGAGCCATTATTATAATTAAATTAATATATACGTTTTCACACATCAGGTTTGTTGATGGTTCTTGTCTTAGGTCTAAAACGGATGAGGTCTTGGGTAGACAATGGGATAGATGCAACTCTATTGTTCTTACATGGATTCTTAATTCTGTGTCTGAAGAATTATATCTTGGCTTAGTTTATTCAAAAATTGCTTCTGAGGTATGGAAAGACCTAAAAGAAACTTATGATAAGATAGATGGTTTTGTTGTGTTCAATCTATATAAAAAAATCAACTCTTTTAGTCAAAATGGTATGCATGTCTCTGAATATTATCATAAGTTGAACTGCATGTGGAAACAATTAGATCAACTACTTGCTTTACCTGCCTGTTCTTGTGATGCATCTAAACAGTTTAATGACTTTAATCATCTTATAAAACTAATGCAATTCTTGATGGGTCTTGATAGCTCATATCAGTCTGTTAGAACTAATTTATTAACTCGAGAAACTCTTCCCACTGTGAAAGATGCCTTTGCAGTCATCTCTAGAGAAGAGTCTCATTTACTCTCAAAAAAAATTTCTGATAAAAACCCTAATAATGCTGTTGGCTTCGCTGCCAGAGCAAATCAAAGTGTTGATTTAAAGAAAAAAGGGGTAAAAACTCTTAATCCTAATCTCAAATGTTCTCACTGTAATAAAACTGGTCATACAATAGAAAAATGCTTTGAACTTGTTGGCTATCCTTCTTGGATGAAATCTAAAACAAGTGGGAACAAGGGTAGCAGGGTAAGTAATAATGTCACTACTGATACTACTGATTCATCTTCTGTTATGAGCTCTTTAACCAATGATCAGGTTACTCAATTGCTTAGCCTCTTGAATGATAAACCTAAGGGTGACACTCAAAATAGTAACTTTGCTGGTATGTGTGCAAATTCTATATGTTTAAATAGCTTTGTTACATCCAAACCTACTTGTGACTTTAAACCCATCTATTGTTTTTCAAACTTTATTAACAATGGGAAAAAGGTTGGGTGGATAATTGATTCTGGTGCAAATCAGCATATGGTTATGACTGATGATTGTCTTATAAATCAAAAAGATGTCACTGAATTCAACATCAAAGTTAAACATCCTAATGGCACTAGTGCTTTAGTAACCAAAATTGGTGATATAAAATTAAGTGACAAGGTCATTCTCTATGATGTATTCGTTGTTCCAAATTATTGTGTTAACTTAATCTCTGTTCATAAACTTGCTAGAGATTGCAAGCTTACTGTTTCTTTTGATGAACATAACTGTTATATACAGGATTCTCATCTAAAGAAAGTCCTGGTGACTGGTAATTAGTTTGATGGTCTTTACTTCTGTGGTAGCTCTTCTGTTTCAAATAAGGTGTGTAGTGCTAATTGTGATGTTAATCTCTGGCATGCTAGGTTAGGACATCCTGCTCAACCTGTTCTGCATGTTTTAAAGAATAAATTAAACATTAAAACTAGCTCTAAGTTAGCAGCTTGCGAAACCTGTTATAGGGCTAAACAACATAGGGAACCTTTTCCCTTAAGTGAACACAAATCAAAATTATTAGGTGATCTTGTTCATCTAGACGTCTGGGGTCCCTATAGAATTCCAAGTAGGGATGGTTTTAGATATTTTCTTACTATTGTAGATGACTTCACTAGAGCCGTATGGGTATACCTCATGAAGTCAAAGGAGGAAGTGTTTTACCATATTAAAGGTTTTTTCAATATGCTAAAAACTCAGTTTAGTAAACCTGTTAAAATAATCAGGAGTGACAACGGAACAAAATTTATTAATAAACAAATGAATAACTTTTGCTATGAAAATGGTATCCTCCATCAGACTTCATGTGTTCATACCCCACAACAAAATGGGGTCGTTGAAAGAAAACATAGACATCTATTAAATGTTGCTAGAACATATTTTTTCAAGGAGGTTTTCCTCTCAAATTTTGGTCTGAATGTGTTCTTACTGCTTCTTATCTGATTAACAGGACCCCTTCGTCTGTCTTAAATGGGAAGTCTCCGTATCATCTAGTGTTTGGTTTTGCCCCTGTCTTAAGTCAACTTAGGGTGGTAGGGTGTCTTTGTTTTAGCACTGTGTTAAATAACTCTGATAAATTTGACATACATGCTGAAAAATGTGTCATGATTGGATACTCAAATGAGAAAAAGGGTTATAAACTTTGGAGTCTTGATCAAAAGGTGATGTTTTATTCTAGGGATGTTAGGTTCTATGAAACCGTTTTTCCTTTTAAAGAAAAGAAAATGTCCATTGATCTTGATACCTTTTCTGAAGTCAATACCCTAAACTTTTTTGACTTATCTGATTTAAACTAAACCCAAACCCTAACGTTGACCAAACTCCCAATGATGAGAGTATTCAAGCAAGCACCTCATCAGGACATGGGTCTTAGCAGTCGACTGATTCAATTGCTACTCTTGGGATGGCTGACAATCAGCAACCCAGTAGTGAAGAATCAGGACCAGACAGGGCTGAGCATGACACTGAATATGAGGACAACAACAATTCTGAGGGAGGAATTCAGGATCAACCAAACATTAATCTTCGGAGGTCTTCTAGAAATATCAAATTTCCTTCTAAACTTGATGATTTTGTGGTAGATGGGAAAGTAAAATATGGTCTAGAAAGGGTCCTTAATTATGCTAATTTATCTCCTGAAGGGATGTGTTTTGCTGCTGTTCTTAATAAAAGCTGTGAACCAAAATTTTTTTTTGAAGCTAAAACCGATAGCAACTGGGTTGATGCTATGAATTTAGAAATCGAAGCTTTACATAAAAATGACACATGGGAACTTGTTGACTTACCTCCTAATAGAAAAGCTATTGGATGTAAGTGGGTATATAAAATAAAATACAAATCTAATGGTGAAATAGAAAGGTATAAAGCTAGACTTGTTGCTAAAGGTTTTAGCCAAAAAGAAGGCATTGACTTCTTTGACACTTTCTCACCAGTTGTAAAAATGGTCACTA